>JALJCO010012193.1:948987-1575474 GCA_023101725.1 Atherinomorus stipes | reverse complement strand
CACGATTAGAATTTTTCAAATTCATAAATTAAAACTCATGAATTTGACATTTTACTGCAAGTTTCATATGTGAACAAATGAAAACTGAAGCATTTTCTATCACTCGCCCATGTGCAGTGCAACATACATCCTCCAGCTGTTTCTGCAGCTTGTGATTTTGAGAGATAATATATGCCAAATCATGCCTCTCGCTTTTTGCTGATCCCCCTCACACTGCTTTGCTGCATCTTTTATACATACAATTCTTGGGTTACCCAGCTGCATATCCTCCAGTGCATTCGGTGCTGCAGAAATTTGCAGGGCTCAGTGGAATTTCTATGAACTTGCACGAGGACAAATCTTTTGTTCAGAAATGACTTCTGCTGCAGGAATATTGACCATCTCTACAATGTTTGTGACGCTCACAGATAGTCTTTTATGAACCTGTAATTCATTTCTCCAAGCACCCATAGGACACATTGATTCCACAGTATCTGTAATGTGTAGTCATTACAGCACGCGGCAGGAGATCATTCTTGGCAATCAATGGCCACAAATTTGCCCCATTGAGAAGTTACAGCCCAGCAGGTAGCCGGGGTGGTGATTGAAGTCGGTGCCTGCTGTTGCCTGTGGTGTAAATGTTTCTTGCAAATACTGTTCTCCACTTGTGAACAGTCAGCTGCTGGCAAGTGACTGCAAATGCAGTGCTGCATGATATATTATATTTAACACTTACATGCACACACAGATATACACCCGCACACATACACATTGTAACAGTAGCACTTAAACTTGCCTTAATAGCTATTCTGTGTTTCTTCTGGTCTAGCTGGATGCTTTTTACTCCATCTTTACAACGGAGCAACAGGACCACGTCAAGTCTGTTGAGTACCTGAGGAACAACTTCAGGCCCCTGCAGGACCTGGACAATAGGAAGGTTTTTAAATCGGCTGTAAAAGATGCATGGCAGAAGGATTTGACTGAGATCCTCGGAAGCCCTCATAGCACCGAGGCTTCAAGAGGTAAGCTGCTATATTTCTGATTGTGATAAGTTTTCTGTCATTGTAACAGGAGTGGTGCAGGTCGTGGAGATCCTGCCATTATAGTGATTACTCACTATTTCTTCTGTTTTGTGATATAAGTAGTGCTGTGATTAGTAAGAGATTGATGGGAACTGAGGGAATGCATGGCCGCATCCTGTTCTAAAGCCATCTAAAATCTGCAACATGAACCGTATACCTGCTTACTTCCACAAGGACGGCTATTTGGTTATATCTGTTTGTTTCTTAGCAGGATTACTCCAAAAGCAATCCTATGGATTTGCAAAAAAATCTTACCAGCTTAGAGGAAATTATTATTTTTTTAAGTAAATCAAGATCTGGATTTTTTTGTTTGTTTTTTAAGCCAAAGGTATGTAGTGTTACACTGCTCTTTTTGTTATGCAATTTTCATGCATAACAAAAAGGATTTTGCCATAACTGAGCATCCGTTTAACTTTTCTCTGCCCTCCTTTATTGTTGTTGTTAGCGCGGGTTTGCTCCTCTTGCACAACACACATGCAGTTTATTTTAGTTGTGTCCATGCATGTTTTCATTTTCCAGATTTTTCAAGCTTTACATTAGAAAATACTATAGGGGGCAGGGAATCTTCAGTTCACAAAAGCAGGTTTTCATGTGGTTTTCGCCTTTTATGAAAAGGAATAGCTGCATGTAAGTGGCAATTTGGAAGAATGCATTTTGAAGTAGCTAACGCTTATCTCACAGGATGATGATGAATGATCAGATTTCTGCTGCTGCTGCTGCTGCAAAATGCTTTTCAATTCATTCAAAATAATTTTGAAAAACACAGATGTGGAATTGTGCATAATGGAAGTTTGAAATATCTTATATTTTGGTGATTTAGACAAAGTCAGTTCACTTTGCCATGTCTTCATCTCCAAGTTTTACTATCAGTTTTACCTCTTTAACACTGTTTGTTATAGCCATGTATAACCATAATGTATGGCCACTACGTCATTACAACATGGTGCAGGTTTGCTAAATTGACGTAATGCACATTTCCTTTTCTGTGATGTTTCACTTTTCATTTATTACTTTAAAAACAGTGTATACAGTGGAATTTTCAGTTCAAACTAGGAGCTATTGCAGTAGAAAAGAAAATGGTCAAAATAAATGACTAAAGTACAATATCTTATCTTTAGTTGTTGAATCTAGCTAGCTTAGCGGTCCAGTCCATTATGCTAACATTAGCATCTTATGGTTTTGGGAGAAAAATCAGGCTTTCCAGACAAAGTATAAAACTACCCTCAAGTGTTACAGTTGGTGGGTATAATCTGAGTAGACATAAGTGCTGTAGGGGATAATTGATTACAGATTGACCACATCCTGTTATTTACACATTTTGGACAAAACTTGGTACATATCATTGTCTCACGACGACAGCATATTCTTCAAAGAGCAAAATAACACCAAACACTGACCTCATGTGGGGTTTGATCATAGTATTTTTGTTTGTCTTCTGTTTTATGTGTGAATCTTGCTGCGTTTGCTTTAACAGAGCATTGCAGGAACTAAGGAGACTAATGAGAAAGGCTGCTGCTCCTTAAATTGGTGTTGTTGGTTTCTTGGTGTCTGGTGGGGTAAATTGATTGGGAATGCTTGTGATGAAGTTGGAGCTCTCTAAAAGGGCCGATCAGCAATCATCATTAATATGTGGCACGGCTAAAATAGACCCATACAAATTAAGTTGTGAAATTGCTTTTGTGGCTTTATGTGACTATGCAGGATGAATGTGGACCAGTGTATCTCAATTTCTTTTCTACCTCCACTACATGTTGTATTTCTGTTTCTTTGGGTTGCGATCTAAGAATCTATTAGTGATTGTTGAGGTTGTATTATGAGTTATATTAGCATGGTGGCTTTGATTTTACATATTATGAGAACTAGGACCACACCTTGACTGAATGTTCAATCACTGTGGCTTTTACAGCGTTGTTTGGCCATTAAGAATGCAGAGCTAACCTTTCAGATGCAAAACAGACATTGCAGATTAGCTTGTGTGGTGCAGATTTATTGTTTGTCCAATAATAATTTCAAGATCAATAAGGCAGCATTTATTTTATCATTTGTGTTGGCTGTATACTGAGTGTCTGTGTGCGCGCCATCAAAAGCTTTGTTTCACAAGGAGGCCAGATTTAGTTAACCCGCTGTTCAGAAATGAATTCATTCTGTCACTGCTGATATTACTTTTATTTTCATTATAAGTTGCAATGTTTGTTTTATTTCCATCAGCTGATTGCCTGTAAAATGTCAGAAAACTGGAAAATGCCAAGCGCCATTTCGAAGGGTCCAAGAATGTCATGTGATGGCTTGTGTTGTATCATTTATTACAAAAAAGTGTGTACAAGGATCTAAAATGGAGGGAAGCAGCAAATCCTCACACTGGAGCTTTTACAAACAAAAAAATGTTTGCTACTTTGCTTTAAAAAAGAAAAAAAAAAGGCTCAGTTAAGACTGCAGTGGTATCTGTAGCAAGTCTCACACATTATCATAAAATAAGTGTAGTCGTTTCTGTGTTGATATTTGTCCCTCAGAATGATTTCCCGCAAAGTTCAGAAAATACCAGTTTATGTTCAAATCAGATATATTCGTCTTTCATTGTGTTTTCAGTCAAACTCTTGTTTCCCGCATCATTCCAACGTCGACACACGGTTGCTTTTAACATACCATGCAGCTCTCAGAGGCGAGATGTAGTGGAACTGCTTGCTGACAACAGTCGATTCATCCCCTTCACGGTAGAAGCTGCCAGGAGAGAGATTCGTGCTCCTCTCTGAGTTGTATTGCAAAATGAGATGGAACCTCTGTGAGGGTTATTTTGGTAGGTTACAGAGGATGCATTCACAGACGACTAGCGCGAGTCACTTGTATTTTTATCATTTTAAAAACATTTGTTCGGTTCTGTGTTACACTCATCTATTTAAGTATTGCTTACAGTTGAATAGATTATGGTTAAATGATAGAACTTCACTGGGAACAGGTTGAGGAGTCTGAAGATGAATAACTTGTAGATTAGTGGAGGTAAGAGAGTATGTTGCCCAGTGATGTACATTTTTGCAGGACAGACTGCAAGCATGATTTATTGCAAAATGCAAAAATAGGCTTTAAAAATGTGTCTCATAGATAGTTTTCAATATGCAAGTGTTAATTGTAAAAAGGGAGGTGACTGTCAGGACAGTAACAATGCAGGCACTTATCAACACAGCGACATGTTCAGCAGCTATTAAATTATTGTTCTTGAGCGACTGAACTTGACAACGAACACCAGACAGGTTATGATGCATTTCGCACCTGTCACACCTAATCAACACCCTGAGATTCTCTTCCTGTTGTTTTTTTTTCCCCTGTGTTCCTTTGACTGATTCCCTTCCTCCCCGTCTCCTTTTCTTTCTCACATGTCATGGTGCATAATTTGCGTCACAGCCCCGCTGTGTGAATGGGGAAAATTGTGGTGACAATTTCAATTTGGCAGAAACTCTGAGAGCACATAGTCATTTGACACGAGTTTCTGATTGCTACTGCCCTGATGTGCTGAGAGGCATGTCCAGATTGTCCCTTAGTCATACTGATGGATCTCTTAGTAAATATCCATGTTGCAGCCTGCACTGCCACCTAGAGGCTGACTCGCATATTGTTCTTTATCCTCATGTATACTGCTCAGATAAACTCGGGAGGGCTTGCAAATTAGGTATGGACAGGAGGATGCTGTATTATCTGCACCACCTATGTGGCACTGTAGCTGTTTTTTCATATTCTGCATCTTTTCCTGGGTTGTTGTATGAAAAATGCACAAGTGTGGAGACTGGTAGCACAGAATGACACCAGGTGTTGAGTCTAACCTCGATCATTTAGGATGTTTCTTTTTTTTTGTTTGTATTGGACTTAAGTTTAGTAGTTGAAAATGGATTCTATCATAGTTTTAAGAGGGTTGTAAAAATGCAATCATCATGAACACAGATTTGGTCCATCATCTGTTAGCTGTACGCAGTCACTTCCTACAGTATCTGACTTTTTCATTTCATGCTGCCTCCTTCTCAGATTCCTCTGTTCTTTCTGGCCTTTCAGTGTGCAGCAGTGCCCCAGTGAACATGAAGATCCAACCGCTGAACCAGACAGCGTTGCTGGTGAGCTGGGAACGCCCTCTGACAATCTACCACCCGCCCATCACCGGCTACATGGTCTCCTACAGCTGGGTGAAACGTGATGTTGCAGATGAAAAGACTTTCACCAAGACTGGGGATCAGAGGATGGTGAGCATGCTCACACACTACCGTTTATTCCAAACCAAAGCAGAGGCAACATTTTTTTTTTTTTCTTCCTGGAAATCTACTTATTTATTCATTTTACAATTTGCATTGCTTAAACAGCTGTGATGGGTGTGCAGAGCCTCAGATGTACAGTATCTGTCAGGATAAAAGGTTGGCTGGATCAGTGGCGGTGTGTAAAGGGGGAGACAGGTTGTGATGAACTCTGCATGTGGCTGTTGGTTGATATGAGGACCCAGACGCTTCCCTGTCACTCACCTGTCTAAGAATAGAAACACAGGCCTGTCGCAGGCATTGACGTGTCACAACTGATATATGTATAATGAGCTGACAAATGCACCTGTGGCCTTTTCCCAGATGTAACATTTTCCATTATCCATTGATTTCTTCTTCGTCTTTGTTTGCTTTCTTTCTGCATTAATTTAAATTTGATCTAGTCTCTGAAGAAGGTATCTGTATTACAGGGTCAAGAAGCTAATTCAAAACAAAGCGTTGCAAACAAAACACTATTTGCACTTTTATTTTTGCATTGTGGGAAAACTAAGGATTTTTTTTTTTTTTTTTTTTTTTTCAGTTCTGGATTCAGGCAGCAAAGACGCCTCTTTGAACACAGACTTTCTTGAGTAACAAATGCAGAGCAAATGTAGTCCTTTAGATCTTTGATTCAGTGATCATTTAATACAGCTCAGTTGCCTTAAACATTGAAATAGCACTTCAGTTCCTACTGTATCATTCCAGCAGAATATTCACTGTGTCTACAGAAATAAATCTTCTCCCTGCAGGAGCCTGCACCTACTGGGATGTTCTTTTTACACCATATATTCTTCTCCCTGGTCACATATCTATCTATTTCTGAGAATCTAACACCCAACTGTGCATCTATTCAAGGCCTGCTGACCTCCAGCTGTCTTGATAGTTTGCATGACTGCCTCTTTAGATATAAACAGTGTTGGGTCAAAACACGCACCCACCAGTTCAGAAACCTGGGCTCAGTTCCCTGGTGACACTACTACCTTTGGCGTGGTCATGCATTTTAAAATACACAGTTGTCATTGTCATAGGTTAGAAGCTAGTGAGGCATCTCGAATTGTTGCCGGGAAATTGCACAGAGAGGGCAAAATCGGAGGGAAAGAGCTAGCTAGCCCTTAAGGATGATAACCACCTTCAGGTATGTGCAGTCTGACGCTAAACTGATAGTTTTACATTCATCTGTTCATATTTAACAAGATCTTTGTGTGACATTGAAACTGGTTTACAAGCATCCTGTGGTCCAGTAGGTTACACACAACTGATGCCTCCATCACACATACGCTGCAAATGAAAGAGGAGATGTGTGCAGCTGAGCAGCTCTGCTTTGAAACGAGCATGATTTGAATATTCATGCATTCTTGGAAGAAGGAGGGGGAGGAGATGCGGTTTTAGGAATTTTTAACCAGGTAATTGAACTATTTAGTGGGGGGGTTCACACAACTTATTATTCCACGCAGCTCATCTTCGTGCTGTATGCCTCATAATGTGCCTGGAAGGGATCTTTAACTTGGAATCTAGTCACACAAGCTTAAACTTGATGGACATGTAAGTTAAAACGAATATGCAAAAAGGTTTCCTGCTGTTGAGTTCTGCCTTACAAATTACATTAATGCTGTGCTCAGCTTAAGGTGGATTAATATTTATTTCTTCTCTGTTAGATTACTGCATCCTTCAGAAGTCCATGTCTCACTCGCAGCCTCTCTACAGATCTGCCACAATGGTTTTGTTTGATGTTAAACAGTAAACATTTCATTTGCAATCTTCCTTTGCTGGTTATTTTCAGCTTCAGGCAATTTGCTGCAACGTTTGCTGTGGACCTTTTGGTTTTCTGTCAGCTTCGCAACCTGAGGTGTGCCGTACAGTTGTCATCTCTGCAGTTTACAGGTTTTGTGGCCCTGTCATGAGGACTGAGCCATCTGTATTAGGGCCGGTGCAAAGCAATAAGATGCAGTCATTTTTTAAAGAACCCATATTTGATATTTATCTATTTATTTTTGGTATTGTTGTTTCATTAAAATCAGAAGTTTTTTTTTTCTTTTTTTTCTTCTTCATGGCTGATTGAAAGACTAATTCATGTGTTCATGTGCTGCCGTACCTGTATCGTTACTCTTGAGACATTACTGTCCACTTCTTTTTCCACTGTCAGTCCCTCTTATTTTGCCCACTTTCATTTCCATTTCAATTTTCAGTTTCTGTTTCTGGACTCTTTATCTGAATTATTCCAGAGGAAAAAACTAGCTCTGCAACGGCAGAAGCAATCACCCATCCATTGTGGGGACAATTTTAATTTAAGTATAGCCATCTGTGAACACTATTAAGTTAGACAGGAAAATGACTGTTGACAGAACTGTGGTTTCATATAATACATTTTCACTTAAGGCATCAACATCCCGGCTCTCATATGTAATTTCAATACTTCCACGATAACTTTTGCAAAATCTATCTGTGTGTTCTCTTGCAGAAAGCGGTCATTACTAATGTGTCCCCTGACCTGCTGTACCTGTTCAGAGTGCAGGCGGTCTGTCAGCATGACCTGCGCAGCGACTTCAGCCAGACATTGTTGTTCAGAGGTACATAATCAAGCCATTCAGCCGTTCAGCCGGGTGTTTCTTGGATTTTTACTTTCTTTAAGTCAAACACAGATTGAATCCAGGTTTTTTTTTCTCTCTTTTCCTTTTTCTTGTTCAGCAAATACGACGAGAATCTTCGAAGGCTCTCGTATTGTGAAGACTGGGATGGTTAGTTGACCAGAAGATGGCAGTGATGGTGTCATGCATGTGTAGCTCTTGTGTAACCTTTTTCTTTTTTTGTTCTTCTCAGCCCACAATTTCTCCAGCTTCTTCAGCAGACATGGCTCCCATCAGCTCTGGTTCCTCCACTTGGACATCCTCTGGGATCCACTTCTCCCTTGTCTCTATGGCAACCGGGATGGGACCATCGTCTAGCGGCAGCCAGGCTACAGTGGCATCAGTGGTGACGAGCACCTTGCTGGCAGGCTTGGGCGTCGGCGGAGGGGTCATCTCTTCTTTACCCAGTTCAGTCGGGCCCACGCAGGCTCCCCATGCCACCCAGAACCCAACACATCCGTCCACCCCACCCGCAAAGGCCAACACTGAGCAGACAGCACCTCAGGGTGCTGAGACAGACAAGCAGTCTGAGGAGAAACAAGCTGCCCGTGAAGGCGAGGAGGAAGACAAGGAGGGGGAGAACGAAGGAGAGCAGGAGGAGGAAGAGGATGAGAAGAAGAAGAAGAAGAATTCACCTGATAATGAGGAGAAACAAGCTAACAGTACTGTAGCGGAAGAGCCTTTAATCCCTACCCCCGCATCCACAGCCAAAGAAAAAGGAGAAGGCAAACCTACAGTTAAAGGCACAGCAGCTCCTGCAAGCACTGGTGATGAGCAGCTGGTCAGTGTGGAGAAGGAACCTGCAGAAGGAAATCCCGTCTCCACTCAGGAGCCCCGCAACGACAGCGCCGAGATGCAGATTCCCCAGAGCGCAACACTGCGCCCAAACTCTGATAGGAATGGAGAGAGTTCCTGGCCTTTCAATGTCCACACTGGTGAGCTCCTTCTTTCCCACAGAGCAGGCGCATTTCAAATCCCTTTCAAAAGAAAGAAAAAAAAAAAGAAAAAGAAAAGAAAAACATTTTTGAATTCTCAGCAAGCTTTATTCTCTTGTAGCCAGCTATCTTACAAGGGGAGGCTTTTCTCCAAAGCCCAATTCTGTAAACATTACCACCAGCTATAGAGCCCAATTTAGAAGAACAAATAACTTGATATAAGACCATAACTACAACAGTTACCATCTCATTCAAAGACAAAGCTCCAGGCTTTTGTGTCACTACAACACAGAGGCCTGAAGGAAGAAGATGGCTGTCTGCCAGAGGGATTCTGCCTCAAGGAATTCCTTTAAGCATATTTCAAAAGAGTTTGCTTCAAGGGAGAGCGATTAGGAAGTTTTTTTTTTTCCTCATTGCAGTGTTAGAAATGACAAGTCCATGAGCATAGATTGTCACGCAGTCAATATTTATGATGTGCTGAATGTTGCAAAGTTAAGATTTGCACAAGAAAAGGATCATTTTGCAGCGTTATTTTCAGTCTGCAGGGGGTAAACTGCAGCAGGTTGCAGTTTAAATTGCTTAAGCAGAAAAATTGTGTTTTTCAAGCATTGAAATTCATTCTTGATTGATTTCCAGGGCTGTAAGTGTTTCTTTGATATCACAAGCATGAAATGGCACAATTTATGTTTTACCATTCATAGCCATATAGGGTTTCTTCTTTTTAAAATGATCATTTATTGTTTGTGGGTTTTTTCCTGAAAGATTGAACTCCAGAAGGGATTTAATTATTGCAGCCAATCCTGGATCCTCACATAAAACCAACCATGTTGTCATAAACCACTTTGTAAATATGACAAAATGAAAAACAAGTAAGCAGGATTTTAGCTTTTGGCGACTTTGCGCAGCATTCATCTTCCTCTTTGCTATCTGCAGTCTTATGAGCTAGCAGCCAGCATATTAGATTTGTCCATTTTTGACAAGGATTTGGATCATCCATTAGGACGGGGGGAGGCTTTCTTCTTTCTTGGATTGATTGAGTCGATCTTTAAACAAAAAAATGAGAAGAAATTGGAAAAGAATATGTGTTGTTTAACATTTGGGTAGAGCATATCACCCTTCCAGACTATTCTAATGGGCTGCTGTCCATGTCTCCTGAGCTTTGTGCCAACAGCAGTTGGGAGTGATGAGAAATTTTAAAAGAGCAGCATTTATTTATTTCCTCTATGCCATGAATCATAATAGGTGCATCCCCACCATTCTTTAGTGCTGACAGAGCACGTGGAGAGATAACTGGCTGCAGAAGACCAAAAAATATCATTTTCTTCAACAAACAACAATAAACCATCAGAATATTTTAAAAGAAGAATGTCTGTGCAACTTCTTTTGCAATGTGGGTGAACTAATAGAAGATATTGTTCTATATTTATAATATTTTCATGTATTCTGCAGACGGAACCCCCCTATCCAACATGACACGGACCCCAAACCCTGGTATGGGAAGGATGGTGTGGATTGTCCCCCTGGTGGTGGTCTCTGCTCTCACTCTGCTGTGCCTCATCATGCTGCTAATTGTGATGGTCTACTGGAGGTGAGACCTACATAACCACATTATACTACTGGAAGTGTTGCTTTACACAAGGTCACACTTTGTGTAAAGCAACACAACCCTCACACATTTCTGGATGTTCCAGTCTGCCCACCATAGTCTGGGTGTGCCTTTTTATTTGCACATGCATCAGTCCTAACCGGTGGGGTAGTAAAGCTGCCCTTTTGCCTTCATTATGCTTATTAGGCCCATCACCCACATGGGTGAAGGGAAAGAGACCTAAAGGCCCTGCAGTTCCTGCACAGGTCCCAGCTGTGTCTTCATCTGCTGGACTAATTTCCAGTCACGCCACTGGAGCTCCAGTAATTACACAGGCCAGGCCACTAGCACATGTCGGATGGTAGTTAATGAGAAACAAATAGCACTACGGACCACTTCCTCACTCGGCGCCAGGCATATTTACTGCCGCTACTTCCGTAAGATTTTATTTGTTCCTGGTCTGATTTTTTTTTTTTTCTTTTTGTTGATGGGACTGCTCTGTGAAATCACTGCAGCAAATGTTTATTGCACCTTACTGTGGCAGATAATAAAGTTGTGATATAAATAAAAGCCTGGCTATCAGCTTCATGGAGGTGTTAAAAAAAAAAAAAAAAAAAAAAAGACAGACAGCTGGAAACAAGATGAGTGTAGCGGATTCAGTTGGATGAATTACTGAGAGTTGTGGTATTCGAGTAGAAATGCAGGGGCAGCTTTGAGATTACAACAGCTGTTGTTGTGACAACTCAGACAGTTCACAGACAATGCCGACTTCCCCTGGGGACAGGGCCACAATGAAAGATGAAATTCACACTCTCTTAAGTCTCCGTCCTCGGTGTAGCCTCTTGGTGACAGAGCGGCTGTTGAAGCCAGCGAGTGTCCCCGGTTACAGATGTTTTGCTCATTTTTAGCAAAACGCCACAATCTTTTTTGTTTCTAAATGTTTATTTAAAAAGAAATAGCCAGTGGGCTCTGTTGACATTAAGCAGCCTGGTCCTATTTTTAGTCATTTCATTTGGCTTGTTCAGCCAGTCTTGGGTTATGAGCCTATCCACAGTGGAATTAATTGCTTGAGTTAGGGTACACATCTGGAAGCTTCTGAGGCTGGAGGTGTTTGTTGGAAACTCGGACAGATGTTGAAATGAGAACGAATCCCAGCTCGTGTTAGCGCCTCTCTGCTGTCGATGCTCGTGTGGAATAGAAGGCCTCGGTTTGATCCCTGTTTATGCTCTCACTTAAACGGTGGGAGAAAGTCAGCAGCGAGTAGAGCTGCTTAGCTAGCCGGACCACATCTGCACTCCAAGGAAGCCACTAGATTGGGTGGCTGTGACGCAAACCAGGGGGAAACTCTCCTCCCCCATTTGTTTTTTTTTTCTTTCAGCATCCCCTCTTGCTTTCTCTCTGTCACTCTCCCTCCACCTAAATGCAAGGAAACCTTTTTTATTTTTGTTTCATCTCTCTTTAAGAATGACCAGCATCTGCTCCCTGCTCTGCAGCAAGTACAGGTAGGATTAAACTTGGGATTAGATGGCATTGAAAATTAATGTGTTTTATTAATTTATTAGTTGTCATTATATGTGAGAAAAGGTGTTAGATATGCATGGTGTGCAGGACTTAAAAAATTCTTCGTTTGCTGTCTTCAGTCATGTTGGAATTGTAAATTTTTTTATCTCCTATGGCAGAGGGGGATTTCTTAAATATGGAATGCATTAACCTCAAAAATGCACAGCTGCCCTTTTTACAGAGCTGAAATATTCCCGGCTAAATAATTGAAAAGATCATGGCTGCTTGCAGTTTTTTAATATGTAAACTTTCGACCTTGGACTGTGTCAGATTTGTGAGAAGTTGTTCGAGAGGGATTGAAAAGTGTCTGCGTTTGAAGCAATTTAGATGATCCAGCACTAAAATTACGAATATTAAAACTGCTGCTAACACGAGCATTTTATTCCGAAAAATGGAAAAAAAAAAAAAGTTGGTTTTGTTGTCCTCCATGTTTCGTGAGAAATGCTAAAAGTGACAACAAGCAGAGAAGATGTGTTTGGATAAGTTGTTGAGTTTCCATAAGAAGCTAAAACTTGGCAGTATGACTGTGGGTTGTTTACCTGTTCCCAGTAGTCGGTTCAGTCTGCGTTTCCCAGAGCCGCTCGCTCTATCTGTGTGCAATCAGCTGTGTCCCAGTCACTCTGGGGTTTTCATTAGCAGATTTGGGCTGTTGTCATTCTACTCAACATTTAACATGCTGATGTTGACAGTCCACATCTGAGGATGACTCCCTAATACACTTTACTGCATCACTTGTGCTGATAGTATGTGGATTTACTGTGCTGGAATCATGGTTCTTATCTCTGTGTCCCTGTAGGAGGTTTTTCCAGACAGCTCATTTCTACGTGGAGGAGAGCAGCTCTCCACGGGTGGTGGCCAATGAAAATATCCCCATCATTCCTATACCAGGTGAGCCTTACTTTTTTCTATACTGTGTGAAAATTCATACTGCTGTCTTGGATAAAACTGGTTTAAAATAAGGATTAAAGAAATAGTATTCTTAAAAATCCTACAATTAAAAAGTCTCCAAAGACTCAAATGATTGGATTTAATAACGGTTGAAAGCTAATTCATAAATGGATGGAACAAGGGATGGGTCAGTGAAGGATTGATGTGATTAGAGATGTAACTTCTGCTGTAAATCTTCCAGTCTGTACACAGTTTAAATCTTTTTTCTTCAATGTGATGTTTGTATAGTCATATTGAATCTCAGAAAGTGTCTTTAAACTGAAATGCTCTGATGGAGTGTTGGCGGAGATTTCCGTCTATTGATAAAAGCACACCGCTACACTCCCCTATTATCCGCTTTCCAGAGGTTTCTTGGATTACCTTGACATCTTTGTTTGCGCAGTTTCTGTTCATTTACATGTGAAGTGACTCCTTGAAAGGCTTTGCAGAAGTTGTTGGCTTTGTTTTTTGTCCTTAATATCCCAGGCAGCAGGGCAGTGGCAGCTTGTCGATATCAGACTTTACTTTCACACTCTCCTAAAGCTCATTTTAAGGCAGTGATACTTTAGTTAGAGTGCAGCTAATGCTATTATTCACTCTCCATCCATTCTGCTTTTATTGCTTCTGTCTTTCTCTCTAAATTTGAGGCTTTTATCTGCTCACAATGTGCAATATGCATGTTTTTTATATTTACACACACACACATATATACATACATACATATATATATATATATATATATATATATATATATATATATATAGTATGGGTTTTTGAAGTTTTTGAAATTCATGTGAACATATGAACATACCAATGCACATTTTACATCCTTATAAATGAAATAGCAGCGTAATCAGCTGTAGTCCGTTTAAATGTCTGGCCACTAAAAACCACTTTGATAAATGACTGGATAAATAAATGAGAGTTCACCTTTATGCCGTAACCGCTGAAGCAAGCAAGGGCCCCTCGGGCCTCAGCTGCAAGGGTTTGTTAGTTAAGACATTGGCCAGCATCAGCAGCACTGACAGCTGAGTCCCATGCATTGTTGTCCCCGTGCGATGCCAACCAGCCTCATCAACAATCCTTCATGTGTGATTTGGGACTGATTTGGCTCAGATGAAACAGATGGTCCTCTCCCATAAAAGCTCACAGTACCAGATATAGGTGTATGTGAGGTTAGTTTGTAATGATTCTATATTAGGAAATTCCCTCTCAGACCGGTTTGGCATTAGAAACCTTTACTTCCTGGTAAACAATATTGATTTCCATAATAGTGACAAAAACAGTAGGCTCAGGCACTCATTTTCATTCATTAAAAACAAACCCAGTCGGTGAAGTCGCATCCTGATCATGATGGACGTGGACTTAATGCATAGTAATGGGCTCATTCCTAACTGTTGTATATTTCTCCTGCAGATGACATGGAGGCCATCCCTGTCAAGCATTTTGTTAAACACATCATGGAGCTCTACAAAAACAACATGCAAGGTTTTGCTGAGGAGTTTGAGGTACTTAACTTTCATCTCTGATTTTATGTTGAATAGTTTTCAAAGCATCGTTTTACTTTACTGAAGAGATGAGAATGTTTTCTGATGGCTCAAAATACAGCTTTCACAACAGCATAAATGAACCAAACCATGCATAAAAAGTACATTTGCCTTTCCTCCAGTATTCAGTTCAGACTAATAAACTGCTGACCAGATAGTGTTTGTCAGTTTTTTGTGCATGTCTGCAAACGGACCTGCATCTGAACAATAGTCATGCATTATTTTCTGCATGCATTTGTATGTAGGGTTGGTAATTTTGACCAGATGGTTGAGAGAAAGATGGGAAGAAAGATCAGAGAAGCAGAGGTTAATTAAAGAAGGTCTCTCTGCTGGTCGACTGGATGGTAACACATTTTTTTCCCTGCAACTAGGTTAAGAAAGGAGGCAAAAGCTCCACCCCTGGTGTATTCCCTCTAATTGGGGTCATTTGATGTGAGACTGGTGTGCGTGATTTTCCAATGCACCAGGATGAAGCAGCATAGGAAGTGACTGAATTTTTTGGATGGGTGAATGTGCTGTGGTGTAGTGAAGAGGAAAAGGAGAAGGCTGTTCCACTGCAGGCTTTAGTTCAAGCCCCAGTGGCAGTAAGCATCTGCTCCGCTGAAGTGTCCTTGACCAAAACTCTGAACTCCTGCTAGAGCTCAGCTCAGAATGAGCGGTGAGTTCCCTTATGCTACATGAGGGATACTCCTATCGCTTTCCCTTTAGAAACCATTTGCTGATGTTACAACAGCACTGTTACAGTTCAGGCAAATTCACACGGGCTAATTCCATTAGCTCTTCTCTCCTTGTTTAATAAAATCCATTTCTGTCTATTTTCTCTCACTCCAGGAGGTCCAGCGTTCCACAGTCGACCTGAAAATCACAGCAGAACATTCCAATCATCCTGACAACAAGCACAAAAACAGATACATCAACATTGTGGCCTGTGAGTCAGCTGTAAAATCTGATTAAGATATATACTGCCGTGGGATTCAATAATGTTTTTATATCAGGTTTTCATCCCTTTCATAATCCACATAAATATGTCGATGCTTTCCCTAGATGACCACAGCAGGGTGAAATTACGAGCTTTGGCAGGGAAAGATGCCAAACATTCGGATTACATCAACGCCAACTATGTGGATGTGAGTTTTCTATTTTACTCAAACCTCAAGGGTCTGTGTTTTTATCAGTCTATTTACATATTTATTCTGCTGCATCGTTTTAGCTTTCAGAGCGAGCATTGTTTATTAAATAGATTCATGACAATGTCGACTGAGGTATCAAAGTCACAGACTCAAGTCACATTAGTTAAATAATTAATAATTGTAACAAACTCATCATTACATTAAGTTGCTTCAGACAGCAAACAATGATCCACTTTCCTCATTCTTTCAGGGCTACAACCGACCCAGAGCCTATATTGCTGCTCAGGGTCCTCTTAAGTCGACATTTGAGGACTTTTGGAGGATGGTGTGGGAGCAGAACACTGGAATTATTGTCATGATAACCAACCTTGTGGAAAAAGGGAGGGTAGGTTTGCTTTTATTACTCACAATCTTTGTATATAAAACAGAGGTAACCATAACTGAGACACTAACACATTACTCATCGTGCTTGTTGTGTCTTTCAGAGGAAATGTGACCAGTACTGGCCGACAGAGAACAGTGAGCAGTATGGGAACATTGTGGTGACGCTGAAAAGTACCAAAGTGCACGCCTGCTACACTCTGCGCCGTTTTCTCATCAGGAACACGAAAGTTAAAAAGGTAAATTAAGAGTAAAACTCAGACGGAAGAAATCTTTATTTTCATGTCTTGTTACAATTGTTACAATTATGGGCTGTTATTCTCCAAGCATTTATTCAATAAAACGTGGTCCCCAAACGGGGCAGAGGATTCCAGCAGCAGGCCAGGCGAGATGACGTGCACCCAGCAGCCGCCGACAGGAAAAAGAGAAAGCATCATCTTTTTGTAGCATCTGGTGTCAGAGCTCCACCTGGTTTCCAGACACCACCTGATCAAGACAAAAATAGACGATATTAACACCAGGCCCGTCACAACAAATAAAAATATTTCCCTTAACAAGAAAGCAAGATTTTCAAAACAATCTGTTTATATTTATTAGGGATGTCCGAGATTATTGGCCGGAGGATATTATTGGCCGATATTGGCATTAAAATGTGATATTGGGAAATATTGGTATCAGGGGTTTTTTTTTTTTTTGGACCGATAATTTTATTAACGAAATCTCGCGACATTTCATTGTTCCGTTTCAAAATCTTGTGAGATCTTGTTTCATTAGCACTGGTCCAGCATGTAGAAAAGTCCCTTTTATTGTGGAAGAACTTCATATCCCAGTATTCCTTTTAGTGTCATGTGACCACGATGCAGCTGCTGCTGCTACAAACTGACTTGCTTTGTAGCTGCTTATAATATGTCTGGTTTTAAGTTGTTGGTTAAGTCACCAAGTTGTCAGAAACATTATAATTAGCCACATTTTAGCTAATATCTGCTAATATCTAATGTATGGCAGCCAGATGTCCAACATGAGCTCCCCTGGCTGAGTTAAGGATATATTGGGATATCGGTATCAGCTCATATCGGATACCAGAAATTAAGAGTTGGACAATATCGGATATCTGATATTGGTTAAAAAAAAAAAAAAGAAAAAAGCCAGTATTGAACATCGTTAATATTGATCTATAGCCACTCATGAAAAGTGTAGTTTTGTTTTGAGAAATGGCAATGTTCATGTAGCTAAGGATTCTTGGGAAATCTGAATGAATGTTTCATAAAACCAAATAGCTTTTTTTCTTGAGACATTTTCCTTCATATTTAAATGATTATCTTATTTATTGATGTAATCATTCTAAACTTATTTTATTACACATTTTTTATTTTGCTTATTTATTTCTCTTTTTCTCAAAATGAGACTTTTCTATTCAACGAATTTCACATAGAATTCCACAGGAATGAAGATAAAATGCTGCAGAGAAATACACATCATCTTGCACCCTGTTGACAGAGTGAAGCAGTTGTATTTTCAGCAGCATCATGTGTCCGTTCTAATGCTTCAGGGTCAGAAGGGGAATCCAAAAGGGAAGCTAAATGAACGCACTGTGGTTCAGTATCACTACACTCAGTGGCCTGACATGGGAGTACCGGAGTACACCCTTCCTGTCCTCACCTTCATCAACCGCTCCTCAGCGGCTCGTACCACAGACATGGGTCCGGTCCTGGTACACTGCAGGTACGTTATTACTGCTGAGCCCCTGGGCTGAATAATTGTTGCTGATGAGTGTTAGGACTCATATTTGCTGACTTAGTTGAAAGCTCCCACTGCAGATCTGCTCATATTAGTTTGTGCTCTGCTCTTCAGTGCAGGGGTTGGGCGCACGGGAACGTACATCGTCATCGACAGCATGCTGCAACAGATCAAGGACAAAAGCACAGTCAGCGTCCTGGATTTCCTCAAACATATACGCACACAACGCAACTACCTAGTCCAGACTGAGGTAAGATGCCCAAAATAATCAGGTTCTCTGGGAAACTGGATTCCTTCTGTAAAGGTCAGCTGTGATTTAAGATGGTAAAGCAGTTATGAAATCTATTTAGTTTGATACTCTGAGCTCAGATAAAGGTCAAACTCACTGCGGTTTCAGTGCAGCATGGAGTGCAAACTGTTACACGCAAACCGTGATACAAACGACTGTCACATCAGAGAGGTTATCTCTGGCTGTTCTCAGGCCACGCCCCTCAATCTTAACCTCATGAACATTTACAACTCATATTTAAATTTCCAAATATGCACTTTGTTCCTGTAGAAATGGAGGCTGGATGGCTAATTCCTCCCAAAATATGAGGTCTTCTCTGATTGGTTCAGCTGTACAAGCCTGAGCAGGCACCTCCCAGCTCTGCATGAGTAGAGTGATGTTTGAATTTGAGAAAGTGTTTCATTGGACTGTGAATTAGAAGAGATCCCTCTCTTAATAGAGGTCATCAACACCTGTTAATCCCAGCTAACCGGAGTAAAACAGAACTTTGGCCCATCCTTGGAATGTTTCAGGATCATCTTCCTTCTCTATTACTCCAAGCATTTAAAGACAACCTCCCTTTTTAATTCATGGTTATTAAATATGTTTGCTTATTGTTCATGTAAAGACCTTCTAGAAATATATGACTTTATGATCACTTAAAGGTACAGTATGTAAGCATTACTGACATCTAGTGGTAAAGTTGGGTATTTGAAAGAAAAAAACGTTTTCTTTCAGATGACTTCATATTCCAAGCGCTGTTGTGAATGTACGGTGGCCTTTAGTGGCCAAAATTCTCCCAGACAAAAAGATTTTTTCATCTGTGAGTGGATCCAGTGGTCTCAGGTGTAGCTGTGACTGGACTATGTGTAACTATTTTTAATGTCTTTTAAGGAATTACTTATCCCAAACAGTGCTCTAACTCCCATTAAACAAAGCTGGTACAGGAGTTTTAAACTTCAAAGGGTTCTCACTTCACTCACATTGTTTTGTCCATTTAGGGACACCGTAGTAAAAATGGGAGCCTCCATGTATGTGCACCTCCAGCAAGTAGATATAAATGACTCATTCTAAATAAATAAACAGATAACAGCTGTTCTAGTGAAGCAATTTTACATCAATAGAAACACAGTTTTGAATTATATATCACATTTTTCTGCCATTGACCTTTTATGTTACATACGGTACCTTTAAAGATAAATGTAAACATTTTATACCGTCTGTCTCCTGTCAGGAGCAGTACGTCTTCATCCACGATGCTCTGATGGAGGCCATCCTCAGCAAAGAGACAGAGGTGCCTGCCTGGCAGCTGCACAGCTATGTCAACAGCATCCTCACGCCCAACTCTACTGGCCGCACACGGCTGGAGAAACAGTTCAGGGTGAGTCTGACTGGTCCTGTCCGACCAGTCGTCACAGTCTGCAGCGATGCCATCAGCTGGATTTTAAGGTGGTCTTTGGATCAGAAGCTTGTTAGCAGCGTGCACGGTGACTTTCCACTTCCAGACATGAAGAGATTGGAAGTGTCTTTGATGTTAGCTTTAATAAAGTCATGTCTGTCACCCCTGCTGCGTTATGCAAAGTTTGATGAATGTTTCATCAAGCTGCAGCTCTTTCAACATCAAGAGAGAAATAAATAATTGCTCACATAATGTCACTTCTTTCCGAGCTTCACACACTCATTATTAATTTGAAAGACGCGCTGTTAATTTCAGATTACTAAACAAGGTTATATCTTATTCATCATGTTTGATTTGAATTTACAGTGACTCCAGGATCAGAATTCAGTTTTTGCCTTCTCTCGTTCCAGCTGCTGACTCAGTGCAACATACGCTCTGTGGAGTGTTTCAGCGCTCACAAAGACTGCAACAAGGAGAAGAACCGCAATTCCTCAGTGGTTCCCTGTGAGTATTTACTTAAACATCCTTACAACGGACCTGAAGCTGAGCAAATACCCCACAACGTTCCTAAATACACTTTTTTTCAGTTTGTAAATTATTAGAACAATTCATATTCCAAAATTAGAATCTATTTCCCTAATCCGATAAGTTAATCTTTCTATGCGTTCTCGGCACGCTGATGGGGGGTGGGGGGAGAGGAAGTACTGGTTGCTATAGCAACAGTCAGGACTGGTAATGAATGTGTGCATTATCAGCCAGCTTGATATAAAAGAGGCCTGGGTTGTGATTTAAAACATGTTTTTCTATCTCTGCCTCAACAGCGGAGCGAGCGAGGGTTGGACTCACCACTCTGCCTGGCATGAAAGGAACAGATTACATTAATGCATCCTACATAATGGTACAGTGTTGATAATTAATGAGGAGTGTTTCGTTCTCCTTGCCTGTTGTGCTTCTGAAAATGATGCCTTAGAAAATGAGCTGCAGTCATCCTATAAAAAAAAAAAACCTAACAGCTCACCTCTGTCATCTCAGGGCTATTACAGGAGTAACGAGTTCATCGTGACCCAGCATCCTTTGCCCCACACCACCACAGACTTCTGGAGGATGATTTGGGACCACAATGCTCAGATTATTGTCATGTTGCCTGACAACCAGGGTCTGGTAAGCAACAACAAAAAAGATGATAATTAAAACGTTTGTGGTGGGTTAAAAAGGGAATTCTAATGAACAATTAGTGAAGAAGTTTAATAAGATGAGTGGGAATGTTTCCCTGCAGGCTGAGGATGAATTTGTTTACTGGCCAAGTCGGGAAGAGGCCATGAATTGTATCACCTTCACAGTCACTCTCATCAGTAAGGACAGACTGTGCCTCTCCAACGAGGAGCAGATCATCATCCACGACTTCATCCTAGAGGCCACACAGGTACCTGCTCCCCCGCCTCCTCATTGTTTCATCATTACAATCTGTAGGCAGCCCTTTAAGACTTTTAAATCCTAACTTCCACGTGTGTACACAGGATGACTATGTTCTGGAAGTGAGACATTTTCAGTGCCCCAAATGGCCGAACCCTGATGCTCCTCTCAGCAGCACCTTCGAGCTCATCAGCGTCATCAAGGAGGAGGCCATGACCCGAGATGGCCCCACCATTGTGCACGATGAGTACGTTTGTGTTTCCCTTTATTTTGTCACTGCATAGCTGAGAATTCAGTCAAGATAAACTCATCAGGCTTGTTTGAAATGAAGTCCGGGGTAATAAGTTATGTGTATGATTTCATCACATGCTGTTGGACTTGCACGCTGTGGATTTAAAAGGCTTAGAAGTGATGAAAGAGTCCCCTGATGTTTAATTACCTTCTGTTTAGTTGTCGTGTTTGCACCAGCAGGAGGGAAAAGAAGCTCTAAATGTTGAGTGCTTTGCTTGGCTTGGGGTTGCAGAGACCTTAAGTGTATGCCAGCGCTAAGAATCCGTAAGCCACCACCAGAATAAACAAGAAGCGCCAAGGCAAAGACTAAACATCCACAACAGCATCTACTCTCCCAGCTGAAGTCTTCCCTGCATGCATCAGAGTCTGCAGTACGTCGGCTGCTATTAGTGCGAATTCTGCTCTCTGAGCAGCATTCAACTCTCAGTCTCCCTTCAATCATAATTTTCTCTCCCTGTAGTAAATAAAGCAACAGTTTCTCCTCACTTGGATTCTGACATGAAGGGATACAACAACTAAAAATAAACACAAGAAAGCAGAACTGTACTGTCATTTAAAACAAGGAGAAGTCAGAGGAACACCAGAACTGAAAGATGGTGACTCGGGGCTTATTTTGGCAGGTATGGAGCCGTGTCAGCGGGGATGCTCTGCGCCCTCACCACACTGTCCCAGCAGCTGGAGAATGAGGGGATCGTTGACATCTATCAGGTGGCTAAGATGATCAATCTCATGAGGCCGGGAGTCTTCACTGATATAGTAAGTTTACACCGATGTAAACACAAACAGGAGGGCTTTGGGGGTATCGGCTAGTAAATGGAAGCAATTATGCTTTAAGTTTAAACCAGCACTTATCATTATGTTTAGCATTTTAAAACAAAGTTGTGGACAATCTCCAGGCAACTTTGAAGCCAAAGATTTTTGGTTTGGAAGGATTTACATCTTGTTGAGCTGCTCCCATATGACAAGTAAACCACACCGTACTGCCTTAAAACATTAAAGATCTAGTGCGACAGATGTCCTCCGACCTGCTTTAGTATCACAAGGAGTGTAAATTGGGTCGTTATGGAGATACAGTAACATTTAAGATAATGAACAGAATTCTTTTTATGAAAAATAATTTGCTATTCCACCAAAAAATCATCCGTGTCATTAGACTCTGCAACTTAAAGTTGCTTTGACCACTTTCTGTTTAACCTCAGTGCTGCAAAGCAAGTCAGTAGATACACACAGTTACTGTCAACATAACATTACAGACACCAAACACACATTCACACAGTGGACATGGAGTCTGTTTTTCTTTTTTTCTTTTGTCTTTAAATCCATTCAAAAGATTCAAGTGCAGTTTTCAGTGTTTCCCCAGGAGCTTCACACATCTGCAGTCTTTATGTGGTTAGAATATGTGAAGAGAAGGTCACAGTTTTCAAAGTTATTCATTTATGTCAGTCTTTGTGAGATTAAAGATACAAATATTTGCTTTTTGCAAATATAGCACCAGTTTGTTTTAAAGCTCAAATTTGTTGGTTTTAACACAGCTACAACTCACAGGCCTTCAGCATTTTGCAGAGATTACTGAGGTGTCAAAGGCAGACTCTGAAAATCTCTTTTTAAATTATTTAACAACATTTTTAAATGTTGAGTGATTAAAATGATCAAAAAGGATATTAGAATTGGGCCTCATCTTCAACTAAAGGAAAAAAAGCATTTATTTATATATATATATATATATAAAAGTCTCATTAAATATACGAAATACATTATTTATGTCTGATTGATGATTAATCATGGTAACCAGAGTAACTGCATTAATAACTAGTGATGGCTGAAGGTTTTTGAGCTCTGAATAGCAGAGGTTGACACACACTGTAGATGAGATAAAGAAACGATATTAGGAGCAAGTCTGCATTAGCTGTGTTGTTTAGAAGAGTCGGGTTAGACATGGAAACTGTAGTTTGGGTTTAAATAAATCTGAAGCTTGAAGATGTTTGAGAATATTCAAGTTATCCTATAAAACCTGTTATTTTTCAGCCTCTGCTTTTATGATAAATAATTGACTTTGTTGGTTTTATGTACATCAGGGAAACAAACTCAGGGAGCTAAATCAATCCCTGCACTTTGCATCAATCAATAGAAGCATTCACATGCGATGCAGCGTAGAGCTTTGCTACACAACCGCCCTCTTTACTGCTTTCCTTTCACTAAGAAAGCTTCCTTAGCCAGCTCTCCTGTTACATTACTATCAGTCCAGACTGGGAAGGCTGAGGTCTCAGTGGTGAGAGCAGTTTTTCTTTCTGGTACTGTGTGACTGCATGCACTGAAATTTGCTGCCAGGCAGATGCGCTTTGTCACTCCCATAAGAGACGCTTAAAGGAGCTCATCCTAGCAGACAATGCAGTAATCAGAGCAGGAGACCTGTCCAGAGGTCTCAGATATGGAGCCGAGCTGATCCACATAGAGACAAATGCTGAAGAAGAGGAGGGAACTTGCCCTCCTTCGAGAATCAAACAGGAAAGGAAGCAGAAATTGAGTTTTGGGGGGAAAGGGGGGTTACTGACTGATCAGGGGCCTAACTTTGATGGCTCTCAGTTCCAGGAAGCAGCTGGAGAGAAGGTGCAACTCCAGCTAAACTCCCAGAATTGATGTGGGTTGAGTGACTGCAGGCTTTTTGGGTACATTTACACGAAGGATAGACCGCTGTATCAGCCAGCCGATGTATTAGGCCAATATTTGCGTTTTAGTTGGTACCGGCATCTGCCAATATTTAGGGTGTGCTGGCCGATACCCCTACTCTGCAGAATTTTTACAGACTTATATATATATATATATATATATATATATATATATATATATACACACACACACTACTCAAAAAAAAGTCAGGGATATTCAACTTTCAGTTGTAATTTATTCATATTATATCACAAATGTTGGACATTTAACTGTATTATGATGTGGTTATTCCTCCATCTCAAACAATGGTGGGTTTACCACAACATAAAAATGAAAATATCTCAGTCATTGTCATGTGTTCGGTGTCGTCTTCGCACCGAACAATATGAACAGGATGATAAAGAGGACTTTAAGTAACAAGATATCATTAAAGCAGAACATTTAGTCACGGTCTCCATGGTTTGGAGAACAGCATGAGGTGCAATAAATATTTAACCATTGAACAATGTACATGTGCACTGAAAAGAAAAAAGTCTAATTCAGTTCACCTGGAAAGGTTGTAGTAGTTCATTCTGACATCATACAAAAAGCCAAATATCCTTAGCTTGTTGAGAGTAGTGTATATATATATTTATGAGAAGTTGAATTTTTCTATTAAATATGTGTTTACAAGTGCACTGTTGCTTTCTTATATATTTATTTGAAGTGCTTTTTCTTTTTTATATTTAAAAAGTTGTAAAATAAGTTTTCATCGCATCCTTCATTATATTGATTTGGGAGTCAAATGCAGAATCGGCCCTAAATATCGGTAAGTTGTATCGGCCATCAGCTAATGAGAAAATATCTGTATCGGCCCTAAACAATCTGTATCGGTTGAACCCTAATTTGCACACTGTTTTCAATCAAAATGCAGTCTCATCCAGCCATAACGAGGTTATAGTGAATATTAGGTGATGGTTTTTAATCTGTTGCATGTTTGTGTTTGTGTGCGCAGGAGCAGTACCAGTACCTTTACAAAGCCATGCTCAGCCTGGTCGGTAACAGAGAGTGCAGCCTGAGCCCCATGCACATGGACACTAATGGGGTGGTGGTGATTGCAGACGAGTCGGACCCCGCAGAGAGCATGGAGTCTCTCGTCTGAAGACATTTGTGCAGGCACTTAATTTGTAAAAATCCAAGAACTTTTCTGAGGCCTTTTTTGCCAGACTATTGATTAAACGAATAACCTTATTACTTTTTATACTGATAAAAGTTTTTTGATATTTATGTTTTTGTCCTTTATTTCTTGTCTTAAATGTTCTCCTGCTGAGCATTTGCACCTGTTTAAGTTGACATGAGGAAAAAGCAGCTCTGTCCAGTTTGCACTATACTATCAGTGTTACTGCCTAAACCCAGTGAGTGAAACTTTTCAAAACGGTTAAATTCCGGCATCGCAACAAAACTGGGATCTCGGACCGCATCGAGACGAACCTTGAAGCATGAAGATCCGGATGAGTGAAGGCGACCCACTTCCAATGAAGTCTCAACACAGAAACACTCCATCACTCGCTAACATAGCCCAGCATGTATTTTGTCACTTTGTCACTTCAATCATACTGGTTTTGGGGCTCCGCTCAACGTGGGCGAAGCCTTTTCTTTCCTCACACATGAAGAGACTCATAGCTGCCTATACATTGTCCCAGTATCTCACTGCTGTCCTGTAAAATGTACTTACTGGCTTATTTTGTTTAAAGTGTGTTACAACATCTAATGTGAACATTTATTGCTTTTTACAGGGATTTATATTGTTATATTGTTTTGTAATATATATATATAAATATATATATACACATATATTATATCCTTAATAGCCGGCTGTTATGTTTTTCTTTTTTCACTTTTTTTTTTCTTTTTTTGTTTTTTTAATCTGTACTTTTGCATTTTTGTCCACTGGCCTTGGTGTGGATTCATATTTTGGAAGATGTTGTAGCTTCTCATGTATTGCCTACAAATCTCCAATCATGTCCGTTTTTTTCCAGCTTCTGTTGTTGCTTTTCTAACCTCAGCAGTCAAAGCTCAGCTGTTATAACCCATGTATCTGTACCGACACAATGAAATGCCTAGAAAAAAAAAAAAAAAGGAAAAAAAAGTATTCACTCCACACAAAGTTTTTCATGTTTTATTTTACAGCATTTTCTCACAGTTGATGTGATTTGCATTTCATTTCGACACTGATCAACACACAAAAATCGCTTAAGGTCAAGGTGAAAAGCAATGTCGGCGGACTCGAGTAAATTAATTCCAAATGGAAACATCAAGTCAGCGCAAAAGTTTTCATTTGCTTCGTATTGAGTAGAAGAGTGTTTGAGGACATGTCTGTCAGCTTTGTGCTTCTGGATACTTAAGTGTTCCTCTGTGAAATGCTGCCAAGCTGCTGTGAGTGATGTGCAAATCTTTTAAAGACTTGCCTCTTTTTCTCGACTGGACTGTGGTCTACGCTCCGACTTCACCGCTCTAGGACATGAGACATTCCTGCAGAAATATTGCTGCAGCTCTTGCACAGTTTCCTGCAGGAATTCTTTACGTTTCACAGTTTTAGTAGATTTTAAAGCGGAGGAGCATCCTCTCCGGCCCGCCTGGTGAAGATGCTATTCAGTGCCTTGAGAAATGTTCCTAATTCTTCTCCAATGTTGGAACTTTTTCAGTTAACGTTTTTTTTTTTTTTTGCATTTCTGCATTTGTAGGACTTTTTTTTTTTTTTTTTTTTTTTTCTCCCACGAGAAAGTGAAACTGTTGGACTCTGAAAAGTGTCAACACACAGAGGTGTAACTTGTTATGCAACCAGTGATGATTTAAATCTCAGAAAAGAGGTGATTCGTGATTATTTCTTCAATTTTAAAATGTTTTATTTGCCATAAATATACATGAATTAATATCCTTTTTTTTTTTAACCTTGACATAAAGTCTGCTGATCAGTGTCCAGAAAAAAAAGAGAAAAAAACAATCTGTAAATAAATAAAACATGAAAAAATCAGGAGGTGAAAACTTTCTATACGCTGTAGTTTCTTTTTGGTGGGATGATGCTTTATTTGTAACCAAAGATGTGGTTCCAGTTTGAAACAATGTAAGTGGTTTTGTCCTGAGATCTATTTAATCAACAAGAATTTAAAATCAAATTTGTTAAAAGCGTGCAGTACAGATTTCCAGTGTCAAAGGTGTGAATTTAACCAGACTTAAGCATGTTTCTGTTTGAGCCTCAGGAACTCACCTTCCAGATAATCTGACTTTGTGATGCTTTCCTCACATTAGATAAGGTTTCAAATTCAGACTGTAAATTGTATTTTATTTGGGCCGATATTCCGTCTCTGCGTTATTTTGTGGCGATAATTATAATCCCTTTTCAACCCTGGATGTTGCTCTTTATTCATTTATTTATATGTATTCTCTCTAAAGATTATTTGCACAATCTGAAAGTTGCTTCAACATTTGGAGAAAAGTTCAGCTTGCTGATCACTTGGTTCCACATCTAAATTTCTCTTCACAACAACTGATCTGATTTTTTTTTATCCTCTGTGCTGCACCAGTGCAGACACCCACTGCACCAACAAATTCTGTAACCTTTCTGATCGCATCTTTGTACATTTTCATGCAAAGATTTGCTTTGCAGCCTGGCTCTGTGAGGGATCTTACTCTCACTGAAGATTTATTCTTTAAATCTCCACAGCAAAATCCCAGTAATCATAGCTGCTCCTCTGAGGTCCCTGCTGGGATGTAGACCAGATTATTCTGGCATTTACTTAGGGTACCATGGGGGCAGGGTGTTGGCTCATTTTGGCTGGGGTCAGCGGTTAAATCTACTTTGTGATTTAATAGGGAAAAAGGTCCAGTCAATCATGTCATGTTTATACTACGCTATCACTGAGGCACTCTCCTTTATTATAATTTATACATCATATTATGATGATATTTAGTAGGGAGATTGTGCTGGTGTGTAATGATGAGAGTGGGGCGCTTCCTTCTATCGAACGGAACAATTGATGGATGAGAAAGCTGAACCTTATGTTGCCCCCTGCTGGCGGTTTTCCACTAAAGTACATGGATTATGTAAAAGTAATAGTAATACATTATTATTAATACTGTTAATATTACAGTGCTAACATGTAAACTGCATGTAAATCCAGCTCATTACCATCATTAGTTTGTGAAAAAGGATCATCATTCATCTCTGGAACTGTCCTCTGAACAGGCACACCAAGGTTCAGCCATATTTACAGTCTATGGTCGCAGCCCCTCTTCAGTTTTGCAGAGGCAAGTCTGCCCCCTTTTTTGGGATGGGGTGCTTTAGTCTGTCATCTTGGGCTTTGCATTGCATTTGCATAGCTAGATCATCAAACACTCCTTGATCCGTATGAGAAAAGATCCCCTTACCTCAGCAAAATGAAGGGATTGTATTAGGAAAACTGGGATTTTATCAGTCTGTCTAATTAGAGATTCTGCCTAACATGTGCTTTGTGAAAGTCTTTGACAGAGGCTCAGATATATATTACTCTTTTCATTATTGTAGACTCAAAGTATTTATCTGATATAATCATATAGCTTGTGAAGCAGTGCTACCTAAACACTATTTCAATGGGTTTGTTTTTCTCTTTTCACTGTTCAAACATTGAGCTGCGTTTCAGAGCTTCAGGCGTTTTTTGGATGTTGAATCTGTTTCATAATAATTGTCCTTCTCATGCGGAAGTGCAATTTTCCAGCAGAAAAGAGTTGTTTGCTTGTTAAATTGTGTTAATTGGCAGCATTACAAGTGAAATAGCTGTCAACACTTCCTGATACAGACTACAGTCTCACCTGAAGTAAGACTGAAGAAAACACTGATTCAGTTTTGGAGTTTTACACGGGCTCATTTTCTGTTATTTCTATGCTGATTTATGGACATCTGTCACAGCTGAGTATTATCTCCCCAGTGCAAAAGTCACACTGCATCTAAAATTGTGTCTACAACACCGTGTCTGTGTTTAAGCCTGCGTCGGGGCTCGCGCGGCAGGCAGCTAAGGAACTTGAGTAAATGCAGTTACTTTCCACGGCTGCTTTGTGTGCAGCTCAGTTTGTCTCCAACTGTCTCGAGGGGCAGCAGGTAAACATGACAGAGGATGCACATGTACAATAATTTTTATTTAGAGGCCACAGCTCTTGCATATTACAACTGTTGGCTTTCATAAGGCAAAAGCAAGAATGAATCCACCAGCTAATTCACACAGAAAACAGAAAGCATTTGGGGAGGTTGGGAACCCACAGGCATGCAGCGATGGCTCAGAATGCAATGTACAGCATTTTATATTTATATATATATTTATATAATATATACAAAACAACAGTGAGACCCAAACAAATGCCAGACATCTCATTCTACACAGTTACAGAACAAGGACAGACCAACTTTTTTTTTTTCAATAAAAAAAAATATTTTTTGCTCTTTTCTCTGTAAAAGTGCAACTCAATTAAAATAGAACCTGTTTCAAGGCCTTTTTTAATGTTGAAATAAAAATAGAATCTTCCAAGTTATCAAAATGGAGCTATGAGGATATTGCATCTCCTGAATACCCACTCGCTGAAGTTCAAGATTACTGCCGAACAGCGTCTAATTAGTAATTGAGATGAGATCACATAGCATTGACACATGATAAAAATGCGGGTCTAGACTTACTGTCGATGTTAATAACAGTGAGTAGACGACGAGTTATCTGTTAACAGCCGTAAACAAATACAGAGGTTTTTATTTTCAGTTTGAAGCAGTTGGCATTCACTTAAAAACGGACGAGACAAAGAAAAGGGTCCACACACTCATCATCACGACAATGTACCATTAATGAATGTAGAATACGACAAAGAAGCGCCATATAGGTTTGCATTGGACAGGGACACACCTATTAATCTCACTCAACATTGTCAAACAAATGGTTCTCCATATTGCTTAGTAACACATAGAAATGAATTTAGAAATGAAGATCAAAGATAGGTGCTATCTTTATCATGACACAACTAAACTGCCAATCATGGTTATTTTTTGACATTTTTATTTAGTTTTCTTCATTATAAGTTCTATTTTAATAGTTAATAGTTCCTTCATAGGCATTTCGAGCTGACAAAGAGGTCCTAGAGTGGCTATCTGAGTTGGTACATGCATCGGTAACCAGGCTAAAGTCAAAAGTGTGAAAGGGGGGTCGGGGTGAGAGGTGGGGCAAGGAGGGGGGAGGGTGTTGGACAGACGGACGGGCTGGAGTGTCAGTGCGCAGGCTCTAGTCGTCGTCCTCATCTTCCTCGTCGCTGTCCTTCATGGAGATGCCCTGCATGCCTCCTTCCCTCACCGAGGCGGTGGCCTCCTCCACGGTCAGCCTGTTGCGCACCGTGTCGTACATCTTGCTGTTCAGGGTGGAGTCCAGGACGCCCTGCAGCCGGAAGTCTCTGTACTTTTTCTACGGGGACACAGAGATGGGTCAGCGCCACAGGAATTCTGGGGAGCTCAGCCCCCCCCCGTCTGCAGGCCTACCTTTGTGATCCTGATGAGGATCTTCAGCTGGTAGACGTGGAGCTGCTGATCCATGCGTTCAGTGAGCCAGGTCCCCAGCAGGTTCATGGTGGCAGTGTACCATTGCTGAAACACATAAACAACACTCTCCAGCAAAACACACACCCACACGCATACTCAAGACACCATGACATAAAACTAACCTTGGAGACATGTGAACAACTATAATTAAACATATACAGTAAATTATCTTGTTGATATTTCATATTAAAGTGTATTCAAGCATAACTTCGAGAGATATTAGAAAGTAGAGACGTTATACGAAAGATTTAACCTGTGTCTCACAATCCAAGTTCACAAGGATGAACAGTTTACTGAATAAGCTAGCCTGGTCTAGGATCCTCTGGTTGGATACAAAAATTATAAAGAGACATGAAATATAAAAGAAACCTAAAAACAGATCACAGAGACTCCAATTATAAATACAGAAGACAGAATAACCAACATGAGATGGTTAATGTCTGCAAAAAAAAAAAAAGACAAAGAATGGCCACAAAAAACAGGAAACAGGACAAAAAGGACCATTTGAGAAGCAAAATTATATAAAATAGAGGTTATTAAAGTGAAGCATCATCCCAGTTTAGATGCAAAAATAACCACGACTGAAAAACAGCCTTAAGATGTCAAACAACTGAACAAAAAGGGAGCATATAACCAGCAAAACTGGGTCAGGAAATGTCCACGAGGAGATAGAAGTGACCAGTCTGAAAGAAAATAACAGAAATGGAACAGACAACAGCTGTAAAAGAGGCAAAATAATGCAAAGATGCGCAAGTGGAGACACAAAACAACTAGAAAATCTGTCTGCATGGTTTCAGCTCCTGTATATCTCAGGTCTGTTTGGCTTGGTCCTCAGGAGAATGTGTGGAGGACTTGTTTCCCAGTCAGTCCATATGACTGGTCTTGCATTTCATAGCTCAGAATTAGACATTTATACAAGTCATCAGTCTTTCATTACGTATGAATGAGATCAGATTCATAAGAAATATCTGCTACAACAGACTTCTGAGCTGCAGTAACATTTACTCTAACAGCTACATTCACAACATGGACCACCTCCTGTCTTCATCTGCTTTTTGACATCTTATCTAGAATACTGACCAGTAGTCACAGAGTTTAAATTTAGAGATAAAAGCTGTCATTTAGGAGTTCATTTCCATCAGAATTGTGTGAGTTAGCTGAGGTGTTATCCAACTTTTTCAGTTTCTCAAAACTGTGCTGAGCTTACTGTAGTTGTTTTCATACAGGACCGATCATCTTAAATAAAAACAGCACATTTGTCTCTTTGCTTGACTCTACATGAGGCTCTACTCTGACATCTGTGGGTAGTTTAGCTCGACATTCTTTGATCCAGTCCACATAACTGAGGAAGAAACTCCAGGATGTTTCTCAGAAGTAGCTCAGCATGGAAGTGAGTTAGGGCTCCAACAATTAGTCGATTATTTGACTAATGGTCAACTATCAAAATAGTCAGTGACTAATTTCATAATCTATTAATCGTTTATTGTTTATAAGCTTTTTTTTCCTCTCAAAATTGCCACTACACTGCTGTCGGCCATTCTGTCTGGTCATCTTTTCTTGAACTGTATATTGACATACAGTATAAACACACATACACACACACACTACGAGTTAAAAGTTTGGACATGTTTTTCTATTAGATTCAATGAGAAAGTGTCCAAACTTTTGATTGGAACAGTAAATATGCTGCAATTTTCATATGATCTGATTAGTCGACTAATTGTAAATAATCGATGACGAGTTGATTATCAAAATAATCATTTGTGGCAGCCCTAAAGTGAACACACAAAAAGATAGGGTGGAGAAAAAAAAAGAATTACCTCCTACAGTCTTTACATAAACACTTTTTCTTGAGCCTGTTGGAAAATGTCATGGGGTAAAAGAAATACAGCAAAAGGAGTCATGAAAAGAGAAATATGCTGCTTTTCCTTCAGAAAGCACGTTTCAGAGTTCCCTTTTAACTGTCGGCAGCACTGGATTTCCCTTCCTTAATATTTAAAGTTCTTAACATCACTGCAACTTAGACTTGTACTTCCAGGTCATTTCAGTTAAGAGCAAAACTTTAATAAATAACGATTCAGCAAAACCTGTAGCGCGCCAGGCTGAGGTGCTGATTGGAAGATTCTGTTTCCACTGCATGACGTCCGTTTTCTTGTCTGTCTGCTAGTCACAGCTAATCGCCTTCTAGATCAAGCTTCATTCTGAGCAGAAAGTGAATCTATTTCTAATTCAAACAGGAAATGTGTGTTATCTCCTCAAAGTGTTAGGAGTCTTTAAAAAAGCCTGATAGAAGTAAGTTTTCAATTCTTTTCAATTCTGACCAGCATGTGTGAGAATTTAAAGAAGTAAACACAAAAATCAATGCAAAGACTGCCTTCTCGGTAGTGACGTAAATTCTGTCTAGTGCTCAGTTTCACGAAGAACACTCTCAGACACACGAGAACGACAAACACACACACACACACACCTCTCGTATGGCACCCTGAAAGGCTGAAAGGAGGCGTTTCAGAGACATTTACTCAGTGCACTGATTCTGCAGCTACTTGAAGGAATTAATGAAACAGAGGGAAGTCATAAAGTGCTGACAGATTTATCTATTTTAAACTGCAATTACCTTTAGAACGACTTGAAAATGTTCAAATCAATATTTTGTAAAATCTGCATGGCCCATCCATTACTAAAGGCAATTACTTAGCCTTTATGTATAATTCATTCAAATGGAAATGCAGAGCCGCATCGAAAATACTCGACACTGCAGATATGAAACTACTACGGGGAAAAGGAAATTATAGTTTTGACACAAGTTCATTAGCAAAAGGAAAAACAGAATGAAAGTGAGAAAATGGTTAGCAGGCAGGGAGATGGGTGCTATTTTCTTGTAGCTTTTCTCAAGTTTGCTTTAGGTTATCGTTTCCCAGTTTTAAAGTTACAAGAGAACAGCACGCATGTCTTCTAGAAACAGTCGTCATACCTCCAAGAAGAGAAGTCAACTTTAAACTTGTGAGTAGGCAGGAAAGCAGAAAAAAAAAAAGCTTGTGAAGCCCAAATTAGAAGTGTGCAGAGTTAAAATGTTTGGCTGTTAGGTTATTAGTTGAGGTTTAATTAGATAAGGGTTTGGCGAATAGTTGAAGTCTGGTTATGCAGATGCCTGTCCACTTCACAGTCGAGTTGAGCGTGCAGTGCATGCAGACCTCGCAGGTAGGTGAGTGGCTGAGTACGTGCTAAGGAGGGCTGCTCTATGTGCAAATGAGGCAGAGCTCTGAGGAGGAGGGTCATGCTAGAAGATGTACACAGGAAGATTATTTGACTCTAAAATCATGCCAACCAACATAATGTGATAAAACAACGCAACGCAATGCTAGAGATAAGTGCCACTTTTTTAATAGAAGGAGGCAGCAGGAATGGTGTTAATCAGAAAAGAGGAGATTAAAAAGGATTGAAATAAATTAGTGAAAGAAAGAGAGATAAAGTAGAACCTGCGCAGCATCGAGAAACAGCTCTCACATGCATGCAAATGGATGGAGAGACATGCATTTAAATTAGAGGGAAAAAAACAGACACGTTTAAATCTGCATGCAATTTAAAAAAGCCAAACTGAAACATTCACAGCTGGAAAAACCTTTTCTTTAACAGGACGGTGCTGAGTAGGATTTCAGTGCACTTTGGGGCCACACAGAGGACACAAGGGGTAAAACTCCACAGTAGAAATACTGACAAGCAAACAGGGGAGCTGGTGTGGACCTCAAAGACGAAAGCAGACCCACTTCACAACAGCTTCACTCCTCACGTGTCGACAGAATAATAAAAAAAAAAGGTCAAGTTTATTTGGCACAAAACTCCTGCTTCTACAGCCAACACAAAAACAGAAAACCAAAGGGAGACTTCCGAGCGTCTGTCAGACATAAAAACTTCACGTCACTGCCTCACAGAAAAAAGTGTCAAACACACACAGCTGTCACACACCTGTGCAGACACAGGTCTGTGTAAATGACATGAAGCACACACGTCACAGCATTATGTGTCGATCAAATCACACATGGAGGACACATTAATGTCAATGTATCCTGTTAGGATTATGTTTGATAAGACAGTGCTCTCTTCACTCTGTAACACACTGGTTCCCAACTCTATTGTACTTGTCTGTGATCTTTGGTACGTTCTACTCATTAACCTGAGAGTTCTTTCCCTCTTTAATAGCTTCAATTTAACTTTAGGCCAGATGCATTAAACTCATTGAGGATCCATGACCAAACTGTGTGCATGCACAAAGGTAGAGATCTGCATCCTTCTCACCAGATTAAAAAAAAATCCATTAATGTTAATTGTTTCCTGTTATGAATAATAGTCATGCATGTACACGAGTCTAATTTCCACCCCCACTCCCTGCATTAGCATACAAAAACACTGCTTGCACCGCATTATATTGGCAAAAGCCAAAAAATTAAGATACACAAAGGAAGAGGAGAGAAGGAAATGTGTTCTAGTCAGTGGTTTCAGTTCTTAAATTACAGAGCAAACACTTCTGAAGGGGAAACACTGATGAAGGTTATCAACTCAGCATGCTCAGAGCGCAGGACCCTGGCAGCAACAAGAGCAAAATGATAGTACAGATGTATTAGCACGGTCTTTTAACATTGCCAACACATCTATCGCTATGCATGAACATTACACACGGCTGCAGCTGGAAAGGCCTGATAAAATTTAGTACACACTCAATTATTTACAATGCGGTTGCTGAATTGCTAATAGCACCTATTAATACTGCTGTCTGTGAGCATGGACTGAAAAATATTATGATAATAAGGAGTGTAAAAGCTGTCCGTGTGTTTTTTTATTTATTTATTTATTTATTTTGTCTGTATCAAGCTTAGTTTGCTTTCAAATAATCATGCATGAGGTAAGCATAATCTGGCTTTATAAAAACCTGTTTTTATCTGGAAACAGGTGCTTTTTTGTGTGCATACATGTTTCACATATCTTTTATCCTTCTGACACTTAATAGGCACAGAGATCAAACATTAAACTTCAGCTTTTTATCCTACTAAACCTGAGCAGGTGTTGTGTATTGCTAAACAATTCTCATGGTGAAATTAAAAGATGGAAAAAGTATTTGCAGCCGTACAGTTAATGCCACTTGGCTTCATTTAAAGGGACACTGTGTAACTTTTGACCATTAGGGGTACTAAACCTGTAACTTCCCACAGGCCACACAACTGTCACAAAGCTGAATAGTCTATATCCATGAGTTGGAATTGTGTTTGCAGACCACTTTGGTTAATTCAAAATCATGGAGCCATAAAGCAAGCGCTCCATGTCACATGATCCACTGAGAAATGGATCCACTCCTGCAAAGTTACACTGTCTGGTTTTAGAGGAGGGCAACCCCCTTGGAGCACAACATGTGTCAAGTGCTGTACATTGAACACCAGAAATCATCTATTGTTACTTACATTAGGTTAATCTTTAGGTCACAACTTACACGGTGTCCCTTTAAAGATACAACATATACACTAAAAATGACTCAAGAGTCAAAGTAACTTTGAATGTGACCACCTTCACTGCAAAAATTAGCTTTAAAGGCTGCATAAGATGGAATTTAGACAGAAATACTAAAAACAGTCTCCTCTCCTTTTGTTTCTCTTCATTGTGACCCCCCATGTTTTTTGGGGGACCCTCAGGCGTGTCTCCACCCACAGGTTGGGAACCACTGCTCTAACAGATCAGAGCTTTATGGCATGTCAGCCTCTGAGTTTGACATCATGATGTGACCCAGGCCCACCCAGCATTTCACATGGCATGGAGAAACTGCATGGGTGGTTTCACGGCAGACTGAGTGTCACTTCCTCAGGGGGCTGACATGCTTTAAGTGGAAAGTGTCCGGAAGCTGAGAGGACAGAGATGATCCAAACAAAAGAAAAAGAAATACTGGCATCCTGGCACAAAATCACTATGGATAGTTAGGTTCTTTCCACAGAGAGCACTGCTTCAGATAATCCCTTTTTTCTTTTTTTCTTTTTTGAAATGCTTTTATGGACTCTTTGCAAATAGAAGATTCTCTTTTTTTTAAAACACAAAGGCCCAAAAGCACAGTGGCAATGCACACCAGAATGCAGAGGGCAGCTGTGATTCAGAGAGGAGAGAGACAGACAGAAAGAGAGAAGTCAAGAGGGGTAGAGGATCAGAAAAGCCTCTTATGCCAGGCTGAAGTACACTTCCTGGTCTCAAAATGGGACTTATCCCTCTCTGCCCTGTTGTTTTGCCACATTTTGGAAGGCCCCTCCCTTCGTGAGTGGAGGAGAAGGCATCTTACTTACATCAAATAACCTTTCTATATACACCTCCTCATTGACCTTATCACGAAGCATGTCCTGAGAGTGGCGCATAAAGGTCACGTAGCCGTCGGCTACATCCATTCCAGGTTTCTGTAGAAACAGAAGCACAACGTTAACATGACTCAATGGACGACTGACCACTCAAACTTCGCTGCAACACATCTTGATTATGATATTTTGTTCAGATGTAAACAAACAAGCTTGCAGGCAAACAGAGAAGTGGGATGTTATTGAACTTACAGGTACATCCACATATTTAGAGGCAGCTTTCACCTGAAATCAGAGCAAAAACTCTCATCACTGGGTGGAAATTGTAATTGTCAGTTTGAACATGTTTTGATGCAAAAAATAAACAAACAAAAAAAAACAGTAATCTTATAAGTTATTCCAAGGAGTGTATTTTTTTCCTTTCATATATTTAATGTTTCAGTAAGTCAGGAGACATGAAACATTCTCATCCAAACTGTACTTGTTTTTGTTTTTGTGTAAACTTTGAGATGGATGTAGTGTCTTGTGGTCACAGGTTCTCTTTCTTGTCAATCAATGAGACTAATCGCCAACGTTGGGTACGTAAAAGGTTTTGAAGAAGAGATTCGATGGCAGCTAACTGAGTCTCGTCTCACCGTGAAAGAGAGGAAAGAAGAGAAGAGAGTTCCTTCATCATATCGGGAAATCTTAGCCAACACTCCCTCCAGAATGGCAACAAACTGAGAAATAAGGAAAATGTTTCAATCATCAGCCTGTAATTGATGTAATGTTGGAAAGAAATGCCACAGCTGAAATACAGCTGCACCTTTGCAACCAGAAGCTGGATCATGTCCTTCACACTCTCCTCAATCAGATCATCTATTTTGGAGTGGAACTGTTTCTACAAGAAAAATAAAAAATATTGGAAATTTCACCAAAAATATCCATATGATTAAAAACTCCAAAAATCATCAAAAGTGATCCTCCAATGTGCAATTTATGACTTGGGTTGCGTTTTTACCTCTTGGCCCATTTCCATGGCACATAGCTTAGCTGATTGGTCCTTGGCATCCACCATTACATTGAACATGGTGCATAGTGATGGAGAAACACGGAAATCTGTGGACTTACTGCTCTTTGCCAGCTTAGACTCGAATGCCATCCTGGTGCTGAAATGCGAGTGAAAATGATCAGATGCGTTACATACAGTACGGTAAGTTAAATGTCAATCCTCTGTCCCATCTCGTGCACAGTCACGCACCGCTTGACGCAGTTCTCGATCATGTTGCTCGACATGAGCTTGATGCGACTCTCGAGATGTTTGGCAAACTCCTCCTCAGGCCAGTGCAAGTCTCTGATGAAAGTCTGAAGGGCGTCCAGCTTCCAGAAGAGGTCCTCTGACGTCCCAGAGCCGTTACTGCCACCAAGCCAAACACACACACACACAGGTCAGACGGTAAATCACCATGCTGCAGAGCGACTCAGAGGTTGGGGGGGGGGGGGGGGGGGGGGATTGTTGTGGCAGGTGCAGAGGAGAGTGCCGCTCCTCTGCACCCAAACACAGCCAGGTTTTACTCTGACCATACACTGACCGCTCAATCCAAATGTCTCTCTTCTGGTTTGCACAGATGTGTGTGGACAGTCAGTGTATGGCTGAAGGGGACCAGGTGGGGTTTACTGTGAGAAATCAATAACCATACTGCAGGGCATGATTATTGACCGGTATGTGAAGTGGCCACATGCAGGTAAAATCACTGCAAATACAGCAGTTGCTCACACTGTGTCAAGACAAAGGAGAAGGGATGGGGAGGGAAGGGATGGGGAGGTGAGGGAGGGCATGTAAAAGAAGAAAAATACTAATGTGAGTCCAAAACATAGAGAATAAAAAAGGGCATCACTTATCACAGACCCTCTCTCAACATCCATGTCCCCAGGCTGGTGGGGCCCCTGACAGATTTACCATATAAACCATGCAGACCTTTACTGAAGCATCCTGAGTGAAGCTGATTGGGAAACATGAACTATGCAGAGGCGGCTTGGAGACGTGATAAAGCAGAGAGGTTTGGACTCTTTCCTCCAACCTCCTCACTTTATCATCCCCACTGGACAACACTGTCCTCCCTCCCAATCAGACTACTGGCAGGCGGTAAAGGTCAGAGATGAACCTATGGCCACGTTGCTAAGCAGCGCTGTTATGCCCCCCCACCCCCCGGATGCATCCTGGACAAGCCCATCTTTTCTGTTACGACCTGCCTTTACTGGCCGGAGCTCCAAAAAATGTGGCTAAAAAGGCATTTCAATGAGGGTTCGCAGCTGTTGCTGATGGAGCAGACTTGAACCTTTGTTTCTTTTTTAATCAAATCATCCTATTTTTTTGGTTAATTGTCATTCTCCATTTTAGGTTGCAGCCCTTCAGCCAGGTCGTGACAGTAGATTTCTGTGGATGTCGTGTTTGGGGAGATACATGAGCTGTAGACTGGAGCTCTTGCAAATGTTTTCTTTCTATTTTTTGTAAATCCCCACTAAATATATATGCATACTTTGATTTTTTTTAGCATTGTTCTTTTGGCCTGTATCTCCACATCTCAGCTCAACAGCATGCATGTTGAGACAAATGAGAGCGTTTCAGCCTCTCATTTCAGAAAGCAGCGTCCCATCTACTCTAACACCTCTCAGAGCGACCTTGGCATGAACATGAGCATCACACACAAGAAGAGACACGGTTTAATTTTAGATTTTGTGACGTTTATTCACAGTAAGAGGCCCAAATTTTACTGCACGTACTGAAAAAACTGTTTGGTTTTTCCACAAACTTCGCCCAGAAACATCTTCATACCAAGTTGCTCTCTTACAGCTCAATATAATCTAAAGTAAACTAGTTGAATACACACTCAGAGTCATAAATAGCAGCCATCCATGACGGGGTAGAAAAGCTAGGCATTTGTGGAAGGTTAACTGATAGTCCTGCTACTGGCACTGGCAGATTTGGTACTTTGGGAATTTGGAGGTTCACATTTGGTAGATTCACATTGGGCAGATTACTTGTTAAACTCCTGCAGAAAAGACAGACAAAAAGAAAAAAAGAATCCATAACAGTGGTGTGGGAGCTGCAGAAAGCCATGTAACACTCATTATAAAAGTAAAGTCTGGTGAGGACAGAAACATAGAGCATCACACATAAACAAGACAGAAATAGTCAAAGATACAGAAATACCTACAGAGTCAAGAGAGCTGGACACACATAACTATTAAATGTGGTGAAAAAGAGTCAAATAAATACTGAAAACAATGAATATGAATAGAGACAAGAAATAAACTAACTAATAAATCTTGAATATAATCTTTGCAATGGAAAAAATGCAAATATAAACACGTTAAAGCCACAATAAATAAATGATAACAGGACTGACTGAAGGCATCTTGCCTCTGATATTATGTCAAAGCACACATTATGAAGGTTAGTTCACAGACAAAACAACAGAAACATTACATGTTGCTCTGACCCCAATGTGTCGGAAAGAAATTGGCAAGACACGTGCATTAATCAAAGACTATTTCCAGAATAAATAACCTATTTCTTTCATGGGAAAAAAATAGGTTATCCAGCCCACTCTTGGCTCATTCTTTAACAGTGAACCAGGAAGCTGGAGTGAACATAAAAGCTGCTCTCCCAGATTTTTCTGCCTCCACACACTACATCTGAATAGAAAAGCCTTGCAACTCCGAGCAGCCTACAGCCTTGCTAGAAACACAGAGGCTCCTTACTTTACAGGCTCCCAGGACTCTCTGTCAAAGCCCTTGTGAATTGACTGTGCAATGGAGGACTCCATCAGATCCACATATCTAACCACCAGAGGAGCATACAGATCCTGAAGGTGTTTGTGGAACTTTCCATTGCACAGATGATCTGCGGAGGAACAGAGGCAGTGACACACACATGTTAGCATATTAGCTTTGAAATGGAAACATCCCAGTGCAGCGATGGAACAAGTGCATGAGCTCACAGTCTGTTCGGAGGAAGTCGTTGAGCAGCTGGAAAAGAGGGAAGCTATCCCAGCTCTCAGGGGACTGGATCTCCAGAGCGGCATCCATGTCGATGGCGTAGAGGGCCAGGAAGTTTTCTGCATGCTCCACCATGAGGTCGGTCCACCATGCGAATGCCTAGAGACACAGCAGGAGGGAGAGCAAAAGGGCGAATAAACCTCATGTTTGGAGGGAAGAGGCGATGAAGAGGAATGAAAACCGCATTTGGAGAGAAAAATGTTGGATTCTTCACACATAAAAGTGTGTGTGTGTAAGATTTTGTTTGATATTTTAGGAAATGCGCTTGCTGAGAGTCGATACCACTTCAGTGTCATCCTTGAAATATGAAGCCAAAACAGCAGCTGGTTAGCAAAGTCTAAGTGTTCAACACCAACTCAACTGTTTATTCAATAATTTTTTAAACAAGTTAATGAAAAATAAATCTTCAAAATGCAACGGATTAGATCATAATTCCTGCTAAATAATCTACACATAAAGTACATGCGCTTTGCAACTAAACCCTTTTAGCTGATTGTTTATTAATTTATGTTCTATGTATTTTGAAAGATAGATATACTGTATACTTTTACTGATCCAAACCTGGGAAATTATGGGAATAATAATATAATAATAAAAACCCCTTTTTCAAACTCCACATAAAATTGACTAGTTTTGCAGGGTGAAAATCAATAAAATGAACAGACTTCTTCATAACTCATGTTGTTTACACTTTTTAAAACCAAACATAGATTTTGTTGCAGGGTTAAAGCAATTCTGTAATACAATATTTGACCATGCATAAGTATTAGGGGTGGGACTTTAACGTGTTGATTAAGTTTAATTAGTCACGAGAAAATTAACGCTTTAAATTATTTAATGCATTTTTATCACAGTTTGCATTAGAAGCAAAGCTGAAACTTTGTTAGGGACGATTTCCTGGAACAAACAATTATGCTGACAGACACGGCAAACAATATTTCAGACCCTTCTGAGAACTTTTTTTTATAATACACCAACGGTAGGGGTTAGCTGGTGTCTAAAATAAGAAGTGAATGTGGTTTGGAAGCAGTTTGGGGTCTCCCCTGCAAAGCAGCAGCTCTCTTCCCCCAATCGCAATATGCAGGTGAGAAAAGCTTCAAACTGGGATTTTGAACACAGAAGCTAAATGTGTGCAAAATATGCTAAATGAAACATATTTTGTATAAGGCATGAACTAATAACTAATAACAGTGTAATCATGCGTGGCTAGTGTTGATCAGGTAGGTTTTTGTTTAACAATGATTACTGTTGATTCATGATTTCACAGTAACTTTGTGATAATCTATGAGCCAAAGGATTTAACTAAGAAGTCATCAGAGAACTCTTATGCTTGAGTGCTGGTTAAAGTCCAAATAACACAAAAATAACTTATTGAGTTTGAATCATTTGGTTCACCCAGTTTAAAAATCCCATCCACCCCCCTAAGCCAGTTTAATAGTCCAAGTTTTTAAAATGGTATACTTTAACTTTACATGAATTTCCCCTTGGGGGATCAATAATGTATCTTTGATTTGATTGATCTGATTTAACTTCAGGTCTTTTCAGTTTTGGCCAGGGATCATTTTTGTTTCTTTTTCTACTTCCTTGAAAAGTTGAAATACAATTAAATGCATTTAGTAAGATAATAATAGAGACTGAGTTTACAATTTTAATGTTTGTGTATATTATTTGATTCACTTGTCCTCAAAAATCTATTCAAATAAATAAAATGTTACTTTTTGTTGCAAACTTTATAATGCCGTTAATCAAGATTAATCAATTACAAAGCCTCTAATTAATTAGATTTTTTTTTAATCAAGTTCCACCCCTAATAAATATAAAAATGTCTTCTAGTTATATGTGTTTATTTTAATGTGGGTCACTTCTAGAAAAGCAAACAAACAAGCTGGTTCTGTTACAATTTCCAGTAAATAACTGTCCAGGTGCAATGACTCTGGATTCAGCAGCATCATCGTGCTGAGGTCACTACACCCTGCACGAGGCTGTTTCTCCTTGTTTCCAGTCTTTTATAGTAACCTGAGCTATTCAGGCTCTGACTCACGTTCCACACTCAGCATTCAGACAGGAGGTGGTATCGATTTTCCCATCTTACTCACTGCAAGAGGGCAAATTGCTGCATTTCCTAAAATGTTCATATTCCTTCATGTAACCATTAGATATTCTCTATTGTGTAGTTTAGGAGCTAAACTGTATGAGGACTGAATGGCTTCAGCATGTGGGTTCTGAGTTGGTATGTGTGTTTCAGTTTTGTGTGTTAGTATGTTTTTTCCCATCGCAGATCCAGATCAGATTCACTGCTCTTCTTAAGGTGGTATTTGTTAGAAAGATTTGCACAGCAGGGTTGCATGTTTGTGCCTCGCTTTGTTCATGACAGAGTCTGTGCAGCTAAGGCAGAGGTGCTTTTCTCATGCAAACGTGGATCTCCCAGCATGCTTTTCCCAAGCTGAGGGATAAAAGGGGGTCCACCATTCACATCAGCAACAAACCCATAGCCCACCGGATGTGAACATGACTCATGCACTTCTTTGACTAGGCACACCAAAGACTGCAGCACACAGCATCTCAGGTGCTGAAGTACGTCCGTTCCAATTAGTTAAAAAGTCTCTGAGATTCAGCTGACCGTTTTCTGGCACAGTCAGGACTTCCTCGCTCTTTGACAGCACAAGGACAGTAGTTGCTTTGCTGGCAGTCTTGGCTTATTTGCTCATCATTCAGACTAACATGTCGCCAAGTTCAATGACTGAAGCTTGATCTTTTCGGGTTACGCTGCATGCTTTATTGGACAGCTTTCTTTCAAAGTTAGATTTCCACCTGATTTAGTGGCAGCCATAACTTCACTTACCTGTCTACTTACCCATCCACTCCCAATATATACAAAAGCATGATGGCTCTAATGTTAGAGGAACAGGCAAACAATGCTCTTCTCCAACACATTCAAGAAGAGATACTCTCATGACAGCGAAAGGGAAGGAGGGTGCGAGATTCCAGCAGGAGAGGGAAGGGAAAACGCTCAAAGGCGGAGGAGTCTCCAACCTTTGATAGTGTTAAGGGACACATACAGGACCCAGAGAACTGTACGTCATACTCAGTGTTCAACCACGCAGCCTGTAATGCTGTAACAATGCAACCGTGTCAAGGGATCAGTCCTGAGGGAGGGTGCTGATGCTGCGGGGGGGAGGGAGGATACGTAGAATCATCTACTTTACATGCACAGAGCATTATGGGGATTTCTCATTCAACTTGACTACATACCTCTTTTCCCTGCTGGGACAGTCACCAATCATATGACAGTTAAAACACAAGATGTACAGGACAATAATGTACTTTTGAGGCATTTGTTTGGAAGGGATTGTATATTCAGAACAGACAGCAGAGAGGGATGGAGGAGGAGAAGCTGGAGAAGTAATGCTTGAACAAGTGCGGACTGTGAAATTAATCGTTGGATGGAAGGGGGACAAATGTTCATGGTGGATCAAACTTCAAAGGTTCACATGGAGCATACTTTAGGAAAATTTCTGGTTCAGCATGCTTGGAGAGAAAGGAAACCTCTTCATGGCCCGATGAACATGCTTTATGATCACAATTATGTTGTGCAAGCTAATGTGCTTTTTTTTTTTTCTATTTTCAAACTAGGTTGCTCTTATGTCTATGCCTACCAACCCACCCATCGCTACAGCTCCTATGACTTGATTCTTTGCTTAGAAACGTGCCTCTTGCCATAGTGGCGCACATGCCATACAGGGGGGTTGTGATGGGGACTGAAGAGGAGAAAGAAATATAAATACTGTACCGATTGATCTCCAGAACTTGTGACTGCCGCCTGTCAAGCATATTCAGAGAGATACAGTAAATCTGCTTTATCTCCATAGTCTAAGACCACAGTGGATCACCTGCAGGTCTACACAACTACACATGCTCATCCTGTTCCAATCAGCTAGATGTTTATGGTAGCCACAATGACACCACAAGGCAGCTATGTTTAGTGTTTTGAAGTAAGAAAGGAAATTTATTTTTACCTAACTTGGAAATTTTAAAGGATGGTATTGTGATTCATACTTTTTTGTTGGCTGCTCAATTCCTGTTTTTTTTTTTTTTTTTTTAAATCCATGCAAAACAATACAAAAGTGATCTATTATGCTCTTCCCTATTTTCTGTATGCGCTGAAAATACGAGTGCTTATATTAAACATGAACAAAGTTTTAAATAATGAGGAAATGCTGCAGGTCAGTGAAGCAAAATTCCATTTTCAATCAAATATCAAAGCATAAACATAGGAATTTTTTTCTTATTTATTGATTGTGAATGGGTGACAGGATAAGAAGTGGGTGAACCCTGGAATGGTTGCATATCCATTACAAGATCAAATCAGAGCCAAACATCAACTTGTCATAAAACTTACATCCAGTCTTGTTTGATGACTATTTAGATGATTCTAACCGAAATAACTATTTAGATTAACATGTATAGTCATCCTCAAAATTATTCACACCCTCTAATTGAAGAAGGAAAAAAAATCAGCTGTCAGTGAAATAAGCTGAAATTAACAAAAATGATAACAAATACAAATTCTATGACAATCACTGATTTTCGTGGTTCAACAGAAATATTAAAAACAAACGCATAAAAAATAAAACAAAAAAAAATAAGCAATATGGGCCTCCAAAATTTTGTTAAGTAACACTTTGAGGCAATCACTGCAATCAGGTGTTTCCTCTAATGTTCAAAAAGACTTCTACACCTGTTGACAGGTATGTTGGTCCACCGTCCATGAGAAAGATGCTCTAATGTGTCTGGAGCAGTATTGTTTGGTTGTTGTTTTTTTAATTATTATTTTTCAGCCATAATTCAATAGCAATATTTTCTTTCAATAAATTATAATTTTGTACATTTTTATTTATTATTAGTTTTTTTTGTTTCTTGTTATTTAGATTACTATTGTGAATTTGGCTTTTTCTTTAATTGGAGGGTATGAATAATTTTCAGGACGACTGCATGTCTTCAGGTGTGGGGAATTAGAGTTTCTGGGAGAACCAAGGGGAATATTAACTCCAGAAAACAAACAGAATCTTCCTCACTGTGGACGTCCGCTCATTCAGTGTCATTCACGCCTTGAATTCGATTCAAGCTTGAACATTAACAGAGTTAGTTTTCAGAGCATTCACACTGACGAGGTCAAACAAGGTTTCTGCAAAAGCTGAGCTGAAAAGAAACAGAAGCAAATTTAAAAAAGAAAACAAACTAAAAAAAACAAACTTGGTTTAGAAAGTGAATTGAGGGGCTCCGTGCAGAGACAATATGAAAAAACTATAAATCAAGAAGAGTTACTCTTTTGGTGTCTATGAATAAAAAATACAGACCAGTGAAGAGCATAAAAGATCAGCTTCAATATCAAACGATAGATTTTCAGCCTGTGTGGCAGCTAAACTCCTTCATAGAAAATTAAATATAACTGAGCAATTTCTGATATAAATAACACTTAATTTACCACCTCAGTTAAAGAGCTAAATGAGCCCAGCAGAGGAACAAATGATCAACTATTTCATCAAAAGTTCAGAAACAAATGTCCAAGACATAACACAGAACTGTGTAGCAGAACTTCACTTTGTCCTGTTTACTACACCTCATGGTACACATTCACCATGCTAGTTTATTATCATTATTAGCCAAATAATGTAAACGATATAGAAATTATTTTTTTGGTGGACAAGAAGTTTTAGCTTTTTGTTGTTGTTTTTTTCCCAATTAAGCTGGACCTTGATTGCAGCACGACTGATGACGTACTTCTACATCTCTGTAAATCCACTTTTACCACTTGGTTGCTTTGTCAGTGGATGAACTAAACTGAACATAATACTGAGAACTTACACAAACTGTTAGAAAATACATGTTTACATCTTCTGTCTATGTTTTGACCACATGAAAATGTATGAGGACAATGTTTCCGTGGAGCCCAGTCTGACAACGTGTGATTATATTAGTCCACAGCTGTAACCGTGTAAACTGTCCTGCTCCTTACATGTTTGTGAAGGCAGATATGGACTAAAATTAAAGGGCAGCTGCATGTGAAGGGAAAAAGTCATGGCTCCTGGAAGATGACCTCACTCTGTAAAAACATTGTATTTTAAAGGTGCATTGCGCAAGTTTAAATGTTAATTACTATTCTTTTCTTTCCTCCACATGCTCTTACAATTGCCCGATGTGTAGAATGAGCCGATCTTTCTTCACTGCGATTGTCTCTAATACTGTTTCTGATGCTCAATGTGAGAAATTTGGGTACAAAGCCTCAAGGGGGCGCTTGTGGGGGAGACGAGCTGCGCGTTCTCATTTGTCTGTCTGTGCTGGGGTGGTGTATTCCTCCACCACCACAGGTCCGCGCATGTTGAGCATCCTGCTAAAAGATGGAGAGCAGGTGCCTCTCAAACCCCAACTCAGACTCCAGTAAGACAAAGAAGAAAAGTTTTGTCTTGTGAGACGAAGAGAACCAAACTGGAGTCCCCACAGCAGGGGGGCTTTTTTCTGCACAACACCGGTGGCAACGGAGTAAAACGGGAGTAAACAACCGAACAGCTTTTTTTCTTTCTTTTTTTTTAATAGGAGGGAGCTCCGATCCAGTCTGGGAGCAAAATGGGACCCACAGTTGGCCTTACTTCTTACTAACAAGGAAAATGTGATGTATGACGGAAATAAGGATGTATAATATTGCAATGTTAAGTTTTTAGCATGGAAATGCAGCAATATGACAGCCATATGACTGTTCCCGGGGAAGAAATAGACTCTTGTTAACTTATTAAATTTAGTTGATGCAGTAATTTTATGAGGTAATTGTGGTCTCAGCCTGTGAATTTAGATATTTGAACTACAAGCCAGTGTTAGCCTGTTGTTACTGTTAGCATAACGTTTACTCAACGATCAAACCGTAAGCAACTTGCAGATTTATAACTATTACTTCAGTAGACATCGTGGCTCTAAAGGTGGATTTATAGTCGCGTGTTGTCTACGTCTGCGTAGCCACCGTAGCCTCTGCGTAGGGTCTGCATAGGTCCGCGGAGGCCTGACATGCATCCTGGCTACACGAATGCAGAGACGTGGAGACGCGGAAGTACTATCATGTGATTGGCCGAGTGTGATTACATGTCTCGCTGAATTTGCGCCGTACTGCCATTTTTAAAATCCACAAACAATGGATCATATAGACGAGAGACTGATCGAGGAGATTAGAAAATATGAACATCTTTACGATGCCTCATCCAGGCACTGTCCAAGAGGAAATGCACCTGGAAGTTAAGTAAACCATTGAAGGAGACCACCTTGTGAAGTTTACGAGATGATACCCGCCGCACTACCGCCTTCAGAGTGAAAACATTACCCTACGCACAAGTGCGAGAGCATATCCCATCCATGTTAGCTACGCGGGCCACAGAGAACGTGCGACTATAAATCCAGCTTCACTCTGGGCTCAGACTGAATATAATGTGGGTTAAATTAGAGACCAACGCAGTCGAACCAGCTCATGCGTGTGCACCACATTTGCGTCACTTCCACTTGTCGCCACAGGGGGTGAACTTCTGGAAAAAAGCTGGAACTTGCGCTGTACTCCTTTAAAAAACATGATCATTTTCTAACCCTGACCAGGCAGGTTTTCATTTCTAACCCTAAACTAGTGATGATGCAGCCAACTAGGAAAAGACAAATTTCTGTAAAGTGTGTCATCCTGATGGGTTGTGGCTCAAAATGTTTGAGAACTCCCCAACATCATCCTGTAATCAGAAGCTGGTGCATCTACTCTGTTACGTCAGATTATGTTGGAAAACTGCAAGTTTTAGTGCTGCGGACCAATTTAACCATAACACGTTGTGTGATGGGACTGGGTTTCACACTGAAACAGAGTGGACTGTGATCAGAGGGAAGAGATGTAGACTATCTTTCGCCTCCTGTCTTATTTATAGCTTACACTCAGACATGGCAGCTCTGACTCCATGTAGCCATGGTCTGTTGAACACCAATTACAGCTTTCCCAAATTAAATTCATCTTTGCTTTTTTCTTTTATTATTTGAGTTACCCATAGATGAAAGCAGCTTTATTTATAGCAGACTGGAGATAAGACTAACTCCCTGCAGAGGCGCGAGTGAGATAAGAGTGAGAGTATAGAGGGAGAGTGCTTTGAGGAGCAGAGGGTTCTCACTCACCTCCGCGTGGTGTTCCTGGTTCTGCTGGAGGACCTCTATGACTAACTCCGCCAGGCGAATTGTTTCCTCCAGCTTTTTGGCAGGCGTGACTAAGCGGCCTACGTTCTCTGAGACAAAAGGATGAGGGTGAGGGATGAGTGGTTAGTCAAGCACAGAGAAGCATTCCAGGGGGATTTTTATGACTATTCAGAAGATTGTGTTTTTTATATTTATCTAATTTTTTTATTATTATTTTGGATCGTTTAAAGAAATGATAAACACAGCGCTTACGCTGTGATGTTTACCCACTTCTTCCCCTCATAACAAGTGAAGCATGATCTCATTTAATGTGTATGCATTTTGAGTTGCATGACATAAAGCAACATAGCTGATGTGTTCGTAGGATAATCAGATTTATGCTGGAGGAGTATCAGACACAAAAGTAGTGGCGTTGAGATGGAGGTGCAATGTGGCATCAAAAACATGCATACTGTGAAGCAGCACTGAATAAAACATCTGTAAAAGGAGCTGTCGCATGGCTTGGCTACGGGTGCTCCACCAACACACTCTGTAAAAATGTTTCAGTGCTTCTCTTTGAAGTCTTCCATCAAGTAAAGTAGAGTATTCATTTCACGGTCAATAATATATTTGATACAATATGACTAAAGACGTGGCTTTTAAATAAAGAAAAAAAAAAATCATTCGTAAGATTTTCTAATGATGAAGAAACTTTTTTCTTGTCTTTACAGTTCACACTCTTTGCAGCTATGTGATAAGAAATAGCAGTTTTAATCATGTAGTTAACCATTAAGTTACTTCAAATGTGTTTTGAGAAATATTCTTACAGTGTGCTGGAGCTTGATTTGATATGAATTAACATTTTGGGCTTACAAACTGCTTTGGTCTCCCTTCATTTATCATCTGGTGACCTTTCTTTTTGATCCGCATCATCTACAAACATTTGCTTATACTTCCTTTTTTACTACCAGAATGATCAGGTAAGACGGATACACGTTATGAAATGGGGACTGTTCAAACAGCACGACTTTGTGGAATGATGCGTGTCAAATCTGAACATGGAACTGAATGGCAACACAAACCAAAATCAAAATCACATAAATACGCAAACCTAGGGGACAAAAAAAGGAAAGAAAACAGCAAACAAAAAAACAGTTGCAGTCTTGAGACGACATTTCTGACTGGAAGTCTGTTTTAGGGAAATGTTAATATTTCACAAATTATCAGCATTTTATTACATATTTATCAGGTATTACTTAGAAGAAATGGTTATAAGGCTGGAGAGGTTTTGAAGAAACTGATCTGGCGCTTCAGGTTCTGCTTTCAGTTTTTATATGGAGTTTATCAGCAGGGGAAATATGGGCAATCTCAACAGCCTTTCAGCGACTTTTCATTAACGCTAATGGATGGATCACATGGGTTTGTGTTGCAGTAATTTTATATTCTGTGGTCATATCATCTAAATAGGAAATCACTGGAGGCATCTACACAATGTTTGCATCAAAGTCTTGCAGGAGCAGCATCGCGGTTTTGCCTCTTAAAGGCACCAGTGGAGCAGAAAAACAAATGATATGGTATAAATCCATTACAGATATTAACATACGTGTCCAACTACTCTGGAGTATGAAAGAGACAACTCTAAAATTAAATTAGTTAACGCAATTAAAACCCTGATGCTATTGAGTCATCCAGGTAGATTTGGTTTGATTGATTTACAAGCAGTAAGTCCCATTTAGCAATTTGAGGACTCGCTCTATTTTCTCCACATGGAAGAGCACATCAGGGGAAATATGGAGTTTACAGCTCAGTTCCCTGGAAAATATGTTGCCATTTACATGTTCCATGTGTATAATCCACAAGTAGATTTGTTTTTTCGTTTTTGCTTTGTTTTGTTTTTTAGGCATGCACACAGTATCTACATATAAGGCTGCCATTTCCCCCCCAACCACAGGCAGGTGTTTTCATTCTTACAGTTAACAATGCAACTTTGGTGTTTGTGTAAAACCAAAGAAAAGTTAATAAATGAGGGCAAAATGGCATTGACGAGACTCTTCACAGGATTAAATACTAATATAGTGACACAAAACAAGTAGAGTAGTCCCCCTGGATTTAAAAAAAGTCTGAAAGAGGTGACCCCAGAATTATCCATGCATGCTCCAAAGGTAAAAATGAGCATAAGGCACGTAGACAGTGTGAGCATGTGCTTTGAAAATACTTGATATCTCTCTAAGTCAAGTAGATAAGAGTAAATATTTTATACTTGGAAAATGGCAGCACATTTTCCTGGCAACTGGTTTGGAAATTCAGCATTTCACCGCAGGACACTTCCGGGTGTGGACTGGAAAAGATGGAAACACTTTGGCATTCATTTATCAAACAATCATATGACGAAAATCTGAGCATACGACCATTTCCATGCAAGACTCGACATTTATCAATTTGGACGTGATCGTAGGATACGATCAAATCTCACGACAGCTCTGAGTTCGTGTACGCAAATTTGAGTCAGTGAAGGTTTGCAGCGCAGCACAGCAGCACATGAAAATATTCATCAATCACACCGCAAACCGTCATTTAATCATAAGTACTCACATATCCAGCACTAAGAATGAACCCATTTGCAAAGAAAAAGAAAAAGGAAAAAAAAAGGGAATGTAGACTGTATTCCTAAAATTACAAAAATAGCTGTAACTGAATTTTATTCCTCCATTTATCTCAACAAATTATGGAAATCATTAACATATAGTTCCAGGAGACAAGTGCTTTTCACTCTTTGTGCATCTCCTCACCCTGCTGGTAAACCCGCGACAGAGCAGGAGCACAGGTAGGCATCAGTACGCACACACGCGCACGTGCCAAGATGGAGCGCTGCTTCAGGCTGCAGGAAGGCAGGTGGAGGTGTGTCGGACCAGCGGGATGAAATGCTGCTTTAGACTCTGAGAAAGTCTGCAACACACTCCTGTCCTGTGCAGTGCTACACGGCATCACTCTGACAGCTGATGGAGAGTTTTGATGCGCTGGGAGCCGCCCTGCAGCCCCCACTGGAGATACGGAGGAGACCGGAGCTGATCTGATCTGAAATTGTATAAGTGCTCAATCAGTAGACTGTCTCTTAGCTTTGCTAATGCAAGTTATCTTTAATTCTGTCCCGTCTGGGTCAGGGTCGGATCCGACCGGCATCCACCTGTCAGTGCGCCGCGGTCAGACTCATTACAGGTGGGGGCGTATTTAAGGGCGTAACCGTGGGCGTGACATTTAAATGGCGATGGATTTCAGCCGTGGTATTTATCAAGACTTTTGTTTGTACGACGAGATTGGTCCGATACGAACGTTTTAATGAATCACATGTGGGTCCATTCGTACAATCCTTTTTACGATCAGATGTGCGCTCATTTTTATGCACGTTTGATAAATGAGGGCCATTATCTCCTGAGCCACACATGTTTTCTGACAAGTAACAAAAGTGATGAATATCTGAACATTTTTTTAAAATCATTTTTTATTTTTTTGTATTTCATTTACTTTTTTATTGTTTTGTTGTTGTTGTTTTTTTTGTTTTTTTTTATCTCAGCTTCACCTGGTAATGAGATGAATGACTAAAGTGGTAGAGTTATGTCATGTTGTATTAGAAGTGAAAATGGAATAAAACCACATCTACCTATATATATATGCATACATCATAAGCAGGAACAAGCCACTTGTTTTTAAGAATATTATGAAATCACTTCTTAAAAAACTAAAGTGAACAGCAGACTTTAACCATCACATAACAGTAATATTTAATAAGAAAATGCACATTTGTGTGCAATCCCATTATCAAATGTAACCTCAAGATGACATGTATGCTCATTTTTACTGCATTTTATCGATATAGGCAACATTAAAATAAAGCTTGAGTCTTTTTTGGTATTAACATTAAAGCAAATATATGACTCAAACTTTTAGTAAGAGATTGTATTACTTTATGATGTCTTGTTTTTTTTATTAATCCTTTTTTTAATCATATGACGACAACAAAAACCCACAATTGTTCAATTGTCCAAGCTTTAGTTTAGCGTGCAACTTGTGTATAAATGCAGTTCAGAGCCCATTTCTGTAAAAATATAAAGTAGTACAATCTCAACAGTGTTTAATTTATACAAATAATTGCTTGTTTAAAACATAACAAGACATTAGTGTGTAAACTTTACTGCATGAAAGCTGTACTACTGATAAATGCATGCAAGTGTTTAGCAGTTGTTCATTTTGTAAGGCCATGTCCAGTTCCCGTCCTGGAGGACCACCATCCTGCCGGTTCTAGGTTTTCCCCTGCTTCAACACACCTGAATTAAATGAACAAATGCAGAACTCAAGAGGCTGCAGAAGAAATTTAGTTTGAATCAGATGAATTAAAGCAAGGAAACAACTAAAACCTGCAGGTAGCCCCCCTTGAAGACCAGATTTGGACATTTCTGTAGGTCTGTGTGTGTGGTGGTCTTTGTATATGTGTGTTGTAGCTAAACTAAGCTAAACGTGGCTTCACCTGGATCCTTTTGATCCTTTTGACCTTTCTCAACTTCAGCGAGAAAAAAAAGGAAAGGAGAGAGAAGATAAAGAGCAAATGTTTAGAATTAGCATGTTTCTGTTATTTTCACAATAGTGCGAAGGTGGGAGAGGGGAGGGGGGGGGGTGCTCAGAGTTGCTGTTCATCATCATGTCACCCTTTCAAAGAATCTGCAGGGATGCTTTCAGCTCCAGGGACGGAGGTTGTTGACAAATGTCATAAACACACAGTTAAATAAATGAATTGGGAGGAGAAAAAAAAGGCAGAAAGACTGAAACATTAGCCTGTGGAAAAGCAGAAATTAAAAAAAGTGAAAAGATGTTTGTTAACAAACAGACAATTGTAAACAGAGTAGACACACATATAACTTTTAGGATTAAAGACAGGACATGCTGAATGACTTGAGCCGATTTGAGTCAAGTTAAAATACCAACTGGGAAAACCGTTCGCCCTCACTTGTCTTCCCCATTCAAAAGCTCTATGGACAGATGCTCCTTCACTATAGCTGGTGGCAGAGTGAGAAAGAAAAAAAAACTACCTGTTCGGCATGGCACACCACTGACACATGATCAGACCGAATGACTGGAGGATATATAAATGTAAGCAATTTAAAAATGCATTCAAGTCAAAGGAATGGGCGTCAGACCAAAAGAAAGAAGCTTACAAACCAGACTGCTCATTCATATCCATAACAAACAGATTGTGCTAAAAAAAGAGGACCCCCGACTGATTCAGTGTGGTACTGCACAGATCTCTTGACTGGTGCGCTCCCCACTCACTCTCACACATAAAGGCACGGATAAAAACAAGCATGGGCAGGAGCGTCTGTGAAGGAGGAGAGGCAGCAGAACAGGGATGAGGCGAAAGAAGAGGGAGAAGGAGGGAGAGGGTGATGAAGGTACTCACGGATGGTTAAATCCATCACTTGAGAGGCCAAGCAGAAGACAGGGTGCTCATACATTTCCCTCTTTTTCCCTACAAAAAAGGATGGGGGCATGCAAAAGGCTGGGGTCAGAAGTGGGAAGGCTACAGGTCAGAAGCCGATGGGAAAAAGGCCGTCCGGGTGGAAACGATACTGATCTGGGCAGGAGGCCCAGAAGTGAAATAGATGTTTGGTTCATTTTGAACCAGGTGTCTCACAAAGACGGGGGAGTAAGTTTATATAGCATGAAAAGATAGTAAGGTTTGGAGCCTTAGTATCTTTCGCACCCTGAAGGAATTCCTTAAAGGCATGTATAACATCAGTTTTCCACATAAATGAGCATTACCAGGAAATAACTAGAAGAAAAGGATATTATATGATATCTATATGTATGTGACTTTCTTTTTTTTTTTTTGTATTCAATCAATGAAATATATGCCAATGAAGGAAAGCCATGTTATCATGTCTCAAAGCACATGCAGATGTCTGATGCTGGTTTGCACAATGGTGTTTGAATGTTTGTGAGCCCTTTGTAAATTACATTTCTGACAAGAACTGACTTGAAACATCCCGTTTTATAATTGTTAGGAGTAGAAAAGAAGAAAACCATTAAGCAAAGGAAATAAAAACGTATACTTTGTGTCAGAATAAGTAGCTCATCTGAAAGTGGGTCCTCTTAATATTTAGGACATTGTAAAGGGTTTACAAACTATGAAACCACCACTAGATGTTCAATCCCAGCATCCTCTTTTGTAAATAAAAGCCATGTATTACATATTTAAGAGGTCAAACAAACTGATATCTGTGGCAAAGTCAATAACTGGGAGAGGAGAGAAAGCAGAGCAGACAGGGAGCAGAAGATAGTGGTCTTAGCAAGAGCGTAAGACAAAGTGACAGGGAGCTGCTGCTATTTCCAGGCAAGGGGAGGTGTAAAGAGGGGTAAGCAGAATCAGCTGGAGGAATCAGAGACATACGAGCTACAGTGAAGAAGTGGGAGGGGGAGTGTGTGCCGACTGGGAGTCTGAGAGGACATTCAGTTAAGCTGAGATAACAGTCCAATCATCTGATGTCAGAGGCCAGCGACCACACAGCTCCAACAGTCAAGGCACAAAGAGAGATCAGCTCATCGACAGATTTCAGGGCTTTGGATTTGAATGCATTTTTACTCACACACCTCTACACAAAAGCCAACTTGACCTACAGAACAGCACAGAGCTAAAGCAGGCCTGAAACAAAGGAGAAAGTTATTGGACTGAGAGACAGAGAGGGACTGGCAAACTGTCACAAAATCATTTGGGATATGGAGATAAATACACCATATACCAAGTGATGTCACCATGCATGAATAAATATATAACAGTGAAGAGCACAGTCTCATACTGGGATAAGAAAAATCAAATATTAAATCTGAATTTAAATCAGAAATCATACAAAATAACTGCTGTACACTCACACTGATAACCAGTGGAGGACTATTTAACATGGGTACATTCAGGCCAGCATTCATTGTGTGTTGCTGCATTGTGCTGTTCTCGTTACCTTCAATTCTAGCATATTCTTTAATCCGCTCGTAGTTGAGCTGGGCAGCCTGCTCCAAACATTTGCGGATGACTCCTTTGACTTCATCTGGTGGAACCGGGGTTGCAATGTCCTTCATCAGGACCTGCAATGAAAAAAAAACCTCAGCATCTTCAGTTCCTTTCATTTTCATTCAGTCACTCAATTTTAAATTCTAAAATATTTCCTCACCCTCTCCAGCAAAGATAACGTAGCTTTTAGTGCGCCTTCTGGACGACCGAAGGGGAAAAATATCTGCAAACGAAGACGTAAACAAAACTTACAGTAAAGGAACAAAATACTTGTAGTGGCAATGTGCTGCTGGTGAACTGGAAGTCACCTGAAATTTACAATGTGGTTCTCCAATATGACACGCAACCGCTCCTTGATGTCTTCAAAGCGTTCCTTCTCATCCACAGTCACTGTGGTCAGCCCGTCTGGCCTGCGAGGATCACACCCACACACTTTAACCCAGCTGAAACCCTGCAAACGTTCAACTGATGCAAACTCTCATCTGAGTCCAACAGCAGCAAAAAGGAGTAACAGAAATAACACAGACTGACTGCGTACAGCGCCCGAGGAACTCACGGAAAATTGTGTGAGATGTTCTTCTTAAGTCTCACCTTTTATCACCTTGAAAGGACTCCTTTCTCTTTCTAAGCTTGAATATGCCTGCTCGCTTAGAGGCAGCGCCAGGGTCTGGGCTTTGGGAGCTCTTTGGGGATATTAAGGCCTCATAGCCCAGTGGCCCCCAGTAATTGCTGCCCTCTCTGACTTTAACAGACGCATGGGAGGATGAATAATATGGATAGTAAGAGACTATGGCAACAAAGGACAGAGAGAAAAGAAAACAAAGAAAAAATGGTAGAACACAAAGAAATATGTAGATATATGCAAGTGAATAACAACAGAGCATGGAGAACATAAAAGAAGAACAGCAAAAATATATCACAACATAAAAGTAAGCAAACATAAATATGACAAAGAATAAACTGATGGGAAAAAAAAAAAACACAAAATGTGCCAGGCGCTTCTGGTTAAGGATAATGTCTCCTGATTTCCTCCCATCCAAACTTATAACGAAATATTCTGATAATTATGTCAAAATACACCTTCTGTTTGCTTAGAAAGTTGTTGTGAAAGGTGATGGCTACAACTTTTTCATCAAAACAATAATCTTAAAGAAAAATAATACATCCACAGAACATCTAGATGGGTGCAGAATAAAAGTCTTAATTTTACCCCCAAATCTTTTATAGAATATAAATAACTGTGTTTCTCAATTTTGATGGGTCTAAAAAGTAAATATCTAGATTACCATGTCAATGTTGGGATTCTTCACCGTTAGTATTAGCTCCAGAGTTGCTAGCTAGATTGCTATGTGTAGAAATAGCATCTTCCTTGCCGTACATTTCTCAAATTCAAGCGGAAAAAAAAAGAAGCACGATGAGGGTGAAGGTAGCAAAGGGGCTCAAAAGCCCCGTGGAGGTTGCTACTTTCCTCCTGGACATGTTATATAAACATCTACAAGAAAGAAAAAAAAAATCTACAAATTAACGGTTAGCTGGTTCCGTTGTTAATGCTACAGGTATTGAGTAAGCTTCTGTTAGAGCGCCCCTACTGGTGGCGAGGAATTAAACTTGTAGCTACCACCTTTAATCATGCATTCCAGTTGTCTTCAGAGGTTGTTTCCTGAAGGAAGTTTTGCCAGAAATAATGAAGTTACCTTGTTTTTCTGAACAGAGAACTTGCAAACTGCAGAGGAGGTTGCAGATTGCTTCACCCAGCATCGTTTATTAAATTTCTTTCTAACATCTTTTATATCTTCTTAGTTTTTAATGTAAATAGCACACGGTTATTGTTACTGATAATTACGCTGTGATGAGGTTGTTTGTGAAATGTGTGGTTTACAAGTCACCCAAACTGGCTGCTGTTCTAACAGAGCACATTTTCACAGCTGGTTTGCAATGTTAGCTTTAGGCATATTAGTAGATTGAAAGCATCTTTTTTTTTCTAATTTGGTGCAGCAGGAATGCCAACTTCTCATGAATACTTGATACTTGATACTACTTAGGGCTGGGCCATATGGACCAAATATCATATCACGATATATTCATTTTAGATGACGGTATACAATATATACCGGTATTTTTACCTAATTTGTCTGAAAGTTTCATTTAATATCAAATGCCTTTTTTTTTAGTATTGAAACATATTTAGCATAAAGGTTTCGCTCCACTGCAGTGATGGAACTGGCAAAACACTGGATAGAAATGTTTGTTAAATCGAAGTAATTACAGATAGTTGGCTGAACATTTATGATTTCTTTGTAAAAGTCTTGGAGGATCATCTTCCAGACAATTTGAATAATAAGGGTGGGGAAAAAATATTGATACACTGAAATATCACAATATTTTCATATGCCGATACCATATCTATATTTAAAAATGTGGTATCGATCTATTTTACAAATGAAATCTTGTGAGATTTCATCATTCTGTTATGAAATCTCACGGTATTTCGTGAAATCTCATGAGATTTAGTAACAAAACGCTATCTCGCAAGATTTCATTCGTAAAATAGATCGATACTACGTTTTCAAATATACATATGGTACTGGGCTGGCATATAAAAATATCGTGATATTTCAGTTTCAGTGAATCAACATTTTTCCCCACCCTTATTAAATAATCAGGTGACCCCTTATAGTCAGTCGAGGTGCAGCCGGGTCATTACAAAAAAAATAAAACAAAAAAAAATTTGCACAACTAATACTGATATAACGATCCGTGTAAATATCATATTTCTCTCAAGTAAATATATCGCAATATCAAATCAGTTTATCGCACAGCCCCAATACTTCTTACAAGACAAGACTGGAACACTCCAAAAAATAAAAAAAATACACGATTACTCCCATGAGATAAAGCAAGCTGCTAACCCATCAAATGAAACATCATATGATGCTTCCTCAAAGATTTGCATCATCAAAATAAAAAAAATCTTGCTGATTATGTGACAGTCTGAATCCTCAGCTGATTCCCCTATAAAATATATAGTCAAGAAAAAAAATATTTATATTAAAAAATGAGCTTTATTTATCAGCTTAATGGGGATATAGTGAATAGAGATGACATGGAACCTTTGTTAAATCACAGTTCCCAAAGCACTTTAGAAGAAGACATGAAGGCACACCTGTTTCCATGGACATGGGAGACGCAAAAAGCGAAGCTGTAGTGAAGAAGAGTGGGGTCAATAATAGCCCCGTTTTCTGCCCTTTCCAGTAGATCCCGCAGGTAACACAGATGTCTGTGACAACCTCGAACTCCGTTCCTTGCACAGTACTCATCCAAGACGAACACCTGACCTGGGCTGAACCATCCCTGCACAACACAAACACACATGGAGACTGAGATACTCCAAAGCGGCAAACAAAAACACCTTTACGGTGAAATGGAAATGTTAACGCAAACAAAGTGGCACTCACCAAGGAGCAGAAGGTGTCGTTGAGCCTGTGGTCCAACGTAAGTCGCTGCACCATCTCAAAAAGCGAGGCGTGGTCAAAGCTACAGGGGTTAGCGGAGATAAACTCATCCATGCCATGTTTCTGAGCTCTGTCAGCGTCTATCCAGCCAAACGGCACAGGGAAAAGCACACGATTCACAGGAGGACATCAGTGAAGCTCAGGCACAAAGGTCTTTAGTATAACACATGAACCACCAGGGGAGGTTTATGGCTACTTCTAAGGGCAAATTATAAACACTTACAGCTTACATTGTCAACTTGCATTGTGTTGGACAGCGTAAAGAGTTTTTTTTCTCTCTGTTTTTCTATTAGTGGATGAAAAACTATAAATCTGAAGTGAAGCTCAGAGGGACGGGTGCTTCTACTGTATGTGCATGCATGCATCTTAGTATGTCACATTTCCTGTTATTTAGTAGGGGGGAATAGATCCTCAGTGATCCAGAAGTGTTTGTGCAGTGAGACTGAATTAGTTGCATTCTTCCTGATGTGTTCAATAGATTCTGCCATTCGCAATCGTTGTCACTCAGGTCCTGACAAATATTGAGACCTGTGCTTGTAAAGTAGACACAGATATGGCAAAAAGACTACGTCATTTGAACATGCTAAAAATAAAACAAAACAACAAACATAGAAAGGAAAAGCTAATACAAGAAAGAAATGTTAAGTTGCAGGAAAAAAAAATGAGATTTGCAGATTTCTCTCTGATGTTGATCCATGAGCTCTAGACCAGCTTTACCTGGATTTTCGTGTTTGTCTTGCTTCATAACTTTTGCCATTAACCCTCTCTGTACCAAGAGGAAACTCATGTTAAACAAAAAAGTAAAATTAAACGTGTCCTGTAGATTTTTTCTGAAAAAAGAGCAATAGTAGCATCAAGCTGAATAATTAAAATAACCAGTGTAACTAAGAGTCAAAACCACTGGTTGACTGATAAGATTATTATTATTATCATTTATACATATATATATATATATATATATATAACAATTTTCTCAAAAGTAGAGTTTTTCTGCTCTGTAAATAATACTGCTGTCAGAGAGAAAATGACAAAATGATGAAGACAAGGATGATTTAAAATAGATAAGAGGCGCAGTCATGTCCTCAGTGTGAGTGACAGGTGTCATGTCCAAGATACACTGACATGAGTGATGATGATTTTGGGGGCCGAGTGCGGGAAGTGGGAGCCTGATCTTGGTAAGGCCGGACCGAGATACTGATATCTGTCACCCTCCAGGTCAGTGAGAGGGTGTAATATAGGTGTTAAACATTCACAAATGAATAAATAAATGCAAAAACCTACAAATAGTTACACTTGTTTTTACATATTAATTTGCCAATTTGAGAAGGAAAAACCTTCGAGACGGTAAGTAAAATGCGGACAATGACAGTAGGAAATAGAGAGGAGAAGAGGGACGAGACAGGGACAGAAGGGGAGAGATGGATAGTTGACACACAAGGTCTTGAAACACTGAGAGAAGATGGTGGGTGACGTTGGAGGTGCTGGATGAGAGACGATGGCACGATGAAAGGGGATCGGGTTCAAACTTTTAGTGGGTCAGCGAAGTGTTGGTAGAAAGTGAAAACAAAATTCCCTCCAGGAGCTTTGCAAAGGAAGTGACGCTGTCGTGAAGAGTGAGAAAACATCCACAGATGTGCCTGGAGCTGCGCTATGAGACACAGTGAGTGAGCTACCTTCCCATTGGTTGGATTGAAAATGACAGTCAGTTCTATGGTAACATGATCATAACTCACATAAACGTGTTCAGAATGACTTCAACCATAAATAAAACAAACAAATCATCAAAGTGGATATAAAATTCCTTTTGCAAACATTTATAAAGTACAACATGCTGGAGAACAGAGTGACTTTCAATAAGCTTTTAAATGTCATGCACATCTGCAGACCCATTTTCAAATTTGCATTGTATCTCCTTCTTTTTTTTCTTTTTTTTTTTTTTTGCATTCTTTATTTTTTTTCTTCTCTACGCATTTGCAAGTTGACAATACTTGAGTATGTTGCAGTGTATTCATGATTTCTAAGGAGCACACTAACAGGCATACCACTACCGGAGAGATCTAATAGGGTAGCAATACAATTTGGTGCAAGTACATGGGTAAATAGCATGAAGCCGACAGAGGCAAAACTGTATCATTCTCTGGGAGATGGGGGAATGAATGAAAAACTCCTGTATTTGTACGAAAGTATGGACACATGACACAGGTGTTCTCCTATTCAGGCAAACAAGGGCAGTCAAAAGAAATCAAAATGAGACCTTTCCTTTCTGGAGGTGTAAAACCGGTCTAGCCTCTATCTACAGGCCCATCTACTACAGGAGGAAGGAGTGGGGAGGGGAGGGGGGGTCCGGAGTATTTTTTTCGTAAGAAGGGGCGGCAGTGGCTACTCCTTGTCTTTGGCATTCAGAATACTCCGCATACATATTTGCCAACTCTCATCAAGAAAAACTCAAAGAAAAAAGAATTAAAAGCAATTGAGCCCTCTGAAGTAAAGCGTGGTGAAAATAAACACATCAAATATGTTTGGGGGGGGAAAAAAATCACTGAGTCTTTGTGTTAAAAAGAAAAAGAGAGAAATTCAAACCAGATGTTTTCAAGGTTTTGTCAACTGCTATGAAAGACAAGTTTCAGCTCTTGGCACTTGCATCACTGATAGTAAATATTTTACAAGCTAATCTAATAGCCACCTTTTAGCATTCTCTGATTGCTTTACTCTGAGGGGTCCAGTCACCAATAAGAATAAAGAGAGAAGGCAATTATGCAGAAACAACTATAATATAAACTTCAATCATTACTAAGTAAAAAAAAAAAGAAGTTCTTAGATATAAAATACATGCATCCTATACTGGCACGAATGGATGCTTATACTTTGATCCTCAAGCTGAGGTCATTAAAAACAAAACAGAACAGAAAGTAATCAACTAATATCTAAGACATGAAGCGAGACGTGAAAAAGGAGAAGAGGGAAAGAAGAGAGAAAGAACGTTGCATTTGTCAGATAATCGGCGGGGATTATCTGAGCAGTGCCGGCTACAGGGAAGCACTTACCCTTGAGTCCAGCTAGAAGACAGCAGGGTAAGAAGGGACAAACCAGAATAACATAAAGACTAGCAACAAGGCTGGAGGAGAGCAATCACGAGAGACCCTGACCTAGCAGCTGCATTACTAAAGAAGGGTCCAGGCAAAGCATGAGGAAGAAAACACAACTCAAAAACAACAACCTATACCAACATGATAGTTTGTGGGTGGTGGTGTGTGAGCACATGTGAGGATATGTGAACAACAGATGTAGAGGCATATTAAAGAGAGAAAGAAGAAAACAGAGAGAGTGGAAGAGAGACCGATAAAGGGAGGAAGACAGAATTTATGATCCTCATCACTCTACTGCAGTTTATCTATTCTGGATTACAAACAAGTACTTAAGGAGTTGAGAGCTACACATTAAGTACTGTCACAGGGTGTGATCAAACACAAGGCTTCCTGTTTAAAGGGACAAACACATACACACACACCAGGAAGTGAGACCCAACAGGCAGTTTGATGTGTAAAAGATCCCTTTCTCTTTTGTTTTCTGTTTTCTTTTAGATGGAAAAGAGACTATGAAGGTCCTGGAAAGCTTCACATGAAGGTGCTAAGTGGGAATGTGAACATGATTTAACAGAACATTAACCTATCTCAGGTTGAGCGACAAATTCAAGCGTGATGTGAAGTGTCTGTCATGTTTTTTGTGCTGACGTCAGTCTTTTCCGATGAGAAAAACAAACATTACAAAAAAATAACTTCATAAACACAATTAATTTTTCTCATTTTTTGTGCTGTGTATGTTTCATTTTCTGCTCTGAAGGTCAATAATGACTACATACTTTTTTAATGGGCAGAAATGGCATTGATTACCGCTGTTCACAATTCCTTATATTGTAAGTATAACTTCCTGAGAAACAAGTCACTATGTGTGGCTGGACTGCGGAGTCATTTCTGCAGCTCTACCAGCCAACATGCAGGCTGGAAGAACTGCAAGCTGCCATGTAGACAGTTGAGTCAGTAAATGTGACTCAACTCTAACGAAAAGTAACATTTTCTAAATTTCAAAAGAAAAATGATCCCAATGACAACTTAAAATGATTTTTGGAAACTGAATGTCTATTGTAATTCAGGAAAAGTCTAGAAAAATAAATAATATAAATACAAAAAAGCAAACTCAAAGACAAGTGTATCTAACTATATTCGTAGGTGTGAAATTTGAACGCAGTTAGTGTTTAAAATGGGAAAGACAAGCATCTTTGGGTCTTGAAGAAGGAATAAGGTCTAAAATTCAGGCTATTTCAGTCTCTTTAATTGAGATTTTTTTTGCAAAAAAAAGTGTCAAACTTGCTAAAAAGCACTTAATTGCTGACTTGCAGTCTTTAAAATCAGAAAAGATGTGTCTACCACCTGGTCTCTCTCCCCATGAGACTGCCATGTACTAACAGAGCCCCGTAATGTCTCTCATAATTGCACATCTTGTGAAATAGTGTTTAGCCAAAAATCTCTCCATAACGAGTTGAAACCAGTTTATTTTTGCTGCATAAAATTACCTCAAACTTTTACAGAATACCAATGACTGATGACGTCACAGGGATGAGGGTGTGAATTTATCAAATTAATTCAATTTATAAAATTAGCTATAAATCCAACTGACCGAGTCTATCTCTGTTTATGAGCACATATGGTGTTCATTAAGTAAATAACTGAGTAAGTAGAAGGTAAATAGCATCGATGGAGTGAGGGCAGCATGCTCAGGACCTTCACAGACCTCTTTGTTTCTGATCTTTCCACTGCAGCAGAGTCAGGAGGGTTGTGTATGTTATGGTCCCAGTGCCATTCAAGACCACCAGGGGGTGAAACATGTACGCGTGGTGTGCCACAATGTTTCAGGGAGGGGAAGGAGGTCTGTGCCACTGTGAGGAGGCTTTGAATGGCAACAGCTGGCATCAGAGGAGTCAACTAACCACAAGAACGATCACATACTGAACAAAGAAACCAATGGAGAAACAACATAGACTCTTATGTGATAGGATTCTGAGTAACTGACCCAACTTTTGTCTTTTGATACATTTGACAAAAAGCGGAATAAACTTGGGGATTTTTACAATTACTTTTAGTAATTTTGGTGCAACCCTAGTTTTTTTTTTTTGTTTTTTTTTCAAATGAGCATCAATTGTAGTTTAAAAAGAAGTTGTTCTTAGCCTAAAGAGTCAAAAGATGCACTTAAAAAGTTTGTTTCTGAATAGCAGGATCTATTAATGTGAACTGTTAATCAATATGTGATACTAAGTTTAGTAGGTAAGAGGTCCATGTTAGTGCTGTCACAAGCAAAGCCACAGTAAACCTCAAGGTTAGAAGAATGAGAAAATGATTGCATCAAAACCAACCTGAGTAACCTGCCTGAATTTAAAGCCTTCTTGAATGAGGAGGGGACACAAGAGACATTTACCACAGAAGTTGGTACAGATGCCACACTATTCAGACAGTCTTACCTTGACTTTGCTACCTGACCTGGGGACTGCTTAGAGGTGCAAGTACAGTGACAGATTGATTAAAACTTTTGACATGTCCGGCACGGCCATCAAATGTGGCGGTAGAAACATTTGAGAGCACAGCTGCCGTTCCAGCAGCCCTCTAGAGCTGCAGCTGGATTTAAACAGGCCTATGGTAAGGACGAAAGCAGCACACCCTGGCACTGTCAGTCGCAATTCAACCCCAGCAGGCTTGAATGTTCAAGTCTTATGTGTGGTGATCTGTCTGCTATTTTTCAAGTTCCCTGCTTTTGTACGATGACGTCTTTTTCAGGTTGGTTGGTCCTAGTGAGCAGACTGATGGCATAGCATGGAACTGCACTTTTAAACAGGGAGTGGTGACAAATGAGTGGAAGTCCATCAGATGCAGGAGGGATCTGTGAGAGATCAATGCATGTGTGTGCGTGCTTGTGTGTTAGTTCTTACGAGCAGGTTTTGTGACTGCAGAGTGGCGTGACACAGTTATGGGTTAGAGCTGTCACTGTTCTGTGGATGGAAGCTGCTTAAGAGACCATGTTGTGTTTTGGGTTACTTACAGAACTGAGAAATGGGGGCATCCATTTGCGCTGAAGCACCCCCTTTGGAGTTAAGTTTCTGGACCTGAGTGGGTGGGACAGGCTTGTGGGACTGGCCAGTGGCGCGATACATGGCCTGTACCCACAGGATGCGGTCCTGCTCATCATCGCTGGCAAAGATCACAGTGTCGCCCTCCTTCACTGCGTTGAAGAAAGCCCTGCCGCCATCCAAGCCTGAGAGGAGAAAGTCAAAGACAATGCAGCCTTACGGAATGTGCATAGATGTGTGTGTGTGTGTGTGTGTGTGTGTGTTCATGCCTCACCTGGCTGGGGGTCACTGTAGTCTACAGTATATCCATCCAGCTGGAGAAGCTCTTGTGGTTCCGATTTTTTCTCTCTGTAGCTGCACATCGCAAAAGTATACTGACTCACCTACAACACAAAGGGACAGCATCAACCAGCTACATTAAAAAACGAACAAATTTCGGGATTGTTTTTTTGAATAATGAAATAAAAAATAATGTAGAAGAAATATGATGCAATGGTTTACAAAAAACTTTTTATTTTACTGAAAACAAAACAAAATTGAGAAAATTCTTCGTTCTTTGATGAATATATTCTCATTTTACTTAATGTTACCAACATGCTTTAAAAAAAAAAAAACCTAACTAAAGACTGAAATGTAACATAAGAAGAAAGAAACCTGTGTTCTAAGAAGAAAAAGATCTCAAGAAGTACAAAACAAAAGATCAAGCAACATGAAAAGCAGGGAGGCCGAGTCTGTCTGGACATATAAGAATTTCTAGAATTAATCATCCATAGTTGAACATATCATTAAAAGATCCAAATACTCTTAAGAATATGAGAAAATCTGTGTGAGAAATATAAACTATACCATATACAATATTTGCAGAAGATGACTGCATTAAAACATCCGTGATTAATGAGGCTGTGATGGGAACTACTGAAACACTTGTGAAAACTGTTATCAGTGGGCACAATTCCTCTCTGCTTCCACAAATGGTAACTAAACAAACAGTGGAATTGGAACGGGGGTACAACAAGCAGCAAAGCTGAATACTGAAATGCAGAGCAGCATTCAAACAATCGCTCTTTGTAATCACAATCAAACTAAAATCAAAATAAAAACAGAACTTAAGGTTTTCATCACATTAGCAAAATAAATAAATAAATAAAAAATAAAAAAAATGAATAAAAAAAAAACGCCTGAAACTGTAAACCAATAAAAATTTACTTTAACACTATTATATCATTTTAGCTCTCTGAATTTATCTGGTTTGTATTTTATGCCGTTATTTGGCTTTTTGATGTCCTGACATTTGTTTAGTTTTTACTTTGAGTACTCAGTTTTGTATCTTAGACAGGTTGTAGAAATATACTCTCAAATTAAATCAGTGGGCTAAATATTGATAATCAACAAAGACAACTGGACTAAACCTGATTTTATAAGAACAACCCACCTGAACAAGGACAAAGAAACGCTTCTTCCAGCGCTTCCAAACATTCTTTCCAAAAGCCCACAGATACCTGCAAAACGAGGCGGTGACATCATGATGAGCACATCGGTGAGTGTATCAGGCACACTGAAACAGATCTCACTATATTTCATTTTAAATATCAAGCTCTATAACATAAAACAAAAGAAATTGATGACTCTTATTTTTCCAGCTAGACACATAAAGGTTACATAAAGAACATTAAAAGTGGGTTAAATCATTTGACATTTTTGGCAATTTTCTCTCAAGAAAAATAAACTACACGCTGGTGTCCACCAGGGGGAGTAGTGCACTGCAAAGTATTTTTCCACAGCGTGTGAACAGAAATGAGGCCAAGGAGCTGAGAGGGATGGAGTTCTACAGGAGAGGCACGGAAAATGAAAAGCACGTAAGAAGATCACCATGCATCTGACCTGGCAGTGGATTTCTTACCCGCAGTGCTTCATGTTCTGTGGTTTGTCCATTCGGATGGCCAGTTTGATCTTGAGATCTTGGTCAGGGCAAGCCTTGGTTACAGTCATCTTATGGAGCTCTGACTGTTTGGGGCTGTTAGGTGTTGGATGAAGGACAACCTGCATTCAGACAGAAAACAGACCACACAGACTCTGTTATTATTAGACTGATATCCAGCGAGCATATCTTACATCTCATCATTTGCATGATTTGGCAGCACCAATCAGTGTTTGCAGTGGCTGGTGATTGTGTGTTTTAGCTTGATGGAAAAAATCCTAAAGTGAGTGGTGGTGGAGTAACAGAACAACGCGCTGCTCAGCCTCCCCGCAGAGGAGGCCTAATCTCTCTTTGCTGACTTAAAGAGCTTGGAGGAAGCTTGCTTTCCTGCCAACTTTGCTGCAGTGGGAGATCAAAGAGCCTCGTCACAGCCAAGGTCATCGCCACCACAGGGACGTCTGAGGCGCCGCTGCCCGAACGCAAACCAGCAACACCGCCTTCCCTAACTACCTGTCACTTTTACACAGAGAAGCACCGAGAAGAGAACAGATTGGTGTTGCTGTTCCCTTGACATTTGAGTTAGATTGAAGTAGATGAGATTTAAATAAAATTGAAAATTTGCTGTGAGGAATGCAGATCTTTTTCTTCTTCTTTTTATATCAGCTTCCTGTGATCTTTCTTGAAAAGAGGCATAACATATAAGGTTTGGTATAACACCAACACTTGCTGGGAGTAATCATCCCCAAAAAACGTGCTGATAATTAATCCAAATCTTTTTAAAATGCTCATATATAAATATAAACTCAGGAACTTGGGGCATTATTAAACTTTCAAACTCATTTTTTAAATTTAGGCTACTTATTGAATAACACTAGAGACATTATATCTACTGAATTCAAAATAAGACTTATTTACACATTACTTTTCCAAGCAAAACCAAATATTTTAGCCACCCGAATAATAACAGTAATGATAAATAAGTGTTTAAACAGGTATTTCTGCGTAAAAACAACAGAGCAGTTCATTTCTGGGACCTCTTCACTGTTTTCTATAATTGTGTTGATGTCAGAGTAAACAAAGGTGTTACCCTGCCCAGCTCTTTGTCCTCCAATGCTAGCACGCCTGTACTCTCTGTAAACAGCTTCACCTTGACAGCAGGCAGAGGGTGTGTGGTGGTAAAGTCCCCTTGGGTCCCCCAGCTGAAAGACACAACAGAAGACACTCCAGAGGTTAACGTCCATGACAGCTTGATGGGGCGGTGTTCCCACACCGTGACTTCATCTGTTATGTTGATGATAACATGGTCGGGGAGACTAGCTTCCCATCATTGTGGATACATTACTTCAAAATCACACAGAGGATGTCAGAAAATGATTTCACAGAGACAAAGAAATAGAATGTACTTAAATGCATGCATGTTATTGAGACAATGCTGAAGGAGAGTTGGCTATTTTTGGACACATACGCAGACAGTTCCTTGTCTTTTATCAAGAAAGGAAAGGGATGGGGGGCTGGTTGGAAGTGTGTTTTTTTAAAGAAGAAACACTGCAGTCACGTGGATTTGTAGCAGTTCAAAGTCAGGATAAAACCACAAAAGATAAAAACACACATTCACTTTATTCCTTTTTTCACTGTCACTATCTAAAAAGCACTCATGCTATTTATATACCTAATAGCTCAAAGGTGCACTTGGTGAGAATTTGTGGGTCTACAACAGAAAGCAGAATAGAAATCCCTGTTTTAAAGTTTTTGTCTTTAATAAACCTCATTTCAGGCCCGTCTGAACAGCAAGTCAATTACAATTCATTAAACTACATTCAAGGAAAATTAAAATGAAAAAAAAAACAGACCAATCATCCAGCTAGAAATCAAAAAAGAAAGGAAATGAGACGTTCAACATTCAAGCTAACATTCACATCGTGAGAGGTCAAAGAGGCTCAGCAGTCCTGCAGCCCTGTGCATCATCATTCTGGGATTGGAAAGTGGAAAATCTGCAGGAAACTCTCTAAAGCACGGGGTTTAAAGACTAAATCATGAATCAAATTATGAATCAAATCATGTCAGAATAGAATATACAAATTGGATATTGCATTGGAGGAGCCTATAACAGCTTGCCACGCTCAGCATCTGAGGAGAGCCAGAACAATGTGCCTTTACCCTCCGTTTATCTGGGGCCTTTTTAGCAGAGGCTCATGATTTCTTTGCCAGAATGAAATGAAAGGTGAGTCACATCCAAGCAGCAAACTATGGCGGAGAAAAGCCGATGCAGAAATGCCAAAAACTGCAGTTCACCCACAATCCACTAGAGCAGGGATTCTCAAACTGGGATGGGGCCCAGGGGGGTGCCAGATCATCATTTAAAGAAAAAAGAGCTTCCATTTATCAAATAAATCCGAAATAAACACATTATTATAAAGAGATTAATCTGTAAAATAAACACACAGATTTTTAAATTATTGAATAAATAACCAAATTATTACTAATACCACATTAAAATCTGAATTTGGCATTATCTCATTGAGAGGTAATTTTGAGCATGTAGTCACAGCAGAGAACCAAATCCACCAAAAAACATGTTTCCTCCTTATTTATGAAGTTTCTAAAAGTTTCAAAGCATCACGTTTAGAATTTTTATCATTGGGGTCACAAACACCATTTTTGCGGGGTCGTGACTCAACAGTTTCAATCGCCATCACTCCCATGTTAAAAAACTTCAAAGCAGAAATAAACATGTTTACAGCCTGGTTAAAAAAAATATTTTACATTTAATAGGTCAAGTTTACCTTCATGTCAACTGTGAGGGGGGTTGGGATTTTTTTCATAAGTCATCCATTTAGATGTTATTTAATCTAGATTTTATGCATAATTAGGGGTGTGTCCGTCTGACTGACAGATGGAAGATCGGCTGCTGGTGCTCGCGCTGGTCCCTGCTCGCTCGGGGGAAGCCTACAGCCTGTAGCAGAGTAGCACAATGGCGGGTGCCTAGCTGTAGCCCGCTTATCTCCATCAGCTCCCATTAGCTCTGGGTTAGCTTGGTTAGCTATAGTGTAGAGTTCATAGGGTGTCAATACTTGCCCTGAGAGACTCATATGTGCTGACACGTATGTGTTTGCAACTGTAATGATATCAAATGTATCCTTTCTCAGTAATATGATCCAAAGCATTCCACAGCTTTAAATATGTCTGCTCTGGTGAGAAGGATTTTATCATGAGTCCTCAGTTTAACTCTGTCCAACTGGGCCTTTTTTTTTTTCTTTGATTTCTTTTTTGTTTCCTGTCTTTCTTTTGCAACATAACATTTGGTGCTAAAAATGACTAAAATCTGTGAAGATACCAATTTAAAATGTCCAAAAGAGATTACTAAACCCTTAAATTACGGTAGCTGTAAAACTTACATTATGAACTAGATTTTTAAGCTTTCTTTAAACCCAGCTACTGAATAAGAATGACTCATTTGTGTCTAGTATGGAAATAACTATGAATTAAAGTGAGAATGTGTAAAACAGAAGATCTGATTCTTATTTCTTTTTCAGTTATCTATTTTTTTTCACTGATTGTCCACATTAAAGTGTAGGCTACATGGAAAAAAGTATAAGCCTTTCTTGATCCAGAGAGGAATGTATAAAATCAGATAAACTGCCTAAACTGATACTCCTAAAGTATAAGTGTTAGGAACATAAAAAGCATCAGACCAAATCCACTTGGACCCACTGAAAGCTATCGTAAAACAGTATTACATATTACTCATGTAATACTGTATATAGGTGACGAGCGTATAGGGCTGTCAGTTTAGTGCATTAATTACATTAATTAATTACACTGCAAATTAATGCATTAAAAAAAAAAATCAAGATTGAGTCAGAGTGCCAATTCAACGCACGAGCACTTTAAATTTGGGCCACTGAATGACCCCGGCAGTGGGTGGTGGTAATGCACCTAAAGTTGTTTGCCAACCACCAATTAACACCAGAAGAAGAAGAAGCAGCAGAACAAGAAGAAGAAGAAAAAGAAGAAGAAAAAGACGTGTCAATGAATGACTATACAGAACTTCATAGGCTCTGTTGGAGCAGGGCTGCATGGTAAACTTAAAGGACTGTGGCCCTTGAGGACCACTGTTCCCCACGATTGCTTTAGCAGATGTGAGATTAACATGCAATTAATTAGATAAATTAATTACAAATCCTTTAATTAATCACCGGTAGATTAATTTTTTATTTTGCCTGACAGCCCTGATAAAAGATAGAAATATGTGGGGTTAAAATGATCATTTCACCAGGTGAATTTAATCTTTTGACAGCAAACTTCAAACAACTAACAGCCATCTCCAGCTACAGCATGCCCGTATGCAGAAGGCCTTGCAATAACAATTAAAACAGAAGTAGAATTGACTTAACTGTAATCATGTTACACAACATACGTGTGCTTCTTTTAGCTCTCACTGCTCTCTGCGGCTGCTGCCATGTCATACTGCCTTATGCAGTCTTAGCAACATAATATAAATGACTGAATTCCTGCTGTGTATTTAAGTATGAAGAAAACAGGGTTCATTGTAAGCCTTGAGATTGTATTTTTTTTTTTTCTTTGTAAGCATTTCTAACACTCTTAATGAATTCCTGCTCAGCCTCCACTAAGACGCTGCTGCTCCAGCATTCAGAGGAGGAGGGAAGCTGCTGGCTGACAGTGTGTAGTCAGTGGCGAGTTGTGTTGATTTCCCATGGAACCATTGTTCTGGCATGAAGGTGACCTTGTGGCTCAATGGAAGGTCTATTAATGGACGTGACGGCGCCAAGCTCCTGCAGCTTTTTCTCCTAAATGTATCAAACCCTGTGTGTGCTCAAGTGGCTTAAATTGGGAAATAAACAGCAAAATCAACCACATTAACCCGAGCATCAAGGCAACAAAGTTAAATGTAAAGTCACAATAGTGAGCTGAATGTCAGTCTGAGCACAGTTGCTGAACGCACCTAATTACTGTATGCAAATAGCCTGAAGCAGTCTGAAGATTAACAACCATCTTGTGTTACTTCCTTTGTGTGTGCATCTGTATGCACATGTGAGTTCTCTGCATAACCATTCAGCTGGCCACACACCCAGTCACATGCCCATTAATCCATATTCACTTGCTGGAAATTCAACCTAAAACGGAATGCAATTTAAAGTCCGAATTTCCTTAACTATGAACCACATCTTCACTTTCAAGCTTATGTTCTCACAATGTGATAGTCTGAATAGATTTATCTCCCCACAACATATGTACCAAAAGTACCCGCACACACATATACCCTCGTTCTTCCCTAATCCCTTCTCTCATTCATGCCCCTCCATCTCTTTCCATAAAAAGGCTCTTGAATTAGGAAGATCAGAGGAAGATGTGTGGACCTTAAAATAGCTCATATTTGCATGAATGTTTCATGAACATTTCTTTTATATCTCGTACTGCGCAGAACTTGTGTTTTAGTCATGTCAAGGGAAAGTATATCTTGCATGGAATACATGGGTCTAGTCTTAACACCTGTCATTAAAAGAAATATGGCAACCAAATAATACAGGATCTGTGCCAACGGCAGGGATAACACATTAAATACTGTAGTTCAACTTGTAAACAACTTGATATAGTGGTGAAGATTTCCCTGACTGCAATTGACTGAATTGGAAATCAGCCAGTTAAAAAAAAAGCTTTTGGATTTGGTTGGCAAATGGCTCAGGCAGCTTTACCAAAACAGAGACGTGACTGTTTTTAAATGTTTACAGCTTTGCTGACAAGACTGCAAGTTTTGAAGTGATGAGATGCAGGTATTTTTAAGGTACAGGTTTGAAATATGTAGCAATAAAGAAATAATCCAAGGATTTCAAGGAAGAAAATTAGCAAATTGAAGCTCTAGTTCACCCCACAGACCCATTTGCTTTAAGGAGTCATTTACATGCAAAGTCATTGTGAGAGCGAGAATGAGGCAACTGAGAGCACTTGCAAGAGCAGGGGAAATGTCAGCCTGCAGCAAAGATAAATACTAAGATGTGGGAAAGTTTGGCACCATACACTTGCTGTAGTTTCAAATGCAACCTCGAGTGCAAATTAATTTAATGTGGTTCTGTGAGTCTAATATTACCCAACCTCTTACCCTTATGTAGTAAACCACAAAGCTGTTTTATTTTTTTTTGTTAAATAGAAAGCAGCGACAATAAATATTTTATTATCCTTTATCTCCCATAAAAGCAGGTTTGTTTTCAGCCTGAAACATTTGGGAGCTGAGTCACATTTAAAATGCAATAGACTGTGAATTTTACTATGAACATTGTTTATACTCACATAAAGGACATGCCAAAAACAAACGTGCACGTGTGCACACTTACGTTGGCTTGGATGCCTCTGCTTGGTCGGTCTGCAGCTTCTCGCCTCCTTCCACCTCCATGGTGCAGTAAACAATCCTGTTTGGAGCCAGAGACTTCAGCCCCTGCACTTCCATGATCACCACCTGGAAAGCACAGAAGGTTGCAGACAAGAAGTGATTCATCTCTTGAGAATGTTAGAGAGCAGAAGGGTCAACAGCAGACGAGAAAGCAACAAATCCTTCCAGAAATCCTACTCTAGCTACGATGGCTGCTTACACTTGCAGTGAGTGTCTTTACCGTACAACAGATTCTGGCTGGTTTGCTACTGAAAGAGTCTGTAAAGATTGCAGATATTCTGTCTTGACTCTGAAAACTTCTGTCCTTGAAACAGGCTTTGCCACTCACATAAAGTCTTACACCTGGTTTTTAACAGCTCTGAATACTATGCAGTGCCTGGGGTAGCTACGTACTGTATATTGTAAAAGTGGATTTCAGTGGAACAACCCACAGTAAAGCTAAAATATGCACCATGTGGATAAGAGTTGACTTTGAATAAAATTTTCCACTTGATCCACAATCCTCATGGAGCTAATATATTTCATTTACTGCCACTGTTTATGTGCTATCGGTCCAGAAATCCAGTACAAACACTAAGGCTTTGGCAAAAGTAAATAGTTGTATAAGCTTGACTGATAAAGATGCTAGTGTGAGTACACGTAGAAACAAGTGATCAGATTAAAGGAAACTTTCAATGTTAATTAGTAACATTTGTTCACAAGAGAAAGACTGAAATGAAAAATTGCTCCATGTATGATGTGTAATCCTGAATTCTTGGAACAAAAACTTGATTAAAAAAGAGAACAATGACAGATTTAAGCTATGTGAAACTGAGGCCAGTTCTTACACCTCAAATCAAGTTCTCTGACTTGCCAACAAATTCTGTCCCATAAAAAGCCTGTGATTTAATTGTTCATTTCATATGTTTACTGTCCTCAATATCAAGCCCCATAGCATGACAGCACCTCCATGTTTTATTGTGGGTAGGACGTTGTTTTTCCTCATAGGCTTCATTTTGTTGTCAGTAAACTCTACTTTTATCTGTGTATCTGTCCATAGTTCATGAGAAAGACTGTGGTTTATATATGAATATTTTTGCAAGCATTAGTTGTATTGTTATATGTCCTTTCATTCAGTAGTCGTCTCCCCTTAGACTTCCCCCCGGACCTTTAAGTAATTAAGTGTGCAGTGTGTGGTACAGACTGAGCTCTCCATCTCACATTGCTCCAGGTCAGACACAAACTTGTTAGATAACTTGCATGCTTTTTTTCCCCCTTATTTTTTTCTTTTTTGCATAGTTTGTGGAACATTCCCTGTATTAGTGCATGAATGTAAAAAATGTTGCAATTTCAGACTGATGAAATGGGAATTTCATGACCTTTTGGGGAATTGTCATCAAGTTTTTGGAATTGTTATCTTTTCTAATCTCTGATGAACTGTCATCAATGAAAATTGGCTGAGAAAGAAGTTGGAAACAATTGACTCTTTTTCCACTAAAACCATCATTCAGTGATAAATTCAGATCCAGTAAAGGTAAATACTGTATAGATATGACTTTGTTTTATCTGTCTAATGAACAAGTTTCATGCAAAAGGTTCCAGTAACTGTATTTGTGGTACATTTTGTGATTGCCCTTTTTAGTTACTGTTAAATAACTGTTAATGTTATTAAAGTAATTATGATTTGAAAGCACAAAATTGGTTTATTTGCATTGATTTCCTAAGAGTTTTATTTCCTGGGCATCATATTGTATTAATGATTCAAACCTGGACTATAAATAAAATAATTTCTCTAGAATCTTCACATTATTTTCACATGACTATGATAGAATAAATTTAAAACATCGAAATGATTCCAACTAAAGATGTTCCCAGCTGTTGCTGAAGAAATTTAGGCGGATTTGGTGGGAAACTACACAGAAATTCCTTTTTTTTTCTGAAAAATGATCAAATATTTCCGCTGTGCAAACAACTTAAACATCAAATTACTAAGACGTGACAAACAAACAACAAAGCAGGATCACATTCTTTGCACATCGTTGTGCATCATACACTTCCTGATTCTGAAATAGCACCGCATCATAAGGAGAGAGGTGTGACTGCTCTCTGTGCTGTGGCGATAGCTCATCTCAGTCAAACCGATAACAAGATGAGTCATATTCCCCGTTCAGGAACAGGTAAAAGCGTTTTCTGTGCATACGAGTATGTGTGTACGTGTCAATCTGTTCTTCACGCAGTGTCTGTTCAGCCCCCTGAACAGGTGTGCTGTCTCCCTCTATACTTAGTCTGCAGCAGAGAATTACCTGACAACAGTTTGGATTTTATTAGTTCAGGTTGAGGCTGATGGATTTTCACTCAGTGTGTCTTCTAACTGGATTAAGCTTGTGCCATTTGGCTGCAGCTGAAAACTCAAAGAAATTTAGATGTTGAAAAGCTGACTGATAAATTGAACAAGGGCCCTTACTGAGATGATAAGCCCCCACAGGACACTGATCTCAAATAACTCAAGTTATTTGAGATCAGTGCCCTGTGGGGGTAAGGCTCCACTTAGTGTTGAGATTTAATACAGTAGAGGCTTTGACAATGTTAATCCAGAGTGGAGCTGCGGCCAAATTTATAGGAAAAACATGTTTTTATTTATTACACATAGTATCAAATTAACTGATTTTTTTCTTATTTTATTTTCAGTCCTTCAAACTTTTGCACTGTACTGTAATTTCAAAATGACCAAAACCTTTGTCATGCAGGAAGATGTTTGCATACAGCCATTATTAGCATCTCCACCCAAGCTGCGGAATACCTCGAGAGTGAATGACAGGACCACATCAGACTTCGACAATGTGTTCTCATCCTCCTGGCCCATGTCGATGATGGAGGTGTTGTGGCCCCGTTTCAGCTTCTGCAGTTTGAACTCTCCACCTTTGGACACAGGCATGCTCTCCAGATTGGCCATCAGCTGATTGACTGAAGATTTGAGTTCTTCAATGTACATGGCCTCCATTTCTTTAGACATAAACTTGGGGAATTTTCCACCCTGCAACACAAATAAAAGAAGTACATTCAAGGAGACTTTTCTCAGTAGATAAAACTGGAATAAAAAAAAATCTGTCAGCATGCCTAATTTTGTGGAGGAAAAAAAAAAAACACAAACTGAATATTCTCTGAAGCACAACTCTGTGCATGGACACTATGCTGTTTTTACAACTTACACCATATTAATGACATATTAACTATAAAACAAAGCATATTAAAAACAATCTGAGTCACCCCCGCAGAGACTGACTCACCCTGGCAATCTGGTCTGCCATCTGAAGACGACCATCCAGCTCTCGTCTGATCTGTGCAGCCTGCTCGTCAAGGTTGTCCAGCTATTGGGGAGCAGACAGGAGAAAGTCAGTCCAGACTACTTTATGGGCCATGCAATACCCCATAAACACAGGTGTCAGCTTGAAAGGTCATCCAATCCATCAAGTCAATCATCTAAAAACAGAAACTTCCTTTAATAAGTCACATGAACGTTAGCTCCATCTTGCTGACAGTATGTAATAATCCTTTTGGGGTTTGGTAATTACACATTTTTTACATGAAAACTCCTGCTTATATTTCTCAGCCTTAAATCACTTAAAGAAATATTAGTGAAGACAGAAAAGAGGTGATCACAGAGATCTGGCAACGCAGCCGTCTCTCCCAGAATGTGTAATATCTACATCTTCACAACACAACACTATAAAAGAGCTTAGAGGTAGCAAGGTTTTCTGTTGTCAGTGTTTACCTAACCATGTAGTTCTTGTATCAAAAACTGAATTTGAGTGATGGGGAAGAAGGAAAGCAACAGAACTTTGAACAATGTTCTTCTGGATGAGGCTTAAATTGTGTTACATTTGTAACATTTCTGTGAACATACAGACTAATTCTACAAAGGTTTTAGGAAGTCATTCGTTTCAACTGTCAGAGAGGAAATTGTTAAAGCAATATGCTAACCTGTTGTGAACTACAGAATTTACAACATTTTTTAAAATTGCATTTAAATGTGTGCCGCATCAATCTCACTTGTGGTGTTGAGATTGCATTGATACATTTATTTGATGAAACCGTTAATCTGGGTACCTGACCTTTGAAATCTTTCAATGTTCTGGAGAAATGTTTAACACTATCTTTAAGATTTATGTAATTTTATTACATGACAAACTTCCATTTACTTTTTTTTTAGATAATTTTAACACAAACCTATCAAATAAACTTTACATGATGCACATTCATAAAGCTATTTATTTAAAATACATAATCCTTGGCTTTATGCATTTAGTATTAATAGCGAATAATTAAATTAAATGAATGATGATGAGAGTATTTATTTTAAATACATAAAGTATATTGTTTGAATTGCATAATAGATGGGTAACCTGAGGATTATGCAGTTCAAATAAATAGGCTTCATTACACTTATGAATATGTGTCATGTAAGGTTTATTTGGTAGGTTTGTGTGAAAATTATCTAAAAAAAAAAAAGTAGATGGAAATTTGTCATGTAATAAAATTACATAAATCTTAAAAGATAGGGTTAAATATTTCTGTGAGTGCAGTCCTCTCAGTTGGACAAGTGGGCAGAAGCGTTTTCTGACCGACCCAGTAATTCTCTGAATCTGATAGCACTGACTTTAGCTTAGCTAAGCATAGTTGCTGTAATCTGGCATTTCCAACTAAGTGAACTAACAAACTCGAGATTTTTCTCCAATTACGTCTCGCGACCTGCACATTCTGATCGAGTACAAATGACAGGCCGATTTTACATCAAAGGACTGGATGGAGGTTAAAATATTAAAGTATTATACAATTACATAATATTATACATATTATTAGTAATATATACATATACAATACATGCAATAAGTATAATAGTACTTATTACAAAGCCACGTCACAGGAGTTTCAGCTCACACATGCAAACAAATTCGGATTATTCATGCTGACTGGTAGCGATCAACATAAGACCCCGCCCCCCATGCCAATTTAATCGTGTATTGGCAATCTTGAGCAATGACAATCTACAATTTGAAATTTAGAGGCAATCACACAGCCCTACCGCAGAAGTACACTCAAGTTACAGGCGAAGCACCGCGGATAGTAGCAAAGGCAGAATGCATACGCAGCATCCGGTAGCAACCCTGTTTACGGATACTGGGGATACTGGGGATGCTGCGCATGCGTACTACTTTGCTACTATCCACGGTGCTTCGCCTGTGATTCGCGTGTACTTCCACGCCATATAGTAGTTGGGGAGGCTCAATTTCACCCAGGGGTGGCATACTGTATGCCTTAAAGATTACCAACCCTCCCCACAGAGCGTCTTTATGTGCCATTATTACAGCTAGAGAACTATGTTTAAACCATTTCATTTATTTATTTTAATATGGGTAAACCCATTAAAAGGACTAGAGGCAAGATTAAGAAACGAAACTCGCGACTGGCGCTTCAGGTAACTGCAGCCACGAGCCAAGCCGTCACGGGAGCGTGCACAAACTGAAGCTATAATGTTGTTTACTACGCTTTTTCTTCATAGTTATACTTTTTAGTGTCTTTCAGTTGATTTCGTTTGCTGACAGCAGAAGAATCCATAACTATCACTGTCAGTGTTTGAATTTACCGCGACCGTCTTCTTCCTGTATCAAAACTGCAGATGTAGCGTCATTTGACGTCACTTCCGCAGGGCAGCGCGGGAAATTCGGACACCGAATTGCAGCGTATTTTGCAGCACACAGCCTGTTCAAGGCAACGGAGAGAAACGTGGGTGGAAACGTTATTTTTGGTATTTAGCGCTTCATCACCCATTAGTATTTTAAAAAATGGACATGCATGTTTGTTTTTTAATTCCTGCCTCTAGTCCCTTTAAAACAAGCCAGTTAAAGGATTTCCAACCGCTAACAGTTGTATGTTTATCCTCATTATAGGGCTGCAATGGTCACAACCTTCCAGGGGACGAACCTGTAACTATGACAACATGAAGCAGCATACGCTGGCAACAGTTTCTAATAATCACAGTCCTTTGAGATAATAAGGTAAGTTTATTATTTCAAACTACCCTGTGGACATTTACCCCACACAGTGAGAAGCTGTTTTATAGACAGCTGAATCAATCAATCTCCTCTTTTGTCTGAGAGTCGCTGCTGTCATTTTTAGTGCCTCCAAGTGAGAGGTAACAGTTGGTAAGTGTGTTTTTTGGAAAGAAAAAGTGCAACAATTCTTGTTGGCCTGACCCCAGAATCCACATGATTATTGGCACATGCACCTGAGTGTTACGTTCCCATCAGTGCATGTTGAGCCAGAGCCGATAAAAACCTTTGTTATGCAGCCATTTTAAGTGGGACTGCATGTTGATTCAACACTTTGATACTGCACTCAAACGGCAGATATTATGAACATTAGGACAGTTTCACTTAACCCTTTAATGTAAAAACTATATGATTTGATACTATACTTCATATTGATTGTTAACAAAATTCTGCAGATTACTTGTCATTTGCGTCTGATGAATTTATGTAAAAATGGCTGCCTCCAGTGCAAATGGTGATGAAAAAATGGGAAGGTTTAAAAGTCCAATAAAGAATATGTTATTTTTTCCCTTCTCTGTAAGCCAGATTTCAAAAACTTAATGTATATCATGACTTTTAAAGACTAGTGCGGTTATGTATTTTATAAAATGCAACATCTTCTGCATCATCCTTTAATCCTAACTTTTGACCGCAAAATTTCAGGCTCGAGCTTGGGCCTGATGTTGCAGCTGGATGACAGGTGAGGATTTGCAACTTAACTTGAGAAGTTTTGTAGAACTGAAGGCAAAAAGCTGAGGAGAGGAGTAAATCTTGAAAAAAGCGATTGTGAAAATAGGTTTGGAGCTCTGTCAGACTGTCAGGAAGAAGTAACGACATAACCTTGATGCGGGCATTGCCTCCATAACCTCACGCAAGCTTTCAGCTTTAGCTGCCGGCACAACAGTAAAATGAAGAAACTTCGAAATTCAGACAAGAGAAATGAGCCTTTCATCATGAAAGCAATTAGTTCATACATGAGTAACTCAACAGTCTCTCCTCTTCATATTCAGCGTATCATCTATTTTCCTTCCAGCACTCGTGCAAATGATTCTGAAGCACGAATCACTTATTCATGCATTGGTTAATTATTAAAAGAAGACTGTTTTTTCTGTACGCATCTCAAATTATTTCTGTTGCTTATTCTATTCACTGTGGAAAATAAGTCTAGTTTTCGCAGTGATGTTAATGATGAAATAGATGAAATAACTATTTTAAAGACAAACGATCATAACTGCTGTACTGTGTGTCTTGTAAACATTGGCAGGGTGCTGCTCATTTAAGCCTTGCCAATGTATCTGAATATAACGTGTGTGAGTGTATATCCCTTTAATTACAATAGCCTATCAAGACATAAGGTTTGAGTTTGTTTGTAATGTCAGTAACAAATGAACAATCTCAGCCAATGCGGTTGCTTTCTAATCTTCTGCCTGCTGCTGACATGTGACATTAAAAACATGCCTCAAGGTAACTGGATTAATTAAATGTTTTCAGCACCGCCACGTCACAATTGTTTCATTACACTGCAAAAATAGGATTGAAAAAATAAAAATTGAAGAATGACTTCAAATGAAACTGTAATCACAATACACTGATAAATGTGTTATAAAAATAGTAAAACAATGTGAGTGAGCTGATCAGTTAGAGATTTTATTTGAATATTTCAGATATTGGTTTGCTATTCAGATTTCAGCCACATATCAAACCAAAACACTGACACTCCACAATCTCCTGTAATCTCAGTTTAGAGTTTGGATGCCAGTATGACTGGAGAGAACTTTCACACTTATGTGCCGTTACAGACATAATCTGCTATGCCTCTAGGCCAGGAAGACTTTTGCAAGTTTTTTGCAGTGTCGTGTTTCTCCGGTGGTGTTTACCGAAGATGATCTCGATGCCATAGATTTGCAAATGTGAGGCAACATACCCGCAAGGATATTGTTGCTGTCATCTACTCCAACCACTCATCCAGGGTCAGGCCACACGCGTATCAAAATTAGTCTCAAAGTCTGTCTTTTTTAAAAGATAAAAGTCCTGAAACAAATGCAATCCAATGAGTTGGTTGAGTACAGAGCAGTTGGTTGCTAGACAACCCTACGTCTGTGTTCACTGGCGCAGGGATATTTTGTGCTGCAGTCTGACCGGATCTACGAGTGGGTTACACTCAAAGACTTAAGAAAAAAAAAAAAATGAGCGTAGTATCCGGTCACGTCTGAAGAGGAAAAAGTGAAACCAGTTGGACATTTCCCACCGTCCCATACTAAAATGGGCAAAGACCGAGCCACTCCGAGCCACAAGGTAAATGATTGGCAGCCAAGCTAAATGCTAACTGAGCAAATCCGAAATGAACAGGAACGAACGAAGATAGGCGGTTTAAAGGTAAGATACGCTCAAACTGGGTGTTAACCAGCTAAAAACTGCCATTGTGCAACTCTACTACAGGCTGAGGTCTTCCTGGGAGCAAGCAGGGAGCTAACTATAGCCTCCATGACTAAAATCGGCACCCAGTCTGCCACCTGTCAATCAAAATGACACGCCCCTATGTGTAATTTCAAGATTAAAAAACATCTAAACGGGTGAGTTTAAAAAAAAATTCACCCCCCTCACAGTTGACATGAAGGTAAACTTGACCTATTAAACCTAAACTGATGTTTTGAACCAGGCTGTGAACATGTTTATTTCTGCTGTGAAGCTGGCCTTTTTAACATGGGAGTTTACAGGGATTTACTCCGTTTTGGAGCCAGCCCCTAGTGGATGAAGAAAGAACTACAACTTTATAACTTTACTTCAGGACTTCATTCTTCTCCAGCGGCATTTGCCCCTTGGTTACAGTGTAATATACGGTATGGAACGCTGTTCAGCCAATCACATTTAAGGATGGGAAACACTGTTTTATATTTGAAATTATTGTGACGGTATAATCGTTAAGATAATTTTGAAAATTACAATGCTGATCGTGTGTTTTATTTCACTCAGCATTACCTTTTTAAGTGATAAAGTTAAAGGGACTTGAAGCAAGATTTAGAAATGAAACGCAACCGACGCTTCAGGTAACTGCAGCCACGAGCCAAGCCGTCATGGGAGCGTGCACGAACTGAAGCTATAATGTTGTTTACTACGCTTTTTCTTCGTAATTTCACTTTTTAGTGTCTTTCAGTTGATCTGGATCGTTTGCTGACGGCAGAAGAATCCATAACTTTCGCTAATAGTGTTTGAATTTACCGCAACCGTCTTCCTCCTGGATCAAAACTGTCGGGGATGCGGATGTAGCATCATTTGACATCACATCCGCAGGGCAGCGTGGGAAATTTCGGCTACCGAATTGCAGCACTTTATGCAGCACACGGCCTGTTCAAGGCAACGGAGAGAAACGTGAGAGGAAATGTTCTTTTTGGTTTTTAGCGCTTCATCACCCATTAGTATTAAAAGAAAATGGACAGGCATGTTTGTTTGTTTTTTTTAAATTTCTGCCTCTAGTCCCTTTAAGGGTTTAATGAATTGTTGAATTATTAGCGGGGCATAGCTTACCAGTGGCATAAAAAATAAATCTTTTATTGCAGTTAAAGAAATAATTTTCTGTTACATTTTAAAACTGTGACAAACCTGTTTTAAACAAACAAAAAAAAGTGTGAAATGCTTGTGATTTTTCATCTCTGCAAGCTGGTATTTCAGAAAGGGAAGCTTTCTTTTAAAATGGGAAACTAAAAACCAAATTTAAGAGATGGCTTAGGACAAGTAATAGCTATGATAGCAGTCGCCAGAGATACTGACGGGCAGTTTGACGTAAATCTGACGTGCAATCACAAAGATTCTCATGCAGATCGGTAGTTATGAGAAATGTTACAGCGGGGCGTAAAAAGGCTAATCAGAGCTCCAGTTTGTTCTGCCTGGCTGTAATCACAGAAGCCTGGCGTGGCAGCAAACGTGAACAGAACAAAATCAAAAGAATTCCTCTTTCTCCCACAAGAAATATGCTGCCATTTCAACAGAGATCATTCATGGACCAGAGGCTGTTTTGTGTCAAGTACTTTGAATTTTTCCTTTTCATGCTGATTTTAATCAGCAGAATAAATAATAAAGCTCTTTAAAATAGTCAAGATGAATAGGCACTAAACGTAAAACTAATATCAATGGCAGCCATAAAGAAGAGCTCTGACTTGAATGAGGCATCAGACACAGCGATGACACACTTTGTCACCACCAGTAAAGTCATTTCTTTAAAGTGATCTAACCTGCCTGCAGTGAATGATTTTAGTTGCATACACAAAAGTCTGACGTGCGTTAACCTAACATTTGGCCTGCGGTAATGAAAAGCAGAGATACTTGCGGTTCTCTCGCATCAATAATAAATGAGTTTTACATGAGCTGACACAAGAAAATAGTGGAGATGCTTGATGTCTTTTTCTTCTCTGCTTGTATACGCTTCACATTTCCACACATATTTCTCCACAGCGTCTCAATCTTGTCAGACTGAATGTTGTGACTCACCAGTCAGCAGTGTTAACCCTGTGAGGTCTGTGGCCTAATTGAGACACATCTGCAGCACAGTTGCACCTTAGGAGTCACAAACATTTCCATAGGCCAGAGTTTACTCTGAAAAATGAATTGTGACTTGTTGATACAGTATGGTAGCCTATTAAATCAGTTCTTTCTACATGTTTTATTAGACAATGGAAAATACAGTGTCTTGGGTTTGATACAGCGCATGTTGATGGCAAAGAAGTTCAAGGAAAATCTTGACTAATTCACGCCTTTAGTGAGCAGGGTTGTTCTGAAATGTGAGATACATTTTGTTGACACAGTTTGGGACCACTTGCCAATTTGGAGGGGAGGTTCACTACAGATGGGAACAAAGTTGCTCTGAGAAATCATCTTTATTTCATGAGGAGAAATGTCAATCCTGGCGGAAGTAGCTCCTTCCTGGATAACAATGCTCTCTGCCACCAGCCATGAGGCAATCACTGAATAATTTGATGCAAAGGAACATTATTCGAATTAAGCTATTTTCTTCCCAGATCTCTGAACAGCAATGAGAGATTTGGGAATATTGGAGAAATAGAAAAACAATGCTCCATCTCTCCACTACAGTCCTGGAAAAGTCCCTTTTTTTAAAAAAAAGATGCTGTGATGGCATTTGACTAAAGCCCCGTTTCCACCTGCCGGTCTAGGTCGGGTCAGGTGGGTTTTGGTATGGATGTGTTGATTTCACGTTGTGTCCCCACAGCAAAAGTTAGATCAGTACCCCTACCGAAGGGGACCAAAAAAGTAGGCGAGGTCGGGTCAGATATAAGGGTACATGTCCCAGGTTTTATCTGAGAAGATACAGAAAAATGTGGACCGATCCGGCCCGAGCCAACCCAGACCCACTGGTGGAAACAGGGCTTAATATTACTTCCTGTCTTTGGCCCACCCCCACAGAAACAGAAACACTTTCCCTTTATTTCTTATAGCTATAAAAACTCTGTCTTTTTCTTCTTTTCTTTATTTCCTCTAATTTGATATCCATCTGTATCATAAGAGCTGCCGGTACCAATGTATTCCGTGTTCCCCCTGGTATTCATCGTATAACCAGCTGTATGATATGTCACATCACTGGTCAACTAGAAATCCCAATAAGGAGCTTGGAAACAACTGGAGACAGTCCAAGTATGACTGAATACAGGAAATGAAGTATGGTGTGCTGAAGAAAGGTAGAGCAGCATATCTAAATCTTTAATCTGATCACTTAGCCGGTGGCTAAATCTGGTACAATGCATCTTTTCTTTCTTGATATTACTGTGTGTGCATGGTCCCCGACAAATAAAACTAAATAAATAAAAAATCTTCCACAGTAGTGAACAGAACACCTGAATCTATTTATACAGAACTTCAAACTTCTCTGGCCTCCTGCTGCTGGGACGCATGCCAGAACCGACCTCTCTGTGCCTTTTGGTATTTCACTCGCTCTTATTACATTAACAGGCTTCGCCTCTCAAGCTTTTCCATATTGATTCTCTGCCCCTTCCAGCAATCCTTTTTAAGGGAGAAAGAGCTGATGTCCCGGTGCAGCTGTTAACAGATGGGGAGGGGTGCAGTAAGTAACACACAGTAGCTGAAAGAGTGGCACAGATACAGTGGAGGGGATAATGAAAAACATAGTTAAAAGCAGCCTCTTTATGGGAATTATGGTCATCTTATCATCTTAGTCATATAATCAGTAGAAAAGCATTTTCATGATTGAAGGGGTCTTACCTACCAGTTTGGATTAGACTGTGTTTACTGATGTGTGCATTATGAATTGATGTCAACCAGATGTGTCTTAAATGGAGGACAGTAAGCATTAACTGTTAAGTCTGGTGTGCTACCAGTGTTGGCCACTGAACAACCACCCTACTACACAACCCAGAGTTCCTGTTTAGTAGAGCACAAAATCAGACTTTGCCACCAGCTGCAGCAGAATGTCTGCACAGAAAGCACAGTGGTACTCAGCACAGATCTGCCACAGAGTGACTCTTAAGCAGCGCTTTGCCTGCTGTGATAGGAAAAGTAAAAATGATGAGCTTTGTTTTGTCCAACAACTAAAGCAAAACACAGAAACAGAAACAAACAAACACGTCCACAACCATAACGGTAAGTTATACTGATTTTTGTGCTTCAGTAGCTCCTTTCTTCATGCCGCCGGCAATCTTGTGTCAAAACACTCTCAGCTACGTGCACTAGTAGACTGTGGTGTAAGCGACATCTGACACGTGCAATCCCATAAGAACTGCCAGTGCCGTGTCTGGAAATCAGCAACTTGGCTTGTCAGCATCTGACGTTGCATTTTTACTGTCCTATCTGTGTGCTTCCTGCCCCCACACTAACCCACAAAACACAACCGACCTTAATCCATATGTCCAGGAAAATTCAAGACTACAAAATCCTTCATAACTGTCACCGAGGAGGGTGGCAGCAGATGAGATCGGTCAGTGTGACCATGTGCTGGTTGTAGCACAGCTGCAGAATGTCTCTGGAGCATGAAACGTAAAGAGAGATGAGAGCAGTTTATTTTGTTACAGCCGACTCTGTCTTGACAGAATTGGAAAAATGAAGACGGCCCTGCCGATGGACGGAGAAAAAAGACAAGGGTGGGCTCTGTGAACTCATAGCCACCACCTACTGAGCCTCCCAGCACCCAAATAAACAACCACTAAAAGGTCATAGTTGTCAGTGACCCATGGGCACAATACAGGTGGACAGGCAAACGCGTTTGGAAATAAGACTGGTGAAAAGGTAAATTTCTCACTAGGCTGCTGAAGCTGACAGCAGAGCTGCTAAATGAAAGTGACGCTGCCTTTGTGTTAGCCAACTTGACAGCAGGTTAGAGGTGAGGGAACAGGGGCGGGCGGGTATTTAACAGCCCAGCTGATGACAGATTCCCAGGTGGTAGTTGGGACATTAGCTGCAGACACCAAACACGGCCAGGGGGGGATTCTCACAAAGAACAAAGACTGGGCAGCAGGGCTAGCGTGGACCTGGAGGAGTTGCAGCAGCTGGTCTATATTTAGACTTGCTGTGTGTGCATGTGTACGCTAAAATGCGCAGTGAGAGATAATACTTTGGTGAATGTAGCTTTTCATAAGAATTTTAATTAGAAAAATCTTATTTGTATACACTACAGTCTCCATCTTAAACTCTAAAATCATAATCAACGCTTTTCCCCTTTACATTCGGTTCATTCTGTCTTTCACTCCCTTTTAAGGCCATCCTCTTTATCAGTTATTTGACAGTGAGTTGGATTACTACAGTATACAAACAGGTCATTGGGAAGAGTATTTAGCAATAATAGTTCATTTTTTGGATTTACCTCACTGTTTTGTTTTGTTTTAGTCTACAAGTAATATTTGATCACTTTAAGTTCTTCTTGTGCAGCTTCAGAGCAGTTATTTCCAACAGAAAACAACCCTGAGTATTCTCTTTTACTAAGGATGCACCGATCCAATATTGAGTATCTGTATCAGGACTGATATTGAAGAAAATTCTAGATCAGGTATCAGTGACAATGGGCCTGATCCATGGTCTTTTGATTCCTAATTGCACTGACTCATTTTAAAGTTTTGTCCATGTTTATTTTTACATGTTTAAACGAGGTAGCCAAGCTATTTTTCCCCCCATTTAATTATTTTACGTTGGGGGTTGTACTTCCAAAGTTGTACTTGCAAAGTTGATTAACCTGGCTGGAGCAAGAGGGAGATATTTCTTAAAGGGACTAGAGGCAGAAATTTAAAAAAAATCAAACATGCATGTCCATTTTTTTAAGACTAATGGGTGATGAAGCGCTAAATACCAAAAATAGCGTTTCCACCCATGTTTCTGTCCCTTGCCTTGAACAGGCTGTGTGCTGCAAAATGTGCAGCAATTCGGTGTCCGAATTTCCCGCGCTGCCCTGCGGACGTGACGTCAAATGACGCTACATCCGCAGTTTTGATACAGGAAGAAGACGGTTGCGGTAAATTCAAACACTGTAAGTGACAGTTATGGATTCTTCTGCCGTCAGCAAATGATCCAGATCAACTGAAAGACACTAAAAAGTGTAACTACGAAGAAAAAGCGTAGTAAACAACATTATAGCTTCAGTATGCGCACGCTTCTGTGACGGCTTGGTTTGTGGCTGCAGTTACCTGAAGCGCCAGTCGAGGCAGTCGTGAGTTAAGTTTCTTAATCTTGCCTCAATTCCCTTCAAACTTGTTGTTACAACAATACATACTGAGTGAAGTATGAGAGAAATAGTTGTTAGGCTAAACAATCAATCTTTAAATACTAATGATATCTCTGTGTCTGCTGCCCATATGAAAAGGAAAAAAATACCAGTAACAAATTTATCACGTTATTTTAAAGTTGCAATAGCTAAAAGAAAGAAACCTTTGATTTGAAACAATTTAGAGAGCCGATCTTTAAAATAATAAAAGAAAAAGTCAAGTGTCCCATGCAATCAAAGGTACTTATCAAGGACAAATTTGATCTTTCGTTTTTGTCCCCCTATAATAAATGTTGCCCAGACTCTACAAAGCGGGTGCAGTCAAGCTTCACCCTGCATTCCAGCACCACTCCTCTTTCAGCTTAGAGGTGGCTCGGCAGGCATGGCAAACGCTCTCATCCTCTCCCAAGCCTGTGTGCAGCAAAGAGGTTCCATTACGCAATTACATCAGCTACAGGCTAAACCAGGAAGCGCTCAGGCCTCATTTCCCAACTAACAGTCGCTGACAAGACAAATTAAAGGGGAAAAAGAGGGGCCTCCTTCAAAGTTTGTCAAAGGGAGAGCTAATCTGAGTATGGTAGACCAGTCTGGGGTGGAGGGGCAGCTATGATTTTGATCTTGGCGTGGGAGGGGGAAAGCTCTTCTTGATATGCTTGTGCTTTACTTTGACTCCCAGGCCTGGGTAATTCAATCAGCCATTTCATATTAGGAAGTACTTTTATGTGGGTGAGATTCTGTTGGTGTGAATAAAAATCACTAGTTTAAAGACCTTAAAATTGAAATCTGTAAGGAGTGTTAACATCCGTCTTGATTAAACAACTGAATAAGTTAACAGTAAATGTACCATCATAATATGATTATAAATTGCAAACAGTTAATTGCTTTTAAATGTTTTATCTGTATCATGTATCATGTCAGTAACTCAGTGATATGATATTATTCATACATTTGAATTCTTTTAATGTTTGATTCCCATTTTTTACATCATTCATAACCATTTATTTAGTTAACAAAATAACAGGGGGATTGTTTAATAATGTAAACAGTAACTGTGTTAAATACTAGCAGCTGCTATAACAATTATACTCTTTTTATAAGAATCAAATATCCCTTGATCTTTGATTATCTGTAACATTTTGTATATAAGCAAACTCACAGTGAAATGTTGTTCAGAAAGTGTCTGACGTTAGCAAACTCTGCGCCCACTCCATAAACTGTAATGTTATAATCTGAGCTACTACAATACATAGCCCAGCAGTTCTTAAACTGGGGATTGGGATCCCCGTGGAGGTTGCAGGATAACTTAAGGGGGTCACAAGATCATTGCTTTAAAAAAAAAAAAAAAAATTAAATTTTTAAAATTTTAAAAAAATTTAATATTTTTAAAAAAATAAATTTTTAAATTTATAAATTTTTTTTTTAAAATTTTTAAATTTATAACCAAAATACTAATTATTCCAATAAAAAATCTTAATTTTGATTAACTTCACAAAAAAAAATTATTTGTGGGTGTATGGGTCCCTTTTCGAGCAGTGAACTGAATCCCCCACAAAATATTTTTCCTCCTTCTTTTTTAAGTTTCTTATAATTTTCAAATTCCCATTTTTAAATTTTTTATCATGTTTTTAAATAAAATATTAAAAATCCAGGCTTAAAAAATTTTCCCTTTTTCCACTGCCAGCCACTTACCAGCAACTTGTCTGCTAATTTGATCGCACAGAAAAATGCCTGCGCTCCCAGGGGGAACGATTGCAGAGCTTAAATGAATGCCCGGAACAAGGACGTTTCCACGTGTGATGACGTATTCGCGGGAGAAATCGTCAAGCCAGTGATAGTGCAGTAATACTGCACTATAATTACTGCACTGCAAGGCGGAACTTTGTCATGCCTGCATGCATGTAAAAAAAAAAATCAGAATTTTGGCGTTTGAGTGCTTTTTCACAGCTGTTAATCAAATCCTCCAAAATCTATTTTATCCTCCTTATTTATGAAGATTCTGACAGTTTCCAAGCCTTAGATTAAGAGGATGATGCCACGTGATGACCTTTTACATGGTGGGGGGTCACGAACACCAACATATTTGGGGGGCCCAACCGTCCCGCGGGCGGCCCCCCTTTTTTTTAAAAAAAAAAAAAATAGCTTTTCTTCTAATTTCCCTCGGATGATAGTATTTTTCTTTCTTTTTTTTTTTTATCTTGGGGGTCGTGATAAAATTTTGGCAAACCACTGCATTAGCAGTGATATATCAAGCTGTTGCATCCTTCAATACATACTTTTTTTCCTGGATTCACAAACATGCTAAACTAGGGCAGCTTCATTCCATTTAAGTTTTATTTATATGACAAAAAAACAAAACAATGAGATTATTTAATTTAAAAAAAGACCTGGATTAATTTAGTAAAAAGCTTAGTTATAAATGTGGCCCTGCAGATGCTAAAGAGGCTACACACCAGCTTAGAGAACCAGCCATATGCTCAATGGATTAAAAGTCGATGTTAATCTTGCACTGTGGCTGCTAAGTGACAATATGTGCGCCATATAATGAAGTTACATTGAGCTAATTTTGTAAAGAGCTCATACTTTTCCACAGTGGTTACAGGACTGTGTAACAACTCTAACAACCAAAGTTAGGAGTTTAACGCTGGCCAGTGGAATCTTCATGATGTAAAATTAGCTAAACAGACATAATTCAAGTAGGTGAGTATGGGTAAACTGGGAAACTTTCTGAAAATGTAATCCCAACGTAAATTCGGATTATGAACCAAACATCCACATCATCCACACAGAACCTTTCTATTTTAATCTCATGCTGCCCTGATGAGTTTGATGGTGATTTTAGGAACAGAAGTAAACACATGTAAAGATTAAGCTTAACTGTCCCAGTTTGCCCATACTCACCCTAAGTCAAACTAGAAAGAAAAAAATAAAAAGTTAAACAAACTCAAATAATTGAGGCTGACCCAAATAAAGTGAATTAGATTGAAACAACAAAATGTTGAAAAGAGTAATTAAATTGTGTGGAAATTCTTTCCATGAGTTTTAAAAGTTCATTCAACAAAAAAAAATCTTTGAGTGCAGTTGCGATTTACTCTGCTTTTTAACTAAACAGGAACTCAAACAAACATTTCCAAAGGCAGACTTGTTTTGAAGCATTTTAAACAGAGCAATTACTGTTTTGTTTTGTTTTGACGAAATGCATTCCCTTCTCTATTTGGTGATGCTTAGTGTCACTGGCTTAGTAACTGTGTAGCCATCAGAGAGTAACGTACACTCAGAGGTTCGCACAGCAGCTGGTTCTACCAGTCCAATCAGGCTGCTCTAACTTCAGCATGACACAGAAAAAGATCAGTACTTCCACTGGACTATATGGATGTAGCTTCAAAAAAAAAAAAAAAAAAAAGAAGCAAACCCCCAGTGATAACAGCTAAAAAGAAAAAAAAAAAAAAGGTGTCATCTGAATCCCATCCAATGCATGAAAACCTTCATTTTATCCAGACAGCCCTGCACTATGCTGGCTGGATTGCCGCATCTCCTTTCTGGGGAGGAATTTATCATTGAGTAGAGGGCAATGTATGACGACTGATAGCTTCCTGAGAAATGCTTAAAGTCACCACTAGTAGAGTCTGATATATTCATTACTGCAGCAAACATAGATGAGACGGTGCCAAGAATAACTTGCAAAGTCTCTCATGCAATTTCTTTCTGTTCTCTTCCTTGTAAAGATGCGAATTTAAAACAAAGCTGTCTCTTCTCAGAGCTTTAACTTATATCAATGACCCATTTTTCACCTGTCCTCACTGTGAAAACTGTGCCCTGTACATCTTTGTGGCACACACAATGCATTCATGATGGTGTTTTGTTTTCTGCTTATCAGGGTTTCTCTGTTGTACAGAACATTACATTCTGCATGCAGGTTTTTGAAACTATACCAACACCTCTGCTGGAAGCATAAAACATGGGGGAAAAACTAGGTTAGGCATCCTTAGAGGAATGGGGGTGGGGGGTGGGGGGGTGCACACTGGATATGAGGGCTGTGGTGATGTATTGCACCTCTGCATTAGAAGGTTCGCACTAATGAACACTCATGCAGAACAGAGCCTGTATTGATTTTTGCCAACTGAGACATTCAAACAATACTGAACAGTCTAATTTGTTTAACAGCAACTCCTGCCATTTGCTTAAATCTATAAGTTAGCAGTTGCTGGAACAGGGCTGACACTTGAGACAAGGAAATTCAGCTATTCTAACACAAATTGGCCTTCAAAGCACATGCCAAATAGAGCCAAATAAAATGGAGATGTATGTACTTTATACATTAAACGCTAAGCAGATGTATAAATGTCAGAGGCTGCCTCCAGATCCTGTTGGAGTAAGACTTTTAATCAATCTCCAGTAGAAAGACAACATTAGTGCTGCTTTCAGCATTCCCACAGAGAGCAGTAAAGACAGCAAGGGAAGGAGAGTTATGTCTGAGACAAGCACCCCAGAGTCCACTATTATCCACCGGCAATCTCAACGTATGTCCCAGACAATGAAGTATTGCTGGCCAGGTATCAAGGGATATATCTCAGAGATACTTATTTGATTTTTCAGTACCTCCTGATGATAAAAACTACATATTTGATGAAACATATTCATTAACTTGCCATTTTTATCATTAATATTGCATGTACAAACCTTTGGGTTGACATATTGTCAAAAGATGTCTAGCCTCTAGTTCAGGGCTGCTCAACTCAGTCCTACGAGGGCCACAGTCCTGCAGGTTTTCATTGTTTTCAGCAACTGTGCAGAACTTCATAGGCTGTTGGATCCATTTAATTTGAGTCGAGAAACACTGAAAACCTGCAGGACTGGGACAGAACTGAGCAGTCCTGCTTTAGAGCAACAAGGTAAACGGCTTACCATGTTTTCTTTTAACAGGAAAGAAATATGGTGCATGTGAACACTAGAATATTAAGCTGAAGAGAAAACTGGGTAAACAAAGTTGTAGTGAAGGAAACAGCTATACTGGAGGTATTTGGAAAATAACATCGATAGAGCGTGACGCTGGGAAGCTCTGCTTATCTGAAATCTCTCTGAAAATCTGAACAGTCAAACGCGTCAGTGCTGAATTGAGCCAGCACTGCAGTATTTGAGTCTACTCATCAGAGACGTGTCACGTGCATGTTTGATAACTCACCTGACAGGCTTGATAAAGCAGCTGGTGCTCAAACTTTTTAATGCCGAGGATATTCTGGAACATCTCGTACAGCTGGTCCTTGCTCAGGATCAGCTCTGAAGCGGCGCTGGCAGTCATGCGCTGCTGCGCCTTTCGTGGATCTTCATCACCACGGTAGATGGTATCGAACTTGGCCATCCAGGAGCTGAGCACCGTCTCCTTGCTCAGACCGTCGATCTCTGGTAGACTGCGCACACGCTTCTCAATGTGCCTCTTGAACACTTCCCTGAAGTCGTTGGCTGAGAAGCCGCCACTCTGGACCATTTTAGCCACGCGGTCACTCTTTAGGAACACCTGTGTAAGAAGAAGTGTGTTACTAGTTGCAGCAGAAAAAACAGAGAAATAGTATCTTAGCATGACATGCTACAAGTTGCTTTTTAAACTTTGAAATCTGTTTTGCTTCAATAAAAAAAAATCTTTTGGGAAAGAAAACCAAAATAAACAGTCATTGTTTTGGGGTCTATGCAGGTTTGTCTTTTTGCATACTTAAACAATCATTTTAGTAAACTTGTAATACAAGAAAACAATTGTGCAAATAAAAGTGATTATTTATGCAAGTTCATCAGCAAAACAAAACCAGAAAATTTTTGCGTGTAATCAAACGTCTGTATGTGTTGCTGTAGTGTAACAGGAGGCAGAGCGCCTGTGTTAACAAGCTAACAGGGACAGAGGCGGGCAAGACTGTATTGTCACCTCATCAAGTGAAGTAAGTTGACGGCTTTGTCACTCTGACAGTCACATTTTGTTCTTTGCATTCATTATGGTTACAAAGCAGCAGCTTCTGGAACATCAAGGTTCAGTGGTACATTAACCTCGTTATTCAGTGTTTCACTGGAAAAACAAAGATTTGCAGGATGAAACTGTTGTGAATCAGCCCGATCATGTCTTAGTAAACTGTAACAAGCAAGTTCAGATAAACCAAGTTTAAACCATCCTTTTTTCATGAATTTGACGTTATCGCCCAGCAAATTTGCCAGCAGTGCCTCAGAATGTTCACAATTCCATCAAAAACAATAAAACTAATAAAACTGCAAATACATCAAAGTATCTAATGATAAGAAACAGGCAGAAGTAAAATATCTTCAGCAGGAATCATGCTCCATGTCATGCACCTTACTGAAAAAAAAAGAGAAAGGGCTTGTCTTTAACTGTTATCTGTCAGCAATGATGGACTTTGACAGAACATCTTATTGCAAGACAGTCTAATCACATACTTAAATGTTACTATGCGTTTCCTGATCTCATTATTCAGTTTTTTTTTATGAGCATTTGTTTCTTATAACTGTTGCATAATAAAATAATGATAATGACTTTTTCATTTGCAGATTGAACAGTGAGGCTGGGAAAAATGGCTGTGTCAACCAAACCACATGCTCTGACTCATAATCTGTGCAGTGAAAAGCTTCAGCCACCATTTTACTTCTCAGCCTTCTGATTTCAGGCATTCTGACATGGAAAAGCAAGAGGACTTTGTCCTGCTGTTGGACTTTTTGAATGGAAAGCTAGTTTAAAATTATTCTGTAAATGAACAACAGTGAATACTAAATGCAGATGACTGCTTAGCTGCATTTACACATAAAAAAGTAGACAGAAAATCCTACAAACAAATGAGATGTGTTACAATAATAACACTGAAATTGAAGCATTGAGCCGTGGTGCATGCATAAAACGTGGATGTGACTGAATGTGCGGCTGTGGTGTGTTATTACCTCAGAGTAACTCTGCACAGCGTTGATGAATGCCTCATCAGCTACAATTTGTGTGTCTCCATTGAGGAAGGCCTGGAAGCGATCCTTGGTCTGCTGAAGCTGCTGCTTGGTTATCTTTGGAAGCAAGGACAAACAGTACAGGAAAAACGTGTCAAAACAAGCAAATGCGATTTGAAATAAATATCCAACCATATTCCAGTGGTTTGCATTGGTTCATGGTGAACAAATCAATTCAAACTTTGGTTTTCGAAGATTTTTTTCCTTGTGGAATACTTAGCACTTTTGTTATTCCGTCACTGTTTTCTACACGCTTACCGTTTCATCCAATTTCAGACAGTCATCGCCCAGCAGTTGAATAATAAGATCCTTTAAAATCCAGTTACCTCAGGCTGCATAATGAAGTTCAAGAACCTCATTTCAGTCGATTATATCCACAAACTCACTCTTTCAGTGCTCAGTCTTTCAGTTGTTTAACTGGGAGCTTCAGTTTTCCCTCTAAACCACCTGACTCACATGCATTCCCCCTCTGTGATGGCTAGTCCAACCCCCTCTGCACCACCATGGCTTCTGACTGAAACACCATGTTGCTAGAAACCTTCCATCTGGATAACTTCCTCACCACTAACCTGAACTGAGCAATCCACCAACCCACACACATCACAGCGGAAAACTGCTCTAGTGGGCATTGTAAATCATGGTCCAATGAAGCTGAAATAGAAGAGATGCCACCCTAACAGCATCCAACAGGACACCTCCAGGCCTCAACTGTGTCTTCCTGCCCACGAATGCTGCAAACGGGAGCAGCCAAGGCACACTCAGCTATGTTAGAATATAAATAAATAAATGACAACCCCACAACAAGAAGCACATCAGATTTTCTCTCTACTATGCAAGCCTTATAATTCATTTTTGTTGGCAACAACGCATCCCTTCAGTTTAAACTACAGAGGGATTTTAATGAAATGTGGTTCAGTAACCCAGCCTGTAATCACTGTTAACTCCTTGCCTTTATCGGGGCACGATTGGATGTACCTTTTTCTACATAAGCGTGAAAAAATGGTATAAATCTCAAAAGTAGTTTTTCTTTTTTCATAAGAAGCCTGTTGTGTTAAGATTTCAGATCATGCCAAAACAGTAAATGTGAAAATAAACCTGTTATACTATCAGCATTGTTATTTCAAGCATTTTAGCAGCTTTTTTTTTTTTTTTTTTTTTACTTTTAGCAAGGGTAATAAAAGGGTTGCAGAACACACTTTACAGCAGCCTATCCCATAATGTAAGGATGGTTTTAATGAATTTGTTATCTGTGTAAAAGGAAACTTTTCATCAAACCAATTACATTTTTTTCAAAAATCCACATAATTTTCTTTTAAAAAATCTTTTGAACAGTTAGAATCATTCCCAAATGCATTGAATGAGTACTCATTTTGGGTTTAATTTGCTAAGATTTAAGAATTTCACATATTTGATGTATCTTTTATCTCTCCATTTGCTTTAGTTTTAAACTTCACACTGGTCTGGATGTCCTTGGTCTGGTATTGCGACTGGTTATTGAGTCAGTGACCTAACGGTCAATAGACTTGCGGTTCTCTCTTGACAACTGTGCCCGTGTTTTAATCTTAGAGTTCAAGCTGTTGAATGTATCCAACAAACACAAGGACCTGCTGGTAACATGCATTACTGTGCACTGCAGCACATTGCATATGACAGACTTCAGTGTAGGAGTGAAATGGAAAAGTACCACATATTGTTTGTGTGAGGCAATCTCATCACCATCTGTGTGTCGATCTTACTGCCCCAACCCCTCTTTGATAATGCTCAGACAATAAGGATAATTTGATCAAAGATTGTACATTTAGAGCCAAAACAAAATGCCGAAAAAGGAAGATTTCTTGTTTGTAGCAGGACCACACATACAAAATACTCTAAACACCAGAGGTCGATTATGATTTAACCTCCCTATTGCTGGTAGTGAAAACTGTATTATTATTTTACTAAGACATCACTTCTGTCTTTACATTTTCATAACTGTTGTGGAATACTAAATGTCAAGATGATGTACCACTTAATGACAAAACATAAAAATTGCTTTCGCAACATAAAACAGCACATCAACAACATCAGAGATCAATACTCATACTTCTGCTCCAAGGTTTCAGATCTGCTCATTCTGTAACAGCTAGACGTACTATTAAGGAGACAGAATGAAGTTTTTCTGCAATGTTATGATGAATTTTGGCATTTAAAAAACATCCCGAGGCAACAAATGTTCATATTAACAACAGTATGTAAACTAGCTTGGTCTATAAAGGCACTTTTCATTTCTGAAGATGATGCTTAGAATAAATTATTGCACTGTATTGTGTATATTTATATCCATTCATCATTAGGATTTAATAACGAATTGATACCCTCCTATTGTAATAATTCTTGTTGTTATTACGATCTCGGTAAACAGCTGTGGGATTTCAGCAAAGCTGAGATCATGCAAGGGGTCCGGCTTGCCAGCTCTACCAATCACCAAATATATGCATTTCAGTTCCTATGGAAACCCGAAAATACCTTGCCTCGGAGTGGGGGCTAAAAAGGTTATAAGAACTGAGGGGTCCCTGGTTCCTATATGTCCGAATGTGAAAAAAAAACGGCCTGGTTGCCGAAAAAGTTCGGTCCTGGTTCTCCAAATGGCGTTCACCGAAGGGAAAGTTGCAATATCCCCGCTGGCTGTCACTGCTTATACAGCAAAACAGCCTGAAAGAATCAAAACTGGGGATAAGAAGAGAGATTTGAAACGCAAGAGTGACAAAAGAAGGATTAAATCTTGTGTAATTTTCAACGCTTCGTACTCGAGGTAGAGAGCTTTGTGGGACCACTTCGGACTGAATGTGGACTGGAAACTGGCTGTAGTCCTCTTAGACAGGAATCTTTTCATCACTTTCTTCTTAGTAACATGTTACTATTGGCACTAACTCTGGTGGTTTGACCACGTACCCTATACTGTACATAATACATAGTGATATTTACACGTTAGCTTTTAGTACACGGTCAAACTATAAGAACAAAAACAGCTTTACATCACATCACTTTCAATCGCAGTGGTCAGTTAGATACTTTATTAGGTTGTCATTTGTAATGTAGCCAATAACATCATAGTGCATCTGTGTACATAACTGTAGTTACGGTAAGCTGACAGTTTATGAAAGAAATGGAGGTTTCAGTGACAGAAAATGTCATTTAGCTGATTCGCAGCTATTTACTGTAACCAAAACAGTAAATTCACTGGAAGATGCGAGTTTCCTCTGGAGAGTTGTGCACGAGTATGAGATGTGCATCTTATTTCATGCATGACGAGTGGGAGGATAGTATAAGGGAGAGTAGGAGCGTTTCTCACTTGGAAAAAGAGTTAGGGGTAGGGCTTACAGTTCAAACTAAACTAGGGTCTCATTTATAAAACTGTGCATAGGATCTTTACTAAAAGTGTATGTACGCCCGAAACCTAAAGTTTGCGTACGACAAAAAATATTCAGATTTATAAAACCTTGCATACGTACAGATTCAAGCAATTTCCCCTTTATAAATCACACTCTTTCTGGAAGTTTGCACAAGTAAATTTGGCCCATATCCCGCCTCCTACACACCCATATTCTACCATAAATGGTCAATGCAAAGTACCTTATGGGTATTTCTGCATATAAATGAGCCAGCTGATCTGACACATTTAAAGCTCAATCCTGGCAACTGAGAAGACAATAAAAAGCAATTTCACGGAGAGTGAAGTGGTAATGCTTGTTGGTGAGAAGGAGCCTCATTAAAACATTTTATTTGGGCGTCACAGTGGAATCACGAATAAACTAAAGTCTGCTGGGTGGCAGCAGGTTGTTGTGGCAGTGAATGATGTAACAGAGGTCTGTTCCAGAAGACGCTGTGGAACTGTGGAGGAAACGCTGTGTCAGTGCGACAGTGTACAGAACACAGAATGCATTTTTGGTATCGTCCCCCTTCACCCCCATCCCACCTGCATCTAAACACCTCCACCGGTCTTTGGTGAGGTTGATGGCTCCATGACGGAGCGCACTGTGGTCAGCAGCTGCTGATGCGTCGGGGTGGGCTCGGTTCCATCGGGTCAGTCTATCCGGGTCCAGTTCATAGACAACAGCGCAGCAAAAGTAAATCTGTTTATTAGCCAGTCATCATCATCATTGGGCCAGGAAATCCTGGTGAATCCCTGAAAACGCGTTCCCTTTATTCTCCCATCTGTAGGTCCTCCAGCAGCACCGATGCGCAGCATTACGCACGAGTGTCACCACGGCATTAACATGTTTAGATCAATCAGTCTGATTGCCGCGCACCTTGTCACAGTCTGTGTGTTAATGTGGTGAATATATCACCCTGCTGATCACTGGGTAGAGGAAGATGATGGTGAGAAAGCTTTGATGAAATGTTGATTTAACATATAAGTTTGCTTACGGACCTTTTTATTTATTTAATAGGTTTTTTGGCTGATATCCGATATGCCGATATTTTAAAACTCATGTGGCCGATAACCGATATCGATTCTGAAAAAAATAAGTAGTCATTGCAAATAGCAGTTTTGTTATCCGTTTCCGACACTTTGAAAAATAGGGGTGAGAAAAAAATATCAATACACTGAAATATCGTAATATATTCATGTGCCAATATCAAATCGATAATTAAAAATGCGGTATCAATCTAGTCTACTTACAAAATCTTGCGGGATTTCATCGTTCTGTTACAAAATCTCACGATATTTAGTGAATTCTCACGAGATTTCGTATAGAATTTCTTTAGTTAAACAGATCAATACCACGTTTTTTAAATGTCAATATATCAGCCTATGAAAATATAGCAAAATTTTTGTGAATTCTCGTGAAATTTCGTAACAGGAAGATGAAATATTGCGAGATTTCCTTCGTAAAACAGCTCGATACCATGTTTTTAAATGTCAACATGATATCAGCGTATGAAAATATTGCAGTGTATTGATGCCCCCCCCCCCCCCCCCAAGTCTTTAGAAGTTTTAAAGTCTGTAAAAAAGAAGGTTTTGAAGAAGAAGAAGTTTTTTTTTTTTTTTTTTTTTAGACTTTAGAAACAGCGGGCTGATCAGTTAAATATCGGTGGGATGGGCGATGTCCGATACACAGATTTAAGACCGATATAGGCCGATACCGATAGGGGGTGATTATATCGTGTATCCCTAGTTCTTATAGTTTCCACTCACCTGCAGCATAAATAACGCTGCTGGTTTGAATCCTATAAAGTCTATGATTAAAATTTGATATGAAGGGGGAATTAAATCTTTCAGAGTGATAGGATATAAGGAGAAGCTAGACGGGGATTGATCCCTTGTCTCCTGATTAAAAGTCATGCTCACTAACCAGTCAGACAAAGGACAATGTTCAAAGCTCAATAGCCAAGGCACACTATCATTTAGATGCAAGTGACAGGACCCCACGCTGCCACCAGAGGAATCATGATGCAGTGTGGTTTCAGTTCCCCACCTCACCATCTGTGTCGCCAGTTTCCCCAGTCTCCAAAACCAGCATACGCATGGGTCAGAGTTTGCGTGAGAGATGCACATTTTCCCGTCAAGTTTGCTTTTTATAAATCACAACTTTTGCGTAGAAATTTCCGTACGCCAGTTTCAGGCCCCATTTTGTGCGTTCGCAACGTTTATAAATGAGACCCCTGTTCTCCTTACTCACAGTTTTAAATTTGCTGAATCAGTTATAGCGCCTTTAAGTGAAAAATAAAGGAAAATGATAATTTATTGAATGCTCTCTTGATAAAATAAAAAAATATATAAAGCAGTCACTAAGGTCAAGTTTATTTCATGGTAAAAATAACAAACTAGATTTCTTGAACCCAGCCAAAACACTTAAATAAATAACCACTGACACCCCTCAATTGGGGCATTTTAAAGAGCAGTAACAACATTGTGTCGACATAATGGATCTTTGATCATGTGAATTGCATATTAATGAGAAGAAGTAATTAGAGGTGAAACAATTAGTCAAAGAATGGCCTGACAGAAAATTAATAGTGTTTTTCCCAATCTGGTAATGACTTCAGTCATTTTTCAAATATAATAACAAATCACTGCATCTATCCTTAACCGTGTGATTATTCTACCCCTTTTTGACACTGAATTGATCAACCGCTAAATTTTAGATACAATTACATCAGACACATCAACAATACAAAGAGTTTTTGCCGGCAATTTTAGCTGTAATCTTTGTTGCAGTATAATTATACTATACCAAAGTAAAACCTGAGATGAACCATTGAGCTCCATACATGACAGAACACATTTGTCCTCAACCTGAAGCTTTTCCTACTAAAGGTCAAAGCTAATAATACTTTGGCTTCTACTGACAGTTTCTCTTGTCAGTCTGACTTCATGTGACAACACAGCAGGCTGCTACCAGTGCACACGTGTGTTTGCTTGCTTCTTTGACACCGAGGCACGCACCAGTAAAGCAGGTGAATTGCGTGCACTTCCTCACCAAAGCATAGTTCAAGTGCATTAAGTATTTATGACTTTCAGCCTCAATGCTTTTCATTTCACCACTGATTAGAGAACTGTGCTGATTAGCAACCAAGCTGATGGATGAGAGAAAATGCCTCCATTTTCATCAGCATTGCCAGACTCCCGAGACATACTTCGCTTCTTTGCTCATATTGATTATCTCTGTAGCTCTTATCAAGATTGCAGCGTTACAAAGTGATTCATTTGCATGCAATGAAGTAGAGAGTGACATTAATCACCCGTCACATATCAATAGAGAAAGAAGGCACATTTACTGCAACTTCATTACAGTTTAAACAGGAGATTTTAGTTTCTGATTCAAACATACAGTACTTACTGTAACATATTCAATATTTTCAACATGCTTGTACTTTAAGTTCATTAAATTTCTTCTTAAATTGCTTTTTTAATACATAATGTGCCTTATTGGAAAGTCTGGCTGGCTATATATACACACATATATATATATATATATATATATATATATATATATATATATATATATATGTATTATAATATCAATATTGTGAATCACAAATTTTGCCAGTAAAAGAAAAAAAAAGTATAAATCTGGATTTAAATCATGACTGATATTTCTACAGAACAGAAACAAGTCGGCATGCTGTCGGCATGCATACTGATGTCAGCATGAATAGAAGCTATTATTGATTACGCCTCGAGCGTAATGTATGTGTTTAACGTTCAGCACATTTACACATTATTTCAAGCATAATTTTTATGTTCAACCATAATGATCCAGTATAGAATTCCCCTCAGTGGGTTGATACAGTTTTTTTACATTTCATTTTTTCCATTCCTGAAGGTAAAAATGATCATCATTACAAATGGTTTGAAACAGTTCCAGGTCTTAAACGACAGATCTTCATCAACTATAAGGACCAACCAAGCTGCTGATTTTGGGTGAAGGGAAGCAAAAACTCTCGTGCAACTCCTATTTATAATTCTCGTTATAGATTACACATTATCTGATATTCGCAATGATCAAACTGTAAATATAATCTAAGATAGTGCATATATTAGTTGTTTTATCTCCTTAAAATTTTGAATCAACAAGTCATTAACTTATGAGGTAGCTTGATCAGCTGTCCTTGCAGACTGTGATGAGTTAAAGTCATTAGCTAATTGAATGCAGCGTACAGCAGCAACTGTGTGTCAGTGCAGTAAAGTCTCTGCTTTGCTGACTCACACTTGAGCTTCTTCTAGAAGTTACATAACGCTGAAAGGATAAGTTGAATAAGGCTTTTTACTAAATTAAATGGCTCCAAAATGAATAAGCGTTTTTTTTTAAAAAGGGGGAAGTGGTGAATATGGTTGCAGTTCATTTGTATAGGAGTCATTAAAATCTAAGTCTAACTGTTAAAATCTAAGTTCTATAAAATCTAAATTCTAAAAGTGCTGATATAAAGAGGCTGTATAGTACTGAAAGATGCTTGACATGTTCAGCTGTGAGTTTGCCTCCTGTATATAAATCATATTTGTATAGCATAGTAATTGATTAAAATACCTTTATTGTTAGTAAATCTGTTTGCTCAGAAATCCCACCCAATGCACATTCTGGTGTTGAGCAAACACACAGTGGATCTACTCTCCACACAAAGAGCATTATATTCCTGTTGCAGATAATACCAGAGACCCACAACTGAGCAAACAGCAAGCGTGAGTAGAAGAGCAAGTACTGCATGACAGCTGCACAGAATCCACCAGCAGCAGGCCTCATCAAACACAAAACGCCAGCATTGTGTAGTGACTGGGTCACGAAACTACAATTATACAAAGACAGATGCACAAGCTGTCATCCCTAACCAGAGTCACGTTTTAAAGACACACACACACTCACTGTGAGAGTAAATATTTCTCCACTGGGCTGATACACAGCCAGGTGTATATTCTACAGACAGAACTTGACACACTGCAAACATGGATGAAGCAGGGAGCTCTGGCTCTTCCTAACCAGTCTTCACACTGTTGTCATACTCTATCGCAGTGGCACTGTTGTTACATCCAGGAGAACACTGTGTTCACATCCAGCAAAGCCCTGTCTTATAACAGTCATCCATTATCACACCACCAACTCACTGGTACTGTAGCAGGGATACAGCTCAGCTCGTCCTCACCACGCTCATTCACACACTGCCTTCAAGATAAAATGCAGGAATAGTTCAATTTACATAAATCTATCAACTTTGTCCTTTGCACTGCATACATGTATAAAAACCAGTTAAGAATCCTGCAGATTTTTCAATACTATTCTAAATGCAGAAGAAGAAACTTGCTGTTTTGCATGACACTTCTATTTTTAGAGATGCACCAATCCACTTTTTTGGATTTCTGCCAATGCCAATAATTTCCAATACAAAATCAGTTTACATGAATATTATTGAGATTGCGGTCATCATTGCTGATGTCATTGTTTAAGGTTTCATTTGGATGCAGTGTATCACACATCACTTCTTCACATGAGAGCAACTGATAAAGAAAATGAATCCACTTCAAATGTATTCCAAAAAAATCTATAAGGAAAAAAAAATAAAACGCTCTTATGTAAATTGAAGACTTTGGCTGTGGTCATAATCTTAACAAAGGTAGTTATATTTTATCATAATCGCCTTTTTAATATTTAAGGACCGAGAGAATGTGTTGAGCCAGAATATATGTGAATAATCAAGGGAGACTTGATAGTCTGACAGCGCTGCAGACAGAATATGTTCTGCAGTATCGTCTTACTATCATCCTGTTTCTGCTGAAGACAACTTCTAATCAAAAAGGCTACGGTCCAGTCTGGCAACAACGTCTTCATGTAGCATTTGCAAGAACTTTTATTTCCATTTGAATGTCCAACAAACAAGACAGTGCTCCTGGTGAATGTTTAAAAAACTTGACAATTTTACATGCATTCGTAAAAATATCACTAACACAGCACTGTGAAATAAACCCATCATGCTCGCCAAGCTGCAACATATGAGCGCAACAACCCAAGATGGAGATTCCCACGTCTTCCTTCACCTCATTTGTGTGAGTTGCGTTGTTACTGGATTACAACATTTTAGCTAGCAGACTTTTCCTGCATTTCCAATGATGAATAGAGGCAGGCTGCTCAGAATGATGGACTAGAGCAACTTTTCTGAGGGCTAATCAGTTTTCATGTTTTCATCACCTGCTGCTGCAGTGTCAGTTCAGAAATGTTGACGTTTTGTGTTAAATCATTTAATTGTCGGCATCCTGAAGGTGATGATGATGATACAGCCGCGGCGGCCGTCAAGTGAAGGAGAAACGTGATTTTTCCTGGGGCGATTTCCTCCTTTGTCCATGCTTGTGTTGTGGTTTGCGAGGGGGCGGGACTCGGAGACAGAGCATTGTGATTGGTTAGGAGGGAGTAATGACTGTAGTATTAAGCTACATGATAGGCTGAACTGAAAAACGAGGGGAGACTTTTTTTTCTATTGAACCTCCTATGGAAGCTCTTTTTTATCGATCGCAGGCACGCCTTTTCGATAGATATATTTCGTTATTGAATTATTGCCCAGCCCTACTTGCGACCCACGGTTTCTGATCGGGAGCTCGTCGTGAGGTGCCAACCGCCTCTTGTGACCGCCTTGTATACTGCACGACACACGATTTGGCCAAGAGTTGAGCCAATCTCCAAAATTGTCGCAAGACTGGAAAATCGGCTAAAAAACAGCCAAAAATCGCACAGTGTATGCCGAGCTTTAACTGGAAACTGAGTCAAAACTAAATCATTTACATAGATGTGTGTGTGTGAGAGAGGGTTGCAGCCATTGATGAGACCATTGAACACAAAGCATTGACAAAAACAAAATTTCTACACTTCTCATGTATTTTTTTGCATCAATATAAAATAAACAATTAAATACTATAGCACTACTCTGTCTGTACTGTGGTACATTATAGAGTACAGTAGTCCCATACTGTGTAGCACATTAAGCTGCCTGGGTTAATGTCTCCATTTCTGGTGCATCACTCTCATCAAGACTCAGACATAAATCCCTTCATTCCACCGTCCCATCACAAATCACTTCTTCTGTAATCTGTCTCTTTCATTCTCTCTCTAACTCTCACTCTGCTCACAAGGTGATTATCTCCTTTAACTCCTGTTCGATGTTCAATAGTTTGCAATGCATGTAGTCATCCATAGGAAGCAGCATTGGATATGTTGAAATGAGATCAAACAGATGGCATTCACCAGGCTTGCAGGGGGATAAAAGAAAAATAACAAGTGCTCTAATAGCTAACAGGAAGATTATTAATAAAAAGAGGATAGGGTTTATACTGTTGGGGTAACAAGGTACAGGTTCAGAAGCCACAGCATACTGACTGAGGAGTTATGATCTCCAGCAGCAAGCATTCTGTATTTATTGACTGTGAAATAAGTATTTAACAATAAAGATATACAGTACATGCTTTTTTCATATTGTTTGAACTTTTAGCCACCGGTGTTGATGGCTATAGACAACTGAGCAAATCAGGGAAAACAATAAGATTCTTATTTGAGTTCGGTCTAATAGAAAAATGAGAGATAATCATAAAAACACAATCTTAATTTAGATCCACTTAGAGATGATTTTCCTGCTACTGAGCAGGAACAAAGCCAGTGTAATCTTACTTTGTTAAATAGTCATGAAATAATTTTTGCATCAGATTTAACAAGTAAAAAGAGTCCACATTTTTAAGTCAGAGGGGGTGAGGGTGGGGTTACGTTAAACTACTGAGTTCGGCTCACAACCCAACCAATGAAGCCTGAGAGTGACTTTACTTACAAGTGTTTGTTTTCTGGAAAAGTATTATTTGTGTTTTTCACTTTAACAAACAATTTGGTTAAAATCAAGCAATGACTTAAAGACGCTATAGAAGATGTTTTCAGCATTTGACAACGCAGAGACTGTTGGCGAGTTTTTCAATAAATGTGCATGCGCAAGATCAACCTGCTAGATTCCAACTCCCTCCCCCGGCCACAGCACAACGTTCACACAGTGTTCAGCAGACAGCAAGTACAGATTCTCCCATCATGTCACAAACGCAAGTAAAACAGATGTCGTTGTCTGAACGTCGCTAATTGCTAGCAGAAAGATTGTTAGCTACCAACTGTAAACAGACAAGAGTATGCCCCTTCCAGGTATTATTACTCTCTCACCACTCAATCTCTCTCATTGATCCGTCTCGCCTATTACCCTTTGAATTGACTGTCAATCACTCTTATACGGCAGTGAGAGTAATTGACGGCCAATAGACAGGAATGAAGGAATGAAGTTAAGGAATGAAGAGATGATTGGTGGATGTTTTTCAGCCCAATTACTTTCACAGCTGATGTATAATAATATTTATATTAATCAATTAATCATATCGTATGGGGTAGTGAACCCAATTCCATCAAATGTTGCAAAAGAAACATCTTCTGCAACGCCTTTAAAGGGATATTGTGTAAGTTCTCCTGTTATTTATTCACAAAAACTGATTATTTGGTTCAAAAGTGTTTTGTCATTAATCAGTAATCACTCCCATCAACAAACTGAAGTGCTCCTCTAAGTTCTAAATTTGCCGTTCGTATCATTCATTTACACACCGAGTGGGGCGGCTCGGTGGAGGCTGCCATGCCGTATCGCCATGTTTTTGCGTTCAGGAGAAGCGTGACGGTAGGAAAACACAGAAACTCACCGGACACACCGGAGTTTTCAGCTCAGTTCGAGGTAATGCCTTTGAAAAGTCACCGTGCTGCAGTGGGGAGAAACCAGCGTCTCACTGATGCTGAGTTCATGTACAGTCGGGCACACGGCCGTTGGTAACAAACCAGATGTCATTTTAATCAATGAAGCCGAGCGAAAGACGGTAAAACATGGGTCAGGGAAAACAATACGACATCGCCATGACAACAAATCAGATGTGGACTGATGTCACTGTAACTGACAGACCACATCTTCACATAGAAGCCGGTGATAACTTTACATGCATCGGCTGTCGTCGGTCTGCTCGGTTTCACGCGAATGCAGCATGAAAAGTACGAGGGAGCTGCTCCCGATTACACAATGTCCCTTTAAGGGATGAAACATCTGTAAAGAGAACATTGTACTAACGAAAGTTCCACTCCATCAGCTGAATACTCAAAACATCACATTACTCAAATAAGTCAAGCCACAAAAATACATGTTCTGTACATATCGGCGCAAATGGAATGTTCTATGTGATGACCCATGACTGCTGCACATTTCTTAGCGACTGGACTGTTTACGAACATGTTTGCCACTATGCATTGCAGATACCTTCACCGCTCCTTGCTACTGATTCGACCAGTCTGTGAAGATGTACTGGAGAACCTGAACACAACTCTTCCACAAGATATGTCCTCATTTGTTGAACATGTAAATCCCAAATCCCACTGGTGATTAAGTGGGTTGGGGTCTGGTGACATCGAAGGCAAAAGATTACGCTGACATTCTTTTCATAATTGCACTCAACTGGAGTCTTGTCATTCTGAAGAGGTCCACTCCCAGTTCAGATTTATCCTTTATATTGCCACCTATCTGTATGTTTTTCATTGTATTAAACTGTCATTTGTATTTCATATTGCACTGATGTGGGCTCAGTAATGCTCCCCCTGTAATTAAATGTCAATGTTAGAGATCAAAGCAGTGATCCTGTGCAAAAAAAAAGTGCCTCTAAAACACACTTTAGTTTAATGTCTGTCAGAAAGAGTGTGTAGCCGTGATTCCTTTCAAAGAAACGTGACGTGAACATGTGACACCCGGGATAAGAAACTCTACCTGACACACAGCCTTGTGTCTGCTTGATGCTGCTTTGTGTTCTTTATGCCTCAGTGCGAGGCATCAGAGTGAGAGGCAGAAAGGACCGCAGTAATGGTCCTACTTTAGCTCCTCTGTCTTTAATGTGGAAAATCACCACAGCTAATCGCCCTCTCAGCCTCACTCCTCTTTGTCCTTTCATATTCATGCCTTAGCAATTTTACCTTTGAAGCAATGTTTCACAGCAGCACTCATTCGAAAACAAATTCTTGAGCTCTAAATGACCACCAACAGCTGCCTGCCCAAAATTCACTTTAGAGGACGGAGGTTTACTTCAGCACAAAAGTTTTCTTGCACAGTGATTAAAACTTCCATAAGTCCTAATTATAACTTAGAATCTCATGATTACAAGAAAAAAAGGTCACAATTACACCACAGAAAAAAGCATGTGGTTCGAACTGCTCGAAGCTAATCTAACTTTGATTTGCTTTGATATTAAAACCTGGTTGAAGATTATGATATCATAGAGAAATGTGCATCATTAAGATCAATGGATGAATACTTCCAAACACTTTTTTATGGTGCATGCACATCTGCTTGAGGTTACTCCTTTATTCTACCAATCCAGCACCTTTATTTCCGAGTTTCTTTTTCTTTATAAACATTATTAATTGTTTAATTTTTAAATGTTGAGATAAATATTTAGCAGAATTTTACAAACACTGCAGAAAATACAACTGGTGGGAACTCCTTTAATATTCAATTGGTTATTTATCTAAAAACAAAACAAATTTTTAAAAAAGGCAAATATTTTACATGGTTATATTTTATCATACATGTAATACTCTTTCATTGGGCCTCTGCCTGGGATAAGAAAAGCCGAAAATAAAAGTTTTTTTTTCCCCCTTTTTTCCCATTTGATGAACCAAAATAATGAGTTTTACTTTAAATGAATTAAGTCCGTAACCTAAAACACTGCATGTACATGTATCAGGCTTATTTACTGTATGGGGATTTAGTAAGTAAAAAAAATGCTCTTAGTCAATCCCAAGTGTAACTGACTGTTTTGTCTATTAAACATTTTGTTTCTTTAACCGGATTTCAAACTTTTGAAATGCAACAAATGCAACTTTTTAAATCAATTTTCCATTTTTCCCCCAATATTTTTGCTCTTAACTTTTGTACATGTAATAAGGCACAATAAGGAAATGAGGTTTCAACTCTTTTAGAAGGATTTATTGAGCAATATACTTTGCTTTTAATCACTGCTGAGAAGCTGTATCCATGGAGTCTGTCATTTTCTGTTTGTGTAAAGAGATGTATTGTCTTCCATTATTGTAAATTTCATATTTGATAAGAGTCTATTATGATCAAAGTCAGGTGACGCTGTGTTTGAAGTCTTCACTCAGTCATCTTTGAGGATTTGTTGGCTTGCCAAACAGTGGAGTTAATTGGATGCATGCATTATCCTGCATGAAGATCCTGGCTAGTTAATGACTGCTGCGGACTGTCTCTTCTAAAGTTGGGGAGATGGTTTTCAGCCCATCTCCAAGCCAAGAAGGACCAGCTATTAACACTCAATGATATATCCACACATATCGATGCCTTTACTCCATCCTTCTGGCTCCTGACTTTAAGTGATGCCCTGTATCCGTTAGCGATCCTGCTCATGTGCTCATCTCACTGCTCCATCAAGAGTTGCTTTCATTTGATTTCCTTATAAACTCCTTTGCATGTACACTCTGTCCAGTCTTTAAAATGTTTTTAAAGCTGGTGCAGTTTGAGCTTTTTGTCGCTGAGCACTTGACTCTTTGCACTTCAGTACCCAATTATCGATTATGGTGGTGCTGGAGGATAATAAATTCTAATAGCTTTACATTAAACTCATCACAACAATATTTTTTTTGATTGATTTGCATTTTCTTTTGTGTAATGTGCTTTTCAGGACCCTGTTGACTATTTGCAAAATAATGTCTGCCAGTGGTCCTGCCTGATGTATTTCACACAATACATAGAAGATATTATTTTTGTCATTTCAGCGTCAGTTAAATTTATTTTTGACCCATTATACCTCAGCTTATGAAGCTTTCTAATATAAATATGCACAGCAGAATGTAATTATGACTCCCTGAGGCTACATCCTCCCTCATTATACAAATCCACATCACCTGAAAATGATCAAATGCATTAAGCATTCAAGTTTATAGGGTTTGAAACTGGAGGGTGTGCATTACAATAATGATTCGGTCATAGCAGTCACTTGCCTAATAACTGTAAATGTAGTATAGTTATTGCACAAGTGATAAATGTAATATAAGAAGTGTGCACTTCTTTATGAATTCCTAATTTTTTTATGTCTACTTACAACAAACCCGCCTTCGTTTTGCTTCTTCAGTCGGACTAATGCGCTGCAGTGACAGTAGGGATTATACGGTTTCTTCTGCAGCGATGTGACAAGGAATCACATGACCCTGCAGATCCATCTTCCTCCATCCTCAAATGCAGAGTGAAGACATAACTTGTGCAACTTGTGTTTAGAAAACGTGTGAATAGCTGTTTTTGACTATCTGAGAAATTGTGATTATTGCCAGTACAACATGGTCCAAAACCTTGATCTGCAGCTTTATTACAAAAGGTAAAATGACAATAAAAGCTTCTACATCAAATTTCATTATGATCTTGTTATGCTGAAGCATTCAAGTTTCATAGCACAGCACTGCGAGTAGCTTATTTCACTTTCTTAAAGCAAACAAGTCCTTCACCGCTCTCCTGAAAGCAGAATAGAGGCCACTAAGTTTTGTTTACCCAAATCAAGTTGTTGATTAAGGCACAAGACACTTTTTATTCAGGCTCCACGAGGACACATATAGCAAGCCAGTCAGTAATTAACAAGAACATCTTGTACCCTGAGCATGAGCAGTCGAAGGAGAAAGACGCTGCATTATGAAATGCTGTATTCAAGCTAGATCATGCACGCTTTTTTTCCCACCTGTGTAGAATAATCCCTTTACAGCACCTCCCATGTCACCCATGAATTCCTTTAGATTCACTTGCAAGCTGTCTTGTGCTTTAACATTTGCATCTGTGTAGGTAGCCATTTTTCTGAGCCCTACGTTCCCCCATGAGAACCAGGCCACGGTTGTGGATTTGACCTTTTCCCTATTTCATCAAGCCCATTCAAAACAAGTTACAAACTAAATCCTAGCTTTTCCTCTTGGTGGTGCTTCGGCAGGGAGAGACATGTGTCATTTGTGAGACTGTAATATGTTACACGAGGCTGCACAGATTGTGGGTGAGGGGGTATTTCACCTGCTGCTTTTCAGCTGTCACCCTTTCCAAATCCACTTTCATGTCTATACTATCAATGAACACCCTTGTTCTTCAGTGTCACTGGTGCTAAAACATGCAACAGTATTTCAAATAAACGACTGGTGATCAAAGATCTCCCTAAAAAAGGCACTACTTTATTTAACCTGGCATGTCCTAAATTGTGCTGTTAAAAAAAGCCAACGTGTACCAGCAAGCCACTTCTTTGGGGCATTACACATAAAAGCTAGAAAAAAAGAAGGCAGATATGCACGTGTGTTTGATTAAGCAGGCGCAGAGTGTCTACTATGAGGAAAAGCACCGGCTAAATCACACCAATGGAGGCAATTCAAACGATGCTATAGAATATGCTGCTTAATGAGAGAGAATAACATCAGCTTTCGCATCCTGATTGGCATCCTTTATTGTTAACTAAGAGCTTGACTTTCACACAGACACACAAGTGACTTCTTTTTGTCAAAGGATGCTTTTTCCAGGCAGAACACCATTTAGAGATCTTACATAATAATGCAAATGTTTCACTGCTTGTACTCTTCATTTGCTGCTTTCTTTCGTCTTACATGACTGTGTTTCATGAGAGTCGTAATCTTGGGAAGTTCACTTCAAATATGTGTTATCTTAATGCCGTTTTTACTTGAATCATAAATGCATATATTTCTATCATCATCAAAGATTAGATAATTATTAGGGATGCACAATATTGGAATTTTCATATCATATCTGATATGCCAGTATTTCAAAAGTCATGTGGCCGATAACCAATATTGATACCAATATTAAAGCTGAAAAAAAAAAAGCAGTCATTGCAAATAGCGGTTATCCGTTTCTGACACACAAAATATTAATACACTGAAATATCGCGACACTTTCATATGCCAATATCAAATCGATATTTTAAAACGCGATATTGATCTATGTTACTTACAAAATCTTGTGAGATTTCATTGTTCTGTTACAAAATCTCACGATTTCATTCATTCTAGTGAGATTTCATAACAGAACAATGAAATATCTTGAGATTTTGTTCGTAAAATAGATCAATACCACGTTTTTAAATGTCAATATAATATCAGCATATGAAAATATCGCAAAATTTTTGTGAATTCTCGTGATATTTCATAACAGAATGATGAAATATCACAAGATTTCTTTGGTAAAATAGATGGATACCCCATTTCTAAATGTCAATATGATATCAGCATATGAAAATATTGCGATATTTCAGTGTATCAATATTTTTTTCCCACCCCTAGTCTTTAGAAGTTTTACAGTCTGTAAAAAAAATTAGTTTTTGAAGAAGAAGATAAAGAAGTTTTTCCTTTTTCTAGACTTTAGAAACAGCAGGCTGATTGGTTAAATATTGGTTAAATATCGGTTAAATATCGGTTAAATATCGGTGGGGAGGCCGATGTCCAATACTCAGTTTTAAGATCAATATAGGCCGATACCGATATGGGACCGATTATATCGTGCAGCCCTAATAATTATGTCCTGGTATGACCTTTAATAGCTGGACCTATCTCTGCAAACATCTTGCTGAGCTCTGCCAAAGCCTTTAAGGGACTCTTGTTTAAACTGATACTCTATAAACCTTCACTACTTCCTCATCAACATTTCTTCACATTATGATATATAATAATTCTCTGTGCTTCCCTTTCCTGGAGTTCTTTGTTCTCATCTCTGCTTCGCTTTTTCACAAACACAAACAGCAATTCAGAAGTGAGAAAACTGTCCATATGGACAGGTCTGGTTCAAAAACATTACAATGCTGTTTTCCTGCTTTAACATATTAGAACAGGAAAGGAAACAAAGGCCATTTAAAAGCTGTGACTCCCCAATTATTTTGCCAACTGTACTCAACACCAAAGAGGCATTCATTTCAAATTCACATCACAAGCCCTGCTGTACAACACCTCTTCTCCCTCAGAGTTTCCATGGCCCTACTGTATATTAAAATGCTGAGCCAGGGGGCACAATATTTAGCGACCCTGCTGAGTGATGAGCCGATTGGGTCAAATAATCTTTGGGCATCCAACTGAATAGTTTAAAATAGAAAAATCCCTTACATGAGCATTTACTCTGCTTGGATATACTGTATTCTGATCTATGAAATCACAGATTTGATAGGTCACATTTAATTCATACCAATTGATCAATATTTACTCTTTTTTGAGTAAATCAACCAGATAATCTGTTTTGTGTTTCCATTGCTTTCTTGAAAAAAAAAATTACAGTTATCATTTAAGAAATAACTTTGTGTGGACTTAAACACACCAGTGCTTTGAGCTTTATGTACATCATGTTTTTGTTTTTTTTTTTCTTTGCTCCCTGACAATATGGTGATGCTGGGATGGACAAGGATGTGATATCTTATTTCTTCAGCTGAAGTGAGGGTCTGACCAGTCAACCAAATGACAGATGACCTAGCGATAATCAGACCAACACTGTTCACCTTCAAACAAAACACCTCTGTATGCATAGCTGTTTCTTCCTACAATAAATAATAAAGACTGACCAGAATTAAAGACATTTTCTTTACTGCTTGCACAACCTTGTTTTACTCCTCTGTTTGTGCAGTTTAGCTTGATTATTGTGATTGAACAAAGGGAGGTTTTCTCCTCCAGGATAATCAAAATGATTGCATCAACACAATTTATCTCCAAGTCATTTCAATAATTAACTGTTAATTCTCTGTGAAAAGGTCATTAGTGTAAGTGTGCCAAAAGATGGTTAGCCTTGCATACAAACACGTGCAACGTGTTAATAATTCAGTAACTCTGATACAATCAGGAACAAAACAGCAGCCTTTACACAGAAAAATGAAATATTTTGCTTGCCCCCTCAAAGACAGACATCTGCTGTTACTGCCCTGCTGGCTTATCCTTTCACAAGGTTATGGCATTACATCCCAAGAAGCAGCAGCAGAGCTTACAAAGACTGCAGCCTGGCCTGTTTCTCTGTGATAGCCCATCACTGCCGTCTGTGTGCCAGAGCTTCTAATAACGGATTATCGTGGAGCCACTCCACATGTTTTGCTGAGGCCTTTAAGTCTTTTCATTACAGAGATTGCTTCATCACATTTCTGTGTCTAATCTATCTTAACCAAAATTGTAAAAGGCTACATTTATTGTGTATCCAACATAGGAAGGAATTCCCTTTACAACTTGTTTGCATATACAGTATCTGTGGAGCAAGCATCCATTCAATTTTTATGCTTGATGAATCTACAGGAGCATCATTAGACCAAAACTGCATCTTCTTTTGTCAACGTGTTTTGCATGAAAGTTGTTTTCTACCTGTAAGCACAAGAAATAAAGATACAGTAGAATCAAATGAGGGAAATTATGACTACTGTGCCTTGAAAGAATAAATGCACACTGCTGCATGAAGTCATCAACTCAGACATCACTGCTCTCTGCTATTAAATCTTCCAGTGCAATGAATTATCTTCATCAACTCGTTAGATTAAACCAACTCACTGTGATAAAAAAAAAAAGGAAGAAACTATATATCAAATTCTACAAAAAGTGCTTCCTAGTTTTTCTGGTAATAACTGAATGTAAATCTGGACCAAAACAAAGTCTATGCAGACTGTAGGCAGATAGATTTTCTGGGCTGACAGCAAGCATCAGATTGTTTGTCCAGATACTCACTCACGCACAGCAGAGAACTGTGGCTGCCTGAGCTACATACGAAAGAGCATTACTAAGCCGGCATTAGACTACTAGTAACCTACGCTCAGCAGGACCACAAACAAACAAATAGATGAAAACACTGTGGTTTCTGCCTCCCACATGCACTTGCCCATGAGTCAGCAGAAATTTTCAGACCATATGGCTTAACTGTGTCCCGAGAAAAGTGAGTGAGGTTAAACTAAACCAGCAGTTTTAAAAGCAGTCCCCACAATATTGTTTACAATGACTCGAATGAATGAGTGACGTATGACCAGATTTAGATGCCCTGAAGAAACTTCTGTAGGTTCACAAAGCACATTAGACTAGGCTGCTATCACACCCTCACATGGTCAGGTGACGGTTACCCTTATCAAAAGTGCTAATCGCGTTATACATTTCAACTTATAAGAGATAAAGCACTAAATAAACTGAGGATGCTGTCCAACAATCAGTTGCACTTTCCTTCAGTAGCTACAGTAAGGCCTGCGTTGTGACTTTGACAGTGAGGACAGCATGACCCAAAACCGGCTCCAGCATCAGTGGAGGAGCTCAGCAGCAGTCTCAAACCTGGATGAGGGCCTTGTCCCCTCCCATAACATATAAACCTCATGAACTGGACACTATGGAGTAAATGGCATAAACGTCAATTTTGTGAAAGCATAAAATGTTTTTAATGCAATTAATTTACAGCAGCCCACCGCCAGAAGCCAAGCTCGTCTGCAGAGGAGAAAGGCTATTAAGCTCCCCTCCTCAGGAGGTCTGAGCCTAAAAGTCACCTTGGGAGGCCAAATTGACGGGATAAGTGATGGCGCAAACGCCCTGGAAATGATATCTGCCAAAAAAACGTAGGAGATGGATAGAGAGGTAACTTTATTGTCTGTTCTGTAGCAGGAACAGAAATTGGTCTGTGACACGTCTCCTGCATATAAAAGGCATTCATTAAAAAAGACTCTTACAGCAACAAACCGCACATTTAGGTGCATACGGCTGCAAAACTAATGGAAATGGGGACTTCGATCAGATTTAGACAAACTAAGAAAATGACACCGTCCCGTTGTAAATCGTCATCCACCATCTCCTGAACGCCCTTTCCATTAATGGGCTTGCTGGTCTGTACCGATCTCACTTACGGGTTTGTGCATTGGAGGAACATGAACTGCACTCGGTCTGCAGCTCTGCAGCACCACGAGCCCTTTCACTATCCAGAGTCATAGCTCTCTGTTCCTGTCATGCAAGGATTTGCAACATTTTGTGTATGTATAAATAAAGAAGCATAAAACTGTGTTTTTACTGGGGCTCTGAGCTGTACCCATGCGCTATCGGATAGGCCTAGTGGCCAAAACCCCTCTGTGTTCTAGCTTATGTAGGTCATCAATGACAACATCTGCGGAATGAAAGGAGTCATTTCGTCATCACGTGGTTATTAATTATGCCTTTGCACCGAGGGGCCCTTACCTTCTGCTGTCGCCTTGCCATATCTGTGGGCTGCTTTGCATTGAATGGATAAGCGACGCATCGCATCACAAAAACATACAACTGCAGCTTCTTTTTGCGGTCTTCCTCCTCTCTGTGCAGCTTCTCCAGGTCCTCTTTCTCCTCGCTGACGGCGGACGGGCTCGGGCTGGTCGGACGGGCACTGCTGCGGCTGCTGCTGGGTGCTAGTCCACCTGAGCTCTCGCTGGTCCTACTTGGAGAGATGCGGGATCCGGCCTGAGGTGCCATCGCCTCTTTGCTTTCCTCCTCCACTATCCCATCAGATTCCTCCTCGCTGGACGACGGATCTAGCATCTTGCTCTAGGAGTGATGCCTTCCTACAGATCTATCCTAACCTTCCTAATTGGTGTTTTGTTAATAAATCCCCGGATGATAGAGATGTGCCGTTTTCTTACTCGTGCCTAGAAATATTTGTATAATGTGCAAGTCAAGACAGGCATAGGCCCTGATGGAACTCGCTCACTGAGAGATGTCAGCAGTACGAGTGATGCTGGAAGAGGTTTAGTCTGCTTCACACTGAGCATCCTCCGCCTGCGCCGAGCACTCGTCGATGCTTACGTATTTTCTGTGTTTTATTGGTCGGTCGGTGCTGCGGATGTGAGAGGGGGAGGTGAGAAGGAAGCAGAGGGGAGGGGCAGGGGAGTGTAGTGTAGCTACAGATGAGGGATGGTGAGCTGCTTTTCCCCTGAAAGCGGGAGATGGCCTCTCCCTTCCTGCCAGGACTCAGGCGACCGGTGCTGGCCGTGGTCCTGATCGCAGAACAAGAGCTGAAGGATGCTCGTTCCACAGTAGCTCCTCATAACACCCTGCAGGGGAAGGCTACTCCTAAGATGGCTGACACAGGATTCCTCTCATATTATCACTGACTGAATTGGACAACAGTGTTTAGGATAGGGGCAGAACACAGGATGCAGAGCAGTGGGTGTAAATTTGCAGTGATTCTTGTGCCGCCCCATGCGGTGTGTTGTTGAAGGGTGGGGTAGTCATAAAGACTGAACTGCTTGCTCTCTCACTCTCCCCCTCTCCCTTTCTCTGCATGTGTTTGTGTGTATGGGTGTGTGCGTGCAGGCTTCTAGTCGAGAGAAATTAATTGTTGCAGCATGTGCTGGTATCTCCTGTCAGGAATTTGCACCACACTGCAGCCACACGGGCAAGATTTATCATCCAAGCCGAGTAGAAACCTGCTGGTTAATTTCAGACATTTACTGGTCAAATGTAAATGTCCAACATAATGTGTTGCATAATGAGTAGATCTATTGCCCTAAAAATAATGTTAGAATTTGAAATGCAATCCTATTTTGATATGTGACTGTGTGCAACAGCTCGAAAGGATGTGCACTGGTCTCTGATATAGAAATAACGTGACTTTTCAGACTTTTACAAGACTTAAAAATAACAGGAGGTTCCTTAAAGACATATACAATTAAATTGCACAAGTGATACATTCAGTTTGTTTTATGAAAATATTTTTTCATTCAAATAACACAGATATGTAATAAACAAGAGATATCCATGCTGTCATATGCTTTTATTTTCATATGTTGTTCTTGTTAAACATGGATAACAAACACCTGGATGATGGAGAAAATGCAGTTTCTAGTTTGACTTTTACAAATGCATGACATCTTGGTTTTAATCTTGGTTTTTTTTTTATCAAGGCTTTATTTTTAAAAAAATTGATTTTTTTCCTAGGTTTTAAATTAAAGTCAGCACAACTTCAAATAGACAATATCAGTACACATTACCCTGTCATTATTTATTTAACAAAAACAAAGCAAAAACGCAGAAGCAGTGTGTGAAAATGTGAGCACACCATTCTGCTTCCCAGGATATTAAAAGGGTAAGTGGTGGCCAGGTGCTGCTAATCAAATGTGGACAATTAATAAATCAATATAGCCAGTGTGAGCATCTCTATAAAGACAGAAATGTTGGCAGTTAACTTCTGTGGAGCATTTACACAAAGCCAAGGAGGATTCAGCTATGATCTGAGAGAAGCAGCTGATGTTGCCTTTAACCTGGGAAGAATAATCCATAAAACATGCAAGACAGTTGCCAGTCTTTCCAAAAGTGGACATCCCAGCAAGTTCCCCTCAAGGGCGAGCAAAACACCAAAGCGCCTCTCAGACATTTCCAGCCTCATGTGGCATGTTTAAAGTTAAAGGTCATGAGAGATACTGTAGAAAAAGACCAAACAAATATGGCTTTTTTCCAGGGTTGTTCTCACAAAAGACCATGTCAGCACAGCTTCGGTTTGCAAAGATAATTCAGATCAAATAAAAAGACTTCTGGAACAAAAGTTAAAAGCAGACCAAAGTGTTTGGTCTAAATTCACAGCACCACACCGCTGTGGCGGAACCTTAAAGGTGCAGGAAGTAGTAAAAATCAAAGGTAAATTGTAGAAAATTTAAAATGTCATTAAAATCAGTCTTTATTGGTACCTAATCACTTTACCAAAGTAATTGTTATATTTTTATTTTAATAGAAAATATATCTACTTAATTACTGTCCACAATGGTCATATTTGTGTCATCATTTTTACTATGGTATCTCTGATTGGACAAATAAGCTTTGAATACAGTATATCAAAAATGTATCTGTCTGTGTAACTATGGAAACTAATATTGTTCTTTATAACCTTTGTCGTTAGAATATGTAGATGTTAAACAGAAGAAGCTCCACAAGGGAACCCTGAGGAACTCCATGTAATTTTTGTCTGCTTATGATGTAAAGTTACCTGATGATACAAAGTTCCTGTTCTCTAAGCATGTTTTGACCCAGTTTAGCACAGTGCCCGAAAAACCTACCCAGTTCTCCAGTCATTTTACGTAGTTGTATAATGTGGTCAACTAAATCCAACACTGAGACAGAACAAGACTGCAGGCAGGTCAGTCCTCTTGTAATCTTAGTTGTAGTTCATGCAAAATTTCCTGCATGAACTACTGTGCATGGTGTTTGTATTTCAGAGACATGCAGCATCTGTCGCTCAAAAATTTGTATGTATGGCTCCATGATAATGGTGCCTTCACAAGTATAAAAATTGCCATTTAAGATGTTGAACGTAAATGTTATCAGTCAGCAAGATAAAGTTAGGAGTATGCTGCATCTATGAAGAGTAATAAAACCTTTGGTTGAACTGTTTTTATGCTTTTGTACTGTAACAGATTTTCTCTTTGTGTGTCAAACTTGTTTGATGTATTGGTTTTTATCATATTCATCTTTTTGTTTTGTTTTTTGCACAGTAGAATTTTAACTTATTTGCAACCACAGAAATGAACACGTTCACCATGTATACACTGAAAATGTTTTTCAGAACCTTTCCTGTCTCATGCAGTAATATTTGCTGTAAAATTGTGATTTTGATACAGTACTGCCTGCATTTTCAGCATTGTCCCTTTACATTTAAAAAAAATGTGGAAGCTGTAATTCTCATTATAAAATACTGAAGATTAGATGAAAAAATCCTCAGTTTTTCTGAATTTAATATTTCAAGACCATATTATTAATCTTTGAATTATTATTCTTTGTAGTGAATCAAATAGTGAAACCTTTGAAAGAACCATATCGAGTAAGAATCTTCTGTTTTATTTTGCTGGTGTTGTAGTTAGCGGACATATTTAGCTAGATATTTTTTCAAATGTTTGATCAATTATTTTCAAATTTTTGCATGTTTCTTTAAAAAATCTTATTGACACCATTGAATTAAAAAAAAAAATAGGACAGATCTCTGAACTTTCTTCAATCAAATACAATGTTTAAATGAAATGCAGATAATTGATTTGGGTTTGATTTTGTTTTTTACATTCTGTGCAGCGTTTCATTTTGAAAATAATGCTTTACTTGCACATACATGAAGGAGACACCCTCATTCATGTATGTGTATCCAGTAACTGTGTATTACTGAAAGGAGATGCTGAGATCCCTTAAGAAATGCTGATATTGTATAATTGTTAAATGCTCAGAAAATTTATACCATGGCCGGTATTTGTTGACAATTATGCTGCAAGTCCACCTGCTGATGAAATATTTTCCTGGTGTGTGAGCTTGAGGTGTTTATGTGACTTCTGGTGGCCCAGATGGAGTTACATAACTCAAGTGTGCTTCTTTCTCTTAATTCTTTGGACATTTTGTCATTGATTTATTCAGTCATGCATTGAGTCAGGGTTTTGTGCTCCCCTTGGGTATGTAGCTGCCGCCCTCTCTGCAGCATACCTCTCACTAACTCCTTTTTCCCCCGACTGTCTGTCTGTCCGGAGTCCCTGCTTTCCATCATCACATTACTGTGTTTGTGCTACACTCTGGCCTCAGCCTGCTCCCTGTGTTGTGTTTGTCTACCTGACTGTAACCTAGAAGCTTTTGTGAGTAAAATTTGCTCTCACAACTTGCCTCTTGTAATGTGGAAATTATTTAGTGTGGCCATTCCAATGCATTCCTTCAGCAGACTTTTTATCCATCACAGCTTGTTTGTGAAGCACATCCTGAAGGGCGATGTGGGTTTCAGTAGCTCTCCTGTCATCCGCAGTCCCAGTTCCAATTAAGCTTGGATGAAAACTGTCAATAGAAAGAGAAAACAATAACTGATCTATTTTTATGAATCAATGATCAATTCACAGCTGATCAAAGAAAACACATAAAATGGTAAAGTGAAAAAAATTGTTTAATTTAAAATACTAACTTGTTGAATTTGATAGCATCAACACATCTTAAAATGGTTGGAACAGGGTCATGTTTACTGCATCCCCCCTTCTCCCCACAACCCCCCTCTTCTTTTTTAGGGGGGGAAAAGAATATTTTTCCCCTTTTTTTCCCCATTAGAGTTTTCCCCCTCCCCCACTATTCTGGCTCCTTTTTCTATTTTTTTTCATATTATGATTCTCCATATTTTTTTTTTGTGGAAAGGTCTCTCCCGTCAGTCAGGCCACCATCCAGACTCTTCTACTCTGAAGCCTTGCTCCTGTACTCATACTCCCTTTTTTTGATGGATAGTTTTTTTGTCTTTTTTCCCTTTGATTTCTCCCCTCACTTTTCCGGTCCTCCTTTTCCTATTTTCATTTATGATTTCCAAATCATTTTTTGGTGGTGAAAGGTCTTCCGTCAGTCAGGCCAGCATCCAGACTCTTCTTCTTTTACCTTTCCTCCTCCAGATTTAGACTGATTAAATAACTCTTCATGTAAAATGTATTGTATTGGTAACACTTTACAATAGGGGCCACAAAATTTGCTTAACTACTCAGGGACTAATGAGGAATGAATAGGGGACTAATAATTACCTAATCATTAACTAAGCTTTTCATACCTGCGACGTCGGATAGCTTCCCTAATGATCAGTTAATCATTAACTAATGAGTAGTTAATCCTAACAAGACTAAAAACCCTATCAGGGACTAATGATTACTTAATCATTAACTAACCTTTTCATAGCTATGACATCCGATAGATTACCTAATGATCAGTGAACCATTAACTAATGGGTAGCCACTGACCATAGAAGGACTTAAAAACCGAATCAGGAACTAATGATTACTTAATCATTAACTAACCTTTTCAAGCATATGACATCAGATAGATTACCTAATGATCAGTGAATTGTTAATTAATGGGTAGTTAATTATAAAAGGACAAAAACCAAATCAGGAACTCATGATTACTTAATCATTAACTACCCTTTTTATATATGCGACATAAGATAGATTACCTAATAATCAGTGAATCATTAACTAATGAGTAGTTAATCATAAAATGACTAATACCCAATCAAGGACTAAAGATTACTTAATTATTAAAGATTTTCATACATGTGACATCAGATAGATTACCAAATGATTTGTGAAGCATTAACTAATGGGTGCTGTCATTGCAGAAACAAAGGAATATTATGAGCCATGGTTTATGCAGATTTTATTATGAAAGTTTATTACACAAGTAATAAAGTTACAAACAGAAGCCTGGCTGCAGCCAGAGAGCAGTGTTCAGAGGATCGAAAGATTATAGTGTCCTTATGAAGTTCTGAAGGGACTCTGCACATGTGCCAGCGTACAGATGTTTTAAACGAAGGTTTGTCAGGGAGGCTGGTCTCTTGGGCAGGCTGCTCAAGTTGGCCTGTAAATCTTTGTCTTTTTTCCTGATACTTTCTCCTCCAAGGTGATTAGCAAGTGATGTTGGCACCTGTACCCATTGTCTGATATGTGAACACCAGCTTATGAGTATCCGCTGAAGTCTTACATGATACTGCAGGTCAAAGAAATCTTAGTGCAATGTCAGAAAAACAAGGTGACCAGCAAAACAGCATCAGTTATTCATAAAAGGACTGAAAAACTCAATCAGGGACTCATGAATCATTGCATAAGCTTCTCATTCCTGGGCCATCAGATAGCTTACCTAATGATAAATGAAGCAATAACTAGTCGTTAGTAGTTAATTATATGATAAAAAAATCTAACCAGGGACTTATGATTCACTTATATTGAAAAATGATTTTTATTCTCACTTGTTCCACATGATGAGGATCATACCCTTTTTCTGGTCACTGACTCCCAACTGAATAACATTACCAAGTCTGTAACAAGTCCTTTTAACCACTGGCTGATAGAAAAATCTTGATCAACAATAGGTTTAAAAAATTCAAGTAAAATAAAAATTTAAAGAGTTATTAATGAGTAACTGCTCATTACTTCCTCGTCAACTTACCAGTAGTTAAGCATTTTGCGCCCCTGAGGTAAAAACCCCAAATAAGTCACATATATCTTCTTCATCATTATCTTACCAGTAGTTAAGCTTTTTGCTGCCCCTGAAATAATGACTCAAAATGAGTAACTAATCATTACTTAATCATTAACTTACCAGTAGTTAAGCTTTTTGTGGCCCCTGAAGTAAAGTAATGACTCAAAATGAGGAACTAATCATTACTTAATCATTACCTAACCAGTAGTTAAGCTTTTTGTGGCCCCTGAGGTGAAGTAATGACTCAAAATGAGTAACTAATCATTACTTGATCATTAACTTACCACTAGTTAAGCTTTTTGTGGCCCCTGAAGTAAAGTAATGACTCAAGATAAGTAACTAATCATTACTTAAACATTAACTTACCAGTGGTTAAGCTTTTTATGGCCCCTGAAGTAAAGTATTGACTCAAAATAAGTAACTAATCATTACTTAATCATTACCTAACCAGCAGTTAAGCTTTTTGTGGCCCCTGAGGTGAAGTAATGACTAAAAATGAGTAACTAATCATTACTTGATCATTAACTTACCACTAGTTAAGCTTTTTGTGGCCCCTGAAGTAAAGTAATGACTCAAGATAAGTAACTAATCATTACTTAATCATTACCTAACCAGTAGTTAAGCTTTCTGTGGCCCCTGAACTAAAGTAATGACTCAAAATAAGTAACTAGTCATTACTTGATTATTAACTTACCAGTAGTTAAGCTTTTCATCGTCCCTGAAGTAAAGTAACTACTCAAAATGAGTAACTAATCATTACTCAATCATTATCTTACCACTAGTTAAGCTTTTTGTGGCCCCTGAAGTAAAGTAATGACTCAAAATGAGTAACTAATCATTACTTGATCATTAACTTATCACTAGTTAAGCTTTTTGTGGCCCCTGAAGTAAAGGATTGACTCAAAATGAGTAACTAGTCATTACTTAAACATTAACTTACCAGTAGTAAAGCTGTTTGTGGCCCCTGAAGTAAAGTAATGACTCAAAATTACGTTATTAAAACATAATTTGCATTTGAAAAATTAAGTATTATATAAATATATTGATAGCAATGATGCATAAATCCTAAGCTGAATCACAAAGCAAAATTCAAACTTTATATTAATAAGAAATAACAAATTATAACAGACTATGCCAGATTATACCAAAATTAGGAACTTTTTTCTTTTTTTTCCCCTAATTTTTTCCTGGGAGTAAAGTAAGTAGTTTACCCTCCTGTTTCAGCAAGTCTACCTTGGCCATGTTTCCAAGAATTTTAATTTGTGCTTTGCACCGTCCACTGACTGAGGCCAAAGTTTCTTTTTTCCCCAAAGTGGCCCAAAATTCTTGAAAGGCCAGATCATCCACGGCTTTCAGCTTTGCAATTGCAGCAATAAATTTCCAGTCCATCCCAATTGTTTCTTTGGAGACAGCAACTTTTGGGCCTTTCCCTTCTTTTACGGCTTTTAACACCTCATGGTACCATTTGACAGCATCTTCAGGGGTCAAAACTGAAATGACACAAAGAATAATCAAAATATGTAATTACACAGATGAAAATTTAACATTTTTGTTAACCCTATGAGTCTGAGGCCTATTTTTTGGACTTCTGCTTGAAAATTGCTTACACTTAAATACAATCTCTCTGCAACCACAATTTATCTGTTTTATCTATTCTAATACTTATGGAGAAGACTTGTGAGAGTTATAAAAATGAATAAGTATTATATGTATTACGGGTGAAGATTAAGAGTAGAGTCTGGAGTCCCTCCACGTTTCTGTTTGTAAACAACACTATTCAAATTGAGTGCTCCTCCCCTCGGGCTAATGGCCGCCTCAAGCATCTCCTTCAAAGCTTCAAAGTAAAAGCCAAACCAATATTAACCCTGGTTTTCCAACATGTACCATCAAAAGCTCTTACCGCAGAGTACTTCCTATTCTTCGCTATGTCCAACGTTTTCTTTTTTTTTTTCCATCGAGAGTTCAAGTGACTGGCGTCTGCTCCAATAATGAGCTTATTCCCACACAGTGTCATGCCCTTAGCTCTGTCATTGGCTGGCGATACAGAAAACTCCACCCAGAAACATCCCAAATGCACCAAAACAAACGGAAAAGGCAAATTACAGGCAGGGGGAGAGGGAGTTGCATTCCAACTCACAACTGCACGAGAGTATAGACTCAAAGGCACAGATTAAAACAGATTTCACTTGCACGGGTCCAACATTATTTTCAGGGTGGAAACTCCGGACTCTACCTTTAAATCAAGATAGCCTTAAAAAAATTAAGAAACCCTTTCAAGATGGATATGTACACGTATGTCCCTTATGAGTGATACAGCTGTAGCTCTGAATCTTTATTAAATGAGTACAAAATGTGAACATTATATCTGTAAATGCCAACTCCGATAAGGGCGAGTTCTCCAAAATGGCCATTCTGGCCCAGTTTGGCTCCATCTGTTCTCCAATTCCCCCAAATAAGGGGGCTCAAGATTTTAAAGAGGATTATACAATATCTAATCTAATTTTTAAAAAGTTTATAATGTAACCCATATCTGGATATGTGCGTCACTACGAGGTTTGTAGGAGCTGTGAGTAAAGGGAATAACCAATGCACACAGGTATAAGTAATAAAAGACCTTTTATGGTTGTAGTTATTTTAACTGTGCACAATGATAACAGTACCTAAAGGCCTTTTAAAATAAAAAAAATAACATAAAAATGAAAATTAAGAATTGTTCTTCTTATGGTTTCAGTTGAGAGATTGCTAATTGTGGATCCAGAGTTCAAGTCAGCAAGTCAGAGATGAAATAGATGGGGAATTAAAAAAAAGAAAAAGATGAAATAGTCAAGTCAAAAAGTGTATCAAGTGTTGGCTCCAGATGGCGTCACTTATAGAACTGGCATGATCCTACCACGATCTTGGTTAAAGGATGTGGTGGCGCCCAACGTTCTGCTGCGCGAGGCTTGCCATCTCATGGTTGTTGGTCAGCCTCATCGCACACGAGAACTGGAGTTTAATCAATGTTTTCCAAGATCAATGGGCTCTATGCACAGCTCCACTACTTCCTGAACTTAAGGTAGCTCCTTTGTTTCCTGTCTTTTCTTACTGGATGAACTGATTAATCCAGGTGTGCCTGACCTCATTAACTGGCCAGACACACCTGGATTAATCAGTTCCTCCAGTAATGAAAGACAGGAAACAAAGGAGCTACCTTAAGTTCAGGAAGTAGTGGAGCTGTGCATAGAGCCCATTAGAAAACCTGACCTGTATTAGCAAGACACGTTATACTCCAGGTCCCAATATAAAACCATCAACTAGACTAATTCAAGGTCTTGCACAACATATCTGTCTTTTAAAAAAACATAAGATTTTAGATTTAAATAAAAAAAAGCTAAATACATTGTTTTTAATTAACAAAAATAACTAATTACAGCTATGCTGTTTTTATCTAACTTAATTCACTTAAAATGCCTTTTTAAACTCTGCTGCTCTGTATGGTTGTTATCCTCAGTCACATCAGGAAAATGACTGTGTGCTTCACAGTGTAAATGTTTCACAATGTGTTTCTTGATACAGCCAAGGCATTATTAATTGGTCCTGAACCATAAACAAAAGTTTTCTTCTTACAACCTTAAATGCTTTTGTTTCACATTTTACAAAAACGACATAAAATACACGAGAGAAACATTTAAGAGGAGACCACGTGTTGTTTCCACATACACACTTTGAGACAATTGCAAAAGCTAGCTTAACTTACCAAAAAAGGAATTTTCTACAGGAGAAACCGGAACAATTGAGGTGCTTCTTCGACAGTTATCCAACCTCTAACACAGTATTTTAATCAGCTAACAAAATAATTTCGAAATTTCAGTGCAAAAAAAACAGCTTACCTCCTTTTCAGCTCCCACAGGGAAACAGCAACAAAATCCGTTTGAGCAGAAGCGGTGTTAAGCTATTGTAAGTATCTTCGTGTATTACTTCCGGTTTACACAAAAATAAGGTTCCGTTTTTTCAAAATAAAACACACTGTGCTTACAATCATTAAATGAAAAAAAATAAAGACCAGATAATAGCATAAATGATCATAGTAAGTACTTTCTTCATCCCACTAATTTTTAAACGGCAGTTTATCTTACAACATGCTGATTCTTCTGCATATAATTCTGTTCAAAATAAACCTTGAAATTAGATGAATAAATTAAATAAATTATTATTTAAGTCATTTTAGGTGGGTTACAATAGTCAACTTTGACAGGTGATTATTGTAACAAATTATTTTAAAAATATTTAAAACAAATGAACATTCTATTTGTTTACTCTTGATTGAACTGCTGTGAAACAATACAGTTAAAACTATTGTCAGTTTCTGTACTTATACAATATCCATTTTAAAATTTGAGACATTCATATGATTTCTTTATACCAGATATGTAAAGCACTGAGAGCTCTTGTATCCATTATTGATCCACTCTTCATTCATACTAGTTGGTGATGATTAACTGCACACCCACAGCAATCATGGGGCACTGTAACAGTAATAAGCTCCAATCCATGCCAACATTGTCTCAAACCACCACAAATATTTCTACACACTCATACATCAATCATAATTACACTGGGAGCAGAGAGGGTCATGAAATGTCTTGCTGAAGGACACAAGATTAAATGGGTGACTGTGATTAAACCCACCAAATGTTTGTTAATTGGATGGCCAGCTCTTTCACCTGACCCACTGCAGTGCCACTTCAAAACCAATCTTATGTGACTTCTTACTCTTGTCATATCTAGTCATATCTAAGGGAATGCATACAAAGACAGCCGTCATATGCATCTCTTAACATTTTCGTATTATCAACTTATCATTGTATTTTCTTAATAGAGCATATCACAAAGTTTGTTGCAACAACTTATCCCTGGTGGGTACCAGGAAGCAAAACTACAGAAAGCAACACTAATAACTGAGACACAGAGGAATAAATGACAAATGTCCTAATTTTCTCTTTGGTAATTATGTTTTCACATTTTGTTAAAGGATCAAAAAATGATATCAGATTAGAAATAGAATTTCTATTTTCTTAGATTCCTTTATTTATGTTTTGGGGAAAGCACTGTACAGTCCATTTACCATTTACATGGATATCTATTGTTGGTACTACTTAACATGAGGTCTAAAAGCACAAAGGCATTGGAATTTAGAATATGTTACTGCAGTTAAAGTGTTGACATTAGATTTCAAAATTTCCCTATCCCCGCCCCCCCCCCCCCCCCCCCCCCCACCCCCCCCCGCAGGAACCCCCCCCCCCCCACGCACAACTCGGCGTCTTTTTCGCTATATTTAGCGAGTTTTCAGATCCTCTGATAACTTTCTATTAATAAAGCCGCTAGTGACAAGTCTAGTGACACTTTGTGGTTTTATTGGAGACTTTTGAGACCAACGTGAAGGAGCATTTTGTTTATTGCACACTCCTGCAACCCATACCCCGCCACTAAAGGCTGCAGGAGCTGTAGACAGTAGCTTGTTCGAAATCATCCACTCATCCACTCACTCCCTATTCCCTACATAGTGTATATGATGTAGTCCACTTTATCATATGCACTATGTAGGGAACGACAGGAGGAGATTTTGGACACTACATGGGGTGACATCAGCAGATGCACCAGGTATTGCTGCAACGTGCAGTAGCGGAACTTCAATAAAGTTTGTTTTTTTTTAAAGACGTGCAGTAGCGGTAGCTAGCAATTATGAACAACAGACAGCTTTCCTGTTTTGAAGAAATACCAATATTCTCAAAAGCTACACAACAACGCCACTAAAGCAAATGTTGGTACTTTAACGTTACTTACATTTATACAAAAAGCTGCTTTTCCATTTTTCTTCTTCTGTGATCACAAAACAAAGCCTCATTGCATTGTGGTATATTGGAGTAAAATGTAGGGTACATCGCTTGTACACTTACATTCACAGCGCATTGTGGGTATTTCATAGTGGGCAATGAAGTGGATGAAAAGTAGTAAACAGAATTCGAAAAACATTATAAAATTGCGTACTCACTATATAGTGCGCTGTGATAGGGAGCGATTTCGAACACAGCTACAGATGCAGAAGGAGATATTCATCTCCACTCTATGAACCAGGCTGAAAATAAAACTGAAAGCTGATATTAATTCCTCTTGATAAAGAATGTGGACAGAGACATTTAATTTAAAGTACTGCAACATGTTGTTGACTCTTAATTTGAAAACAGCCAGTGTAGCAATTAAAGCTATGAAAATAGCAAACTTTTAACCAGGTCTATTCAAGTTTGGCCAGGGATGTTTTTTATTTCTTTTTCTACCTTTTTTTTTAAGTTAAAATGTAATTAAATGGCTTTGGTAAGAACATAAACAGAGCCGGAGTTTAGCAATATTAAGTTGTCCACAAATAGGAAAATGTATCCCTTCTTTTTTTTTTTATCCTGCCGCTTAAAAGAATCGGAATCAAGAATCAATAAGAACTGGAATCAAAAAAGGGAATCGAATTGGAACCAGTCATTAAAATTCAAACAATGCCCAACCCTTATCACCACGTTTTGACAGAAGTGACAGAAGTGCACGATATGTTGCCAGTGCCACAATTTGAGCTTGGCCCTGCTGCACTTTTTTCAGACATGACATAGGGGGCTAAATATGTTTACCATTCTTAATTATGTTTTTTTTTTCATCTTTTTATGATCAACTGCTTATTATTTAATCATTCACTGATCATTAGGTAAGCGGTGTGATGTTACAGGTATAAAAAGCTTAGTTAATGATTACTTAATCATTAGTTCCCGATTGAGTTTTAGTCCTTTTATGATTAACTACCCATTAGTTGATTATTCACTGATCATTAGGTAATCTATCTGATGTCACATGTATGAAAAGGCTAGTTAATGATTAAGTAATCATTAGTTCCTGATTGGGTATTAGTTCTTTTATGATTAACTGCCCATTAGTAAATGATTCACTGATCATTAGGTAATCTATCTGATGTCACAGGTATGAAAAGGTTAGTTAAGGATTAAGTAATCATTCATTCCTGATTGGGTTTTTGGTTCTTCTATGGCTAGTTACCCATTAGTTAATGGTTCACTGACCATTAGGTAATCTATCTGATGTCACATGTATGAAAAGGTTAGTAAATAATTAAGTAATCATTAGTTCCTGATAAGGTTGTAGTCCTTTTATGATTAACTACCCATTAGTTAATGATTTGCTGATCATTAGGTAATCTATCTGATGTCACATGTATGAAAAGCTTCGTTAATGATTAAGTAATCATTACTTCCTTATTGGGTATTAGCTCTTTTGTGATTAACTACCCATTAGTTAATGATTCACTGATCATTAGGTAATCTATCTGATGTCACAGGTATGAAAAGGTTAGTTAAGGATTAAGTAATCATTCATTCCTGATTGGGTTTTTGGTCCTTCTATGGCTAGTTACCCATTAGTTAATGGTTCACTGACCATTAGATAATCTATCTGATGTCACATGTAATAAAAGGTTAGTAAATGATTAAGTAATCATTAGTTCCTGATAAGATTGTAGTCCTTTTATGATTAACTACCCATTAGTTAATGATTTGCTGATCATTAGGTAATCTATCTGATGTCACATGTATGAAAAGCTTCGTTAATGATTAAGTAATCATTACTTCCTTATTGGGTATTAGCTCTTTTGTGATTAACAACCCATTAGTTAATGATTCACTGATCATTAGGTAATCTATCTGATGTCACAGGTATGAAAAGATTAGTTAAGGATTAAGTAATCATTCATTCCTGATTGGGTTTTTGGTCCTTCTATGGCTAGTTACCCATTAGTTAATGGTTCACTGACCATTAGATAATCTATCTGATGTCACATGTAATAAAAGGTTAGTAAATGATTAAGTAATCATTAGTTCCTGATAAGATTGTAGTCCTTTTATGATTAACTACCCATTAGTTAATGATTTGCTGATCATTAGGTAATCTATCTGATGTCACATGTATGAAAGGGTTAGTTAATGATTAAGTAATCATTAGTTCCTTATTTTGTATTAGTTCTTTTATGATTAACTACCCATTAGTTTATGATTCACTGATCATTAGGTAATCTATCTGATGTTACAGGTATGAAAAGGTTAGTTAAGGATTAAGTAATCATTCATTCCTGATTGGGTTTTTGGTCCTTCTATGGCTAGTTACCCATTAGTTAATGGTTCACTGACCATTATGTAATCTATCTGATGTCACATGTATGAAAAGGTTAGTAAATGACTAAGTAATCATTAGTTCCTGGTAAGGTTGTAGACCTTTTATGATTAACTACCCATTAGTTAATGATTAACTGATCATTTGGTAATCTATCTGATGTCATATGCTTGAAAAGGTTAGTTAATGATTAAGTAATCATTAGTTCCTGATTGGGTTTTTAAGTTCTTCTATGGTCAGTTACCCATTAGTTAATGGTTCACTGATCATTAGGTAATCTATCGGATGTCATAGCTATGAAAAGGTTAGTTAATGATTAAGTAATCATTAGTTCCTGATAGGGTTTTTAGTCTTGTTAGGATTAACTACTCATTAGTTTATGATTAACTGATCATTAGGGAAGCTATCCAACATCGCAGGTATGAAAAGCTTAGTTAATGATTAGGTAATTATTAGTCCCCTATTCGTTCCTCATTAGTCCCTGAGTAGTTAAGCAAATTTTGTGGCCCCTATTGTAAAGTGTTACCGCTGTTAAGATGGGAGTGTATGTTGCATTAAAAACTGTATGTACCTTTCAGCACTGATGGCCCATTTCCTGATATGAAAGTTGCACGTTGTACAGATACTAATGCATTCCTATGCTATCCAATTTACAGGCTTTAGAAATGAGAGCTTATAACACGATGAATGACCCCTCTCTTGTCCAGAGGACATCCATGATTTAAAAAAAAAAGAATTGGATTTGTCAGACCACAACACAATTTTCAGTCCGTCTCAGTCCATTTTTGATAAGCTTTGGCCATGGAAGACAACAGTGCTTTTGGGTCACATTCACATGGCTTCTTCTTTAGATAGGACTGTAATGGTTGTTCAGTCAGACAACTCACAAGTTTATGAATAAAAGCTTTATTGAGCACTGTAGTTTGGTGATTAGAATGAATGCTGAAAATTAGCTTCTTTTTTAACCCCGAAAACCAGTAATGGTTCTGATCCTGATGTGAAATGAGGTCTATGTTTGGGACATGGCATCAACTGCCATGTGGCCACGTCCCTTAGGACTTTGGCTTTGGGAGAATATTGACAAGAAGAAACTTTTGCTTTAAGTAGAGATGCTGAGCAGCTATCTGAATTGCAAGAACAAAAAGACAGGGTCAGTTGCAAATATTTCATACTTGTCAAGTCGTATTGTAAATAGCAGAGCTTTTGTACTTTTGTGCAAACAAAGGTCGTACTTGTTGAACCTACACCTGTACTTGTTGATAGGCAGCACCCAAAGAACTCAAGTGTTACAGCCGACAGGTGAAAAGTGGCAGTTGTAGCTGTATCAAATTTTAGGAAATGAGGAGAGTAGAATTCAGATGAGAGACTGCAGTTTGAGTAAAGGGTATGTAACTTTACATTGAACCAAGAACTGGTCATGGGCTTGCATCCATCGATGATGAACAAAGGTGCTGTAGGTTTTGTTGGGATGCAGGCAGCTCATTAAAATAAAAGTTATTTAGGATGCAGGACCGGTATAAGTTGCATCAGACTGTTTACAATAGTCATCTTTGTTCGACCCTTGTTAATTATGGCTTCTCTAGCTGCATTATCACACTACTTTTTGTTTTCAGTCGCCCCACAATATGGAAGTATAGGACAGATTTAGAAGATGAGCCACAGATTTTGCAGCAGAATCACAAGCCTCAGTTTCAGATGGCCAAGTTACAGTAAACAAATTATTATCATGGAACCTCTCCAAAGCAACTGACAGATCCACGTCCAGAGGTTAAAGTGGGCTGGAGCCCACTGGAGCTCCAACCCAGAGCTCAAATCATCAACTTTATAAATGAGGAGAGTTATAGTAGTTAAAAAAAAAAAAAAACGTGATAATTTCACAGATTAATCTGCCTCGATTAGAACATTAATTTTGACAGGCCCAATATTATTATTTTATTGGTTTTACAATAATCTGGCAACCCCCTAAATTATCTTGGGGCCCCGAGTTTGGGAAAGGCTGTCATGAGGCACTGATATCAGAAAAGTGTCAGATTTGCCACCTACTGTAGGTGATGCTCACTGATGAATGCTAGCTTTGACGAAAGAAAGTTTATGGGAAAATTAAATATGTCCTGACAGGGACATGTCCTGAAAGAGCATCAGCTAAATGTCTCAAGGGGAGAGCCTCTGCTTTCAGGGGAGCCGAGCTCCCCTTAGCTCCCCACAAACAAAGAGATTGCACAAATGAAGAATCACTGATTACCTTAACAATCAGGATTGGTTTGAAAGAGAGAGAGAGAGAGAGAGAGAGAGATAGATAGATAGATAGATAGATAGATAGATAGATAGATAGATAGATAGATAGATAGATAGATAGATAGATAGATAGATAGATAGATAGATACAGTAGATAGATAGATAGATAGATAGATAGATAGATAGATAGATAGATAGATAGATAGATAGATAGATAGATAGATAGATAGATAGATAGATAGATAGATAGATAGATAGATAGATAGATAGATAGATAGATAGATAGATAGATAGATAGATAGATAGATAGATAGATAGATAGATAGATAAAGATAGAACGATAGGTAAAATAATGGTGTTATTTGATTAAAACTGTTAGTGATTACTTTGTACAGATTATGTCATGTTTTATTTATTCTTTGGCTGCTGTGATGCGCTGATGAGGCAGAGCATCACAGGAGGAGGCTTTTTTCCTCCATCCATTGCCCTTGTAGTCAGTGCCAAATTAAAATGTGTGCCTTAAAAATTCACCGTCTCTTGATAAATTCCATATTTTTACAATAATTAGGGAGAAACAAAAGCCAAGGTCACAGCCCATATAATGCAGCACTGCATTTATTCTTTGTCCAAACCTTATTTTTAGGCTGTAAGTTTACTGTATTTCTTTAGGTTAGTTAGCTATGTTAGATTGCTAATCCAGCCAATAAAGACAAAACAGATCTTTGCTATCATTTTGCAAAATTTACAAAGATTTTACACTATTTTCCTTCTATACTGAGTTTGAGTTTATTTTAACAGAGGAAGAATGTGTATTAATAAACATTTACATAAAAATATGTAAGATTATAGCCAATGTCCATCTTTATTCCCTTCAGCAGGTTGATGTCAACATCATAACACAATAAAATCAACAAAACAACAATAACAACAAATAGAACAGTTAGCCTTCATGGCCACTGTGAGCAGAAGCAATTACAGAGAGAAAAAGCATGTCCTTAAAAAACACAATGCACCTCAACACCGACTTTTAGGGCTCCCCCACCTGTCAAATCCCACTTTAATCACTACATGTACTGTATCAATGTCACACCCATCCAAGTGAGAAAATTGCAACTATTAGCAACAACCAGTCCATACATCACTGTCAATATTCACAGCAGGCAACAGACCACATTCCGAATTTATTTAAAAACCAGTGACTGGTGGGACAAAGAAACTCTGTGATGTCATAAATCACAGAAACTCTGTGATGTCAAGTAATTTGATGATGTCATATTTAAGCTTATTGCAGAATACAGAAAGTCAGGTGAAGTTTGTGAAAATAAATTCACCACTCTTCAATATATAATTCTGTTCCCTTTATCTGTAGATTTGATATATTCTGGGTACAAACTGATCACAAGTAAAACCATCTTTTGTTTCAGTGTGTTTTGGGGACCAGAGGCCCAAATATCAAGACAGTGTGAAACTTAAACCAAGGGTCAAAATATGAGATAAAACATTAAAAGATTTCCTGCGCTGATGTTTGCTGCTCATGTCAAATGCTGTGTGTGGCTCAAGAAAAAAAAAGCTGACATGTTGCTGTTGGTGGTATGTGAATACCAGCTGTAATGATGCAACTGCCATAATGAGAGCAAAATTTGGCAGCAATGTCAGTGTCAGAGGTGAATCTCTGTTTTTGTCCTCTGTAAACTGCAAGATGATGAGTGGAGAGAAAAGTGAGTTTCTCCTTCTTTCCTCCCCCCACAGTGGATCCTGGTACATACTAAGCTCAACATATCTAACAAAAGTTTTATCCACTTCTGCATACGGCTAGAATAAAAGTGTATCTGCTGCTTGCATGGTTGGAATTACCGGGGGAGTTCAGGGGAGCTCGGCTCCCCTGAATAGCAGAGGATCTGTTTTAGACATTCAGCTGACAATCTAAGGGTGACCCCTAAAATATTTCACCTTCATGTTACATTTAATTTCTCCATAAGGTTCTAATAATTCGAACCCTGGCTGCTTGGTTGCTATGGTTTTTGTTCCGGTACAATTCTTTCCAGTGAAGTAAACTGGAAGTTTGATTTTTTGCATTGTGTCATTACTGAGTGCTAAAAACTGAATGTAAAAGAGGTTCAGCAGCTAAAACTTCAACCTAACAATCACGTTACTGTTTCTGCTTATGGGCTCCTTATGCAGAACAGATGTAGTTTTAAATTTCTCAACAGTAAAAGAAAGAAATCGTAAACTTATGGAAGCCAAGAATTGTTGTTCCTCCAACTACTTACATTTGGGCCACCTACTGCAACAGATAATGACAAGATCCTCAACTCAAACAAAGGAAGATCTCTGTGTTTTATCATGAGATTTAAACAGTTAAAAATTATTATCTCCGTACGAACCAGTTTTGAAGAAAAACCCTGTTTTTCTGTCATGTTTGCTGTTAGCTAACTGTTTGCACTCTTACATTGATTTTCTGCAGCATGTTTGGAATATGCTGTTCCCATGTTTGCAGATATTTTTTGCTTCTATTATTAAAAAAATGAATGCATGCCAAAGGGATCGATAGAGTCTAGTCTAAGTCTAGTCTACAGTAGTCTATATGAAACCTCAGGTGAGAAACATTCTTTTTATACAAGCGTGGATCACAAGTCATACCATTTTAAAGTGGTTTCTTGATAGATCATCATCATTATCATCATCCTCACCATCATCATTGCATCAGACCTCTGCTGGAAATAGACAGGGAGGAGGGGTTAAAATAGAAAGATTGGCTTTCCATTACGTAAACACGTGGTTTCTGCACCGTCATATCAGAGGTGCTCGGAATTTTTTTGGTGATCTGATGGAGGTTGTTGTCCCAACACTTGCAGGGGGAAATTTTTCATTTCTTTTTTTCTTTAGAACCATCTGGGTAGAAGATTACTTGTGGATGTCTGTGTGTCTCATGTTGAGATGTTCACACAATTAACCACCGACCTAACGTCATTTGTTCCTGATAGCATTTCTCTGCTCCTCGTTCATAAAGTGGAAACTTTAGGCTTAAAGTTGGCTGCTAATCCAGAAATGAGTGAAAATATTAAAGTCACATGAGACTTACCTAGACAGGATAATGAGGCCCCTCAAGAATTTATAAAGTATGCAAAGGAATATTATTATGTCATCAAACAGATAACTTCAGATGGGTGCAGTTTCGTGTTTCATTAACTAATGAAATGAGCAAATTCAAGTCAAAATAATTTATTTGTTTGGGGGGAAAAGTTGTTAGCTGTCCTGCACCTTAATTCTCCAGGAAAGATGGTTAGTTTTGCTGAATGACTGTATGACATTCCGTCGTACTTTCAGGAAAGTCATAAAACAACATCATGCCAAAGCAGAAACGATAATAGTTTTTATTTAAGTATGTTTATTATTTGGATCCCCATTAGCCTTTGTCATGACAAAAGCTAGTCTTCCTGGGGTCCTACACAAGTAAAAACATTACATTACTGTACATGAACATTCAACAATTAGACAATTATGCAACAATTGGACACAGGAGAAAAAAAGACAGTACAACTGATGTGATCACTTCACAAACAGTAAAAGTTTTGACCATCAGATCAGTTTCTTGTATTTGCAGACATGTTCTTCAACAGTTCTTTCACAGTGAACTTGCTGGAGGATGATGCACTTACAGGAGTTCCTCTAAGCACAAAGTTCCACAACAAGCTTAAACACTGCAAGAGAAACAAACCTACAAGGTTAATCCACACGTGTCACTATCAGGGTGCATCACCTAACTCTAAATCTACTCAACATTTCTACCCTAAAGATTGACTGACTGTAATTTAAAACCTTTAAATCACTCACATCTACTCATGGACACTATTTACCACTGACTGAGCTGTTACATCCTTGATAGTGCAGATACTGCTCTGCTCGTCCTCTCTCAGTCTCTCTCATTCACTCAATGAGACCAGCCTGAGGTTCACTCATCTCAGTGCAGGAGGACCCGGTTCTACCGAACAAGTGCACACTCATGTATCCGGGGACACAATTCTGATCAGGTTTAACCACCTTGGCATGACACTTCAATGTGGGTGGTGCATGGATGACGTGGCAGCGTGGAATAAGACATTTAGGCAGCTTGAGGGACCACGGACGGTTCTAGTGGCAGTCCATGCTGTGTTTGTAGAAGTGTCACTTTCAGGTTGTTTCTTGGAAGAGCTGCAGGTCTGACGTAGCAGCGACGACTCATCCAAGAGGTCACAAAAGACCCCAGAACAACATCCAAAGAACTGGTAAGGTTAGCCACTGTTCCATGTTTTCACCATTTGTGGATAATGGCTCTCACTGGAGTCCCAAAGCTTTATAAATGGCTTTGTAACCTTTTCCAGACAGATAGATCTCAGTTACTTTGTTTCTAATTTTTTCCTGAATTTCTTTGGATCGCAGCATGATTTCTAGCTTTTGAGCATCTTTTGGTCCATTTGACTTTGTCAAGCAGGTCCTATTAGGTGATTTTGTGATTTCTTGATTTAGCCACACCCAGGCCCATTTACTGCCACAGGTGTGGCAGTAATCGGGCCTGGTTGTGGCTAAAGAAATTGAACTCAGCTTTCCAAAGATGTTACAAACTACAGTTATTTATGTTTTAACATGGGGGGGCAATCACTTTTTCACACTGGGCCACGGAGGTTTGAATTTTATCCCCTCCTTACTTATAAAAATCTTCATTTAAACAACACTTTTTCACACAACTGTATATTGCCAAAAGTATTGGCTCACACATGAGCTTAAAGGTTGAATATGGAACACGGACAGAACAGCGACATCACGTGTGTCTAGGTTGTAGTTGCAACGGCAGAAAAACAACTCCAACCGCTGGGATGCCAGGCTCACTGCCGATACGCATGTGACCAACAGCCTGCAGCATGTCCAACAAGTAACACAGAGGAGTTTATAACTGACAGCTAACGTTAGCCATGTTAGCAAACAAGCTAGCTTACCGATCCAGCAGGAAAGTCGCCATTTCAGTGCTTTTCTCCGTGGAAAACGTTTATGTGGGTCCATTTAGTGAAGTCTTCACCTAAATTTACTCCAGGTTTTGCTCTTCTCAGGTCACTCCTCCTCAGAAACAGATAACAATATCTCCAGGGCTCTGAAGCAGCTGCTTCACTGGTCGTCTCTACGGTTTTCCCCTGTACAAGCCTGACTATGACCGAAATATTGTTGCCACACAGAGATCGTATTTGGCAACCTGCAATGGCGGCGTGTATTGGCTTATAGACGTAAATAAAATGCCATTATCGAACCCGTAAAAAATTATTTTATAATTATTTTTAGGCTAAATATAATTTTTCTGGGAAATGTTGTACTTTCATTCTGTACACCCCCAAACGACCTGTGGAGGTATTATTTTTGAAAAAATATAGCTTTTAATAAAAATGTTCCATATTCAACCTTTAAGTGACATCCCATTCCTAATCCATGGGGTTCAATATGACATTGGTCCACCCTTTGCAGCTAGAACAGCTTCAACTCTTCTGAGAAGGCTGTCTACAAGGTTTAGGAGTGTGTTTATGGGAATTTTTGACCATTCTTCCAGAAGCTCATTTGTGAGGTCACACACTGATGTTGGATGAGAAGACCTGGCTCTCAGTCTCCACTCTAATTCTTCCCAAAGGTGTTTTATTGGGTTGAGTTAAGGACTCTGTGCAGGCCAGTCAAGTTCATCCACACCAGACTCTGCTATCCATGTCTTTATGGACCTGCTTTGTGCACTGGTGCATGGTCATGGAAGAGGAAGGGGCCAGCTCCAAACTGTTCCCACAAAGTTGGGAGCATGGAATTGCCCAAAATGTCTGGGTGTGCTAAAGCATTCAGAGTTCCTTTCACTGGAATTAAGGGGCCAAGCCCAGCTCCTGAAAAACAACCCCACACCATAATCCCCCCTCGACTAAACTCTACACTTAGCACAATACAGTTAGACAAGTACCGTTCCCCTGGCAAACACCAAACCCAGACTCGCCGATCAAATTGCCAGATGGAGAAGCGTGATTCGTCACATTCAAGAACACGCCTCCACTGCTCTAGAGTCCAGTGGCAACATGCTTTACACCACTGTATCCCACACTTTGCATTGCAATTGGTGATTTATGGCTTGGATGCAGCTGCTTGACCATGGAAACCCATTCCATGAAGCTCTCTGTACACTGTTCTTGAGCTGATCTGAAGGCCACATGAAGTTTGGAGGTTTGTAGTGATTGACTCTGCAGAAAGTTGGCGACCTATTTGCACTATGTGCCTCAGCATCCGCTGACTCCGCTCTGTCAGTTTACTACCACTTTGTGGCTGAGTTGCTGTCGTTCCCAAACACTTCCATTTCTATAATACAGCTGACAGTTGACTGTGGAATATTTTGGAGTGAGGGAATTTCACGACTGGATTTGTTGCACAGGTGGCATCCTATCACAGTTCCATGCTGGAATTCACTGGTAAATCAATCTTTTGACCTAAACCCATCTTTCATCAATCCTCTGACCCTGCATTGTCCCATCTGCCCTTATAATACTTACTGTATAGAACCAGCACTCCAGACAGCCTCTATACTCATCATGCACAAAGGATGAGTAGGCCTCTATGCTTCACCTCTGAGATTAAATTGACTCTGACAGCTGGACCGTCTGTCTGCTGCTCCAGATGTTCTTTCCCCGCAGTTAACCATGCTTTCAAGGACTCCTTATCTCCAATTTTGCTCTAGTGGATCTCCTGTTGTCCTGACTTGGCACTTAATAGTCTTTTAGTTTTTGTTCTCACAGCTTTGTGGATACTAATGTTATACATAAAACATCTTTCATAGAAACATATACAGTGATGGAAAGTGCTTCACATAATAAAACGATCTGAACAACTTTGCAATGCAATTTTAAAAAGCAGTATAAACTTATAAATGAAGGCAAAATCAGCATGAATTTTGCTCATGTTTTTAGATTCTTCAGCTTGTTAAGTCCTCAACAGCCCATGGGCTGTTCCTGTTCAGTGAGTTGGTTTGACAACTCATACCCCTTATTTCTTTGGTGCTGCACACTGTTAAGATCCCTTAGAGAGGTCTGGCACTAACCTCTGCAACAGAACTCTCTAAACCTTTTAAACATTAATAATTGACTGATGTTCCTGGCCCTGCTCTTCTACTTCAACGAGAGTGTGTGTACATTAAATGTTTATGTTCTTCAGGGGGGGGGGGGGGGGGGAGAGAATACTTTCACATGCGCCTGTAAATTTGTTTGCATTTTAAGAAAAAACATTTATGATCCTCAAAATGTTTAGTTTTAGACTACTTTCTGAAATACATCCGTGATTTTTGGTGTTGTGGTAAAATTTTGAGGCTTTGATGATATCCTATCCATCCATCCATCTCTGTCTAACCAGACATCCCTGCGCTTCCTCTCCCCACCCACCTCTTAGCCTTGCTCGTCCAACATTTCCAAGTCAAACAAGAGATATAATCTCTCACAAGTCTTCAATCTGCCCCGAGACATGTTTGAAACAATTTCTATGGGAGGTTTGAGGAAGGCATCCTGATCAGCTGAGAGGAAGACCCAGGAAGACCCAGGAAGACCCAGGAAGACCCTGTGTTCACCCAAAGGGTGAACAACAAAAAACAAAAGGGTGAACACAGTCACCCTTTGGGTGAAGCTTATTTCAGCTGTTTTTATTTCAAATCTAATACTTTAGGTCAGTAATAGCTTAGGATCATAAGCAAGGGTTAGATTGACATATAAATCCACAGCTTTGCCTCCAACATGATGAACCACTACATCATCTGCAATCGATGTATGCATGCAGATACTGCCCCAAAGACTGTTATGGACAAAACATGACTAGAAAAGAAGTCTAACAACAAAATAACACTCAAGAATCAGACTGGGCCAACCAAACCTCCCAGTCACACCCCTCTGGGTTTCACTTTTAATGCCCACATGAGCATTTAAGCCCCCCAGACTTGGAGGATGATTCAGTCTCCATGTGGAGTAGTCTCTTGTATCCCACTCAGACTCAAAGAAGGCTGTGCTCTCCACTTTTGACTGTAACTCGGTGCCTAAAAGCGAGCAACAGTCAGAGCCCCTTCCCTGACCTGAATGTACAGGGAAGTCATTCTTTGGGAAAAAACTGAGATGTTGAGAGCTGAGATAGGGCCCAACCTCGCCCAATGCTTCTGACCCAGAGTGGAAGAAAGTCCACCCCTCCTCTGGGAGATTGACCTCAGAATCTCTGCTTTGCATCACAATATTCCAGACTCTATCTAGCAGATATCACTCAGTCTCCTGCACAAACTTTGGCTCCTTCCTCACAAGGTGACATTCGACTACCCTGAAATTTCTCTGGCTGTGGATCGAACCGACAAGGCCTCTGGCTTTGACTGCCACCCAATCCACTTTACATTGGACCATATGCATGGATGGAGTTCCCATCCATTTTCAGTCAGTCATCAGTTTCATTTTTGATGTTAAAGAAAATAAAAATGAATAAATAAATAAACTGTGTGCTAATGAAGTGCTTTCTCTTGTGTTATAATTAGTTGTTGACTGGCACATTTGTCATTTCATTATGAGTAAGTGTTGATTTTAGGAGCTAAAATGATTGATGTTTTTCCTGAGAGCAATCTTTACTTATGCTTTCTTGTTGTTAACAGTTAACAGCAGAAAAGGGTGCATCAGTGAGGGTGCTGGCTGGAAATGAGATTAAGTAAAAAAAAAAAAAAAACAACTCCACATTTTAACCGCCTTTGATTCACATGTGCTGACGTGGACAGTAGGGACAGTGAGATGAATACATTAAGGCCTAACCACCATGTTCCTTCCTACTTTCAACCACTAGCCCTTACCCACTACCACTAGGCTACACCATCGAATTGAAGCCACAAGGGGTAGAGCTTTGTAATCTTCACTTGGAATTGGGACACCACGTAGTGATGTTTGCACGCACGTCTCACCATAACAACACACCCAGCGGCAACATGGAGTTAACAATTGCATTCATTTTTCTTTTTTTTTTTCATCATATATCTACGGTGGCCCAGAAGGGTCGCAACAAAACAAAAGCCACAACACCACACAATTAACCGCAACACAACCAAATTAACCACAACACAACACAATTAACCGCAACACAACACAATTAACCGCAACACAACACAATTAGTCACAACACAACACAATTAGTCGCAACACAACACAATTTACCGCAACACAACACAATTAACCGCAACACAACCAAATTAACCACAACACAACACAATTAACCGCAACGCAACACAATTAACCGCAACACAACACAATTAGTCACAACACAACACAATTAGTCGCAACACAACACAATTTACCGCAACACAACACAATTAACCGCAACACAACCAAATTAACCACAACACAACACAATTAACCACAACACAACACAATTAACCGCAACACAACACAATTAACCGCAACACAACACAATTAACCACAACACAACACAATTAACCGCAACACAACACAATTAACCGCAACACAACACAATTAACCACAACACAACACAATTAACCGCAACACAACACAATTAACCACAACACAACACAACACAATTAACCGCAACACAACACAATTAGCCGCAACACAACACAATTAACCACAACACAACACAATTAACCGCAACACAACACAATTAACCGCAACACAACACAATTAACCGCAACACAACACAATTAACCGCAACACAACACAATTAGCCGCAACACAACACAATTAACCGCAACACAACACGAAAGCTGCAACGGAAGTGGTTTTTTTTTCTTTCTTCTTCTTCTTCATTTTTAAGAATTTGCCACCGGAAATTACGTTATGACACAGGAAGTGGCCACCCACATATAGCAGTGGACTCCGTGGTTGATCCGCCTGACAGTCAGAGCGCTTATTGATCTCTGCCCAACACTCAGCTGAGCGTGGGAAAGGCGGACTGTCAAACCTCGGACCCGCGGCGGATACGGATCAAGTCCGATAAACAGGAGATGCAGTCTTTTTTCTCCCAGCGCCACCACGTGGGGTCTCACCGTCACCTGTACGGACCCGCTGTGCATCCTGGGCGGATCAGATTTTACGAGGCTGGAGTTAGTTTAAAAAAAGAGATCACCAAAAAGACGAAGAGTAGCCCACAGCTTGTTTATTGATCTTGGTCGTCCGCGGACAAATGTAAGTATTCTAAATGTGGATTTCACTTTTATTTGAGGATGAATGACGATGTGAAAGCTTTCATGTATAATTTCTGGATCAATTTATGTGTAATTTTATTTGGATGACATGAACGAGGAATATAAAGTTGACGTTAAGTGACGTGAATGTAGCCTACTAACGTTGTAGGTAGTTTTTGGTTATTATCCAGCTTTTGAATGATAATTACCATAGATACTAGAGAAAGGTTACTTTTCATAACTATAAGGCTAATCACATCAATAATTCTGACGAAGTCTTTTCAGAACCTGATCTCTTTACGTTTTAGCTGTAACTAGCAAGATTTTAAAAACGGACTTCAAGGTTTTGCTTTGTACAGTAGTTGGATCACATATTAAATGAGTAAAGTACTTTTCTATTGGATAAAGCATCATTTTCATCAAACACTTTCACCGTTACATCAGCTGCGGTTAAGAGTTGCGAGACTTGGTGATTTAACTTATTTTCTGGTAGACAACGAGGGACATGTCCACATGGACAATTAAGCTTCATCATCACCAGAAAAAAATGTTCATTATGTTGTCGGCACAGAGGGGATGGAGACAACTTATAGACATGGCAATAACTAAGCGGGGCTGTGTGTTTGTGTGGTTTTAGATGCTGCCTGGAAGAACCACGGATGTAAAGATGCCGCAGAAGAAGGGATGATGCGCAACGCCAGCCGCCTTCAGTTTTGGCTGCGGACAGAAGTCATCCAAGGAGCTGCACCAGAAATATACTGGGACTGTTCACATTCACTGTTATACTGTAATGAACTCTATAAATATAAAGTTTTAAAACGATACGTTGTTCCACAGTCTCATTTAATATAGTTTTTTTTTTTTTTTTTTTTTGCATTATATTGTTGCCTGAAGGGCAGGGGTTAAAAATCCAGCCATATAACCGGTCCGCACTGGACCCGCGGCTGAAGCACAGGATCATGAATGTGTCCGCCGTGGATCCGGGACGAAGGTGCAGCCACAGCTTGAGGTCCGCCTGACATCAGAAATTCCAATCAGAACGCGGATCAGCGGCGGATCGTCCCGCTGTGCAAGTGGATCCTATATGACTCCGGGGCGAATGTGACAGTGCGGATGCGCGGCGCTGTCCATTTGCTATCTGGGCAACTGTACAAACCAGATGAAAAGTCTGAGAAGCATTTGGAGAAGTAGCTAAGTAAAACACTGACGGTAAATAACGTTTATTGATTTCGGTATACGCTCCTATAGGTGCTTTTGTTGGATGTAGTAATGCGGACACAGACGGTGCATTGACCACCCCAGCCGCCAGTTGCTGTAAGACAATGCTGGAAACTCGTATCAGTTCTGCATAAACATATCTCGCTCTCTCACGTAGGCCTATGGCCCCGGTCATGACGGTTTCTTTAATTTGGAATCAATTATTCCAAATTAAATGATTTGGAATAAAATTATTTTCCCTCGTGTGTGTGTGTGTGTGTGTGAGGCTAGTCGTCTTTAAAATTATCCATACCCTCCAATGAAAGAAAATGCTAAATTCACAAAACTAAAACAAAGTAATAATAATTTTTTAAAAAAATCACTTAATTATAATTAAGTTCTTTTTATTTGAATAACTAGCCTACTGTGAATTGTGAGGGTATGGATAATTTTGAAGACGACTGTATATAAACACACACACACACACACACACACACACACACAAGGGAGAATAATTTTCTTCCAAATAATTTAATTCAAAATAATTGATTCCAAATTAAAGAAACGGTCATAACCGGGGCCACAAGCGAGAGAGCGAGATGTGTTTGCAGAACTGATACGAGTTTCCAGCATCATCTTGCAGCAACTGGCGGCTGAGGTGGTCAATGTACCGTCTGTGTCCGCATCACTACATCCAACATGAGGTGATTCTTAATCTATACATCAAAATTAAAAGCACTTGTAGGAGCGTATACCAAAATCAATGAACGTTATTTACCGTCGATGTTTTACAAACTTCTCCAGCTGCTTCTCAGACTTTTTTTAATCTGGTTTGTACTGAAAGTTGGCCGCTTCCTGTGTCATTATGTAATTTCCGGTGGCAAATTCTTAAAAATGAAGAAGAAGAAAAGAAAAAAAAAACCAACTTCCGTTGCAGCTTTCGTGTTGTGTTGCGGTTAATTGTGTTGTGTTGCGGTTAATTGTGTTGTGTTGTGGTTAATTGTGTTGTGTTGTGGTTAATTGTGTTGTGTTGCGACTAATTGTGTTGTGTTGTGGTTAATTGTGTTGTGTTGCGGTTAATTGTGTTGTGTTGTGGTTAATTGTGTTGTGTTGCGACTAATTGTGTTGTGTTGCGACTAATTGTGTTGTGTTGCGGTTAATTGTGTTGTGTTGCGACTAATTGTGTTGTGTTGCGACTAATTGTGTTGTGTTGCGGTTAATTGTGTTGTGTTGCGGTTAATTGTGTTGTGTTGCGACTAATTGTGTTGTGTTGCGGTTAATTGTGTTGTGTTGCGACTAATTGTGTTGTGTTGCGACTAATTGTGTTGTGTTGCGGTTAATTGTGTTGTGTTGCGGTTAATTGTGTTGTGTTGCGGTTAATTGTGTTGTGTTGCGACTAATTGTGTTGTGTTGCGACTAATTGTGTTGTGTTGTGGTTAATTGTGTTGTGTTGCGGTTAATTGTGTTGTGTTGCGGTTAATTGTGTTGTGTTGCGACTAATTGTGTTGTGTTGCGGGCGGTTAATTGTGTTGTGTTGCGGTTAATTGCGTTGTGTTGCGACTAATTGTGTTGTGTTGCGGTTAATTGTGTTGTGTTGTGGCTTTCTTTCGTTGCGACCCTTCTGGGCCACCGTATATATCATGCTTCGGTTGATTTAATAAACAAAACAACCACACAGAGAAGAAGATGCCATTGATGACTGTTGTCGCTTGCTAACTGCCGAAAAGCCTTCACAAGCCTTTCAACAGTATTTTAGCCTAGCTGGCTAGTCTGGCCAACGTTACAAACTAATGTGCAATCTGTACAAAAGTACATTTGTGAGTTTTCTTCTCCGAGTACTGTCGCTCTCCGGAGGTTGCTATTGTTGTTTGATTCGATATGCCTAACCCTTTTCTCTGGCAACGCTGTTTTTAAATGCAATTTAAAGGTGAATTTTAATGAAAACTGTAAATGTTTTGTTACACTTTGACTCTCCTTATGATGTCTTAAATTGTTTTAATGTTTACTGATTTTATTTATTTTTTATTTGTGTTCCCCTCCCCCACTTGCCCTACAGGTGCCTATGGCACTTGCCAGGCCGGCATTGTAAATAAGAATCTTGTTCTTAATGTCATTGCCTGGTTAAATAAAGGTTAAATAAATAAAAAGAAATAAAGGCCAGGTGAAAACTAAAGCAAAGTGCAAAAAACCAAGATGAACTTAAAAGTCAAACAAGAGACCAAAGATCATGATTCAGTGGATTTGTCATCAGATTTCTGGCATGAAAATAATTAACTATTTTAGCATGCCTTTACACATCAGGAAAACATTTGTCTGGTGATGAAAATCATGTGACATAATAACTGAAGCTTCAGTACCACGACTAAAATGAGCTTGTAGTGAGGCCATTTTCTCAGTTGCTTATTTAGAATTCATGAACTCTGACTTAAAATATTTATGAAGTTTGAGGGGCACACATTACGGTCAGCGCAATTTCAGAATTTAATTTTGTGAGGCAACCAGAGTGGGGTTTTCCAAACTTTAATGTGAAAGATCCCCACAGTTTTTCACATATTATGCTTTGCTGCTGTACCTTTTGTTGCCCTCCTCCTGAAAAAAAAGAAAACAGTTTTTGCTTCTGTCTCTTGAAACTTCATTCATATGGTAGCAAACTTGCAGGGGAGAGAAAAGTCAGTCAGAATCACTTTGGTTAAAATTGGAGGGAATATCTTTTTCGTTTAAGAGAGTCTCAAGCAGGCTGTGTGTGTTGCTGCAGTAAAAAAGGGGGCAGTGAGATATTGGTGGCTTCTGACAGGCTGATCTGGAGGCTTAAAGCAGGCTGGGGTTAGCAGGCTTGTTCCTGTGGGGAGGCCTGGGGAAGCCTGGAGGGAAGGAGATGTGTCCTCCCTTCTTGGAGAGCCAGGACTGAAAGAGAAGAGTGACCCTACACTTAGGAAAACCCAGACAGACTGACTGTTGAGGTCTTGGAAGTTTTGTTGAAAAGTTGTGAGCAGGGAGGGGACCCCAGAGATATGACCACTGGCTGTCTTTTCAGTCCCATTCTGGGTTGCCAGCCTCTGCTTGCTGCTCATTTTCCACACTTTCCTTCCTCAGTCATGAATAATCTAATAGGTTAGGAGGTAATAAAATACATGGTTAAAAATAACAAGCTAAAATCAGAAATAGAAAATCAGATGATTGTTGCATTTACTTCCAACTTGACATGAGCTATTTTAAAGTTATACTGTGTAACTTTTGACCACTATGGGTACTAAACCTGTAACTTCCCACAGGCGCCACAACTGTCTCAAAATTAAACAGTCTCAGTCTCTGTTTTGGAAAAGTGTTGCAGACCACTTTGAAAAGCTGATTTTTAAGTCATCAAGCCACTAATCAAAGTGTTCCAGGTTACATGATCCAATGAGAGACAGGCCCGCTCCTGAGTTACAATGCCTGGTTTTTGAGAATGGCAGCCCCCTCAGAGCAACGACATGCGTCAAGTGCTATTGACCGCAGAAATCAGCTATACTTACTTATATTAATGATAATGTGTTGAATATAATGCATCATAATATTTGCTCACATTGGGTTGAAAAGTTACATGGTATCAGTTTAAATAAAAATTTTTTCTTTGACACATTACTCACCCTAAAGTGATTCAATCCCAGCTTTTTTTTTATGTGTTGCAACCCATTTTTTGTATTTTCATATAACTTTGACTTTGTGATTTGGGGTTTTGCATTGATTAAACATTTCAAAGCATATGGTCAGGCTAAGAAAAGTTGATACAGCCTGACTCGAAAAAACAAAAAACAAAAACAGCTCAGAACATCTGTTCCCAATATAATTTCTAACCACGAACTGTCACTAGCTTACATAATTGGCATTATTACACTTTTATAGGTGCCCAGTTCTGGTGCGACTGGCTCATAAACCAAATATTACCGTATTACTGTTTTCCAAATTTGTTTTTTGATTTTTTTTTTTTGTCTATTTTTAAAGAACAACATTTATTAATTTATTTTAAGAGTTCTATAGTTCAAACTAGCCTTAAATGTGCAGTATGTAAAAAATCAAAGGTCAATGGCAAAAAAATTGAATATAATTCAAAACTGTGTTGCTATTGATGTGTAATCCCTGTACTAGAATAGCTATTACATTTTTATTTTCTTAAAATTAGTCATTTATATTCACTCGCTGGGTGGTGCACATATGGAGGCTGCCATATTTGTTCCACCAGTTTTACTACAGTGTCCCTGAATGGACAAAACAATGTGTGTAAAGTAAGAACCTCTGAAGTTTAAAACTACAGTACCAGCTTAGTTTAATGGGAGTTAAAGACTTTTAAGACATTAAAAGTAGTTACTCATAGTACAGTCAAACAGTAGCTACACCTGAGACCTATGGATCCATTTACAGATGAAAATATCTTTATGTCTGGGAGGCTTTTGGCCACTAACAACCAACATACATTCACAACAGTGCTTGCAATATGAAGTCATTTGAAAGAAAACATCGTTCTTTCAAACACCCATCTCTACCACTAGATGTCAGTAATTCTTACATGCTGTACCTTTAAGTTTTTCCATATGATTGTTATCCTCTGTATAGTAATGCCCAGCTTACACAATAGCTGTTCCAGTAGGTTGCTGTGCCAGACATACAAGTTTCATATTTCCCACCACCACCAGTTATCAGTTACCAGCACTGACTTATGACTGGACAGCATTATAAGATGGTTTTGACAATGATACAGCCTCCACCAACTTCTTAGTAATGATATTTCTTATTCTGAGCAGAACACCAATGTTCATACAGGCTGCTTTCATGTAAAACATTCAGCTGTTCTCTGTAGTCATACTGTTGGTGAGTGATAATTTTTTTGGGTCTGCTTGAAAGAAAATATGAGTTATCTATATTGTCAAATAAGCCACCTGTAATAGTTTTATTTCTATTTTTAAAAAAATACTAATTGTCATTTTGCCCCACAGGCAACAATTGTTGCAGAAGTATATCATTGTTATTTCTTCTCACAATAAAAAAATCTCATGGTACTGTACTAATGCAACTTTTTCCACTGAATATGCTAGTAAACAACTTAGAGAAAGGTTCTGGTTTATAGAAAACAACTTCCAAGTGCTTCCTGTCACATGACATCATTTGCTTTCTGCTCCTTCCAGTGAAAGACATCTTGAAACCTCCTGGAAAGAGATCATTTTCATAAATTTATTATTATTTTTTCCCAGACATATTTATTATTATTTAATCATTCAAGTCTCAATAGTAACCCTCCCCCCCAAAATTGTACCTGGGATAAACGTTTTTTTTTGTTCATGGGCTTATTTCTGTGAGTGGCAACAAAAGTTGCAGTAGGCACATACTGTAGCTTGTGGCTTACTAAAGGAAAACACTATTGTAGAATGATGTACATTGTCTCATTTAGTCCTCTTTGAAAACTCTTCCTAGCTAAATAAATTCACAGGTATTCCAAGTCTGTGTCTCTAGCAGGGATGTACACATCCAGTCCTCGAGAGCTACTATACTGCAACTATGGATCAGCGCGAGTCTACATCACAAATCGGAATTCATGTGACCACGAAGCTGGTAGGGGTGAAAACCTTTTTAGCACCCTTTTTACATTTTTTTCTCCGCCGGTCTGTCTTTGAAATTATGTTTAAATGTCGTCCAGTTATGTTGAAAGTCTTACTGCCAACGCTAGACAAAGATATGAAGCAAAACTAGTGTCTGTTGGATTAAATTATTCCCATCGTCTGCCCGCTGGTGTCTGGTTGACTCTGTGGAACTTTCTCCCATCTCCTTACTGCATCTCAGCCACGGTGATCTTTGTGTTCTTCTTAACTTCTCTCACCAAGGCTCTTCTCCCACAATTGCTCAGTTTGGTTGGACAGCCGGGTCTAAGAGTTCTGGTCGTCCCAAACTTCTTCCATTTAAGGACAATGGAGGCCACGGTGCTCTTAGGAACCTTCAGTGCTGCAGAAATTCTTTTGTAACCTTGTCCAGATCTGTGCCTCGCCACAATTCTGTCTCTGAGCTCCTTGGACAGTTCGTTCTACCTCATGATTCTCATTCGCTCTGACATGCACTGTGAGCTGTAAGGTCTTATGTAGACAGGTGTGTGCCTTTCCGAATCAAGTCTAATCAGTTTAATTAAACACAGCTGGACTCCAATGAAGGAGTAGAACCATCTCAAGGGGGATCAGAAGAAACAGACAGCCTGTGAGTTGAATATGAGCGTCACTGCAAAGGGTCTGAATACGTATGACCATGTGATATTTCAGTTTTTTTTTAAATACATTTGCCAAAATTTCTGCATTTCAGCTTTTTTTCTGTCAATATTGGGTGCTGAGGGTACATTAAGCAAATGGCTGCAATGAAACAAAGAGTAAAAGTTTAAAAGGTTTTAATACTTTCTGTACCCACTGTTTGTATGGCACACTAACAACATCCTTTTAGAGCCTGAGGTGTTGTACAACAGCAAAACGATTGGATACTTAAAAACAAGATACAATAAAGATCAAAAACACAATGAAAGATTTTTTTTTTAAAAAAAGCAAATATATGTTTATGAAAAATACAAATGACACCAGTCATGGTGAAGAAGTCATAACGACCCAGAGCTACTGTAGAAACATACTGTAATAAGAGGAATGATAACATGGGGGGCAAGTTTGGTCCTTCCTGGGATGATAATATGATATTATATCCATTGGTATCCATGAAAAATTAAATTTTTTTCTTTATTTTGTATCTCCAACACCCCCTCCACCTTTTTGTTATTATTTATTTTGTATAATTGTTTTTTTTATCACTATGTTATTATTATTATTATTAGTAGAAGTAGTATGTTAAATTTTACCCAGTGACAAGCTGTGAGGCTACTGGCAACATTTGCTGCTGGTCATAAAACTGCAATTTTCTTCAAAACAAAGTACAAATGGGGAAAAAAAAAGTACATACATGAAGGACTCGGCTCATAGAATTATAAGCCTTACAACTCTGAAGCAAATTTTGGCATAAATGGGTGAAAATGAAGTAATAAAATTCATAATATGTTTTACAAAAAACCTTAATAACACTCCTACCAGGCACACATCTTTTCCCATTACTGGCTGATTAATCAAAAGTGATGGAGCATGAGATAGTTGCTCATTCTTTGAGGCCTGCCAAACTAGTCATAAAGCTGGTATGCAAATATGACAGTGGACATGGTGGTGTTGACAGTGAGCGAAGGGAAGGCTACACCACAAACAAGAAAACAAGATTTGTCAGTACCAGGAGCAGTCTAGTGAGACTCCAGTTTGCAGACTTCATCAAAGAGAAAGGTGTGTACGGTGAACAATATCATGTAAGAAGAAAACCTAAAAACATGGCAGGATCTTGTTAAATTGATATGTATTCTGTTTGCATGGCCAAAAGAAACCAATATTTTAGCTTTTTTTTCCTTTTTACTACACTTTCAAATATAGATAGAAATGTCGAGAGAAGAACCTGAAAGAAATATGCTCACTTTAACGGGTGCCTGTGATCAGTGGAGATAAAATGAATCATTTGAACTTTCCTTGACCCCTCACAGACTTTCATTATTAATCATAGTCATATTCCGTTAGGACCAATCTTGTCTTTATCATCACACAATGTACCAGTCTGGATGACTTCCTCATTTTATGCTGAACGGTGGAACATATCAAACAGTTATTTATTTATTTATTTATTTTAGAAATAAATAAAAAAAGGTGACAGTATAAGCACAGACAGAATAAAAGTACTTTAGAGTTGTGTTTTGTGCACAGTCGCGTGGCTGTCTTTGTAGTGTTGACACAGACAGCAATGCACCAGACAGCTAAAACATTAGACACCAACTGCATGATAATATATTCATGACTTTTCTTTATCACTTCTTATTTATTAACTCCTCTGGCTATTCTTTCTTCACAAAGCAAATTTATTTTGCTGAAGATATACTCTCAGACTGAAAAGTGCGAGGATGCTACAGGAAAGGTGTGACTATTTATGCTGTGAGAGATTCATCTTGTACTCCAGCTCAGGTCAGTGAGAGTCATGCTCCTGGTTAAAGGGGTCTGTTTGGTGTTTAGTCATCAGCAATGAGATCTATATTTAACTGTATTTTTTTCTCTTTTTTTTTAAAGAAAAAGAGTTTGTTGGAGGAAGACAGGCTCAGCTTCTCTGGTCTTAACTGAAGAGCTCTTTGAAATATTTAAACTGCTGGGAGCGTTTTAATGTGAGATTGATGGAATAGGGTCAGTGTCAGCACTGCAGCTATTATAGTCATCTTAGAAAGGGCTTCCCACCCAGTAAAGGATGCTCAACACTCACCAGGAATGAGTTGACATACTTGAAAATTGTCATTTTTAGGTATTTAATATAAAACGCTCTTTTCTTTTGTAACATTATTGCCTAAATGTATGGAGCATGGGGAGGTGAGACACTTTTCAGCAGCTTAAAATAGAATATAATGCATATGGTTCTCAGGAGAAACCAGTTCTGAAGAAATTACAATCTACAAATCCTTTTACATAACTCAGACTTACACCCCCACCCCCAACCCACCACAGTAGAAAATAGAAAATGCTATTTTAATGTCTCTGTGTCTTCCTCTTGACATTAATCTTGCAGTGAATTTGAGGAGGCATCCCACCTCCCTGAAGAGCACACGTAGGCTTCTCTTTCAGCAGGTTTCTTTTCATTTTTATCACAGCAAAAGTAGCAAAATAACACAAAATCTATCTATAAACTGTATGTAGAACACGCGAGCAGGTTCTGAATGAATATCTTTGAGTGCATCAAGCTTAGCAACTATTCATCTGTAATCCCAGTTTCATTTGGATCTTTGCATGTTTATTATATGGTCCACATACATTCAGTCTTTTGCAACAAAAAAGACAAATAAAAATACCCCCAACTAAATAGGACAGTGTGTGCATTCTATGTGTTTTCTTTCCTGCTAGGTGGACCTCATGACAACCGTTGGATTTGTGCTCATCTCTTCCTCTAACAGTTTTCAGGGTAGAGAGTAGAGATGATGCCAGAAAAAGATTCATTAATAATGCAGCGAGAGGCTGGAGCTTCACCACTTTAGCATGACGAAAAAAAACCCCACAGCTGTTAGCCCAGCAAAAGCTTCTCAGCAACTGCAGTATACAATTTACCAAAAGAACACACAGCAGTTGATGAGTTGCAGGATATTTAGCTTTTTGTTCATCAAGCAGACACATTTTTACAGAGTATTTTGAAGAGGCAAGAAAGATCAAATGCAGAGGGGAAGAAGGAAGGAAGGGCTCATCACTGCAGGTTAAAAAGATTTTCATCTCAGGCAGAGCAGCTCAGTACTGCCCTCTGGTGGTCAAATAACAATAAGGCATTTACTTTGTAAAGTTTAAATAAATGCTGCAAAGATGAGAACATGTTTGCATCATCAATCAGATTTTCAGCTGAGAAAATGAATGAAAACATTTGATGCAAAATAGAGCTTAAACACCTTTTTCTGCGTGACTGGATGATGAGTTCCACATCATGTTGTCTGAGAGCTCTGCTGCTGCTACATGCATGCCAGGCATGATTTTGGACTTACCAATGTAGTATGCCTCAATGAAGCTTTCCATTAGAGTTACGGGATGCAAAGAGTGGAATAGGAATCGATACCAGACAATAAAAGGCAGTAAAAAGTCACCTGCATGTCATCTTACTACTGCAGCAGCAAGCAGGGTCATGGCGATCTTGCTATTCATGATATTTTAATACTTAAAACATTTTACTGAAACTCAAAGCATCAGTCAGAAATATAAAGCATCTTCTGACCAGCATCACACAGTTGAAACTGGGCCAAAATGTGACAACTCATTAGCAGATAGCAGTTGTACTTCAAAAACTAGAGCGTGTTTCATGGGTACAATTAATTTAAAGTGCTTTTATCTATTTTACTTTTTGTCTTTTATTTATCTTACCTTTTGTCTTATTCCTAATTTTTGTTTTTATTCTTATTTTATGGTTTGACAGACCCTCCTGGAGATGTATTAGTTATCTGTTATTTTTTGTTCAGCACTTTGGAAAAGTTTTCTGTTATGGAGTGGATTGAACTGAATTGAAAGAAAAAAAAAAACTTATTTGTACATAAACTTTTTTTTCCAGCAATGACAGTACGATAATAAGAAAATCACCTGGCACCCAAGCAGCAAACTCCTGTGTATAATAATCTCTGTTCTTAATAGCCTATTTGGACTTTGTGCTTTTTGTCTTCTGTAATGCCTCCATGTCTTTACTTCAAGCTTAATTAGATTTAAATGATCCTATGAAAGTTAATTTGATCAAAATAATCCATTCCAATAGCTGCAGTGTGGGTAAAGCCACCGGAAGATATACACTGCAAAGCACCTTGGTAGTTGTAGTATTTTCTTCCTTTGAAAGCAACAGAAACTAACAGAGCCATGTCTCCATTGTTCTGTGTTTACATGTTGCTGACATGGATTAAGTTTGACTCATTTTCTAACCGTGACATTTGTCTTTTATAAAAGGTCTGTATCTTTAAATAATTCATCTAAAAATGGCATTTTGTAAGCAAATAAGATATTTTCGTAAGTGTTTTCTTTGAGCTGTCAGAAATGGTTGCTACAGGCAACAGAGTTTATGACTGTTCCTCCAAGCATCATTCCCTCTATGCTGCAGAATGCTGCCATCACTGACGTCTGTCAGCTCACTCAACGGGAAGCAGGGAGACGGATAATCCTGCAAGATCATCATACTTACAACTGGGTACTATATTTTTAAAAAAAAGCTAACTTCATCCTCACAAATCTATTTGAATTTTACACCTTGTTATAATAGTACACCCCAAAATTGCAGCGTTTTTAACATTGTATGGGGAATTATTATTGTTAAATGCATGTATGAATATTACTGAACATATTTTGCATAGAAATTGTACACTAATCAGCTATAACAGAAAAGAATATGTTATATTCTGATGATAAACCTTGGATTTTGGTATTTACATGGACACATACAATCCGACTACAGATTGCTTCTGACTGAGCTTACACAGAGTAGGTTTTAATGTTGCAGCTGATTCATTTACATATAAATAATAAGCATAACAAGCGGTTCAAATTAGCTCTGGTTTGAAAAACTGTGATATGGATTTGATATGTTAACACTGCTATTTATGATTCTGTAATGTCCGTCTGTGCTAACTTATTCATGTACAGCTTTATCAGCTCAAAGCTATCTGAATTTCAGCCATGACTGCAGACTGGATTACATTTTACAATATTGCTGCTCTTACAGCTGAAAATGAGAAAAAAGAGTGAGCTATCTTTATTTAAAATACAATAGAAAGGGGTTCTCATGTCTCTTTTAATCAAGAGTGTATTATCACCCTGTAGTTTTATAGAGATGTAATGTTTCCATCGGCCTCCAGCTTCAACAAAATGGGTATTAAAAGACTTTTCCTGTCATCTGTCAGTCACTTTCCTAAGTGATTTTGACAGATTTTTAAAACACATTTGATGTGACATATCCCCACCTTGCTGCTCCTTCCTCCCTCCTCATATGAGCCACTGATTCACCTGCTAACATTTCTTGTGTTTTCCAGTGTGCACTGCTAACAAAGTGTGATCTGTCTCTTCACCTTGAACCCCAAAATAATGGCTGAGAACGTACAGTGTTACTTTCTCATTATTAACCTCACAATACCGACTTTAGAACTACTTATTATTTTGTATCACTTTTAAGATGCCAATTTAAGATGCTCATTTATGCCAACATGTGATTTTCTGTGTTTAAATATGTCGAACCATTATAAATTCACAATGTCAAACCCATAGCACCTTGAAATAAAACCAACATATTCAACACAAAGTTACACGGAAAAACAAAATTTTAATAGGAAAGGTGTTTTTTTGTTTTGCTTTTTACTCATAGTGTTCCTTTTAATTAGTCATTACAATTCTTCAGTGGTGCCCACGATGTAGATGAATAAAGCAAGCTGCTTCACATCACTATAATATCAAAAGCACGCAGTGGAGCAGCATCTTTTTGTGATGACTTCCTGGAGTATTTGTTTTCTCTCTGTTTTTAAGGGATGGTGGTTAAAGTGGGATATGACAGGTGGAAATTATGTAAAAATTTTTGCAAATTTTGCAAAATGATTGCAAAGACCTGTATTGGCTTTATTGGCTCGATTAGCAATATAACATGGTAAAGTAACAGCCTAGAAATAAGGCTTGGACAAAGACTAAATACAGCTGCTACAGGCTACGGCCTTGGCTTTCTTTAGTCCCTTATCATAGTAAAAATGTGAAATTTATCAAGTAACAGTGAATTAACAAAAGGGACATATTCCAAATTGGCACTGACAAAAAGAGCAATGAATGGAGAAAAAGTCTTTGCTCTGCTGATGAGGCTCATCTGAGCATCACGGGAGCCGGTGAATAAATAAAACATTAAATAATCTATGTAAAGTAATTGCTAACATTTTAATCAAATAACATCATTATTCTACCGAAGCAATAGTGTGACTCCATTTTCATTATTGATCATTGTAAAGCCAATAAAATGATAACATAATAATAGTCTGTCAAAATTAATGTTCTAATCAAGAGAGATTAACCTGTGAAATGATCACGTTCATTTTTAATCAACTAATCTATAATTCATGAAAAAGTTATTAAAAACAACAAAACAATATACTGTATCACCCTATTTATGAAGTTTATGATTTCTTCAAAGCCTTATGGCCGATTCCCACCGAGCCCGTTGGTTACGTCTGTGGCACATTGACTCACTCTGGAGCGTGTCAGAACAGATATCTACCACCCTGATCTCCACTCATCACAGTGGTGAGGGGGGTCCTGCTCTACTTAATAAGTGCATGCTGCTGTGTTGGGCTCCTACATTTTCTGTCAGGGATAACGACTTTGTCATGGCACCTGGTACGAAAATGACTGAAGCAGCTGTGAACAAAGTCATCGTTTCACCACAAGACACCACACCACCACAAGAAGCCGTCTCACTAAAGTACTGCAGACGGACTACAGACTCGCTGTTGAAGAAGTCGTTTGCAATTACAAGAAATCTGATGGTCAAAACTTTCTCTCTTGTTTGTGAAGTGATCACTTTAATAAAAAGCATCATTACCATTATTATTGTTTCGTCTGTGGCATGATGTTTTTTCATGATTTTCCTGGAAGTACGACACTATGTTGAGGTGTGACAAATGCTACTTTAAAGTCATTCTTTGTCTTTGAATGATGGGAAGTAAACACCCCTCATTAGAAAATGGTCATCACTTACAGGGCATTTTGTGTGGTGAGGACAAGAAATTTTAAGATTTGAACACATATTTGAAAGTTTTTTTTTTATATTTCCCAGATGCTTTTTATGTCATTCTTAGTCTCATTAAGCATTTTCCAAGAAATTCTTTTTTTTTTTTTTTTTTTACTACAAACCATGAAATAGCTAAAATGAACAGTGTTCTGCATCAGCTTTGCACACATGGTCATACAGCTTGAGTCTCAACAGCTCATGTTAGGGAAGGGTGAGCATATTCAGGGGGAAAACAATATATTTTTCTTTATCTGTTTCCGGGAAACTCTTTGAATTCTCTGGAAACAGACATTCAGCAGCACTAACAGCATCTCTTTCCTGGGGGATTAAGGTGCAGGAAAGCTAACAACTTTCCCCCCCGAAGAAATAAATCATTTTGACTTGAATTTGCTCATGTCATTATTTGATGGAACACAAAACTGCACCCGTCTTAAATGATCTGTTTGATGACAGAAAAATATTCCTTTTCTTACTTTATAAATTCTTATGAGCCTCATTATCCTGTCTAGGTAAGTCTCGTGTTACTTAAATATTTTCACTCATTTCTGGATTCTGTAGGCAGAAGGGATCAACCTTTTGTTAGATATGTTGAGCTTAGTATGTACCAGGATCCACTGTGGGGGGAGGAAAGAAGGAGGAACTCACTTTTCTCACCACTCATCATCTTGCAGTTTACAGAGGACAAAAGCAGAGATTCACCTCTGACACTGACATTGCTGCCAAATTTTGCTCTCATTATGGCAGTTGCATCATTACAGCTGGTATTCACATACCACCAACAGCAACATGTCAGCTCTTTTTTCTTGAGCCACACACAGCATTTGACATGAGCAGCAAACATTAGCGCAGGAAATCTTTTAATGTTTTCTCATATTTTGACCATTGGTTTAAGTTTCAGACTGTCTTAATATTTGGGCCTCTGGTCCCCAAAACACACACTGAAACAAAAGATGGTTTTACAGGGGACAGAATTATTTATTGAAGAGGAGAGACATTATTTCCACAAATTTCACCTGACTTTCTGTATTCTGCAATAAGCTTAAATATAACATCAAATTACTTGACATCAAATATGACATCACAGAGATTCTTTGTCTCACCAGTCACTGGTTTTTAATAAATTCGGACTGTGGTCTGTTGCCTGCTGTGAATATTGACAGTGATGTATGGACTGGTTGTTGCTAATAGTTGCAGTTTTCTCACTTGGATGGGTGTGACATTGATACAGTACATGTGGTGATTAAAGTGGGATTTGACAGGTGGGGGAGCCCTAAAAGTCGGTGTTGTGGTGCATTGTGTTTTTTAAGGACATGCTTTCTCTCTCTGTAATTGCTTCAGCTCATAGTGGCCATGAAGGCTAACTGTTCTATTTGTTGTTATTGTTGTTTTGTTGATTTTATTGTGCTATGATGGTGACATCAACCTGCCGAAGGGAATTAAGATGGACATTGGCTATAATCTTACATATTTACATGTAAATGTTCATTAATACGTGTATTGTTCCTCTGTTAGAATAAACTCAAACTCAGTATAGAGGGAGAATTCTATTAAATTTATGCAAATTTTGCAAAATGATAGCAAAGATCGACTTTGTTGGCTGGATTAGCAAACTGACATGGACAGCTTACAATAAAAATGAAATGAAATGAAATTAAATTAAATTAAATGAATGAAATGAAAAATACTTTATTTATCCCAGAAGGGAAATTCCACATTGTAAAAAAGCTCTCTCTTTTTTTTTCTTTTTTCTTTAAAAAGAAAAAAGAAAAAAAGAAAAAAAATACAGTAAACTATAACAGCCTTGGACAAAGAATAAATGCAGTGCTGCATTGAAAGGGGTATGACCTTGGCTTTCTTTTATTCCTAATCATAGTAAAAATATGGAATTTATCAATTACTAAATTTACAAAAGGGACACATTTTAAATTGGCACTCACAATAAGAGCAATGGATAGAGATAAAAAGCCCCCCTCCTGTGATGCTCTGCCTCATCAGAGCATCACGGCAGCTAATGAGTAAGTAAAACATGAAATGATCTGTCTCTTCGCAAACATTTTTAATCAAACAATACCATTATTCTACTTAAACAATGTTGTGACTCCATGGACGTCTCAATGCTGATCTATCTTTTTCAAACCAGTCTTTAAAGTTATCAGTGAGTCATCATTTACGCAATCTCTTTGATGTGGGGAGCAACAGTAAGGGGAGCTATGGGCTCCTATGAAAGCAAAGGCGCTCCCCTTGAGACATTCAGCTGATGTTTTGTCGGCATATCGTTAAAATTGCTCCACTGTCAGGGTATATTTAATTTTCCATAAATTTTCTATTGTCAAAGCTAGCATCACCTAGTAGGCAGCAAATCTGACACTTTTATGTTGACAGCCTACGCTAAGCCTTTCCCAAACTGGGGCCCCCAATTATTTTTAGATTTTAGGGGGGGTTTCCAGATTATTGTAAAACCAATAAAATAATAATATCAGGTAAGTCGAAATGAATGTTCTAATTAAGAGAGATTAATTTGTGAAATAATCATGTTTATTTTTAATCAACTATAACTCGTGCCTAAGTCACTTTCAACTTGATCTCCTTATTTACAGAATGAAGTTCATGATTACTTCAAAGCCTTAAGGCTCATTGCCACCGAGCCCCGTGGCCTCTGCGGCGCATCAACTCACTCCCGAGCGTGTCAGAGCAGATGTCTATCTGACAGCAGAGGAGGCTAACGTACCACTGCTGCACTGCTAGAGGCGGCAATGCGGCTTCATTTAAGAAATTTGACATGGCGCTAACAATGTAGCAGGAACTAGAGCAACTTTGCCATCAATCCCATGTGGTTGCTCGGTATCGTCCGTGATTGCTTGACCCAACACACCAAAGAAATCTCAGCACTCCGCACTGATTTCTTGAGTCGATAGAGAGGAGGCGGGACAAGCAGGATAATGAGGATGATGCTGTGCTCTGATTTGTTGAACATCTTGGCGATTATGAGAGCCATGCAGACTGTGCATGTGAAAATGATCTGTGGTGTGGTGCTACTGCCAGTCTGAATGAAGTTATTTATTTATATGACTGAGTTGGCGAAGCTGAGCTCCGGGATGGCGGAGCCCAACCCTGAGGTGTTGGAGCCCAGGCCTGAGGTGACGGAGCTGGGCTTTGATCCATATAAAATTTTATACAAATTTTATACAAATCAAGGACAGTGAACAATTGTTTTGCTCACAGGATTAGTAAATGAAGTATTCATGGCTTTCTTTGTTCTGTTATGCTCCTCTGGAACCTCACTAGCCATGAGACTAACTTTTCTTTTGTCTGTTTGCTTGTTTTAAAGCAATTTGAAATCACATCGGCTTAATTTTTTTAAGTAGTTCTCTGGCTGCACCTCAGAAGGTTTGTACAAATGCCAATGAGGCTCACAAGCAGATCACCATACTTGCTCTTGGTTAGTTTGCTCCCAGTTGCACATTTTTAGATTAATATTCTTTAACACATTGCCCACTTTCACAAACAATTAACTCCCTTTTCATCTTAAAAAAAAGAAAAACTTATTTATACGTCTGTTCAATTCAATTCAACTTTATTTGTATAGCGTCCATTCATAATAATGTCACCTCAGGGCGCTTAAACAGACAGAAAAGTTCAGGTCAGATTCATAATAGCCTGGTTAAGGAAACCAACAGATTGGATCGAATCTTGACTTGACCCGGTCCAATCACCCATCATGAGCAAGCACGGAGTGGTGGCGACAGTGGGAAGGAAAACACCCTTTTAACAGGGAGGAAAAACCTCCGGCAGAACCCGGCTCAGGTAGGGCGGCCATGTGCCTCGACCGGCTGGGGGGGAGAAGACAGAAAGGGAGACCAACAAACACTGCAACGTCATCCAGCCAGATCTGCTGAGAGAGGAGAAACACAGTTAATGATGCAATACTGTCACAGGTTTCTACATGGAGAGACAGAGATGGTGGGAGAGAAAGAGCCCAGTGCATCATGGATGTCCCGCAGCAGTCTAAACCTATAGCAGGTTAACTAAGGGAAGGCTAGCCATCCCTAACTATAAGACTTATCAAAAAGGAAGGTTTTAAGCCTGATCTTAAAGGTAGAGAGGGTGTCTGCCTCCCGAACCTGAAGTGGTAACTGATTCCATAATAGGGGGGCTTGATAGCCAAACGCTCTGCCTCCCATTCTACTCTTAGAGACCCTTGGAACTACCAGAAGACCTGCAGTCTGAGAGCGAAGTGCCCTGCTTGGAATATATGGAACTATGAGATCTCTAATATATAATGGAGCTTGGTCATGGAGAGCTTTATATGTGAGAAGAAGAAATTTAAATCATATCCTGGATTTAACAGGGAGTCAATGAAGAGAAGCTAGAACTGGAGAAATATGATCTCTCCTGCTGGTTCTAGTCAGAACCCTAGCTGCAGCATTCTGGATCAGCTGGAGACTTTTCAAGGCATATTTGGGGCAGCCCAATAATAATGAATTACAGTAATCCACTCTGGAAGTAACAAAAGCATGGACTAGTTTTTCTGCATCGTCCTGAGAGAGGATGTTCCTAATTTTAGCAATATTACGTAGGTGAAAGAAGGCAGTTCTAGAAACCTGTTTTATATGGGAGTTGAAAGACAAATCCTGGTCAAAAATGACTCCAAGATTCTTCACTGTAGTGCTGGAAGCCAAGTTAATGCCATCCAGATCAACTATAAAGCTAAAGTCTGTGTAGCCTACTTTTTTCTAATACTGGATAATTAAACCCGCAATAAAATATTTTTGTAGTAGGCTACTTGTACACAGCTCACTCACCTCTGTGCAGTAAGTCACTTATCAGTGTCTGAAATATCACCTATTACAGTGTAGCGTCTGAAAATGCAGTTACAGTATGTATTACTGTATTTCATTCATGCTTGAGAATCTGTAGTGCAGATGCTTCACCAGAAGAGGTCAGCCAAAGACCTGTTATGCGTGAAAATGATTCCACATCAGTGGATTATTTGAAAGTATGAATGTTAGATGTCCTTAAAGCGTTGAATGTGCTGTAACTAAAATGTCAAATAGTAATTACGGGTCTATTGCTCTCAAATTCAATCTGTAATCCTCTCTTTTATCCTAGGACATTAGGGATTATGCTGAGTATTTTCAAACACCTTTGTTACCATGGTAACACATATTTAAGAGGAAATGACAGATCATTATCATTTCCTTTATTTTCCTACATTTAAAGCGTGCCGTAATCAAAATACGTAATCAAAAAGACAAAGTACAAAGTATCACTCATACTGAAAAACCAAAAAGTATTAACACCATCTTATCCACTTGGAGTACAATTTGACATTGAAATTCACTGATTGATGTTTTGACATCCACTCTGCGCAGGCAGCAGAATGAGTTCAGACAACGTACAAATAATTAATGTGATGAAAATACTGCACCAGATGTTGCATTTGTTTTATTACTTTAACCTTATGTGGGAGCATAATTTTTTCAAGAATCTTCTCAGTTTTCCATCAAAAGAAATTATGTGAAATACGAACAGAATGAGTCTATCTGGTGTGAAACATTTACAAAATAGGCACAAGTATGAACTTTTGATATTTACAAATAATTGCTGAATGTAGGGTTGCAGAGAAACTCAGACTCCTCCTCGGGGAAGACACCTCCTCCCTCAGCCCTCCCCTCTGCAGAAAGAGCCGTTCTGGTTTTTCGCTTCTGCATCAGTTTCATCTCATTCTGATGGGTTCAGCAGTCTTCACGGTGTGAAGTGGGCCTCTGTGATCTTTAAATGTGTATGGTTATATTTGCTCCGGTAAGTTTCCTTTCTATACTATTGTTGTGTCTGCACTTTAGTTTCAATGATCTCTGCATCTCTCATAACACATATTACAAAGTATGTATAACGATTGATTCAAGAGGATGTTCAGGGTGTTTTTAAGGTTTATAAAGTGTTAAAATGTTTTTTAATGTTTTAGAAATCACCACTGCTTTTCAATGTTCAAAAGTGGATTTAAAGTTGATGATAAAGACAAAAGATCATAATCGTATTTGTGTTGCAATGGAAGTAAAGAAAAAAATAAAAGATACCAGAGTTGTGTATTACACCTACAAGTTGAATGTCACTGTACCTCCCTCCAGTGCACAGTAAGCAGCTCTGTTTGTTATCTTCCTACTTTTAAATTATTCAGGTTTTGTTTTCGTACTGATTATGAATTCTAATAATCAGTCATGTTATTTATTGATGTGCATTCATTATGCATTTAGATGCCCTCACGCTAAGTTGATGTTTTCAGGGTCCAGATGAGTTAAATATCGGATAACTGCTAATTATCTTTTTGATATTCTTCTATATATATTTTTTTCTTTCTTTTTTTTTTTCTTTTTTCAAATAGATTTTTGCCATTTGTGCATTTGCAACATGTGGAGGATACTATGGTCACCTCCAGGTTAAAGTGGACTGTGCTGACAGGAGGCAGAGCAACCTCAGCATCAACATTGATTTTGGCTATCCTTTCAGGTAAAGTATTTTGTGTTCTTTTTACATTAGTCATGTCAAGTGAACTTTATTTATAAAGCTTTTTTTTTTTATTTTTAAAAGTGTTGGCCAAAGTGCTGCACAAATGTTAAAAACAATAATAGTAGGAAGAAATGCACATAATCATTAGAACAGCATAGAAACATATGTGACAGTGTGCATGACTTTCACTCGGGAGTCTGGGGATCAAATCCTGCCCAGGTCCTCCGCTGCGTACTTTGCCACACATAACTCAGTCTGGTTTAAAAGCAAGAGAACAAAAGTGAGTCTTTAGGTGGGATTTAAAAATTTTTTTTTTATTTTTGAGGTCTTAACTTGGAGATTTGGAGACAATAACTGAAAAAGTTAAATCATTAACATTAAATTTAATTAAAGTAATAAACAATAAACTACATAATTCTTTTTAAGTGTCACTCTGCACATACATAATCATTGATATATACAGTATTTCAAGACGAGAGTTTTTGAAAATTGCATCGCTCTTTTCCATCATGTTGATTGGCTCAAAAAGGAGGTGCTGCTCTCCACCAGATCAAAAAAACTGGGCAGCTGCTGAGCAAAAAGTTGACCCAGTTTAAACCCCCCAAGTGTTTAATGTCTCCCTTCATCCTTTGACACAAATGTCCATGTAGTCTTCTCAGTTAAGACATCCCTTCCAGTGGTGCTTCTTGCATGATTTAGCACAGAAATACAAGTTTATTTCCACTGATTAAAGAGGCACAATGAGATAAATGTTTGTTTTATTCAACACCACCAAAAAAAAAAGCTCTAATTCTGCTTTGAATAATCATTTATTTATCACAAACTAATGTCCTGCCAGTGGTAGCAAAAATACAACCCCTAGCCCATGCGCACTCTGAAAGATTACTACTGTAAGTAACCAAGTCAGTATTCTTAGAGTAGTGAACTGTAAATGTGCTCACGTAGGCTGGACAGGATGTTAGAGACATTGTTGACAGAGATAAATATACTCTCCTATTTTATAAATAAAGAATTATTAGAAAAAATGTTTTAACTTTGCATTTTGCCAATCAGTGGAAACTTTGATACACAATTTTTTAAGATAAAAAAAAAAAAAAAAAAAAACTGAGAACATAAGACAACAAATACTTGTTAATAATGAGCTTTCTCCCCAAACAAGTTCTTATCGTGGGGCTTTCAAACAGCTTCGTGATGCTGGCTGAGGTCTGTTTCGCAGGTGGACAAGTACAAATTTGTTGTCCTGACAAGCTGCAGTCACACCTGGCTGACCAGGCTGGGGTCAATCTGCAAAGGTCCCAGAGGTGTTACACGGTGTCTGCAGACACACAGTCCTGGAGTGAGTGGCACGCATCACCTGTGTCCATGTTGTCTGCTCAGGTCAGCCCCTTTAAAAGAAAACCAGATCTGTTTTCTGCTGCAAGTCAGTGAAGTGGAACTGGCAATTAGTATTTAATTACAAAGCAATTTTCCAGGAAGTGTTTCTTTAGGTGATGCACATTTGAAAAGTCAAAAGTGATTAGATGCAAACAAATAAAAGTGAAATAGTTAAAAGATTCTTAACTAGTAAGTTGGCAGCACTATCATCTAGCACAAGAAAAATGACTAAAGACTATTACTTGATGGCAAATGATCTGAACTTTCTGAGTCAACAAGAAGTAACAGCTGCTGATATCAACAAATAAAGGCAGTATTTTGCCTTTTTAGTTATTGATGCTGCAACATCAAAATTAATAGTTAATTAGGTAATACTAATGCATTCAGTGCTACAGTTATGATACACAGTGAAGCTTCATGTTGGTTGTACAAAGTTGGTATATTAAGATTGTTTGGGCATTTTATATGGAATGATAAATAATTCTTCAAAATAACAAATGATTTAAAATTATGTTAGCAGCTGTAAATAAATGCCTCTATTTCAAGACATTCTTTTATATTTTGTGGCTCTGTGTTGTAACTGCATTTTAACTGGCTGGTGATATGGGTGATATGGGTTGGGGTCTATGTCAAATAATCTATTTAGCTTACACATTTTCCTAATTTGAAATGAGCTGGAAGCAGTAAAGCAGCAGTCATAGTAAGAGCTGTTTGACTTCTCCAATATTTAAGGAAAGGACCTTTAAACCTTCCTTTTAGATACACTAGACCACCCTCCATGGGGGAAAGAAGATAATTCTCAGTTCTTTGCTAAGACACCATTAGATGAATTACCTCTAGCAGTGGTTCCCAAGCTATAGTTTCCCTGAGGACCCCCTTCATACAACTACCAAAAGCTGTGGACCCCCTATGCTGAAACCATGCTTGGTTTTATGCTTTCAGTCACCAAAAATGTTGCAGATTGATCCTTTTTCTGTTCTTTGATGTCACCAAACCAAGATAATAAAAAACATAAACTGATCTCCATGTGGATATGACCTTAATTGGCTCTAAACGGTCAAAGCTTTGGGACCCCCCTGTCCTCTTTGGGGACCCCAGGTAGGGGGCCACTGATCTGTAGTACCCTACTGGTACTACTACCTAAGTGTTTATTGAGCACCAGCAGTGTCAGTGCTGCAGGTGACTGCTTACTTGGTAACTGTGGATGGATTCTCATCTCCAAAGTCCTTCTGAACTCCTCCTTCCTTCTTCCTTATGGAATTTTCCAATGAGGTCAATGAAAATGACTTTGGAAAAGAGCTCTGGAAAACATAATAGCTTTTCCTTCCCTTTCTCTCTATTTCACCCACATTGTCTGTTTTTTTTTAAAGGGTGAATCAGAATTTTTTCATTTGTGCTGTGTGATCTTCATTTATTACTTTCTTTAGACATATACGGATATTTACACGTCTTGCCAAATCTCACAGGTTTTCTGTTTCCTACGACTCCAAACGTAGTTAAGTTGACCTCGTGGTTGCAGGTGTACTTTCATTCATTTCATTATAGGTTTGCATTTTTCAAGCAGAGGCTTAAAAATAGGCACAGAGCTTTAATTCACCTCATGTGTTCAGATTGGCTGAAATTATAGTGTTTACATCAGTATGAATTAAACATTGTTTCACCTTTCTAACAGGCTAAGAATATTAGCACTGTATACCTCACGGCTTTATGAAACATGGGAAATTAACTAAATTGTGTCCCTGAGTGCCTTATTAGTTTATATTCTACAAATAAATTAGAAGTAAATTCCATTTGATTTATCTGTACTTCTTTTTTTTAATGTTTTGTAAAATAAACAAGCTTGCCCCCCCAAGCAGTTACACCTCAAATCTTACTCAATTTCTTACTATGAGTGCCATTTAAATTGTTTAGGGAAACAAGGTGTTATTTTAATCAAAGCACTAAAGACTGTGTTTACCAAACCTTCTTTTTGTAGCACTAATGATCGTGCTCCCAAAGCAACAGGCAAATGCGAGCAGCCAGAGTGAAACGTTTCCTCCTTGGTGAATCACACATCCATTTTACAGCTACAATTTTCTTCCCTGTCTCTGTAAACCTTATTATTCTGTCTTGCAGACTGCATCAGGTGCATTTCATGGTCCCCTTGTGTGAAGCAAAGAGAAAAGAGGTCATTTTCCTTGATGGTGACTTCTCCGTCGCAGCTCAGTTTTTTGTGATTGTGGGTGTCTTTGCTTTTCTTTACTCCCTCCTGGCGACCGTTGTCTACGTCTTCTACCAGAACAAGTATCTGAAGAACAACAGAGGCCCACTTGTGGTTCGTGAGTTTTTATTTTTTAACAATTTCTAATGTCTTTAAGCACAGTGGAGTGTAAAGGTGCTATGTTTTGTGAGAAGAAATACAGAACGTCTAATTTAATGTCTCTTTTTGTCCTGAGCAGGATTTTGTTGTTACTGTCATCTTTTCCCTCGTGTGGCTGGTCAGCAGTTGCTGTTGGGCAAAAACACTTTCTGATATCAAGACGGCCACAAACCCAACGCGGGTGCTTCTTCTCATCTCTGCCTGTAGAGCTCAGGAGAACAGATGTGCAGCTACAGAGGAGCCTCTCTGGTCTCGTCTTAATACGTCTGCTGTACGTATTCAGTCAACAAATGCAACAGTGTCAGAATAAAACAACGCTTACACCTTTTCTTCTCTTTATCTGCAGGTCTTTGGTTTTGTTAACGTTCTCCTCTGGTCTGGGAATATTTGGTTTGTCTTTAAAGAGACAGGCTGGTACAAGACTGGTCAGAGATACCCAACCAGGAGTGCTTCTGGGAAACGTTCAAGTGAGATGCGACAGCGACTCTACAGTGAGAGCAGCTTCGACCAGCCAGAGGAGAGCTTCGGCCCCCTCAGACAAAACAGTTTCAATCACTCAAAGGGGGATTTCAGTAAGCAGCTCCAAAGGCAAGCTAGCATCAACCAGTCACAAGTGAGCTTTAGCTTACCACAGACATATCTTGGCAGAACAGTCATTTGTGAAAGGGAGAATAACTTAGCCTCTCAAGGACCCATGATTTTTGTCAATGAGATGTGACAAGAGTTTAAATGTCAACAGCAGTGTTGGGTGATGGGTCTGCTGTAGCTCTCTGAAAGTTTTTTGTGCCTCTACTGATTTACCTGTGAGCACTGTTACCTACATCAGGGGTGCCCAAGTCCAGTCCTCAAGAGCTGCTATCCTGCAGGTTTTGGTTCAGCACACCTGAATCAAATGAATGGCTCGTTACCAGGCCTCTGCAGAGCTGAATGATGTGCATGAGGTAATTAGCCATCTTATTCAGGTGTGTTAAAGTGGGGATGTTCTATAAATTTCAGGAGAGTTGCTCTCGAGGACCGGACTTGGGCACCCTTGATCTACGGCCATTTCTCAGTATGTGTACTTGTGCGTACTTGCGTCCTCGTGGACTCGTGAAACGTAATCACCTGCGGTCCAGGTCATGTTTCATTAAAAAGTTCGCTTCTCGGCAAGTAGGCTACGCTGGAAATTCCGGATGAAAACTTCCTCCGCCCATTTCACGGAGCATGCATCAGAGGAGGCTCATGCGTACTTGGCCAGATATAAATCCCAGCATGCACCACGCACACGCGCAGCGTTTGGCAGCCCCCTCCCTCCTCCACCTCCAACAGCCAAACCTGAGCGATCATTCCTATTATTTACTGTTCTTGACGTTTTATCTGCAGCTCTTTCTCCCTCTTTCTTCCCCACAGGTGTGTTTGATCATATAATTATGACCTGATTTTCCGTTTGCACTAATGTGCTTATGTATTGGAAATAAATATCATTTACACATTGGGGGGGAGATCCACTCATTATAATTGTTTTTTGGAGCAGTTTTTTTTTATTATTATTATTTGTTTCAGTACATCTCCTGAACAATAAATAACAAACTGTAGAATAATATAATACAATATTATTTTCATGTTGACAGGCAGCCCTTGCTCACTTGCTCCACACTGCTGGTGGTGATGTCACAAGTTTGCGCCGTCCCAATCCGTCAAGTAGGCGGAGTCCGTGTTTGTGAACTCCACAAGTGCGAACTTCCAGTACGTACCAACAAATCTGTACTCACAAGTACACGAGTATGCAGTACGCAAACTAGGAATTGAGAAACGGCCCATGTGTTCAGAGCTGAAAAAAACAAAACAAACAAAAAAAAAATCAGATAATGGACAATGGACCTCACAAGATGTCAGTTGTATAGAGTAATTCATATGGGGCAAGCTAGCAACTTGCTTACAAATGTAGATTTGCTAACGTGAAATTTGGTGAAGTCATTATCAGAATATTATGTAGAAAAATGTGATTCTGAAGTAATGAAATGTATTAATACCCCCTGAATGTTACATATTGGAAACTAAGCAAAATATGTCTCTTCAAGGACCATTAAGAGACAACATAAGATGGCCTACTTTAATTTATTTAGCTGTGCTACTGTACCAGTTGCTTTACTTGTGAAAGCTCATTACAATATAAAGTTTTCAGAGTGCTAATGTTTTCATTAGGGATTTCAGATATTGTCGGCCTACTGATATTATATACCAATATGGAAAATATCGGTGTTGTTCTTTTTCGGACCGATATTTTTACCAACAAAATCTTGTTCTATTAGCACCAGTCCAGCCTGGAGAAAGTCCCTGTTATTGTGGAAGAACTTCATATCCCAGCATGCCTTTTAGAGTCAGTATAACTGCTGCTGCTACAGGCTGACTTGCTTCGAAGCTGCTTATAAATGTCTGGTCTTACGTTTTCAGTTACCAAGTTTTCAGAAGCATTACAATTAGCCAAATGGTGCCTAATACCTGCTAGTGTCTGATACATGGCAGCCCGATATCCAAAATGAACTCCTCTGGCTGAGTTAAGGCCATTTTGGGATCTTTGCTCTTGAAGCAGAATATAGTTGTGTCTCTCAAAATATGAGAGATACAACATTGCAGTCGTCTGCATGTATCAGTATTGGAAATTAAGTGTTAGACAATATCGGATATCAGTAAAAGAGCCAACACTGAACATCCCTATTTTTCATTTATTTATTTTCTTAATTATAATATTATTTTTCTGTACAAGCACTCTGTGCAAATGTCAAATAAGTTGTTGTTTCGTTATGATGATTGGACAAGGAGCTGCTTATGTTATATGATTTAACTTGACCTGTAATGAAAAACACTAAACTTGCAGTTTATTATTTGTATACACAGTATATGAAGGTGTAGAATCAAAAAAGGAACATACCTGTAGTGTGCTTAGCTTCTCTTGAAGTGTTTGATTGAATCAGTTATGAGGTTTGTCAGCATTGGTGGATTTATGATATTCTAAATAATGTGGTACTTCTGTGTTTTCATTTAAATATCTTAAATTGATATCAGTTTATTGTTACATTTACATATGTACTGTAATCTTGTCTCACGGAAACATTTTTTGTGATTGTTGTATAATTTTAAATGTGTTTTGTGTCAGACATGAACAATATATGAGCCCCTCAGAAACAGCAAATCGAGAGTAAATGTATTCTGTTGGTAAATATACTGCACTTGCAAATTAATATCAAGTATTTAATCTATTTGAAACAAAGAATTATGGATCTGCTTTATTCACAAAAAAATAACTGTTGATTGTAATGGTTGTTTGGCATGTGTGCTCCATGGTACAATATCAATGGAAACAAAACTCTGATAAGAAATTTCTAAACCAACTCACCCCAAGTAGTTGAAAAAATGCATTTAAGCTGACATATCCTAATTTGACTAGGAAAGGAAAGGAAAGGAAAGGAAAGGAAAGGAAAGGAAAGGAAAGGAAAGGAAAGGAAAGGAAAGGAAAGGAAAGGAAAGGAAAGGAAAGGAAAGGAAAGGAAAGGGAAAAAGCTGTAGTTTGTCATTCAACAAATTTATTTAATGAAACTTTGATTTTGGGGGATATCAAATGATATCATGACATTATGATATCAAAGTGTTCCCTTTGGTCGTTGTACTGTAACTTGGTCTGCTTGTTTTATTTTTAATATTGACAGTTGGCATTTATTTACGTGGAAAACTAAAACAGAAAAGAATTGTGACACTTTGGAGAGCTTTAAGTCTCGTCTGAAGGCCCACTTTTATTCTCTGGCTTGTACAGTAACACTAACTTGTGTGGTCCTTTGTGTCTTTTTTTTTTAATTTATTTTTATTTTATCTTATTTTTTATTGTTTTAGCTGATTTGTTCAAATTTGTTTAAAATTTTTAGTGTATTATATATATATATATAATACACTGAAATTTTTATATATATATATTTTTTTTTTTTTTTTCTTTTACTTATTTTGCTGTTTTAATTAGAGCTGGTGGAGCTCCTGTATACAGAGCAACACTTGTTTTTCTTATCTTTTTTTTTTTTTTTTTTTTTTTCCATTCTGGTAAGATCCCCAAGGGGAAATTATTTCACCCATCTCTGTACTGTGAGTATCAGAGTGCAGTGGGCTGCTACTTAAGGCGCCCGGGGAGCAGTTGGTGGGGGTTAAGGACCTTGCTCAGGGGTCCACAGTGGTTCACCTACAGTAGGAGTCGTGTCGGGGACTCGAACCTGGGTCTTCCTCGCGAAAGCCCACGATGCTACCACAAGGCTACCCACTCTCCACTGGGTATTTCGTAAGTGCAGCACTTTGGAGGCATGTTCTGACTTAAATGTGCTTTATAACTAAAATGGACTGGATTGGATTGGACATTAATAATACTAAAACAACAACAACAAAACACATAGGCAACATTGCTGCTCCACAGTAATGCAAGTCTTGGATGTTTCCTTGTTTTAAAACTCTTGATTCAAATGAATGGGTTAGAACCTGATGAGCTTGTGGATCCATTTCACTTGAATCAGCCGTATTAGAGGGTGGAATTATCTTAAACCTCAAGGACTGCCTGGAGGACTAGAGAAGCTTAGCCGTGGCAAAGGGAAATAATCATAAATAATGAATCATAAATACTAAACAGAGACACCAACCATGTTTCACTCTGATCTCAGCCACAGAGGCTGAAGAGCTTATCCCTCATAGTGTGTGTTTCATCCCATTTAAGATGGTTAAAATGATACTAATACCTAAAACCTCTTACCAGCCTGACTGTCGTACAAAGTGCTGTTTAAAATCGGCCTATGAAAGCTCTTAGTTTATCAGCTAATCAGACTTCAGATGATCAAATTCCATAAATAAAGGCATGGATCACTGAATATCATATCCAGAAATTCATGATAAGTGAATAAGTGCCTTTATACTGACAATTTAAAGTCAAATTGGCAATCGATGCTTTTTTATTTGATTAGTTTTTTGTTTTTGAATCTGCATGTTTGAATTACCACCAGAAAAGTAAATACTCTAAGCTGATTAAAGACTATTTGTGATCATCAGTGTTAAACACTGTCAAAAAAATGCTGTTTGTCATTCATTTAAAGGACACCCACAACACTTAAGAAGCTTGGTCTAATTTTCAGTCTCCATAAGTTTAAGGAGAGAAAGAATTGATCTCTAAAAGGAATAAATTGACATAAAACATTCTTTTCAACATATTGGAAAAACGAGTTTATTGTATCTATATTGCACTGATTAAGGGGGGGGGGGGGGGGGTCAAATGTACTGATTACTTTTGGTTACTTTTATGTGAGTCTCTGAGAGGTGTTCTATCTGTTCCCTGTGCTTTCTGCATTGTGGATTTGTTTCAATTTCCCATTTTATACTGTAAACCGGTAACACTTTACAATAATGGTACAAATACTTAACTAATGCATAACACATGATGAGCTATGGCTTTAAAAAATGCAGCATCTAATTGAAAATTCCTGCTGCTCATCATGAACTAAAGATGACCTCAGTGTGGATTTATATGATTATTTCACACTTAATAGATTATCAACTGATGAACATTCATTCATTCATTCATTCATTCATTCATATGTTGTCAAATTTTCCAGTTCAGACCAAATATATTATCACTTATTTTCATACTGTTGATTTATTTTCTCTTTTTATTAACTTGTACAAAAATTGTAAACATTTGACTATGAAACATAAACCATCTATTTTTGTAAACCAAAATGATATTTTGAAAATGAAAGTGCCTTTCAGTCAGTTTTGAATCCAGTAAATTTCTGATGTTTTGTTTTAAAAGGGGCACAATTTGTTGAATGGTTACGTACCCGTAACTCAGATGTGAGTTAGTAGTTACTTCATATTTAAATTAATGTGACTTTACCTGAAGGTACAGTATACATTGATCTTAAAATCATCATTAAGTAATGATGACATCCTAATTGGTAGGGATTTACCTGTAATGAATATGTACCAGTATGGTATACCAACATGCTTTTTTTAATTAGTCTTGCATATAGAAAAGGAAAAAAAAAATCAATGGCATGAAAATAGATTTACTGACACATCGATTAAAGCCTAAACAAAATGAATTAACAATCATGATGAGCAGCAGGAATCATGATAGATTGTGCATTAATGAATGCATTAGTTCATCATGTGTTACACACTAAAGTATATTATTTGTACCATTATTGTAAACTAATCCTGAAAAAAGATTGTTTTTTCCCCCTATAAGGTCCTTTTGCAAGATCACTGACGAATCCACCAGAGACCTGTTTTCTTTACTGGACACCACAAAATCTTAAAGAATTATAACAACAATGAGATAAGATTGAGCAAAAATGATTTAAATAAGTTTTTTTTTTTTTTTTATTTAATCTTTGGCTACATGGAATTATTTACAACAGTGCTGTGGTCCCCAAAGTTTTGCTTTGACACCACTTCTCTTCATTTGAAACTGCAGAACATGAAAAACAAAACAAATTACAATGAATAATAATAATAATAATAATAACAATAATAATAATTATGATAATAATAATAACAATCATCCATGAAGAATAATAAAAACTACAAAAAACATTTTTTTTAATTACAACATTATTCCCAACATAAAGTCTTAAACATTGATGTTTTCATCACTCTCAACTTCATATGTTCTTTTAATGATTTCACATCAGAGGCAGCAGTTATCACACACACACTGACAAACCTGTAAACCCTCTGATGCATGATTAAACAAAAATCTGTTCCACATATTTTCCATATAGATTATTATTTTGTTTTTTTAATCTCAATCTTTTATTCATTTTCATCTATTCTGTAAAAAATATCCATATAATAATATTCAGTTGTATCAATATCATATGAAAATTTTTTAAAAATACAGCTGTATCTTTGTCTTTTCCTGTTGATCTCTGAAGCAAACTTTGTATACTAACAATGTATGTATACAAAATTTTAGGATATATTTATTTATCCTACCGTGAGTGACAGTGTATTGGACGACTCACTAATGTCCAATGAAGTGGTTCATTTGCATATACCATCCATACCAATGCATATGCTAGAAAACAGCCTTTAAACAGGTTAGGTAGACATTGTAGTGTACTTTATGAAAAGGCTGAGAATATGTATGCATAAACAAGAGAATCAGCCAAGTTTAAACCTGCAGTACACTTTATCATGACCTTTAACAATCACTCCGTACACGTCAGACATGAAAAGATTTTGGAAATGCAATTTCAATAGAGAAAAGTTAGCTTAAGCTCAACAATTCTACCAATTCAAAATGGGACTCTGCCAACATGCAGTATTCTTCTAGCCTTCCTCACAGAAAAACGATCATGGCTTTTCAGAGTTTATCATTAAGGCCTCTGCATGCAGCCCATCCCCTCTGATCTGAGCAATTAGAACAAAGGGAAGCGCCACTCGCCTCTTTCTGCCCCCTGACAGGGAGACTAAGCACATGCAGGTGTCCAGAGAAAGCTCTTTGAAGAAAATTACAGTGCATGTGCCCACAGCATGACAATTAGGCCCGGGTTATCAGCTGGAAATAAAGGCCAACGTGACATAGATGGACCACTGCATAGGGAAGAAGTGTATGTTTAAAAGTAATTAACCCCTTTTGGCCTATAATACACAATGGACTGGTGTGTTACACTTGTTGATTCCTGCAGATGATAAAACAGCCATGACTGTTACTTTCAAATGGAGCACAATAAGGAACGCACTGGAGGCCACAGTGGTGCCAGATTATGAGTTTCACTTTTATTTATCCACCTGCAGGGGGCAATGTCCACCTATTTTATAAAGTGACAGCGCTTCAACACTATCCTACTATTAAAATTGAAGTTACAGAACGTACATTCAATTTATCTGTAATTACCCGCTCTTGGCTGAAGTTTTAGTATGCATGTATTGCTCTTACTTTTTATTGTACACTGCATGTTTTCTGAAATCTCATGCTGGAACTGCTGCACTGTTTATTACATATGGTGCTGCACGTTACTTGAAGTTGGCCTCAGGGTGGTGGTGTAACACAACAGAGCGTATGTGAACCTGATTCTCTTCGCTGATCCAAACCTTTTACAGATTTCAAAGTCTTTCTGCACAAACTACACATACTACACATTTCTAATGAAATTGCAGCCACACAGGCCTCCTTTCTTATGCTGTTTTTGTTTGTTTTTACAGAAGAGACAAACGTGAAAGGGTGGAAATAATTTTTTTAGCAGTTGTTCTGGGTCTTTCATCGTAATATGTGAAGGTGCAGTTTTGAGGTGTGCAACTTTTTCACCTACATGAGGTGCTGGAAATCATTGAGATGGACATGAGAGGAGGTGATTGTTTAAAATGATTGTTGCAACATGAAACTTTTCAGATTGTACAGCTGAAAACAACAACATCCCCTGGAGTGACTGATGAAGTGGACTTCTATTCCTTCCTGTGATTGTTTTGTGAATGATGAAATGCTGTATTTTATACGGCTCATATAAGTGTACAGTATGTGGTCTATATAACACCAAGTACAAAGTTTTGTGAGTGTTAGTCTTCTATTTATCATCATTATTATTATTGTTGTTGTTGTTGTTTTCCAGTTATCTATTTATTTATGTGATTACGATTTCTTGTTTTCTCCTTTTATGTCTATTTTCTCCTTTTTCAATTTATTTCTTTTGGTCTTTTTCTTTTCTCCCGTAAATCTCCAATGTCACTTCCGTGCCTGTAAACCAGTAGCTAAGCATGCACATGTGCGTAGCTTAGCTCATTAGAGAGATTTAACATACATAAGTGTGTGAGCCACGGCGGACACTGACCCTGATAAAGATCTAGTTTGTCTCGTCGTGTTGGTCTGTAGTAAAAGTAAAGTACAAATGAAACATTAAAAGAGGTTTTTAACAATAATGTCACATGCAGAATTATATTCTTTTAATTTAGGCCTACACATTACACATAATGTGCAAAAGACATGAGGAAGTTACTGATAATGATATTGATAATAATAATTATACTAATTATAATAATAATAATAATGATAATAATAACAAATTTCATTTGTGCTTTTCAGGGCATGATGCTTTACAACAGGAAAACAAGAACAAAAGTGGAGTATATATATACGTGTATATATATATATATATATATATATATATATATATAATTTATTTTTTATTTTTTTGAAAGACATAAATTCAAAAACATTAAAAATTCTAAGGATGACTTGTTACATAAAATCATTTTAGATCAGTAAATAAAAAGCAGCTATGAAAATTTTTGGGGAGTCAGATATCCAGCACAGAGGTCTTTGGGGAGTCAGTTCCAGAGAGCAGGGGAAGTAATTGAGAAAGCTTGGTTCCCCCCCCCCCCCCCCCCCCCAGGCTCTGCATTTGGTCATGAAGGGAATAGTAAAGAGGTTAGTTTCGGAAGACCATAAGAGATTATGGGATGGTGGTGTCAGTAAAATCGGAGGGCGCCAGGTCACTGAGGGCTTCGCGTGTGAGGAGGATTATGAATTGAATTTGTTGCAGAACAGGAAACCAGTGGAGTCTCTGGAGGATGGGGGGTGATGCGATCGCGTGAAGTGTGAGTGAAGAGTTGAGCCACAGAGTTTTGAATGCACTAAAGCTTTTTGAAAATTTTGTTTGATGAGCCATACAGAATGCTATTGCAGTTGAGTCTGAATGCGAGTTCATTTATCACATGGATGTGTGAAGAACATTCAACAGTTTGTTCTACAATTTATAGAATTTCACTACGTACAAATTTTATGTTACAATAAAGCTTTAAGAATGACATAATCTATTTTGCCATTGTAAATGAATGTACTGTACTGACTCATGTCTTTGCTCACAAATGGAAGGGATAATCATCCATTTATGTAAAGATGTAATGATTCAGAATACAAATCTGTTGAGGTGTCATCCACAGGGATGAAGCAACTGCTCTTCTCAATGTTGTCGTTTTGTGAGATTCATAAGGGATTACTGAGAGTAAAACTGGATCATTGTACTCCATCACATCTTATGAAGGTTAAGACTTGGGAAACATTGCAAAATTTTCCCCTAAAAGGGTACTAACAGAGTGAAGTTCAAGTACTGAATGAAGATATGGGTTAAATTACACAAGAAATCCCTGTGTTCTATATCATTTGACTGAAGGGTGGGAAACTGAAAATTTTTGTTTTTAAATAGGCATATCTGAAGTATATGTAATTTCCTTTAAAAAAAAATATTTTTGAATGTCGAGGTCCAAACAGCAAATAGGCCAACATGAGTTAAAGGAACAAAGCAATGCCTTTCATTTCATAGATGCATTTATTATGTATTCCACACTATGTACAGTATGATTTTGCTTTTCATTTCATAAAAAATAATACAACTGGTAAACAAGGGATTCATTCTTCCCTCATTTATCAGGCAAGAGGTCGAGGTGATTTTAGAATCTGAGCCCACTCAAATTCTTTTGCTTGCTGATTCACTTAAATGCACTCATTTGCACAAACAATATACAAGATCTCCTCCAAAGCAAGTTTATAAATTTGAGTTTACATATCTAAGAAAAACAAGACAGAATTTCTTTGCGTTTGGTCCAGAGGTGGTAAATTTGTAAATTCACTTGGCAAAAGTTCAAGACGTTTCAGAATGAGTCCTTTTAAATATCGATGCAATCAATGAGGAAAGTTTCAATCACGTATTGATCCTTAAGCAGCAGTAGAGACCTCTGTCTTGCTTGTTGAAACTGAAGTCTCATCCTCCACCATGCCGCCCATTCCAATAGTGCTCAGCATGCAGTTACGGAACTGAAGGGCAGAGTGAGGACAGTATATTTAGGAATTAAGATTAACAATAAAGAATAGTAGGGAAATTTATTGAATATATATGTAGAACCTACCTGTTTGTTCAACAGCACATAGATGACAGCGTTGTACAGGGCTGAGCTCTTGGCAAAGAAAGCAGGGATGGAAGCAGTCAGGGCTGTGAAGGAAGCTCCTTTGTTCAGAAAGATCCAAGCAGCAAAAGAAGCATATGGTACCCAAGCTACCAAGAAGCCAAAGACCATCAAGACACACATGCGTGTTACTTCCTTTTCAGCTTTCTGGGTAGAAGCTGAATCCTGCTGCTGGGCTGCTGCCTACAAAGTTAAATGAGGTAAGAAGGTTATAAGTGTTTGAATAGATTAGGATGACAGATTACGTGCGTGTGATTAGTTTGTTATTTACTGCAGTAATTCAACAGAACTCATATTAATAGTGTAAAAACAATTCTAACTTTTCAAACACTTACAGCTTTGACTGTCATCACAAGGCTTCCATAAGTAAAGAAGATGAGGAAGACAGGAATGGTGAAGTGGCAAGAAAACATGTACATGACATATGACTCGTTGTTGAATCCTGGAGCCAGAGTGTAGTAGTCAGATCCGCAGGAGCACTGCATGCCCTCAGGAATGTACCTGTTTCGATTTTCATAAAAAACAATCACCCAAATTGCTTCAACAATATCTCAAAGCTCTTGTTTGTTCTATGAGTGGTTTAGACAAAATAAATCTTTTTGGAATGGCTGTAAAATAGTAAAGCTCCACGAAACTCTTATAAAGGTTTTCATAATATGTGAATTTTACCTGGACCAGCCAACAAGTGGAGGTAAAGCACAAGCAAGAGCCATGATCCAGGTGAACAGGACTCCAAGTCCAGCGTGAGTTCCTGTGAATTTGAAGCTTCCCATGGGTTTGCAGACAACAATGTATCTCTCAACAGCCAAGACAACCAGGGACCAGAGAGCAACCTGACCTGCAGGGCCAGAAAAGGAGAAATGTATTAATTCATGCTGTTAGTCAGCCAGCAACCCCTGAAGACGTCCCTGATGTATCCTGCTTTCTCCTTCTTACCTCCGAGTGTGGCCATGAACCCCTCAATGCCGCAGAAGGTGGGTCCAAGGACAAAGTAGCCGAAATAAGCAGATGTGATGGTAATGGTGAAGCCAAAGCAGCACATGATGAGTCCAGCCACAGCCAAGTTCACCAGGATGAAGTTGAGAGGCTGCTGAAGCTTTTTGTTTGTAAATGTTACAAACAGCGTCAGACCGTTGATGGGAGTTCCAGTGCAGATCAGGAAGAACATGTACAAAGCTAGAATCTTGTACATGATCGGGTCCACCATGTAGTACTGAGGGTACTCAAATGGACTCCTTACTATTCCACTTCTGTTGGACATGGGGATGTAGAAGTTCTGTCCCTCTGTGCCATTGGGCTCCATTCCTCCATCCCAAGCCATCTTCAGTTGTCTGGTTGCCGGAGCTTCAGCTGACAGAAAATGCCAACGGTATCAGAGAGGTGAAAGCCAACCTCACACAGGTAGTTGATGCTGATGTGTGCGTTTTATACCCCTCTAAGCGTTATCCTCAAATTAGTAAAATTAGATTACAGGAGGATTCGGAGGAAGTAAAGAGCTCAAGTCAAACAGATAATCGACCTACAAAAACATTCTTACAGACAATTACCTCATGGTTGAACATTTCACATAAAGTTTATAATGCAAACAAGATGACATGACCTGCATTTTTACATAAAGCATTATAGGATCCTCTTCTACTAGAACATGATAAAAGCATTCCCCCTTTTTCTCCAAAAATGACCAAAGACAGCATTTTCTGATCAATGGATATTTATTTTCTTTTCATTTTAAATGCCACTTAAATGATTATTGTAAAGACAATTTTTGTATCTACAAGAAGGCACCATTTGCAATCTTAAAATACATTTTGTAGATAATAAACTGCAAATGTAATCATTTATAGTGGTGCTAAGAGAAGTAGGTGACATGGTAAAATTTTAGCAATTAAGATCCAAGCCAGATTTTAAGGCTATTTATAGGAGTGGATGTTACAGAGGATGCATTAGTGCACACAGGGTTTGGTTTTGACACACTTAACGTTCCTGCTGTAATGCTCAAGGACACAGACTGAGTCTAGCTTTTTTAACAGAGAAACTTACAAATTATCATTATGCATCATTTAGCTATATCAAATTTATTGTATCTGCAAGTCAATTTGAAAACAAATATGAATAACTGTGTGCCTGTCCATTTTAAAGGTACATGTATCAGTGCTGTTTACATTAGACACACAAATCTTTGCTTGCTTCAGTTACTCCACACTAAAGCAAGAATTTGCTATGGTTTAACCCTTTCCCCTCCTCACATTTTTCCAGTTTGTGACCCTCACGGCCAAAAGTGTCCATACACAAAAAAATGCTGAAAAATCATCATGCGTTAATATTTTTTTATGCTTTTTTTTTTCTAAAGACAATATCAACAATGTCCATCCTAAGTAGATAAGCCAAACATTCAATCACTCTTAGGATTTTGACACTTAAAAAGCAGGTTTGAATGTATGGATTGCTGCCTTGTTAATCACAAAAAAAGCCAACAAAAAAAACAAAACAAACGACAACAACAACAACACAAAAAAAAAAAAAACACAAAAACTGTATTATTTCCCATACAATGAATATTAGAGGGATGGGTGTTTGGTGGTGATTAGATACTTGCACATTTTAAAGATTAGCAGCAAAATCCTCTGATTCCTTTTGTATTTTTTGGAATTTCAGAATCTCAGTCTGGGGACCCTCATGCCATTTCCCCCCATAATTCCTTTAGACCTGCACAAAACTTCCAAAACTTTGATCAATTTAGGACTTTTAATCCATTAAAAGTTGGATATGGAATATGGACACAATAACGATATCATATGCATCTAGGTTGTAGTTGCAACAGCAGAAAAATAATTCCAGCCGCTGTGTAGACAAGCTCTTGCTGAAGTGACCTTACCAATCCAGGGGAACAGTTGCCATTCCCACATTTTGATACTGTGCAAAATTTTTATTTGTGTCCATGTAGGCTTCACCTAAATTAATTCCAGTTTTTCATCTTCTCAGTTCACTCCTCTTCTGAGATGGATAACAAAATCTTTTGGGCTCTGGAGCAGCTGTTTGACTTGCTGACTCCACCATTTTTCCCAGTAACCACCTAGTGGTGCCACACATACTATTGCAACATACAGCAGATACTGTATTTAGCAACCTGCAATATCAGCCTCTATTGGCTTATACTGCAGATGTAAACAGAACACCATTGTCAAATACGTTAAAATTTATTTTTAATATTTATTTAATTTATTTTCAGCCTAAATATATATTTTCTAAGGAAATGCTGTACCTTTATTCGGCACCTCTCTAAACGCCTCGTGGAGGTATTATTTTCTTTTAAAAAGTATATACAGTATATATATATATATATATATATATATATATATATATATATATATATATATATATATGTTTCAATTATCTGAATTATTATTATTATTTAAAAAAAAATTCTATAGAATGAATTTTAGGGGGTTGGGGCTTTGGTGGCGGTTAGTATTATGTATATTTTATGTATATCACAAAGATTAACAACAGAATTAATTTGATGTCATTAGTATTTTTTACACACTGTACTATACTTCCTCTGGTGCTCTGAAAAAAGGGGGTATTCCAGGTCTTTACTGTAATAAATTTAGTACATTTTACACAATTACTCTATGTTCCCTCTGTAAATATGAATTCATCATGTTTATTTTACACATTTAGAAAGAATATTTTACACGTTCAAAAAAGAACACTGCATGAAGTAGATATAATCATGTTGACTGAAAAGGTTTCAATAGAAAAGCTGAACACAATCTAATTATGTTTGTTCACCACCTAAACCTCCAAGTGATGATGCAGCCTGGCTGCTCAGCCACAGAGATTCACCTTGAGTTGTCTGTTCGGCATGCAAGAGTCTAATGCGGGAGGCTGGGGTTTGAATCCCACCTAAGCTGTCCTTGTGTCATATCTTCCTTGTGTAAGCTACCTTTAGCCTGAAAGCACTTTTATTGGTCAAGGTGGTGATAATGCTCTTTGAAAAAAGTGAAACTGCCTGTTTGTTCAAGTTTCTCAACTTATTTTCGACGGCAGGGTGCCTAAACTTCTGCCTCCAAGGGTTAATTTTAAGTTTTAATTATAAGTTCATTTTACAATGCTGAATTTTCCCTTCTGGGATGAATAAAGTACTTTTCATTTCATTCATTTATTCATTCATTAAAGTGAAAACATGCCAGTGAGCCATGGGCCAAACAGAGATTTTAAGGGTGAAACTCAAAACAAATGTAAAGCAAAGTTCTTTTAATTATTCTTCAATATTTAGCAGAGTAAATAACACACTGCAAAAAACACTGTTATGTCAAAATAACAATAAAGCCAGTGTTAGGAGGCCAACAAACAAACAAACTGCAACCAAATATAATTTTTCAAGTTGATATTGTAGCGGCTGGTGGTAGATGGGCTTGTTTACAGTCATCCTCAAAATTAGTCATACCCTCAAATTACTGTAAAGAAGGAAAAAAATAAGATGTCAGTAAAATAAGATGAAAATGAAAAAAAGTGATAATAAATAAAAAGTATGTGAAAATCATATTGATTTTGAATCGAAGTTTGAAAGAAATATTAAAAACAAACAATAAACAAGTAAACAAGCATGATGGGGCTACAAAGCAAAAATTTTGTTGAGCAACATTTTGAGGCAATCATTGCAATCAGGTGTTTTCTCTAATGTTCAAATAGAATTCCACACCTGTTGACAGGTATTTTGGTCCACTGTTCATGGGAAAAGTGCTCTCATGTGTCAGGGACAGTTTTGTTTTTTAATAATCATTTCCAACCATAATTCAAAAGCTTTTTTTATATCACTATATTATTATATTTTATTATTAGTTACTTTAGTTTTGTTTTATTTGAATTACGCTTGTGAATTTAGTCTATTCTTTAATTGGAGGGTGTGAATAATTTTGAGGACGACTACATACTTCCCATCACGCCCTCCAGCTCCTTCTGTTCTTTTCTTCACCATGACCAAACTTCCATGTAATACCATCACTCCATCCCCATCTGATATTATTCAGGACATCCACTAATACCCACAACATGTGTGCATACCAGTATAAAAATAATTACTGGGATGGTAAATGTGCATTACCACTACAACATATTAACCGGGTATCAATGTGACATGAAAGTGTTATGATTGGGAGGGCTATGCCTCCCTATCATGAAGGGGTGTTCATAATCAGTTCTGAAGTGCCATTGTCCTGCATGTATTCAATGGCCCCCTACTCCAACACACCTGATTCAAATTAATAAATCAATCAACATGAAGTTCTGCACAATAATTCACTAATTTAAGTCGTGTGTTGAACCAAGAACGCATAGAAAACCTGCAGGATTGTGGCCCTTGAGGACCGGAGCTGGACACCCCTGATGTACTGTAATGTGAAAATAACGTGCAGTGTTTAAGCAACCAAATGGTGTTGGAGTCAAAGTTATACGATAATTTTGGAATAAAATTATAAAATTGTGAAGGTATAAAATGTTCCAAGAACTCAATTTGCTCCATCAAAATGTGATTCAATCACACTGTATCAACACAAAATACACAGGTTTATCAAACATGAATAAGTTCTGTGAATTGAACTCAATTTTAATGTTGCTGCCAAAGCAAATAATCAGCAAATGTATACTAATGAGTTAAGTAGGTTAATAGGTTCCTTTTTTTCCAGTGTGATTGTGACTGAAAGTACCCCCACTAACTTCAATTAAAACTGAATATTCTAATTTGACTGTCATAACAGTTTAAAACCATTCATTTTTTATTTCATTTAGAAGAAAAAAAAAACTGATATTTGATATTTCAAATGTTTCAGGTTTCAGGTTTTCAAGTTTATTCACATCCACATGCACACACAGGTGAAGAATTACATCTCTCATGGTATACACTTTTCTTACAGTGGTAAGTGTGTGAAATGGGTCTGCTGAGAAACCTACTTAAAGCTTATAGTTGGGGGCCCAGTTTTTTTTAGTTTTTTTTTTTTCCTTGAATCCACCAGATTCAGCTGGTTTCTTGCATTTGGACAATCACATATCTGTTTAAATTGAGTCAACATTTTCTTATGTTAGTTGAAACAAAGCAGATGGAGTTGCTGTTGACCTCCTCTTTTTATTGTTGCAGCAAATATTGATGTAAACATATTATATTTATGGTAAACAGGCACATAAATTTATTGCTGGCAAAATGACATAATCATGTCATTAGGATTTACATAATGTGAATAATCCTGTTTAGACTGTTGTTTTGAGTCACTTGATGAGAATAGAAGCGAAATAAGAACTGGGCTGGTGGCTGTGTGAATAATAGGCTTTACTCAGCCTTCGTGTGTGCTTGTGTGTGTGAGTGTAATACTCCTGGCCTGACTTTTTGTCCCAGTCAAAACTTGTGTTGAGGTGTCGTCTTTGGGGCTTGAGCAACTGCTCTTTTTAATGTTGTTGCTTTAATAAGGGAATACTGAGAGTAACGCTGGATTATTGGAATCCATCGCATTTATGAAAGTTAAGACTCAAGAGTGCCTTGATGGAAGACATTTCAAAGTTTTTTTTTAGTAGGGGTACTAACAGAGTGAAGTTCACGTACTGAAAGAATAGATAGGTTATTCCTTTGATGCATGAATTATGATAACCCCCATCAGGACTTTCTTTTTTATTAATTGTATTTAACCATCTTTATGAAAAAAATATTTTTAAACTCTTGTTTTTTCAACAGATACCGGTCAAGGGGTTTTTTGCACGTCTACTGTAGTGGACAACATGCGTTTTGAACGTGGAATATGTAATTGATAAATTAATGTTTTTCCATACATTATGTAAAATCCACAAATTAATATAGAACATAGAATTACAAATTATACATTTGAATATTTCAACATTGCTCCTCAGCCTCTGCCTCTATATGCTCATGTCTTGCCTGTCCCACATCCTGGTCTCCAAACATAAAAACTTATAATGGGAAACTAATGATGTTAAGAGATTTCTTAAAATCCACCGGTAAAACTAAGTAGCACAAATAAAAGGCTCCCACATAACCCTTCTTCCATCTAGACAGCTTCATTTTCACATGTTTGAGCAATGTTATACTCTTAAAACAAATATAAAACTGACTCATAATACAAGTTAGTTATATGGTAATAAAAATGAAATGGCTCTCATGGCTCTGCCAACATGTAAATGGAAAAGCAACTATAAAGTTGGTTTTATTCATTAAGTTATTCTAATCAGATCTGAACAGTTCTTTCCATCACTTACTGTACTGTACAGTACTTGAACTTTACAAAAGATACTGTACAGTGACTGTGAATCAAAATCTTGTTTTTTGTTACCAATATGCAAGTTACTGTGTAATAATACAAATAAGTTAATTTAATGCTGAAATAGTTATTTTTGTTGATGTATTTTCAAAAACAACAGTCATACTAACACTATAAATTTTAGTATAAATATAGCAAGTAATGAAGTCTGTTTTAGAAGCGTGATTAATCGTTATTTACTTCCAATATAAAATCAATACTATATTTCTTTTAAATCTGTGTGTATGCTTGATGTTACCAGAGAGGGCTATCTACTCCAAAAGACATGAGAAGATAATCCTGAGGAACTCAGCATTTCTGCCCGTTGGTCGGCCTTCTTGGTAAATTTTTGCACACTTAAAGGACCTGGCCATTAGTTGGCAGTACATGGAGCAAATCCCCAGAGTCCAATGTAGTGGCTTTAAGCATGTATGCTATTAACAGCTTTGTTTAAAAAGGAAAAACCCCTTTCGAATACCTGTCCACTGTAATCCCTGTGTTCTATATAACTTGACTTATACTGTAGGTGGAGAGATAAAACGGTTATTTAAAAAAAACCACATTTGGTTTTGTGTTTTGCATCAGAAGTATGTGTAATTTCTCTTAAAAACATTTTTTAGATGTAGAAGTCCAAACAGCAGACAATAAGACCAGCATGAGTTCAATGAACACAGCAATGAATTTGATTTTACAGATGCATTTATTATGTATTCCACACTATGAACAGAATGATTCTGTTTTACATTCATAAACTACATATAAAAATAATGCCACTGGTAAACCAGTGACGCGTTTTTCTCCAGATAATTATATGAAAATAATCCCCACAACTTATGGATCATTCATCAGGCAAGAGGTCGAGGTGGTTTTAGAATCAGAGCCCACTCAGATTATACAGTATTGCTTACTGATTCGCTTACAGTAAATGCACTCATTTGCACAAATGAATTACAAGATCTCCTCAAAAGCAAATTTTAAAATTTGAGTTTACAAATCTGAGAAAAACAAAACAGAATTTCTGTGTTTGGTACAGAGTTGGTAAATTCACAAATTCATTTGGCAGAACTTTAAGACGTTTCGGAATCATTGAGAAAAGTGTCCACAGACGAAAAGAAGTGTTGATGAAATATTGATCCTTAAGCAGCAGTAGAGACCTCTGTTTTGCTTGTTGAAACTGAAGTCTCATCCTCCACCATGCCGCCCATTCCAATAGTGCTCAGCATGCAGTTACGGAACTGAAGGGAAGAGTGAGGACAGTATATTTAGGAATTAAGATTAACAATAAAGAATAGTAGTGCATATATATGCAGAACCAACCTGTTTGTTCAACAGCACATAGATGACAGCGTTGTACAGGGCTGAGCTCTTGGCAAAGAAAGCAGGGATGGAAGCAGTCAGGGCAGTGAAGGCAGCTCCTTTGTTGAGGAAGATCCAAGCAGCAAAAGAAGCATATGGTACCCAAGCTACCAAGAAGCCAAAGACCATCAAGACACACATGCGTGTTACTTCCTTTTCAGCTTTCTGGGTAGAAGCTGAATCCTGCTGCTGGGCTGCTGCCTGCAAAGTTTAGTGAGGTAAGAAGGTTATAAGTGTTTGAATAGATTAGGATGACAGATTACGTGCATGTGATTAGTTTGTTATTTACTGCAGTAATTCAACAGAACTCATATTAATAATGTAAAAACAATTCTAACTTTTCAAACACTTACAGCTTTGACTGTCATCACAAGGCTTCCATAAGTAAAGAAGATGAGGAAGACAGGAATGCAGAAGTGGCAAGAAAACATGTACATGACATATGACTCGTTGTTGAATCCTGGAGCCAGAGTGTAGTAGTCAGGTCCACAGGAGCACTGCATGCCCTCAGGAATGTACCTGTTTCCATTTTCATAAAAAACAATCACCCAAATTGCTTCAACAATATCTCAAAGCTCTTGTTTGTTCTCTGAGTGGTTTAGACAAAATAAATCTTTTTGGAATGGCTGTAAAATAGTAAAGCTCCACTAAACTCTTATAAAGGTTTTCATAATATGTGAATTTTACCTGGACCAGCCAACAAGTGGAGGTACAGCACAAGCAAGAGCCATGATCCAGGTGAACAGGACTCCAAGTCCAGCGTGAGTTCCTGTGAATTTGAAGCTTCCCATGGGTTTGCAGACAACAATGTATCTCTCAACAGCCAAGACAACCAGGGACCAGAGAGCAACCTGACCTGCAGGGCCAGAAAAGGAGAAATGTATTAATTCATGCTGTTAGTCAGCCAGCAACCCCTGATGACGTCCCTGATGTATCCTGCTTTCTTCTTCTTACCTCCAAGTGTGGCCATGAACCCCTCAATAGCGCAGAAGGTGGGTCCAAGGACAAAGTAGCCGAAATAGGACGATGTGATGGTAATGGTGAAGCCAAAGCAGCACATGATGAGTCCAGCCACAGCCAAGTTCACCAGGATGAAGTTGAGAGGCTGCTGAAGCTTTTTGTTTGTAAATGTTACAAACAGTGTCAGACCGTTGATGGGAGTTCCAGTGCAGATCAGGAAGAACATGTACACAGCTAGAATCTTGTACATGATCGGATCCACCATGTAGTACTGAGGGTACTCAAATGGACTCCTTACTAGTCCACTTCTGTTGGACATGGGGATGTAGAAGTTCTGTCCCTCTGTGCCATTGGGCTCCATTCCTCCATCCCAAGCCATCTTCAGTTGTCTGGTTGCCGAAGCTTCAGCTGACAAAAAATGCCAACGGTATCAGAGAGGTGAAAGCCAACCTCACACAGGTAGTTGATGCTGATGTGTGCGTTTTATACCCTCTAAGCGTTATCCTCAAATTAGTAAAATTAGATTACAGGAGGATTCGGAGGAAGTAAAGAGCTCAAGTCAAACAGATAATCGACCTACAAAAACCCTCTTACAGACAATTACCTCATGGTTGAACATTTCACAGAAAGCTTATAACGCAAACAAGTTGATATATGACCTGCATTTCTACATAAAGTATTATCCTCTTCTTCAAGGTCACAGTAAAGGTGAACCTTATTATCCCTGCAAAGGGAAATTTGTTGCACAGCCAGCAGTTAGTACATTCATACAATCAGTCATGAAAAAGCATTCCCAAAGAATTTTTAATAAATGCTCATTCTTTTTAAGTTTTTTTTCTTTTTTTAATTGCCATTTAAATGATTATTATAATGACAATTTTTTGTTTCTACAAGAAGGCACAATTTACAACCTTAAAATATATTTTGTAGATAATGAACTGCAAATGTAATTATTTATAGTGGTGCTAAGAGGAGTAGGTAACATGGAAATAGTAAAATTTTAGCAATCAAGATCCAAGCCAAATTTCAAGACTATTTAAAGGAGTGGATGTTACAGAGCATGCATTAGTGCTCACAGCGTTTGCTGTTGACACACTTCAGTTAAGCTCACAGACACTGACTGAGTCTGGCTTTTCTAACAGAGAAACTCACAAATTACTAGTACTCGAGTTGAGGGGGATGAGGCATCCCCCTGAAATAAAAATTATCAAAATCATCCCCCCTATAAAACTGCCATTCCCCATTCCATTCAATCCCTTTTTACAGTAAATCATGGGAATATAACCAATACTTATATAACCGTTTCGTTATCAGAAAGTAGTGCAGATGTTGTGGCAGAGAAATAAGATCTGAGGGCACAGGGGCACACAAACATGCAGTGATGCAACATAGTTGGTTGATGCCCGATGCCAGAGGGAACTGCAAAAGCTGTAGCGCAGACATCTTAAGGATTAACAGCGCTGTAATGTCAGCATGGCCAAACGAGTAGCAGAATAAAGCGATGTCTGAGACTATTTTAAAAAGACAAAAATTACAGGTGAGCAATGACTCAAGACTCAGGAATCTCAATCATTACTTTTGATCAATCTATACAAAAGTCGCTAAACTCGCCACAGGTTGCATGCACAGTAACAAAACAGCTGGTTTGTCCAGCTCCCCGTGTTGCCTCCAAAAGCTGAGATTCTTGTTAATCCGCTTGCTAAAACGCAGGATTTATCATTCAGTCATGTTAGATTGAGAATTAAGAGCCTGGCAAACGTAGAACAGATATTTACTGTTCAAATTAGACGAGGGTTTGTCTCAAATATTTTACCAGCATTAATGAAGAATTATTCTGTCCAGCATGATCGCCTCCAAACCAGGCAAATATCTGCCTGAGATCCGCTGAAAAGCAAAGCTCATAACTTTACTTCTAAATGTCCGATTAAAAAAATTCCGACTGTAGGGGGTAACTAGTGTCTAAAATAAGAGGGTAACCTGGTTTAGAATCAGCGTAAGTTCTCCCCTTTGGCGTTGTAGCTTACTTTCCCCAATCGCAATATCTCTGCGAGAAAAGCTTAAAACTGTGATTTTCATCTTCTGCATGTCTGATCTTCAAAAAGTTCTGGTGTAACTGGCATTCCAGACAAATACCAGTTTCGTCATGCGTTGCTAGTGTTGATCAGTCTTTGTTTAACAATGTTTATTGTTAATCAATGATTTTGCTTAACAGTTCTCTTGTGGCTTTTTAGTCAAATCCTTTGGCTCATAGATTATCACAAACTGCTTGGGTGCTGATTTTTGCCCAAATTACACAAAAATAACTTATTGCGTTGAAATCATTTGGTCTCCCCCAGTTTAAAAATGTTAGCTAAGATTCTGACGTTGAAAGCAGATTAAACAGTAGAGTTTTCCCATCCCCCCTGAAACTCTTTTTACAGCTTGACTACTGCAAATCAGTGCATCAATTAGCTATATCAAATTGATTGTACTGTAACTGCAATCAAGTTGAAAACAAATAAAAATATGGCTGTCAATTTCAGTTTTAATTAATTCATTTAAAATAGGGACCAGGCATATACATTTCCAAATTTTCCATGAAAATATGCAAGATTGCAGCCAGTGGCTAATCTCCATCTTTGGTCAACAGGCTGGTAGATGGTCAAGAGATGATCTCATGACTAACTGAATGAATGAATGAATGCATGAATGAATGAATGAATGAATGAATGAATGAATGAATGAATGAACGAACGAACACTTGGTGGCATTAGTTTGCTCTACCTGTATGCACAACAGCATACAGTACCTGTCTATTTTAAAGGTTTGTCAGTTTGTTTACCATACAATATCATAAATACCTTAATAAATGCCTTTTCTACATCATTTTCTTTGTACACATTTTCCCTGTTTGTGCCAATAAATTGTTTTTAAGTACACTCATGGTCCTATCCAATATTTCTCTTGTGTTCTGTTCGGATGCCGGGCTTTTCTTTCCTGTAAATTGCATTGATAGACTGTGAAAACCAGTGATCACTAATATTGTTAATTACTAGTCCCTTTCTTGTGTCATTTCCAATGTCACTGGTGAATCTTCGTTGCAGTTAATAGGGCACAGTGGGCTATTATTCTGTTGTCTCATGATTTTCAGGTAGAAGCTTAAACAGTACACTGTATCAGGGGTGGACTGGCCAAAGGGAGTACCGTGAGTTTTCCCGGTGGGCCGATGGGTCAGTGGGCCTATGTAGCAAAAAAAAAAAAAAACAACTTTAAATGTAGTTCGTCCGACCCTTATTGTGGGAACCAGTGTTTCCAGTTCCTCTTGTGTCTGGCTAATTAACATTGGCCTACATGGATGTCTGTCAGACCTCTTTCACCTTGGTCTTGGGGCTGTTGGCCAATCACAGCCAAAGACCAGGGCTGTGATACAGGAAGAGGCGGACTGGCCATCTGCGTGTTGTGGAGAGGGAGACCGCCCGCTAATGATGAGCGTTTCAGACGCGGAGCGCCCGGAAGTGCATTATAACAAATGACTAACATCCACCATTAGTACCACCGGAGGCTGCGGTGCACACAGAACACGGTGCACAGGGACTCTGCGTGATTTGGAGGCTGAAGTTACGATGCCGCAAAATGTTCAGCAGCATCACTGCAGCAGCTCATGTGTATGTTAGCAGCTTCCAAGAAGTGAGTTGGGCCACATGATGATGGAGGGAGAAATGACCTGGTGGAAGTTCCACAAACAGGTGCAGAGTAAGTAAGATGATAAAGGAAGAAATAGTTGCTTGGGCTGTTGCTGGTAAATGCTATTCAGATTGTTATTTTTTTTTAATATATACCCAGTTTGTGTTGCTCAGTTGGTAAAAAAAAAAAAATTAAATAATGATTAGTAATGATATCATTGATTAATTAATGATTAATAATGATAGTTAAAACAGCTAAACTTTAAACATTTCCTCTATAAGAAGCAGCAATATGAACACATAGCCTATAAAATATAGTGCAAAGCTGAGAGGGACTTGAGGTTATTTTTCTTATTACCCTCAGAAGAAGACAACATACCTGTAAGTACAGAGAGTTCTAACACAAAGATGTTTCAGACAGAAAATGGCTCACATGTGAAGAGAATCACACACTGAGGGGCTTATCTCTGTATACTGCAAACTCATGCACATACATATTGTGTTGTGTATTTCAAATAGCCTGCCTGTGTCACAGGGTGAACAACCGAGACTGGACTCTGCCCACTAGCTTGGTTTTTAGCATGCTTTTAATGGTTTTTGTGTGGTTTTAACTTTGGTTTTATTCCCAGCTACTTGGAGCTTTTAACGAACTGATTGGCAGCACTTGGGGAGAAGGACTCCTCCCCTGGCCTAATTGGATGCAGGAGGATAAATGCCGGTGTGCAGATTACAGGAGGCAGGACCGAGAGGAGAGGACTGGACTGGGACCGGGACCAGGAGGCGCAGCCGGGGGAGAATGTCGAGTCCCCCGACTGGGGAATTGAGATGGCGGTGGTGGCAGAAGCGGAATGGCTCAGGAATTGGAGGGCAGTCGCAGACCCGAACAAGGAGGCCTACGGCCGGAGGTGCGGCCGCCCAGAGGAGCGACTGCCCAGGCCAGAGAGCAGCTCTGTGTCCCGGGGGAGCCTACGGCCAGGAGTGCGGGTACGGGGAGGAGCGGCCGCCACAGAGAAGAAAAGAAGCCAAAGAAGCCAAGAGAGATGCCAACCACTGCAAGCCTTTTAGCCCCTTTTATCCTTTTCTTTTATGACTTTTTAGCTGGACTTTTAGGTTATTTTATTACTTTTAGTTTAGGAGTTTATTTCTTTAATAAAGCTTTTATTTCTTTTAACCAATACCTGCTGGCGATGGTCTCTTTCTTCCCCCTCCTCTTGCAGTCGCCGGTATTTGCAAAGGACACCCATGACACCTGTTTTCTGTTGGTTCAGCCAGAGGGACTGTGGTATGATGAAACTTTCATTTCTTTCTCAGTGTTCACATTAAACAATCAAACACTATTTATCCCCAAAGGGGCAATTAAAAGACACAAAGCTCTCATGATTGGACACTGTGTATTTCCATTTAGGCCTTGAGGTTTAAATCAGAGTTTGGTGCTTCCGGCCACACAAAGGTATTTCCAGGATTTAAATTGAGCCAAGGCTCCATTGTCCACATCCTCCTCTGCCTGTAGTTCTATGTTCTCTGTTCCGCTTTTTTCTGCCAGAAGTGGTGTGGTAATAGTGCACTATTACTGCACTATCACTGTCCGAACGATTTCTCCCACGAATAGAGCATCACGCACGGTGTCCAAACTTGGGGTGTGGAAACGTCCCTGTTCCGGGCATTTAATTTAAAGGCAGGGTGTATGATGTTTTCCAGGAGCATTTTTTACTATATTGCTTAGTCTTTTTAAATCCCTGATTACAGCCAATTAATTAAATCTTCTGACACAAAAATTAAAAAAAATAATCACCTGTGGAATGTACAGCACTGGAAAAACCCCTTCCAGTGAAATAAATTTCATTGGATGGTGTTTTGAACGGCCAGTGCTGATTGATTGAATGATTTTTATGTCCATCAAACTTGACTGCTCTCTGTCGCGAACCAACTGTCCTCACGTGCATGTGCGCACGCTTGCGACTCGCTGTGAGCATCTCAGTGCAGACAAACTGAGAGAACATGGCTGCTCACTACTCTTATCTATGCCGCTGTTTGCTCTTAAAAAGAAAAAAACGAATGTGGATGGAGGTGTTGGTGTTTGAAGTGAGGATGTTTTACGCCGCAGAAGAAGTTGGAGGTGAGATAATTATCAATTTTAGAAACCTGGTTCCTCTGCTGTTTACTTGGAAGCTAATAAGCTAGCCACCCTGTTGTTCTCGGTTATCTTCGTCAATAAGAGCGCACACGACGCATTTCTGTGCCCTGGAGGCGTGGTTTCGGGGGGTGTGAATATTTTTTTAAATGTAGATGTTCAAACTGTTTTCCAAGATCCCCTACGCTGCCTTTAAGTTCCGCAATCATTCCCCCTGGGAATGTGGGCGTTTCTCTGTGCAATCGAATTAGCAGACAAGTCGCTGGTAAGTCGCAGGCAGTCAGCAGAAAGGGGAACTTTTTCATGGCCACATCTATATTCTGAATAATCTGGTGGAGTAGATTCATTAATACTAACATGATCTTGTTGCAGCCAGGTTTCTGTAGGACAAAATAAATCAAGATGATGATCGCAGAGACGCCCCCAAGTGGTGGCCAGGGGTGGCCAGTGCCACCCTGAACAAAAGGCTTGCCACCCCACTGGCCACCCCTGGAAAAATTAAATTATATAAATATTTATATAGTAACACAGCGCAACATCCTTTTTTCATTTGAAATTCCACACGTGTCAAGACCGAATTTTTAAAAAGTATAATTATTTTCAATCAGGCAGACAGAGGGCACCTCATATTTTGGGTCCTACTAAAAGGTCCTCAGAGTGAAGACGCGGGAAGTAAATAAGAATGCTGCCGCCGTTTTGGATAGCAGAGTGGATACGATCCTTTCAACAATGGACTCAGAGGTAGGTGTTAAAAACAAAAATCACACTAGCTATTTTTTTTCCATTGAAACGGGCTATGTTAGCTAATCTATGCAATAACATAGATTGCATTGTTTTAGACGTCACATCCAATGTACATTACGGTTTCATGGGCTAATAAAGCTACCAAGCTAACATTAGCTAGTGTTTGTTAACCAGTACTCTAAAAAAATAAAAACCCCAATATTGAAATTCATCTGATTGTATTTTCATTTCATCAAGCCACTCATAAGTTTATATTGGCTAGTTAATGTGTTGGTGTTACTTGGGTTAGATTAAGAATATTTTCAAACCACCTTGCAAACTTTATTTAACTCTAGCTGACGTTAGCTGACTGCCACGGTCCAGGCAACTGTTGTCATACAGATGTTTGCTTTGATTTAATCAGTATGTGCTAACGACATGTCAATTTCCAGACAATGAAGAGAAAATCCACCATGGATATTGCCTCTTACTTCCCTAAGAGACAGTCAGTTACAGGAGAGCAGCACAGGGCTATTGCTAGGCAGCCAGGGTCAGAGACAGAGAGGGACACTGTGACTGCAGCTGAAGGTAACTCGGGTCATCTGCAAAATTTCTAAGATTGTCAGTTGTGCTAGATTTATATTTTCTATCAACAATATCACAGAATTGGACAAAATTCTAGACATTTTCCTTGCAGTGTAATATTACTTGTGATTTCCATAACTATATTTCCCCTTCTCTACCTATGGTAGTGCAGTTCTGACTAGAATTTCTCCTCATTATTTTAGACATTAAATATTAATTAATGTCTGTCAACTTAACAAGGGTTTTTGGCACCTTTTCAGAGTAATAAAAGGTGATATCCTGATGTTGAAATGTAGGGGCTCATAACATAGGATGAATCTTATAGTAACAGCATGCTTTGTTTATTTGCACATAACTAATTAAATGCATGATTTACACCATTATAGTAGAGGGCTTGGAAACAGAAGATGCAGACCACACCTGGCCTTCAACTTCAGATGCTCAAAGACTAACAGGTTAGGATCATATGCAAGTGGTGAAATAAAATGTTGCATATTTTCCTCCTCTCTTTCTCCCCCATCTTTATCCATCTACAGGCCCTTCAAATAAATGTCCCTTTCAATGCAGATTCAGTGTGCTCATGCTCATTATGGCTGTCACTGTAAGTCCAGCTATTTACTGAAAAATGTTTATTTTGGAGGCACACAATAGAATATTTTGATGAATTTGGTTATCCAGGAAACATAGCCTAAAACAAACAATCCAAATTTTAAAGTCCCTAATGTTTAGTTTCAGTTTTATGCCTTGGAGAATGAGAGCTAGGTATTGAGAGTTTGCTCTCAGTGCACTATATTAATGCATTACGGGGGGGGGGGGGGGGGTATTGTTTTGCATAGTTTACTTAAAAACCCTTGGCCACCCTGCAATTTTCTCTGCCCAAAAGTTTTTCTGCGGGAATCCCTGGATGATCGCCAATGAGATCATTGACTAAGAGACTTACTGTAGATGAAAGTTCAACCTTTTAAAGGACATTTAAAAAGTTTTACTCTTTTTCTATCAAGCATGTATTTTTTTAACAACGTATATCAGTCATTGGTGGAAAATACGTCTGAAATTTGGAACTGTGACACACCTTTACAACCACTAGCTGTCACATATTTAAAGGGACTAGAGGCAGGAATTAAAAAAACAAACAAACATGCATGTCCATTTTTTTTAATACAAATGGGTGATGAAGCGCTAAATACCAAAAATAACATTTCCACCCACATTTCTCTCTGTTGCCTTGAACAGGCTGTGTGCTGCAAAATGTGCAGCAATTCGGTGTCTGAATTTCCCGTGCTGCCCTACGGACGTGATGTAAAATGATGCTACATCCGCAGTTTTGATGCAGGAAGAAGACGGTCTCGGTAAATTCAAACACTGTAAGCGATAGTTATGGATTCTTCTGCCGTCAGCAAACAATCCAGATCAACTGAAAGACCACTAAAAAGTGTAACTACGAAGAAAAAGCGTAGTAAACAACATTATAGCTTCAGTTTGTGCACCCTTCCGTGACGGCTTGGCTCATGGCTGCAGTTACTTGAAGTCGCGGCAGTCGCAAGTCTCGTTTCTTAATCTTGCCTCTAGTCCCTTTAAATTATTTCATCATCATCATGTGGCAGGATGATGTACGTGTGTATGTGTATAGCCAATCAGTGGTCAGCAGTGACTTATATAAGACAGGTAAGATCTTGTTTGAAGTCAATGTCACCTGATGTCAAGCAACTCACCTGACTTGTTGATCACGTGACTTCCAGCAGTCACGGAAGATCTTCGGTTGCGATCGCCAGCCTAGACCACATGCCGAAATCAACGTGGTTAGTAGCTTGGCTGTTCTAGTGCTGCCAATGAGAACCCCCCTCCTGACAACTCTTTGCAGTGATCGGACGTATCGAAGCAGTGAGGACGAGCAGCTGCATCTGGTTGCTGCGGTCCACATCACTGGCAGCGCTGCAGCCGTCTTCTGCTCCGAGGGTGCCAAACACAGGAGTACTGCTGCTTTGCTTACTATTTATTTCTGTTGAGTCTCTGTTACCAGTTCTTGAGTGAACTGCACCTTGTCCCTCTATCATTGAGGACTGTTTTCTTATTTTTATTCTGTTTATCCGCCAAGGGTGGGTGTATGTCTGGGCGTCATAGATATGTCCTGGTAAGATGTCTCACTACACCGGTGCCGTGTGAATATCACCGTGTGTTCTGTTACCTGTCAGACCGGGAAGCTTAATGGTTGGGCAGTTGCCCCTTTGTTGTTCTTGATCATTTTTTATTCATGGTAATTTGTACATTGTTTTGTCAATTCTATTTCTCTTTTAATTAGATTGCTGCGAGCTTGATCCAGTGGAGGTGGTGCCTTCCAGGGTTGGAATCCCTTTTTCGGTTTGGCGTGAACCCTCTTCTGCATGCTTGTTGTGTCCTCGCGTGTGCTGTGGTGTGTGTGTGTGTGTATGTGTGGATGTTTGCACGCGTGCCAAGGGTGACTTCGTGGGATTCCTCCACCTGTGTCCTGCCCACCTGAACCCGGTAAGCTCCAGCAGCCACCATTTTAAATTGTGGGGTTTTAATTGTCTTTTTAAATAAACCTTTTGTATTGCAGAAACCTCGTCTCCAGCCTCATCAGTACATACGAACCTGATGCCTTCTGAGTAAGGTTAATCTCTGGGTAAAGTCCCAGAGTGGCGTTGTCGGAGTTTTATAAATAAAAGCTAAGTTAGCCTACTTACGTGCCCTTGCCACAATCATATCATATTAACACTGTCTTACGTCATCACAAATAATATTAATGTTAATCTTAGAATTGATATTTAATATTTAAAGGTGCCCTGACATCAACTTTCACTTTTCTGGGGTTTGGGGGGTATAATATGACCTGTTGTGCACTGATGAGGCCATGTGAATGTCCAGAGTGAGAATCAAAGTTCCTGTTTATAGTCAGTCAGCTTTGTCACTTTGTTCAGAAACGGTTGAATCAGACAGCAGCTTCTCATTCTATGTAGTTCTATCATTCTACGTAATTCATTTGCTCCAATTAGAGCACACTATCAAGAAAATCGGGTCTGTACTCCCCCGTTTCCAGTGGAACTGGGAACTGCCAAGAAAGGAGACGCTTTCAGATGCTTGTGTGTTTTCAGCCGCACAAAGTTAGGCACGTCATCAAGCTGGCTAATGCTAGCCTGCTAACAGTAGTCCGCCAGCTACTACTCTGTTAAACTTTGTAAATCAGATAAACGCCAATGCCAAGTTTTCATTCCAGACTGAAGTGATGCTAAGGAAGAAGTGGATCAAAACAACCGATTTGCCGCGGTGAAGGACCGAACTTTATAATAAAATGGCACACGTTTGTTTGTAGCCGGCAGTCTGCACAGTCGTGTTAGCTAGCATTAGCCAGCTCGATGACGTGCCTAACTTCGTGCGGCTGAAAACACACAAGCATCTGAAAGTGTCTCCTTTCTTGGCAGTCCCCAGTTGTTCCACTGGAAACAGGGAGGTACAGACCCGATTTTCAGATGTTTGTGTGTTTTAAGACGCACAATGTTAAGCACGTCAGTAAACACTAGCTGGCTAATGCTAGCATGCTGTGAAGTGCCGGTGTCGTGCGGTGTTGTGCCCCACCGGCGACAAACAAACGTGTGTTTTATTATAAAGTTCGGCCCTTCACCACGGCGAATAGATCGCTTTGATCCAGCTTTTGATCCAGAATCACTTCAGTCTGGAATGAAAACTTAAGTATGTTTGGAGTTTATACGATTGAAACAGTAACAGAGCAGGAACGGCTGATGTTAAAATGGCCCGGAAGAGGAAATGCCCAAATACCGGGAAGTTCCGGTAAGCGTGATAATCCCCTATTGTTTTACTGAGGAAGTGAGGTCTGGCGTTTCAAAATAAGACCCCGCTGTGAAAAATGCAGTTTTTTTCTTTGGAGATTTGACATATGCAGCAATGCCAACTACATGAACTAGTTTTTACTGCGCCACCTTACTTTTTATATGTAACAGAAGCAAGGTAAATCACAGAAATCTTAAATCAGTTCTTAGATTAATTTAATAAAGTGGTCAGTCTCAGGATGCTTTCATGAGTACTCGCTTGAATCGACCTTTCATGATACATCAGAAAAACCACAATCAACGACTAGTTAGATAAATATGATTTTTTATTAACCAGACTACAAACTATAAACTACATGAGATAAAATATGAAAAGGTTAAAATCAACAAGACAAAACAAACATAAAAAATGAAAATATGCAAGCGTGATTGATAAAAATTCACATGAAAGGTGAAAAATGATAAAGATGGAAGTAAACTATTTGAACTTTGATGTTAATCAATTGTTTAAGAGATTGAAGAAAGTTTTTCTGGATCCTATAGAACTAAGCTGAGATCTGTTTGATATGTATGCGGATCTGAGGTTTCACTGAGATGACATCATGGCTGTCTCAATTGGACCACTCTGGAACCCAAAGAAAGCAGTCAGGTGGAAGAAATCCTTCACGACCCTCCTGGATATGTACATGTAGAAGTTTGTCTGATGTTTGCGACTGGTTCAACTTCAGGATGGGATCTTCTGATTCTGATTTTGTCTCTCTGTTGGTGGCTTTTCCAAAGACTGCAGGGAATGGTGTCAAAAGTGATGCAGCAGGAAAAGATCTGCTAACTTAATCACTGAAGTGATTAAGCGATGAAAAATGTCTCAGCACTGAAAGCTGGAAAAATGAATAAAAAGAATCTCTGGTGAATGAGTCCCGATTACCAAAATTAGCACTAAGACTCGTGCCGTTGTTGACATGACGCACAGGTGCATAACTTGTTGCAAAAATTAATAAACATGAGCAACATACAGTAGATTTAAATTTAGTTACAAAGAAAAATAAGCCAAACAAAAACAAGTAAAAGGTTGATTCTCCTTCAGTCCATCTTGAAGTGTTTGCTGCTTGACCATTTTTTAGGTCAGTCCTTGCAGCTTACTGCATCCTCTCTTCTCTGTTATGTTTTTCTCTGTGCTCTCCGCATCAATGAAGCTCTGTGTGAGTTCTGTAACTCACAGCCAAGCCCACAAGAAAGTGTGCTCTGCTCTCATCAGCCAATCATTAGTAGACTCTTGCAGGAGCTTACTCAGATTTCTAGTTTGCTTATGAAGAGTAAAGTTTAGTTTGACAAACGTTTCTTCAATCTCTATCATGTCTAAACATTTGTGACCATCTGTAAACTTTATGTTGTTAAACCCTTATTAATAATGCACATGTGATACAATCGTTCAAACAAGATTAAAGAAGCCAACAAATAAATGCTGGCAAAATAAAGATTAAAGGCAAAAGATAAAAGAAATGACATACTTGAAATAAATGAATCAACAAAATTGGTTAAATATTGTCAAATCTTGATTACTGGAACAGTCTGCTTTCTAAATAGGAATAATAAACATGTTGAATATCATTTGGTAAAATAAAACAAACATATGAATAAAATACATATTTAATATCAAGGTAATGCATTGATTTTTATATTCCAAATAAAACCTTCTCCAGGTCTGGTCCAGAGACGCACTGTCAACTGAGGAGAAAATAATCTAATTCTTTGTCTCACTTTATTCATCTGAGATTTCATGATTCAGATTAGTATTCTTCCATTCTGGTAAGGATAACCACCTCTTTTTATAGTCTAAACAATGATGTTGTTTGTGAGTGTCCAGGACAGGATAAATTCTGTTGTGAGTCACTGTCCATTCCCTGTGGGGGTAAAGAAATCAGTTGATTTTAGTTTGGGGGTAGAACAAAAGGAGCCACATACTTGCGTCCCCTAATTGGCCCACCATAAATTTCCAGGGGATGTTTTCCTGACAGAAGTAGCTATTAACTCCAGTTATACACAGATCATGAATAATTCCAGTGAAAGGTTTTGTGCCCATCCCATGGTCAGTCATGAAGGGCTTGTGACCGGATAGTTGAAGTGTGGTCTTTGGAGAAGAGCTAATCCATCAATAATTTCAGCAGTTTCATGTTTATGCAACTCTTAATCTGGATTTTGATAAGGGAATAAGCTACAACTGTAATGCTATATTGGGTTACCAAAGTTCATGAAATTTTTTATTCAGCAATACTCATTTTAATGTTGTTGATATCTACATCCACTTTCAGGCTGTATGAATGAAACCAAAGGATATGGTAGGATACTGTGTCTCTATTTCAGCACAGGAGGTATCACCTTGGCATTCCCTATAAGTGTTCTTATGAACACAAATGCACAAGTGATCTTGTGATGTGTTTGGTTTCATCAGGTAAGCCCTGTTCAAACTATTAATTTTAGCTGAATATCAATTTTCCCCGGATTATTAAGAATTTGTGGTATTTCTTTTCTGTACTTCTTAGGAGTTTATACTCATCAAGACATGATCAATTACCGGCCGCTGAAGCTCATCAGTATTTACTGATGATGACTCTGTGCAGTGTTTGTTATGCTGCAAATGTTTTTCTGCCATTTTTTGAGAATATTGATGGCAGTAATTTTGACAAATGTGATCATTAACAGTCCATCCTGAAGAGATGGGAACAGAGCGGGCGGGGTGCTGTGATTCTGCGCATCCACTGATTTCATGCTGTTTTCTATCATCTGTACAAAAATGACTACAGGGTTTAAACAGTGACACCACAATACATGTTTTACTTATCAGTCATAAAGTGATCCGAAGATATTTTTAGATGTTTCGATGGACTCCAATGTGAACCGTCAGCATTGACACGCTTGATAGCTGCTAGCCACTTTTCATGTTGTTAGCGTTTTGTTTTTATTTTATTCATTTTATTTTTGTTGTTGTTGTTTTGGGAACTGGAAAAAAACATCTTCTCATGTCCGCGTGGTGGTCATGTTTATGGCAGCCATACACAGCACAGCTTTTGGGTATTTCCCCCATGTAGCGAAGCAATGTCTTTACCCCCTAGCTAACCAGATGTGATGAATTTGGCAATAGTTCCCAGATGCTTGCGCTGATATATTGTGTGTATATATATATTGTGTGTATATATATATATATATATATATATATATATATATATATATATATATATATATATATATATATATATATACAATATACAAAAAAATTATATATATATATATATTTTTTTTTTTTGTTATACTTGTGTGATCCCCGAGGGGAAATTAGCGCTCTGCATTTCACCCATCTCTGTACAAAAGTATCAGAGAGCAGTGGGCTGTTACTTAAGGCGCCCGGGGAGCAGTTGGTGGGGGTTAAGGACCTTGCTCAGGGGTCCACAATGGTTCACCTAGGGGTCGTGTTGGGGACTCGAACCCGGGTCCTCCGTGCCAAAGCCCACGACGCTACCACTAGGCCACCCACCGAAAAAAATTTGAATACTGTGAAAAGCTCCAGTATTATAGGCACAGACTGTTACATTCTAATCAGGTACGTAATCCAAACATCTGAATAAGTGCCCTGAGCCTTTAAAAAAAATCCCTGTCTTGGTTTAGAAGAATTCACAGTCATGGGGAAGACTGCTGATCTGACAGTTGTGCTGAAAACCATCACTGACTCCCTGCACAAGGTGGGAAAGACACAAAAAGTGATAGCTAAAGAAGCTGGTTCTCTGAGTGCTGTCTCAAAGCACTTTAATGGACAGTTAAGTGGAAGGAAGAAGTGTGGAAGAAAACGGTGTACAAGCCGGAGGGCTGACCACAACCTGGAGAAGATGGTCAGTGTTAAGTTCCCCAGTCTGTGATGACCTGGGGATCCATGTCAGCTGCTGGTGTTGGTCCTCAGGACATTTTGGAGCACTTCATGCTTGCTTCAGTGGACCAGCTGTATGGAGATGCAGACTTCATCTTCCAGCAGGACTTGGCACCTGCCCACATTGCCAAAACTACAAAATCCTGGTTCAACAACCATGGGATCACCTTGCTTGATTTGTCCGCAAACTCACCTGACCTGAACCCCATTGAAAATCTGTGGGGCATTGTCAAGAGAAAGCTGAACGGGAAGAGACCAAACAATAGAGAAGAACTCAAGGCTGTAATGGAAGCATGTTTTTTTCTTCCATAACACCTGAGATATGCCACAAGCTGGTTGCATCCATGCCACGCCGGGTTAAGCAGTCATTCATGCAAAAGGGCCCGAACCAAGTATTAAGTACAGATGCAAGATTTTATTTTAGAGGGCCTGACTTTTTTGCTTTTAAAATCCTTTATAATTGATTTCATGCAATATTCTAATTTTTTGAGTCTTTGAATTTGAGGTTTTCTTAAGCTGCAAGTCCTAATCAGCAACATCCACACAAATAAAATCTTGAAATATATAGATTTGCATATTATTTATCTATGCAATATGTAAATTGCACCTTTAAAGTTGAATTACAGAAATACAAGAGCTTTTTCCGGATATTCTAATTTTTTGGGTAGTACCTGTATACTGTATGAGAAAAAGGGTTTTCTCAAACAAACACTGTCAATAATAATAATTATAATAATAATCTCCCCCCCTCCCCGCCCCCCCCCCTTCGCCTCTCTTGGCGATTGGTTTGCTTTTGTCCATTTTTTCTTGTTGTTTTTTTTGTTCGTTGTATAGGGTGATTTGAGTTGGTTGAAGTTCCCTATAAATTTTCTTGATCTTTTTTATTTTCTATCCTTATGTCTTTTTCTTTTTTGGTTTTTGGTTTTCTTTTATTTTGTTTGTCTAGTTGTTCTGATTATTTTTATTTGGTTGATATGTCCATTAATGATTTTTGGAAATGTGGTTAGTTTTCTGTGGTAGTTTTTTGGATTTTTTTTTTACTTTTTTCTTTTATGTTTTCTTTTCCTGTCTTGTTTTCTTTGCTCCTTCCGGAGGGGTCAGGTTTAGGTTTTAATCTGTATTCACCTTTTCTTTTCCTCATTCTCACCAGATTTTCAGATTTCAATTGTTTTATTTTTTTGTTTTTTTTCTCAAATTTTTATGTCTTTTTTTGCCAAAGTCCCTTTTTTCTCTTCCTTCTATTTACAGTTTTTACCATTCTTTATATCTTCATTCTATAGTTATCCATTAGCATTCCCTTACATTTCACGTAAATTTAACATAAATATCAATATGTAAAAAAATTTCATTTCTTTAACTTCTTTTTTTTTTATTATTCTTTTTGATATTTTTTTTTTTTGTGATGTTTTTTTCCTTTTTTCTAATTTCATTTTTTATTCTTTTTGTGGTGGTTGTATGTTTTTGGTATTTTTATTTTGTTGTTTGTGGTTTTTTTTTATATATATAATAATCTTATATGTTTTTTTTTAGGGATTATATCATTTTTTTAATTTTTTGTGGATTTTCGGACTTTTTTTTTTGTCATTTCTTTTTATCTTTTTCTTTTTTTTTTGGTTTTATTTTTTTTTTCTTTTTTTCATTTATTTTTTTTTTTTTATTTTTTTTTTTTTGTATTTTTGTTGGTTTTTTAAGTTTTGTTTATTTTAAATCTTTCAACTTTTCATTTTTTTATATTAAAACAACATTATTTTTCTCCCCCAGCACCCGAGAAAAACAAAAACTAGACCTAGTAATATTGTTATGTTTTTATCAAATAATTAACTTTTTTTGCAGTTTGTTGTTTTTTTCTATTTTTTTTAGTTTTTTTTTTTTTTTTTATGATAATTTTTGTTTTTCCCTCCACCCCCCCTTATTCAACAAAAAAAAAAAATATAACTTTCTTTAATCAAAAAAATAAATACCATACCATTTCCTTTTCTGTTATTAAAGAAATCAACAAAATAAAAAAAAAGAAAATAACCCAAATAACCATCTTCCTCCCCAGATATAGGTTTTTTGTCTTACTAAAACAATACAATTTATAATGTTGGTAATATGTTTCAGGATTTAAAAATGCAAAAGACACTTTTCCCCACCAAAAAAAAAAAAATTAAATATTTTTATTTTTTTAATTGGGGGTAGGCAAAATTTGGTGATTTTCAAACATTTTCAACCCCAAAAAAAAATTTTTTTTAAAAAAAAAAAAAAAAAAAAAAAAAAAAAAAACTTTCATTTTAAATCCCTCCACCCCTTCTCTCCCAAGACTAGAAATAAGAAAAAAAATCAAATATCCTTCATGAAAGTTTTAACAACCTACAACAACATATCTTATATTCTAAGATAAATCATACTGTCTTTTGAGGAAATGGATGCAGAAACAATCAATCAGTCAATTTATTTGTCAAGTGGGCCATACATGACATACGTCAGAGATGAAATTACATGTCTGTCGACCCACGGTGCATTCAATAAAATACAATAACTATAAGATAAAAACATAAAAGGATAAAAAATATAAAAATATACAAAAATATTATAAAAAAAATATTATAAAAAATATAAAAATAAGAACCTAAAAACCTACATGAAACTCTACTCTATATGAGATGCTGAAAGCAGCGGGAGTGAAAAAAAGAGTAAAACTTACAACACGGGTAAGGACATTTACGGGTTAGGACTGTTTTAGACATGTAATTCACATTCTCTATTGCATTGTGGCCTGCCGCCTGCACCCCACCTATCCTCATTTTCCTAAACTGTTGGTGACAGCGACTTTCTCAGCAGTGGGTAAAGTCTGCACCTCCACAGAAAACGGAGTGCCTCTCCATGACTTTATGTGAAAATGAGCGGAATTAAACTTTTTCTTTTGCTCTCGTGCACTGGTTCGTGATTAGACCCTTGCCTTCATTATAAATATGTATCCTTTTTCCTCTTGTGCAGCGCCCCTTCACAAAATGCATCCTGGGCCCTTGCCTACTTTACCTATAGCAAAGGCCACCTCTGTAGGAAGCAAGCCATCAGTTGAGAGTCTTGGCACCAGACAACATGGACGATGCGACCTTCACTGGCAACATAATCTTCTGGTTTTTATCATTCAAAAATGTTCATTAATTTGCGTCACTGTAAAACAGCAAGTAATCAAACCAGCGTAAGTGAAATGAACATACAGTACAAGTAGCTTTGTTTTGATGCATGCATTTATTGTTTACTCTAAATTACATTTTTTTATATATACATCCTTTCATTTAAATAAAAATAATGCCACTGGTAGAACAGTGAAATATGTTTCCCCATATAATTACTTTAGGATTTCCCAATTTGGTCCTACAGTTCAAGGACTGCATCCTACAGGTTTTCAATGTGTCCCTGCTCAAGCACACTTGACCCAAATTAAATGGATTCAACAGCCAATAATGTTCACGACAATGACTTGTTATTTTGAGTCAAATGTATTTAAAGAGGGACACATTGAGAACCTGCAGGAGTGCGGCCCTCGTAGGACTGAATTGTGAAACCCTGAATTACATGAAAATATCCTCAAATTGATTGCACATTCATTGGTTACAACTGCTTACAGGTAAACAGTGTCTTAAAAGTTGTGGTGTTATGAGAGTCCATTCAAACCCCCTCGCTAATTCACTCACTCATGTGAAGTCATACGCACATTCACACAAATACTGTACATGATTTCTTTCAAAGAAAAGTTTCACTTTCTAATTTGCACATTGAAGCAAATCAGAGAGAATTCCTGAAGATGTTTCATCCAAGGTTGTTAAATCCATGAATTGTTTTGGCAAAGGTGCGAGACGTTTTGGAATGAGTTCATTTAGATTCTGAAAGCAATCACTGAGGAAAGAGTCCACAGATTTGAAGAAGTTGTCAAGATTAAGACCAATGATCCTTATGCAGCAGTGGAGACCTCTGTCTTGCTTGTTGAAACTGAGGTCTCATCCTCCACCATGCCGCCCATTCCGATTGTGCTCAGCATGCAGTTACGGAACTGAAAGGCAGAGCAAAGAGGTAAAACTTTAGACACTGGTAATAAATGTTTTAGAACATAGGGAAATCTCAAACATACAGTAGCATAGGGTTTTCTCTCTCAATATATATTTGAGTTAAGAAATAATCTAACATTAGCACATTTATGACAACGCGTTTAGTTGACAGTGTAGCATCTGATATTAGATTCTGCAAACAGCAGAATTCAAACCTGACAATTCATGTATTAAAGGAGCTCTATATAACTTTCTAAACTTTAGAAATATATGTCTGACTTTTGATGGCACAGTGACATTCATTGTGTAAAGCCACTGCTGCCCAGCAGCATCCCGATGCTAGCAACATTCAACATTTTTCTGTGCGACTTTAGAGTTGAGTTTAGCTTTATTCAACAAGTCACACACCATTAACTAGATCCCAGCACATGGGCCATTCTTAATGCACACCAGGGCTGATTCATCAAAGAAACCCAAGAGGACATTAACTGAGGAAGAAAGCAAGACATAAGACATTGGACTGAGTTTTCCTAAATACAGATGGCTAAGAGTAAAGGTATAATAAAAGATGGATGCAGTTAGCCATGGCTTGGGGCAGCAGTTTAGTGTTTCTCTAAGCTGATTAAAGTTTGATTCCAGGAAATGAAACCACTGCCATTCTATCATTTATGAACATTTGTGATATTGTGTATGTTTTCTCTATTTTATGGTGTGCCTTTTCTCATTTCTTTTTCCTATTTTTGTTGTTTCCAATATGAAAGTGCCTTCCAAGTAATGAAGAAAAGGAAAACTCAGAACCAACCTGTTTGTTCAACAGCACATAGATGACAGCGTTGTACAGGGCTGAACTCTTGGCAAAGAAAGCAGGGATGGAAGCAGTCAGGGCAGTGAAGGCAGCTCCTTTGTTCAGGAAGATCCAGCCTGCAAATGATGCATAGGGTACCCAAGCCACCAAGAAGCCAAAGACCATCAAGACACACATGCGTGTTACTTCCTTCTCAGCTTTCTGGGTAGAAGCTGAATCCTGCTGCTGGGCTGCGGCCTAAAAAGCATGGATTGATAAGAAGATAATTATTTGTCAAGAAAATTCAATAACACTATGCAAGATTCAGGGCTAGTGGTTAGTTAATTGTTCAAAAGCAGTGAGTCATCTGATTTTGTGTTAAGTGTGAGAAAGCTCAAATGTCACACTTACAGCTTTGACTGTCATCACAAGGCTTCCATAAGCAAAGAAAATAAGGAAGACAGGAACGAAGAAGTGAACCACAAACATGTATATGACGTATGACTCGTTGTTATATCCTGCAGCCAGAGTGTAGTAGTCAGGTCCACAGGAGCACTGCATGCCCTCAGGAAGGTACCTGTGTCATTTTTCAGAAAAGAAAAATTGTTAATATTCTACAGAGTGAGAATAAAAAAGTTCAATTACCCTAAAGTTTAATTTGTAAGAAGTATTTTACCTGGACCAGCCAAAAAGTGGGGGTGCAGCACAAGCAAGAGCCATAATCCAGGTGAACAGGACTCCAAGTCCAGCGTGAGTTCCTGTGAATTTGAAGCTTCCCATGGGTTTGCAGACAACAATGTATCTCTCAATAGCCAAGACGACCAGGGACCAGAGAGCAACTTCACCTGCAAGGAGACAAAATGACAAACAGTTTATATATAGGCTATTCATATTGGGCACATAACTTCTTCTACGAAGCACTTTTCGTCCTCTTTCTCACCTCCAAGTGTGGCCATGAATCCTTCAATGCCGCAGAAGGTGGGTCCAAGAATAAAGTAACCATTGAAAGCAGATGTGATGGTAATGGTGAAGCCAAAGCAGCACATGATGAGTCCAGCCACAGCCAAGTTCACCAGGATGAAGTTGAGAGGTTGCTGAAGCTTTTTGTTTGTAAATGTTACAAACAGCGTCAGGCCGTTGATGGGCGTTCCAGTGCAGATCAGGAAGAACATGTAGCAAGCTAGAATCTTGTACATGATCGGGTCCACCATGTAGTACTGAGGGTATTCAAATGGACTTCTAACAATCCCCGTCCTGTTAGACATGGGGATGTAGAAGTTCTGGCCCTCTGTGCCATTGGGTTCGATTCCACCATCCCAAGCCATCTTTACTCAGTTCTGTTGCTGTGCGTAAAGAGTTCTGTTATGCTGGAGGACACAAGATTCGGGCTTGAGTCTTGTGATTTTTATACCTGCCCACTCCCCCTTGTTTAAATGGATTACCATTACAGGATTTTGAGGTGAACTGAAGTTAGCGGGTCATTAATTTATCTTAACACCTGACAGAGGTAAGGTAATTTGGTCCGGATGAACTGTCTTAATCCTGAGTGAATGAACTTGAAATCAGCTTTAACACATTAGGACATTATCAGGTGTCAACAGGACATACACATGCACAAGTACAATTCCAAATAAGTTGGGGCATTAAAAAAATGAATAAAAATCTGATGGAAATGATAAGCAAATCACTGCAAATCTCATAAAGAATATAATTTTTTTTTTAATTCTTCATATAACATAGAAAACGTGTTGAAACAGCCATCTTATCACTTCATGGCAAATATTAGCTTAATTTGAATTTGGCGACACCAACACACAACTCATGTCTGTTATTACAAGGTGATTTCTGCCATTGTGTAGCATTTTGTCTTCTTGTAACAACTGTTTGTAAAGATTTATCACTGTAAGTGAGGAGAGCAGTTGCAGGAACAAGCACCCTACAGTAGGTGCTTGTTGTTAGATTTGTTGTTGTTTTTGTAGTTTCGTGATGTGCCAAATTTTTACTTCATTTTCTCTATGTATTTCTTATTAATTTAAAAGGGGACCATGTATTTACATGACCATACTAATGTATGTAATGCCAGAAATGGATAAAAGGCTGCTCTGTTGGGTCAGGCAGATATAGGCTAAATAACAAATAGGAAATGAAAAATACCTTCAAAACAGTACACAACAAAAAACAGACTGAGTGAAAGGACTGGATTGCAGTCAGGCCAGTTCAGCGCCTGGACTTTCCCCTGTAAAGCCAAGCTGTTGTGATGGATGCAGTACAGGTTGTAGCATATTCTTGTTGAAATATCAAAGGTGTCCCTGAGAGAGATGTTGTCTGAATGATGGAACATGTCGCTCTAAAACCTTTATATACTTTTCGACATTCATGATTACTTCACAGATGCCTATCCATTAGGAATTAATACAACTCCATATCATCAGAGATGCTGACTTCTCAACTGTCTGCTGGTAACAAGTTGGATACAGTAACTCCTCTTTTCTTTTGTCCAAAGGACACAGCATCCATGGTTTCCATTAAGACTACAGCATTTGATTCATCTAATCGCAGAACAGTTTGTCCATTTTGACCATTTTAAATGAGTTATGGCCTCGAGAAAAAAAAGTGTATCCGGTTTGCATGTCGCTTCTACCTTGCATGATAGAATTTTAACTTGTATTTTTGGATTTCAGAACGAACTGTGTTCACAGTAGTGATTTCTGGAAATGCTTCTGAGCCTATGTGGTGATTTCCAGTAGAGAATTTTTAGTGTCGTGAGAGGACCCAAAGACCACAAGTATTCCTGTTTTGACCTTCAGTCTTGTCCCTGGCATACAGAGATTCCTCCTTATTCTCTGAATCTACATGGTATTGATGGTGGAATCATCAAAATCTTTGCAACAGAAGAATATTTTTCCGATATTGTTTTAGATGCAGTCTGTTGCAGATTAGAGAATCTCTGCCCATCTAAAGATCTTTGAGGTTCTGCCTCTATGAAGTGCTCCCATTAAATCCCTGTCATGTGAGTGACTGGTGGCCATTTAACATAATTACTGTAGTGTCAAATGATCCATTAGTTGTTTATGGTAATACTTCTCTGAATTTTATTGTCCCTGTTGCAACTTTTCTGAGACGTTTGGTCAATTCAAAATGAGAAAATATTTCTCATGAACTGGAACACAATGCACATTTCCCATTTAGAACTAATGGGAAAGTATGTCTGAACTTTTGACTAGGAATACAAATATAAATTTAAGGATGTAACAATTACTGATAAAAAGATGAACCTCAATATAATTCCTAACGGTTGGTTTTGTCGTCTCAGATTTTAAGTATCGTAAAACAGTGATTATGGCACTTTGAAAAACTAACGGTGATGCTGTTCATTGCCTAGAAAAGCAGCAGCAGTCCCTCAGACACAGTTTGCAATGTTTGGCCTCTGAAAACATGACGGAAGACGCGGAATGCACCGGCATGAGCAGTGCAGCAAAGTCTGAAGTCTGGTTAATTTGGGATTTTTAAGGATGCTGGGAGGAAACTTTATTTTCATGTTTTTATTTTAATGTTTCTGCCACATTTCTTTGTTTATTATCGTAGTGTTGCTTTTACAAGCACATTTGATTTCTACTAAAGGCACATAAAACTGTTTTTTTTTTGTACCAGTTCTGAAATCTGTAAGACTTGATCAAATATTGAGCACTGAATGTGAGGAAAAGCATTCTTGGTTCTTACATACAATTTACATAAGGTGCAGTTATCTTTTATGGCCATCAGATGCCATCTTTAGAGCACATTTGTATGTTTAATGTTTACCTTTTATTATTTTAATGTTTCTGCCAATATAATATGGAATTTTCATACCGTTACATGCTTTATATATATATATATATATATGAAGAGTTCACTAGCAAGAGCAGACAAACACCATTGTGGAAAAACAGAGTTAACTGCTTTTCGTTGCTGTCGGGTACAATCTCCTATCCCCATTTTACATCATCAAAACCCTCTACTTCGTGTAAGCTTGATTTGGTGAAAATATTCAAAAAGCATACATATGTTTATATATATATGTATATTCATATATATATATATACACACAGTATAGATAGATAGATAGATAGATAGATAGATAGATAGATAGATAGATAGATAGATAGATAGATAGATAGATAGATAGATAGATAGATAGATAGATAGATAGATAGATAGTATAGTATTCTGATATATATATATACTATTTACCATATATCTGAAAAAATATCAAAAATGAGAAAAAATTGTGATGAATAGTGCCCTCCTTACACCCCTCACTTTGTTATTATTGTTATTATTACTGCCTCGTACCTCTTCTTGAACTAGGTCATGCTTACATTTTGCTTCAGCTCTATATTCACTCTGCTTTACAACTTCATGCCACATACATAAACACAAACTGTTGAATTGTTGTGCAGTCATGAAAATGTTTTAAATCCAAAGCTGACCTTGGACTTATTTCTTCTTTTGTCTTAAAAAAAACAGTTACAGCTCATTTTTGTGGAGCAAATCGTGGATTACTTCATACATGAATTCAGTTGTTTGACAATTGACCAGACAAGCGAATTTCAATATTTGTTACTTTAAAAATAGCGGATTAATGTGATCTCTATAACTGTCATTATGAATTATTTAAATGCCTGGGAGTACATTTTGAAGTTCTTCCTCAAACTTCTAAGTAGTGCAAACATGGTAACACCAGTGAGCAGAATATTTTACATTTACATCATACAGTGTCCCAAGATTTTGACATTGGTCTTGTCATAGACAGGTGGTGGTGTAATCATGCCGTCTTTATTTATAATTTGATTTAGACAATCAATGAAGTAGTTCAGCTCTAAAATCCATTAACCTCTAAAAGCGTCACTATCCTGATTGGATTAACTTCAGTATCTCCTTGTCCTGCAATGGCCCGGCCACAGTGTTGAAGAAGCTTACCGTCACAAGTTGGCCAAAAACAAGATGTGACCTATTTGTTTCTTTAACATATGTAAATTGTCAGATGTTAAAAGCAAGCATTATTGAGAAACCCTCTGTTTACTTAATCTGTCAGTGTAAGAAAGAATTAAAAATGCTTATCTGCCTTTTGACTTGATCAACAAAGGGATTGGAAAATCAGAATGTGATGAAATGATCTTCTCAGTTTACCTTAAATAGGTAATCACAGTTTTCTAAAATACATCAATTTAAAGTCAAGAGGTTGTGCTGCCACAAACAAATTTGGCTGTAATGGCAGCATCCTTTGTGAGTTATCAAAATTAGTTTGCTCAAATGAACTTTTCATTTCGAATATGAAGGCAAAATAATAGAAGAGAAAAAAAGAAAAAACACATTCAACACTATATATACAAATACACAGGGCTGCACACATCCAGTTCTCAAGAGCTACTAGCCCGAACCTTTAGAGCATCCCTTCTCCAACACACCTGAATGAAATGAATGGCTCATTACCAGGCCTTTGCAGAGCTGAACAACATGTGCATGAGGGAATTCAGCCATTTGAATTCGCTCTATGGGCGCTCTAAAAGTTGCAGGATAGTTGCGCCTGAGGACTGGATGTGTGCACTCCTGCAAATACACACTTGAAAAGGAGTGAGAAGTAGGGACAACTTGTAAACTCCCACCTGATCTCCTTGAATAATGAATAAGAATGAGCTTCCTGGTTTAAACCTGTCTAGATGCTCATGTCTGATAGTTAAATAGGACTTGTATTCAACTTTGATAAAAACATAGATTTGATTTAGGGCTGGGATAAACAAATGTTCTTTAAATAATTAATCTAGCTATTTTTTTTTTTTTTTTGATCCATTGGGTAATCCAGGGGTCAGCAACCTGTACCAGTCAAAGAACCATTTGGACCTATTTCCTACAATAAAGAAAACATTGGGAGCCACAACTGACTTTTGACTTAAAATGAAATAAAACTTTAATGTTTTTTCCATTGCCTTTATATTAAAGGTATAGTCCGGAGTCTCCCCGCCGTTTCTGTTTGTGAACACTATTCAAACTGAGCGCTCCTCCCCTCGGGCTCACTTTTCAGCCTCTTCAGCTTCAAGCCTTTCCTTCAAAGCTCTGAAGCGGGTAAAAGCCAAACCAATATTAACCCTGGTTTTCCAACATGCACTATCTAAAGCTCTTTTCACTGCAGAGTACTTCCTTTTTACTTACATTTCTGCATGCAGCTAAAATATTTTAAACTCTTTAAAAAGAAAGATGTCAGGTTGAAGGTTACTTTCAAGGAAATGTCTTTTTGAGTTGTTGTATTTATGCAGGCGAAAAAAGGCCACTAACTGACATTATCCACCGGCAGCAAACCAAACATTCCATCCTGCCGTGCCGTCATCCTTTTACTGGCACGTGCAGTCAGCTGTGTACCCAGGAAAAAAAGACTGTTTTACAAAATATGAACATAGCTACGCCAAATTATCTGGACAGTGAAAGCAAATGAATCTGCCCATGCAGCACTGAATCCTTCATCAGACACTTTTCTTCTCCATAGTTGGCCTGTCTGGCTGCATGGGGAAGTGATCAGAGCGCAGCACACGACAGAGTCAGACTGGTTAAATAACCTTTTGCTCATTTATTATTCACTTTAAATTCTGTAACTGCAGCAACAATAGCGCAATGTTGCGATCCTTCTGTAGTGACTGTACTGAGAATCCAACCACAACAGAGATGCTCCGCTCGGAGATGTTCCTAGAACAGGGCGCCAGGAGGAAAGCTCCACGTCACGTCCACACTCAGTTCAGTGACCTTGTTTATAATGAATTCTGTTTTTAATGTTTAATTCTGTGATTGATTAGTTGGTGGGGTTGCATGTAGCGCAATGAGCATGAAGAGCAACACTGATTGGTTGCGTAAAGATGTGTGAACCACATCATGCTGGACAGTGTTACTCATTGTTGAACTGCAGTTACCTGCTTGTTGCACCTGTCACTCAATTGACCTATGGCTAAACCACGCCCCCAAACGCGATGAGCCAATCACAGTGCGCACAGCTTTCCCATACACTCGGACATTCTCTGCTTAAACGTCGATTGAAATGCATTGAAGTTAGTCCGTTTTTGTTCGTTTTTATGTGTTCTTTTTAGTTTAAAATGGTCAAACGTGTGCATGGGGTACATGCAACTCCGTTACTAGGTATCCTGAGAGGCTGGGTGACAGGGCGTATTTTTTTTTGCCTTTTACCAAGTCATATCAAGCCAAAGTTATGCGGTAGACCACAACATCAACTGAACGTGGATAAAATGAACAAGCATGTCTACATCTGTTCTAAGGTAAGGCAACATCGTATTCGAGGCAACATGTTGTCACTTTGCTTGAAAGAAATATGAAGTTACCTTCCCTAATGTTAGTTTAAGTTGGCTAACGCTAGCTAAACATGCTAGTTTTGGTACGTGGTAGCGGTTCATAAGACGCTGTCGTGTAGTACAGGTGTGGTGTAGTAACGTCGATAACGACACGCCTCTGGCTTCCAAGCTGCAGCCAGACTGCTCCGCTTCTGTGGCTGTTTGATCAGTTTTTGTCAGATGATCACTTTTTGGCACAACAACAGCAGCCGTGCAGTAGTTTGTGCAAGAAACTGAGGGAGCGACACGAGTCACATCCAGAGATTCACAGGCTGATTTCTACTCCCAGTTTAAGACTTCTGAACAATTTCTTTTTGTTTGTTTGTATTGTTTTTATGTTTTTTAATTTATCTTGTCATGATCTCTCTGTCTGATCACGCGTCTGTTGTCCGTGTTGACAGCTGTCATCTCCCGAAATGTCACATAGTGCCTGTCACCGAATGTTTGTTTGTCCGAGTGAGTGGAGGGGGCGTGGCTTAGCCATAGGTCAATTGGCAGCTTTGCAAAATGGTACGAAATAAATTATGTTGCATGTTGTTTTGTTGCCCAAATTGGGGGACTCTGGATATTCAAGCAGAGGTCCAAAAAATAGGCTTAGGGCTCAAAGGCCTAAAGAAGTGTAAACAATATGTGCTTTCATGTTAGCCTCCAAAAGTCTCAAATATCACCAGAGAAAGTGGCGAGATTTGTGGCTGGTCACTTTTGGAAAAATAAAGCTAGAGGAGTTTGAAAACTGGCTGAATATAGCGACAATGTCACTTAGTTGGCAACACTTGTTCCTGTTTACCACCATGGACTCAACAAAGTAAAAAAATATTTTGCTACTTGTAACATCAGCCCATCTCATCACATTATCGTCCCAGTCATAGCAGGGTGAGGAACTGATAATACACCTTCTTTTATAAGAAATAAATGAGAATATTACCATTTTAGAAACATCCCTACTCAATGTAAATGAACGCAGATCTTATTCGACCGAAAGCACAAGCAGAAATTGATTGATTGTGGAAGTAAACCGGAAATGTCCATGAAACTTTTTTCTACATTGCAAAATTTCTTGTACCTGTACATGTAGCCTGCTGTTGTGTGTTGGAGGTACTTTATGCTTCCATTTAAGCAGAATTTGATGTCTGGCGATCAGTGCAGTAAAAGAAATAACACATTTTTGTGTTGAAGATGTTTCTGGGGCTTTGAATAGGCAAAACAAAGCTGTTAGTGGGTTAAGAGCTATATCAACACCAAAGACTTCAGATAAAGTTAAAACACATTGGACCAATATTTGTTAAGTTATGGGCAAGTCCATGACACGTGTATGTGGTCTGCAGGTACATTTTTACATCTGGGACAAGCATCAGACACATCAGTGTTCCACTGTGCAAGCTTTGTATTTGTGATGTGTGCTATGTGTAGCACCTTGAATTGCATCAGGGCATGCCTACATGTAGCACAAATAGATGAAGCGTGCTCCAGTTTTTTTATTTTTTTTTGTTACCGTCCACTGAGCATCATTTATCTTTAAAATCAGATCCTTTTCCCATCTGTCTTTAAAAGGGATCCCTGGATCAGGTGTCAGAGAATTAATCTTATTACAAATAAGATATTTTCAGATATTTTATTTATAGGATTAACCCCTTGAGATGAACCATCTCGTTTTCAAGGGGGTCCTAAATATTTTCCCACAAAATAGGCAAAACAAATGAACAAGACAGCTGCAGAAGTACAAGCAGAAAAGAAAAAAAAGAAAAAAAAAAGAGGTACAAGGAGAACAAATATGTTTGACATAATATAAGAGAAGTTATGTGTTTTTTTGCTCCGATAAAGGAATTGATCAATACCAGTTTCAAGAGGTCGGTTAGGATAGTGACGAAACTGTTTCTTCATAAAATTAAAGACTTGTAGATTACAGAAAATATGGCTATTTTCAGTAAGTTGAATTTGACATGCAGTGACTGAAAGCAGGCAAAGGTGCTGTCCTCATATGAATCTTTTAACTTGCAAAAGCCATTTGCTGACATCTTTGCAAAGGCTTGATCCAAACCATACAGATGCGGGCATGAAAAAGATCACTGGCTGAATGATTTGCCCTGCGAATACGTCATCATGCACAGTGTCCAGACTTGGCGTGTGGAAATGTCCTTGTTCCGGGTATCATTTATGGTCTGAAATCGTTTCCCCTGGGCACACAGGCGTTTCTCTGTGTGATTGAACTAGCAGACAAGTTGCTGGTCAGTGGCTGGTAAGTGGCTGGCAGTCGGCAGAAAGGGGAACTTTTTCATGCCCACATCTGTAGGTGAAATAGGTGGTTCATGAAGATACTGTAGGTGCATCTAATGAAACCTTGGATAATTCAAAATGATTTCTAAGTTGAATGCAAATGTATTTGCAACCACAGGGTTTCGTATGTAAAACATCTCTGGCTTTGATTGAGGTCTCTGAACATAGTGCAGAGTGCAAAGAGTGAAAGGTTGAGCCAGCCTCCTACAGTATGGAGCCATGGGAGTCTAGAGTTAGAAAAGTTGTAGCTTATCCAGTACAAAAGTTTATGAATTTTTGAGGCCCAGTAGTGGCAATGGAAACTGGGTAATGCAAGGCCTCCGGATGTTTTAGGGTGGTATAAGACTGATTTTCTAACGTGAGCTGGCTTGTGGCCCCACATGAAGCTGTTAATCAAGTTATCTAAATTTTGGAAGAAAGCTTTATTTATATATGTAGATCCAGCCCCAAACACATACACACACAAACACACATAAAGGGCTCTTTGTCATTACATCCTGATGGAAAAAAGAGACTTTACACCCAAGCTGAGCTCTGCATCAGTCTCTTTTGTTATTATTCAAACACCCCTTGCTCCAATATATTAAGGTCTTTATTTAATTTCTGGCGGTGCAGACGCAGTGGCCTATCACTCCTCGCGTTTTTTGTTTTTTGTTTTCTTCTGCCGAGCTCTGTCTATATTGTCTCGGAAAAAACAGCGCTCTTCCTTCTAATACCCTGTGCCTATGCACTCCCATTTTACCTCCTACACCCAGAGAATAATCAGCCCTTAAACATCAGGACTAAGGAACCATTACAGTATTAATGCACAGCAAGCCAGATGGTGTTTTTAAAAAAGTTGTCTCAGGGTTTTAAGTTAATTTAATGTGCCATTGGCAATTTAAATAGATTTTTAGCCTGCTTTAAAACTGGTTTTAAAATTTTATTTTTGTTGAAGATAAGACTATTTATTATTTGAGCTTTTTTGTTCTTTACTTTTTTTTGTCATATGGCCCAACTGATATAATGGTCTTAATGAAATAGTGCATGCTTACACTCAGCCCATTTGTTTGTTTGTTTTCTTATATGGAACAGCTGGAGCCACTGTATGAATTGACTCTTAAGTTATGTGATGAGGGATTTGTTTTATTTAGAATAATTGTTCTATATGTTATTTGTATATTATTCTTAATATTTAATATAAGGCATTATTTATCTAGTTTGGTTTATATCATCTGATTGTACTATATCTGATCTTTTTTACTGTATAGTTGCCACATTTATGTGTATTTTGAATTTTTTAAAGTTCTGATTACTTTTTTGCAGTATTATCTTAATTGTCTTTTGTTTCCTGTTGCTATTGCAATAATTGAATAACTGGGCTCTCTTAAGTGTGATTTTCAAATGTTCTGTTAAAGGATTTGTGCAATTACTGTAAGAAATACCTGTTTCACTTATTCTTTTTATAATCTAACAGATTTTTGTGCAAAAATTTGTGTGCGCGTGTGTGTGAGGGGCGCTCAGAGGGTGACTCACTCGGGGAGTAATTCAATGTCCACATGCTGATCTTCCTGGTGGTTATAATGCTAAATTTCCAAAGTTTATTTTTGTCTGATGGGTTTAAAGTACCAAGTATCAAAGTTTTATTTATTTTTTTTGTTTGTTTTTTTCATCACAAGAGATTTTTAGAAGGAGTTGTAGTTTAAGGTATGTTCAGAGATACCAAAGTTTTCTGTTTCAGTCTCTTTGAAGAAAGTTTTCCTGGTTCCTTCCATCATTATGATAGACAGCCTTGTTGGATATCTCAGGGATGACTTTAAACCAAGCTACAGTTTGGGATGATCTCATTATTTCACCTTTCCTCGTTTGGCCCGTGCTTCACTGACAACAGCCTCCTTTACTTGATATTTGTGCAGACAGATTAACAACGGTCTAGGTCGCTGTCCCAGTGCAGGCTTAACCTGAGCAGACTGATGAGCTCTCTCCGGTAGTTTGTCCAGTACTTTGGAGCATTTTATGTTATTCAAATGTGCTATAGAAATAAAGTGGATTAGATGCTTACAGCAAGAGGTCAGAAAATGGTTGGTCGGTCGTCTATCGAATTATTGAATCAGGCACCCCCATTATTTAGATGTTACAACGACAGCTTCTTGATTCCAGTTCCATCACTTTAGCCTGCAGTTTACTATTGCTCTCACATAGTTTAACACTTTTCTAAAGCTAGCATGTGCTCCTCTGTATCATTAGCATTTTCATGTCGTGTTCATTGATTTTGCATTGAACATGCTCCAATTTATCTTCGAGTTTAGAGCTGTCTTGAACAGAGAGTCTCGCGATCTTCGTCCAGGAGGTTATCAAGGTTAGCCATGTTGATCTCACTAGCATTGTGTCCATATTGGTATTCTAAGTTTTTATCCCCTTATTCTCTCTTGTTGTCACTATGGTGGTGCAAACCACACAGTATGTCACAGTTCCCCAGGGATATTTATTAAGTGGTAGCATTTCTCTTTCTTTTGGTAAAAATTTGATCAGTGTGTGCAGGAGTAAGACCAGGTAGTGTCTACTCCATTGACCCAGAAGTGTTCCGTTTTCTTTTTTTGCACAGGGAGGGATAAAGGAGCGAGTGGGCAGGAAGTTTTTACAAGCCTGCAGCTCTCACAGAGGTCTGATTTTTTTTAGTTTCTTTTTATGAATACATATTGACTACTGTCAGGATGGAAGGACAATTTCACCCAGTATAACAAAAAGTTTTTCTGAACAGGATTACCAACTATATCCTTGAGGAGTGCGCCAGTGGGGCAGAGTTCTGCAAGGGGGAGGGGCTTTTCAGAATAGATAATGGAAATTTCATTGGCGGTGCAGTACGGGGTATCTGACATGTTGGCATTTAGATTAACTTCTGTTATTATACAGCTCTTTAGAATGCTGTTGAATGCTCGGTTGACTTGAATGGGTTTTCCTAACGTTCCAGCGGTCTTTATTTTAGTATAATGACTGCTGTAACTATATAATGACCGCTGTCAATGGCAATGGATCTTTTCTTTTTTTTTTTTTTAACCTCTGGTCTTACGGTGATCCTAATATCCTTCCGCATCGCAAGTAGTCCAGTCACTAAACGGCAAAAAAAAACAGCAAGCGAGCACTTAACGACACCTCGTGACCAAAAATGGATGCTTTCCCCATTAATTTGAACGTCTTCGGTGAGTGTGGAGATTTTGAGCACTTGGTCCAGGCTGAGTTTAAGGATTCACCCTCTCCAAAGCAAAAAAGACAAAAAGAAGACCAGTGGTAAGATGCATACAGCTAACAGCAGAGGAGGAAATGTCCAGTTCAACATACAAGAATTTGCTAGCACAAATTTTAGCTGCCGTCACTCAACTAACAAACGTTGCTAAGCAACAAGTTCCCCGACCTGGCCTCAACCGTGGGGAACTATTTTAATCTGAGCGTAAAACATCAGGAAGTTATTTGACCCTGGCAAAAATATAAGACTTTAATTTGAATTTTATTTTTTTGCAAGTAGCCGTATAATAAGCGGGATAATGTATGGAATGCAGGTCATTATCGGAAAATACTGACCAACAGGGCGAATGCAGACCCTGACGCGAGGGGTCTGCGTTTGTGGTAGTTTTATGATTTTGAAGTTTGTGTAATGTATTTTTATGTAATGTAATAATGATTCTGGTACTACTTGCTGTCTGAACTATTGTAAATACTGCTGTGGTTACAGTACAGGAATATATCTCCCATCAGCCCAAATATAAAAGCTACTGGATATTCCAACCTGGGGTTATATAGGGTATCTTAGCTGAGATTTTTTGGTATAACCTGTCAGGTGCTCATGATCATTGCACATTTAAAATTACAAATGTTAAAATACTGCAGCATTCTGATTGATAAAGAATAATATGGTGTTGTTAGCAATCCATTTTAACAGAATTTATGAATTTTAACAGGAAGGCACAGGGAACTACTGTGATATATATATATATATATATATATATATATATATATATATAGTAGATAGATAGATAGATAGATAGATAGATAGATAGATAGATAGATAGATAGATAGATAGATAGATAGATAAATTTACTTTAAAAATGTTAATAAATTTGACTGTGTGACTTCAGTACAGCATTTGATCAAGCCAGTGTGAATGAAACAAACATACTGAACAAGTAGGTTTGATTTTATGCATGCATTTATTGTCTGTTCTAAATTACTTTTTTTTTTTTTTTTTCATTTAGTACATAAAAATAATGCCACTGGTGGACCAGTGAAACATGTTTCCCATATAATTACATGAGTGTAAGATTCCACTCAACCTCCCTCACACACACATTCACACAAGTTCTGTACATGATTTCCTTTAAAGAAACTGTGTATTTTCTTATCTGTACATAAGAGAGAATTCCTGAAGGTGTTTCATCCAGGGTTGTTAAATCCATGAATTCTTTTGGCAAGACGTTCTGGAATGAGTTCATTTAGATTCTGAAAGCGATCACTGAGGAAAGTGTCCACAGACTTGAAGAAGTTGTCATGATTAAGACACGCGGTCCTTAAGCAGCAGTGGAGACCTCTGTCTTGCTTGTTGAAACTGAGGTCTCGTCCTCCACCATGCCACCCATTCCGATTGTGCTCAGCATGCAGTTACGGAACTGAAAGGCAGAGCAAAGAGGTTCAACATCCACGTGATGGTTATCAAGAAACAGCAGCACACAGAATCACAAAGTAACATATGACACTACTGCTTAAGTTACCACAATAGACCAACAGAGGTCTAATGTCTGTTGAAGTTGGTATATTCACCAGCTAAGCTATATCATGCAGTCTCATGTACAGATATATCTGTAGGCTATTAAACGCTACAAAAAGCAGAATTTCAAAGCTGACAATTCATGTATTAAAGGAGCTAGATATAACTTTCTAACCCTTAAAAATATTTGTCTTGCTGGCACAGTGATATTCATTATGTACATTCCTAAAGCCATCGCTGCCCAGCAGGATCGAAATGCTGAGAAGTTGCACGAGTTTTGTTGTATTCAACACATCACACACTAGAACTAGAAACCAGCATATGGGCCATTTTGAATGCACACCATGGCTGACTCATCAAAGAAACCCAAGAGGACATCAACTAAGGAACGCAGCAAGAGATAAGAAAAGAGCCTACATTAGACTGAGTTTTCCTCACAGGAGAGTGCTCTGGATGCAGTTAGTCATCACTAGGGACACCTTACTGAAAAAAATCTGCATAATTTCAGTAGTGCTTCTTTAAGCTGATTTCTTTTTCTTATTCTTATTGCTTCAGATAAAAAAAAAAAAGTGCCTTTCCAGTAATGAAGAAAAGGAACACTCAGAACCAACCTGTTTGTTCAACAGCACATAGATGACAGCGTTGTACAGGGCTGAACTCTTGGCAAAGAAAGCAGGGATGGAAGCAGTCAGGGCAGTGAAGGAAGCTCCTTTGTTCAGGAAGATCCAGCCTGCAAATGATGCATAGGGTACCCAAGCCACCAAGAAGCCAAAGACCATCAAGACACACATGCGTGTTACTTCCTTCTCAGCTTTCTGGGTAGAAGCTGAATCCTGCTGCTGGGCTGCGGCCTAAAAAGCATGGATTGATAAGAAGATAATTATTTGTCAAGAAAATTCAATAACACTATGCAAGATTCAGGGCTAGTGGTTAGTTAATTGTTCAAAAGCAGTGAGTCATCTGATTTTGTGTTAAAAGTGTCAGAAAGCTCAAATGTCACACTTACAGCTTTGACTGTCATCACAAGGCTTCCATAAGCAAAGAAAATAAGGAAGACAGGAACGAAGAAGTGAACCACAAACATGTATATGACGAATGACTCGTTGTTATATCCTGCAGCCAGAGTGTAGTAGTCAGGTCCACAGGAGCACTGCATGCCCTCAGGAAGGTACCTGTGTCATTTTTCAGAAAAGAAAAATTGTTAATATTCTACAGAGTGAGAATAAAAAAGTTCAATTACCCTAAAGTTTAATTTGTAAGAAGTATTTTACCTGGACCAGCCAAAAAGTGGGGGTGCAGCACAAGCAAGAGCCATGATCCAGGTGAACAGGACTCCAAGTCCAGCGTGAGTTCCTGTGAATTTGAAGCTTCCCATGGGTTTGCAGACAACAATGTATCTCTCAATAGCCAAGACGACCAGGGACCAGAGAGCAACTTCACCTGCAAGGAGACAAAATGACAAACAGTTTATATATAGGCTATTCATATTGGGCACATAACTTCTTCTACGAAGCACTTTTCGTCCTCTTTCTCACCTCCCAGTGTGGCCATGAATCCTTCAATGCCGCAGAAGGTGGGTCCAAGAATAAAGTAACCATTGAAAGCAGATGTGATGGTAATGGTGAAGCCAAAGCAGCACATGATGAGTCCAGCCACAGCCAAGTTCACCAGGATGAAGTTGAGAGGCTGCTGAAGCTTTTTGTTTGTAAATGTTACAAACAGCGTCAGGCCGTTGATGGGCGTTCCAGTGCAGATCAGGAAGAACATGTAGCAAGCTAGAATCTTGTACATGATCGGGTCCACCATGTAGTATTGAGGGTATTCAAACGGACTTCTAACAATCCCCGTCCTGTTGGACATGGGGATGTAGAAGTTCTTGCCCTCTGTGCCATTGGGTTCGATTCCACCATCCCAAGCCATCTTTACTCAGTTCTGTTGCTGTGCGTAAAGAGTTCTGTTATGCTGGAGGACACAAGATTCGGGCTTGAGTCTTGTGATTTTTATACCTGCCCACTCCCCCTTGTTTAAATGGATTACCATTACAGGATTTTGAGGTGAACTGAAGTTAGCGGGTCATCAATTTATCTTAACACCTAACAGAGGTAAGGTAATTTGGTCCGGATGAACTGTCTTAATCCTGAGTGAATGAACTTGAAATCAGCTTTAACACATTAGGACATTATCAGTTGTCAACAGGACATACACATGCACAAGTACAATTCCAAACAAGGTGGGACGCTGGAAAAATAAAAAAATATATATAATAAAATAACTAGAAATCAATGCGAATTTCTTAAAATTCTGTGTTTTATTTCCTATAGGACTTAGATAACACATTACATTTTGAAAAAGAACCATTTTACCATTTCATGGTAAATTTTTTTTTTTTTTCAAGATTTTTAAAATGTTTTACTTTATTAATTGATTTATATTTTTTATTTCTTTAAAAGGGGACCGTGCACATTGATGAAAGTATGTAATGCCATAAACAGCTAAAAGGCTACTTTACATTTGTTGTCTCAGAGCAAGTCAGATATAAAAAAAAAATAGGAAAAACAGAATATCTTCAAAACACTGCACATCAAAAACAGACTGAGTGAAAGGACCGGATGGCAGTCAGGCCAGATCAGCACCTGGACTTCTCACTTATAAAGCCATGCTGTTGTAATGGATGCAGTATATGGTGTTGCATATTCTTGCTGAAATATAAAAGGTCTCCCTGATAGAAATGTTTTCTGGATGATAAAACATGTTGCTCTCAAACCTTTATATACTTGTCAGCGTTCATGATGACTTCACAGATTCCCATGCAATAAGAACATAACCCCATATCATCAGATATGCTGACTTCTCAACTGTTGGCTGATAAGTTGGATAACTCCTTTTTTCTTTTGTCCACAGGACACAGCATCCATGTTTTTTTTTTGTTTGTTTTGTTTTTTATATACTATATCTATCCAAATTAGATAGCCAATTAGGAAATTCAGTCTCTGCATTTTCACCCTTCTCTGGTTGAACCTGAGAGCAGTGGGGTGCTATTTTGGGCGCCTGGGGAGCAGTTGGTGGGGGGTTAAGGACCTTGATCAAGGGTCCACAGTGGTTCACGTGAGTGCTGTGTCGGGGACACGAACCCGGGTCTGCCACGCCAAAGACTGCGACATTACCATTACCCTACCCAGTCCCCTTTCAAGATTTAAGAATTTAATACATATGATCGCACAACAGGTTGTCCACTTTGCCTTAGACTATTTTAAATGAGTTATGGCCCAGAGACTGAAGCAGTGTATCTGGTCTGCATGTAGCTTTTTTACATGGCTGAGCTTTAACTTGTTTTGTTTGTTTTCTTTATTTCAGGGTAAACTGTGCTCACAGGGGTGCTTCAAAGGTCTATTTACAACATATTAGGATATTTACATGAAGATAAATCACATTACAACATAAAGTACATAACACAACAATCTTATCCTAACTATATCTGTCTATCTAGAGGTTTATATATACATGTATCAGGGATGGACATTTTAGGTGATTTTTACAGTAAATGAGTCCAGAGTTCTAGCACCATTTTAAAAGTAAAATTTAATGCTTTTTAAGACCTTTTTAAGACCTCACCAAATAAAATTTAAGACCCTCAAATTAGGGTGTAACGATTTGGTTAACAATGATTCGGTTCATTTCAAGATTCATGGTTTCTGATTCGATTCATGAACGATATTGGTTCATTTGGAATAACACGATCCAATTCAACTCAGTGACTTGAAATCTAATCATTAACCATAAAACATGATATGAATCAAATAGTTGTTTAACTGACATCCCTATCTGAAATGTTATAAAGATTTCTTTTGAATACTTAACTTTTTACCTCCTACAATGGAAATCAAGACTTTACATTTCCCATTGGTCATCAATTAAAAGCAATATTTATACTATACAAAAATGACTTTTTAGTAGAGGCCTTCGGTGAAAAAGTTGAGAGGGATAAAACCCATCTAGGGGGGGCATGCTCCCCCGGAAGAAAATTTTGGGCATGTCATATTCAAAAGAATAATTTGAACGGGGGAAGCATTCATAAACTCTTTAATCGGTCACCTCCCCGTTGTTATAACATGACAGTGTTAATATGACACATTCATGTGACAGCGACATGCTGTGACATCACAATTTCCAAACTGATTATTGAAGAAAAACTGACATGAAGGAGTTAAAAAGCTCTGATCAGAACCGCTTGATTCAGTAGAGCTACTGAATATTCTCACAGTTCAGATCTCAGATAACTGCTGACATTGATGACACAAAGTTGCCTTCATCTGCAGCCATGGAGGCTTCAGCTGTGCGCGTTCCCACGACATGCACAATGTTCTTGACATAACGTGTTACTGGAAAAGAGCGCGAGTGTTTCCATCTCGTCCTTCTCGGTACAGCTTTAACACTGATATTTGTGGTCGAGTTTCAGGTGATTGACGTGTTGTCTGAGCCTGTGCTCACCTGAGGACGCACACGTGTCGTTGCATCAATGAGAAACAGAGCGGAGCAACACAGAGAGCAGCGATGACATACAGTCCTGAAAATCACATAAATAACGTCAGACTGTTGAGTTCATTATCAAAGAACTGAATCAGCAGCGGAGTGTGAACAGAGATGCTGCAGAAACACGAGAGGATAAGACTCTGTTTCTGAAGGAGGAAGGAGTCTGTGCGCGCACCCGCTGTACTTTCACGTCAGTCTCAAAGTCTCAACATCACCAGAAAAGCCGCTAGATTTATCAGTCGCCTTTTTGAGGGGAAAAATTCCTAAAGGGGTCTGAAAATTGGCTAAATATAGCCACAACGTCGCTATCTTGGCAACACCGCACTGCAGACACACTCCGACGTCAGCGCCTGTGGCCGACGTACCATAACACAGATAATTGCCCAAACTCTCATTGACATGACGGACATGACACCAGTTTAATCAAACACATATACAATGTTAGATGCTTTATGTTGGGGCGCTCTGCTTTCCCATCGGCATCAAACACACTGGCTGATAATTTAATACCTATAGCGAAATCTTTGGTAAATTTAAGACATTTTAAGACCTTAATTTCCAGGATTTAAATTTAAGACTTTTTAAGACTTTTTAAGGACCTGCGGGAACCCTGTAGTAAGGCCAATTAATATCAATGAATTAACAAGTCGTGATGTCATTGTGACGTCATTAATATCCATCCATTTTCTTTCCGCTTATCCGAGGTTGGGTTGCAGAGGCAACTGCCTAAGCAGGAAAGCCTAGACTTCCCTCTCCCCGCCCACATCCACCAGCCCATCCAGGGGGATCCCAAGGTGTTCCCAGGCCAGCCAAGAAACAGAGTCCCCCCAGTGTGTCCTGGGTCTTCCCCAGAGTCTCCTCCCAGTGGGACGTGCCCAGAATACCTCACTAGGGAGGCGTCCAGGAGGTATCCTGATCAGATGCCCAAGCCACCTCATCTGGCCCCTCTTGATGTGGAGGAGCAGCGGCTCTACTTTTAGTCCCTCCCGAATGACAAAGCTTCTCACCCTATCTCTAAGGGAGAGCCCAGCCACCCTGCAGAGGAAACTCATTTCAGCCGCTTCTACCCGTGATCTTGTTCTTACAGTCACCTCCCACAGCTGGTGACCATAGGTGATGGTAGGAACATAGATCATCCAGTAAATCAAAAGCTTCACCTTCCAGCTCAGCTCCTTTTTCACCACGACAGACCGATGCACAGTCAGCATCACTGCGGACACCGCACCAATCCGTCTGTCAACCTCCCGCTCTATTCTTCCCTCACTCATGAACATACTCGAACTCCTCCACCTGGGGCAGGATCTAAACCCTGACCCGAAGAGGACATTCCACTCTTTTACGGCAAGAGACCATGGCCTCAGATTTGGAGGTGATGATTCTCATCCCACCTGCTTAACACTCAGTTGCAAATTGCTCCAGCAACAGTTTGGAGATCATGGCTCGTTGAGGCCAACGGAGCCACATCATCTGCAAAAATCACAGACTAAATCCTGAGGCCGCCAAACCAGATCCTTCAACCCCTTGGCTGTGCCTAGAAATCCTGTCCATAAAGGTTATGAACAGGATCTGTTACAAAGGGCAGCCTTGGTGGAGTCCAACCGTCCAACTTACCAAAATGTGGACCAAGCTCTGGCCCCAATCATATAGGGACGGGACAGCTTGAACAAGGGGGTCTGGTACTCCGTACTCCCGGACCACCCCCCACAGGAGCCCCTGTGAGACACAATCGAATGCCTTCTCCTAGTCCACAAAGCACATGTAGACTGGTTGGGTGAACTCCAATGGTGCCTCCAGAACCCTGAAGAAGGTGTAGGGTTGGTCCACTGTTTCACGACCAAGACGAAAACCACATTGCTCTTCCTCAATCCGAGTTTTGACTATTCGGCAGACCCTCCCCCTCCCCCAGACCCCTGAATAGACTTTACTGGGGAGGCTGAGAAGTGTGATCCCCCTGTAGTTGGAGCACACCCTTCAGCCCCTTTGAAGAGGGGGACGACCACCCCAGCCTGCCAGTCCAGAGGCACTGTCCCCCGATGTCCACACAATGCTGCAGAGGTGTGTTATCAATGATGAAATGAAAAATAGCCTACTTATTCCCAAAGAGAAATTGTAAAATGTGAGATCTTACATGTGTTTTATACATCAGTGTTTTTCTACTTGTTTGTTTTAATCTATTGTGTGGGCTCGAGTTTCCCCTCTTGAGCCTGTTCATTGTTCAGTAGGTGGATGAGAAAGTGGGTCACAGACATGTCTGATTGAACCTGGGCTGGCTGCCTTTATATGGACGCTCCTTATGCTAGTAGCATAGCGTGGTGTTTTTCACGTACAGTAGCATAAAAGTATTAAGTAGCATTAAAAAAATGTTATGATGGCATACTGTTTGAACCTTCATTTTGTCTGCCTCACACTGAACAGTGGCTTTGTGACCATCCCTGTATAGTATATTATATCATTTTCTCTCACTTAAAAGGGACAGTTTATTCTAAAATATATATAAATACAATCGTGTGCTGATATGTCCATTGATTCAACTCAAAAGTTAAGAACAGCAACAGGGGCTGGGGTGTCCAGAGAATAGCACCATACAGCTTCACTTTTTTTAGGAACATAAGCACTGATGTCGAACTGACCACTGGAGTAAAAATTTGTGCTAGGGGAGGTAGCTACAGCACAAGGAAGCACAAGGATCAGAACAAAGCACTGTGACGGTTGAATTTTTGGTGCTTGTGTGTTAGAAAAATTCCAATGACGTTTATTCCATGTGGATGAGTCACGCTGCTCCTTGTGCTGGAGGTGGAAACACGTGTTCCAGAAGTAAAAATTATGTCCAGCAGTTGTTTAATCCAGTCGCTAACCCAGCTGAATTTAATTAGCACAACGCCTCCAAAAACATGACAGGGTTTTTATTTTATGTCAGCTGGATTTTTCACCTCTGCCTTGTACTCCCTGGGTGCTGTACCTAACCTTCGTAGCAGGATCATTAACCCCAGGGTATTTTTTCTTTTGTATGTTTTTTGTTGTTGTTTTTTGTTTTTTTATGCTCAATTTCATCTGCCTTAAAAGATGGAGGATTGTTATCAAGAAAATTTCTCAAAAGACAAAGACAGAAAGCAATAGGTGACAAGTGATGGAAGGCCAAAAAAATGCTTCAAACTACTGAGTGAAAAGGATGTTATCAAATGGAGTGGTACCGTACACACATAAAGACTGGCTGTGTAGCTGCCCTGCAAGAGATCCTTACTAGTTTCCTTGTCTTTTATTCTCATTTTGTGATAATGGCCGCGTTTCCCAGATTAGTTAAGACACTCTTAACGCTGAGGTCCTCCTTAAGTCACTTCTTAAAGGTGCCTTGTTTGGACGTTGCGTTTCCCAGATGCGCTCTTAACTCAGTAGCTTCTTTATTTTCAGGAGCGGCCAGACCCACTCTTTCGACCCTTCTTTAACGTTCCCCTGCTAAGGGAACAACAGGCCCATCTACTGGTCACTTTTGGAAACGACACTATTTCCCGTGAAAAAAGTAGAAAATGGAAATTATTAAAAATGGACCTATTCACGATCAGTTGTTGTATTTTGAGTCATGTTTTCTCACTCATGTCATAATGTCAATCATCTATGATGGAAGAAAACTGTAGTACCGAGTGAATGACAGAAAATATTGTGGTTAAGTTTAATCATTATGGCAAGATAGGCCTCCCTATACTTAGCTTACGTTAGATAAAGCTGGGGATCAACCACAGAAACAAAAACCTTGCAGAGGAATTGACGCAATTATACGCAACTATGAGGACTCACGTCATATTTACGCTTTGCGCTGTTCATGAGGATGCCCTGCTTCGCTCAATAAGCAGCCTACCTACCCGTCCATCATGGCTGCCGCTGAGCAAACCACAGCGTCGCCCAACGGATGACTGTGGGGACTGCTTCTGCCCGCATTTCAGTCCTCAGATGTGCTGTCAATCGCGCTCGAGCGACAGGCTACCGCGCGACGAAATCAGCGGATCATTCAAATAGTTGCTCCACACATCAGGAGGCCCACAAGGTGCAACTTTGCTCTAGCCCAGAGGTGCAGTGCCTGGCTGCGTTGCGTTTCTACGCGGTGGGAGCTTTCTGGAGGTAGTGGGGATGGAACCGGACTCAGCAAGGCGTCGGTGTCAGTCGCGCACACTGCAAGGGCTGGATGGGGACATTTTCAGCGCTATTGATTGCCATGCCCTGGCCTTTGCTTCTATGTCTTTTTCCCCTTTGTCCCTCCAAAGAGAATGCTTTTTTACCTGCCACTTCTTCAATCAGAATCGCCATCTCCTCTGGCGTGAAGGCCGGAGAGCGCTTCATCCTCTTGGTGGGGTTCCCTTCAGCCATTACGTCAACAAAAGCGTCAAATGACCATTATTTATAGGGCATCTGTAAATTTCCAATCGCCTACACCTGTTTAGCACACTTTGCCAATTACACAATATACAATGACTTTTCAATGAATATTTGCAATCACTGGAATCACATGCATATTTTTAACAGTTTGTCTTCTTGCACAAACACATAAACGTATAAATGGGCTCAATATCAGCGTCGGAAAATAACCTCCACACTAAATGAATGGTGTCGATCGGTATACCTGACCTCGATTGCTTTTTCAGCACCCCGGAAGTGGATAGCTTCTGTTAGGACCTTCTAAAGATGTAGGAAGCCAAGACGTTTCTCAGGAAATAAGAACGCGGAAAGAAGCAATCTGGGAAACGGGCGACTTTGCGATCCTTTGTTGGGAAGAGCTTCCTTGAGGCCTCCTTTGATCCAAAGAGAATCTTACTACCGCCAGTCTGGACTAACTCTGGATACCTCGACCAGAAAAACGTGCAAAGAAGCCTCAAGAAGCATGAAAGGTCAGTCACCCACACTCAAAGCCAGATTTCTTCAAAACTTCAAAAAATTTTAGGCTCAATTTGACATTGGATGACCAGCAAGAATTAAACATTAGTATTCTCAATGCTAAAGTGAGAGAAAACAGATATTTTAAAAGAGGTCATTAATGCAACCTGCTTCCTAGCCAAACAGGAGCTGGCATTTTGTTCCACTGAGACGGGGAGACTCTTGAAACTAAGAAGAAAGGGAAGACTTTTACAACCAAGTTATGAGGCTTTTCTGGGGAAGGATTGGCACATGGACTCCATGTATATGTGAGTGTGGGGTCCTGTCACCTTGCCTCCAATTGATCATGCGCCCTGGCTACTTGGCCACAGGGACATCCCTTTGGCTGACCTGGGAGTCTGTGGGATCGAATCCTGCCCGGGCCCTCTGTTGCGTAGCTTGCCACATATAAGTAGAGGTAAGGCTTAATGGTTTTAAGATTTGTTTGTTTTTTAAGAATTAAATGGGAGTAAGAAGAAGAAAAAAAAAGTAATTGGCCTAAAAGAATTGTTATACTTTTTTCTTATTCTTTTAATAGGTAACATTTATTAAAATTGATCAAAACACTAGAATTTCAAGTTTTAAAAATAACTGAAATTTTCACAGAAGGTCAAAATTAAATTTGTGCTGAACACATTTTGATACTTTAATTTGTTGTAAGTATGAATTGTTAGAACACAAGAAGGGTGCTCTATCCATCGTTAAAAAAGAAATGTTTTTTGTAGGACAAATATGTTCCTGTCCTTGTGTTGGTGTGTGAGTGTAATTGAAAGAGAAATTGTGATGGGATATGAAGCATCATCAGAAGTTGCATATAACATATGGATATACGCTGATGGCAACTCATCAGAATATCGTCCGAAGGAGTCAAAGATATACAGAAATTTTATCAGTGAGTAAATGCATGTATAAATTCCTAGAAATATGGTTGAAAAAAATGAAGTTATCCTTTAAGAGAAATTTTAGGCTATATACTGTATTTATTCACAATCAGTGACTGCATCTAATTTGAGAAAAGTAGCACATTCACTGCATAGAACTTGAATTTCACAGATTATTTCATTACTTTGCGCAGCATCTCTAGCCTGATCTCCTTTTCAGTTTGCCAGTGTTTGTGTCTGTCTTAGGTTTGCCTCATGAACAAATAAAACATCTCTATTACATCTTTACCATCCTGAAACTCGGCTTTTTGTTTGCATCTCTAAAGCCTACCAGAGTCGGAACGTAACAATTATTAAATGAAAAATATGTATTAGTTCCATTACTTCCACCAGAAAAATGTGTTTTAACATTCTTTTTCTGTGAAATGAACCAGCATCTTCTTTAAAATTATGGTAACTTTATGTTTTTTACAGTGATAGGTTTTTCATATTATATGATGTAAGACTTGTGAATTGACAGTTTATTTCTATTATTTTGTATTCTGTATTTTTTAAATGGATAAAACTGTGCAAAATAACAGACAAAAAGTTTTAACAGCCTCCTTCCACTGAAAAACAGTCTCTAGGGGTTCTCCCTTTCTCCTGGTTCTCCCGTCCCCCGCCCTGCCCCTCCACAAAAAAAAGAAAAGAGGATCGGACCTCTCGCTCTCTGCAAATAAACCGCTCCCCACATGGTCTCTCCCTTCCAAGGAACCCCTCCACCCCCCAAGATAAGACAGACGCACTCTTGGGGGAGCTAATTAGCTAACTGTTTGCTAGCATGCGGAACAAACTTGTTTTCGGCTCTATTTCCTTATGTACGAAATAATAGCGGGGGGGGCTCCTTCCCTCCTCACGGAGGCAGCCACCAACGGAAGTGATTGAAGGGCCGGAAAGCGCTTCGCGCCACAACACCCCCTCTTTATATATAAAACAGATTGGTATCAACCACAAGATTTTTTTTTTAAACAGAAACGATGCAGAATCATTCAATAATAATAAAGAAGATAGATAGATAGATAGATAGAGTAGATAGATAGATAGATAGATAGATAGATAGATAGATAGATAGATAGATAGATAGATAGATAGATAGATAGATAGATAGATAGATAGATAGATAGATAGATAGATAGATAGATAGATAGATAGATATCATTGTGTGTACAAACTAACAAACAAAAAAACAGAAAAAGGGCCTGTGGCCTCCTTCCTTCCCTCACTGTGTTGACAGCATTGCTTTCTATCTTTTCTTAGGTCATGCTTGAGCACATTGCTTGAGCTCCTTATTCTCTCTGTTCCTTAATTTCATGCCACATAAAATATTACATTTTAAATGTTGTGTAGTCATGGAGATATTTTTTATTTAACTTTGGCCAAGAAATTATATTCATTTTCCCTTACAAAAAAAGAAAAAAAATCAATTTCTGCATATTTTTGGGGAACAGGTTGTGGAATTCTTTATACATGAATTTAGCAATTGCAACTAAAAATAAGTCAATTTCAATACTTTTGGTTTTAGGAATAATGGATTCTTTTTTAAATCTCTGTAACCTATATTATAAATTCACATAAATGTCTGTTTTTGTAGTAAGGAAAGTGACTGTAGAGTACATTTGTTAGGACTTTCCCAAAGGTATTGTAATCATGCTATCTTTGTTAATGATTTGATTCAGACCATCAATAAAGGATTTGACCTCTAGCATCCATTCCCCGTACGGGAAACTTTAAGCGTCACCATCCTGATTGGATTAACTTTACTATCTCCTTGTCCTGCAATGGCCTGGCCACAGTGCCGAAGGAGCTTACTGTCACGAATTAGCCCCCCCCAAAAAGATGTAATTTGCATGTTTCTTTAATATATATAAAATATCAGGGGTTGAGAACATCTGTTAGTTTAGCATTTAGCTTTTATGCTCCAAATGTCTGGAACAATTTCCCAGAAAATCTCTGATCACCTTTTATATTTTATGTAAAGCAATTTGAATGGTCTTGTACATGAAATGTGCAACACAAATAAACTTCCCTTGCCTATTGTTAAGAAAGCCTGTTATCTAAGTATATTAATAGGAATAAGCAAAATAATTATATTTTTCTATTTTAATTGTGTTAATTACTGTTTCAATGCAGGGTTGACTGAATATGTATATATTCTTACTTATTTGGTCACAAAATTGTCATCTGGTCACTGGCAGAGTAACAAGCAAAAGACTGCTATGAACTTATGTGTATAACAAAATTGAATCAGCTGTAGTTCTAAATTACAAAGCAACTCTGTAAAATGTACATAATTACGGTGTATGTGCACTACATTATTCTATGTCACATGTGAGTATGATAACATATGGTTTAAGTTTATTTTTCAAGTTTGAATTTGGGCTTGACATTTGTGGATAAAAATCTTAAACAAATCAGTAAGACATTATAGCAATTCAAAATGCCCTTTAACTTTAACCCTCTAAAGATGGTCAAGGTGCCAACCTAATTACCTTATTTGACAATTAGATAAAGGAATTAAAACCATGTGGTGCTAAAACCATTAACACTTTTCTACTTACCTCACCCATCTTTTATTCATTATAGACTGATGAACTGTAAAATAAAAAATGTGTTTGTTTGTTTTTTTTTCCTAATAGAGAAACGTTTAGCATTTCTTAAGTCTTTATATTGGCCAATTTGTGATAGAATGAATTAATTTTATGTAAGATGCCTTAAATGATCGACAACATTTAGTTTGGACCTTCACATCAGGAATCTTTTTTTTTTCTTTTTAGTTGTTTAGGTTTTGCAAACAAAGTTGTGAGTTTTAAGCATTAATATGACTTGAGTCTCAGTTGATTTTAGAAAATTGTAATTATTTCAACATATTCTTCAGAAATCCTGCAATCTGAATGAGTATCAAGCATTTCTAATGGATAAAACAATTACTAACGTTCATTAACAAGCACAGTTTGTACCCTATCAAAGATCAACAGTCAAAGTAATCAGTCATCAACAAACCAGACTCACAGAAATTTGTGAAGATGAGATAAAATATTACATTTTACACAATTTCATAGTTTGGGGCTTTCTTTTTTTATCCCCTATTTTTGTGTACATGGAAAGGAATATATTGCATAGGAACAAAATATATTTTTCCTGATCATTAATTAAATATAGCTATTGTCCACAAAGGACTTTTACAGAGATAAACAAAAATCTGTCTTTTTTCTATTTCTGGTCTTATTTCAGTAATTAAGCTCACTGATCACATCTTGTTTGTTTCTTTGAGTCTTTCCTTTCCCTCATCTCCTATGTTTGGGCAGGGATGCAGCTTAGAGTTGTCCTAAAAAGCTTCAAGAGGAAATACTCAGCAGCAGATGCATTTATTTATTTTAGTCTTTTCCACAGTGATTAGCTACGTCAGTGGTAATATTTTTACATATGGTATGCTAAGCAAAGGAAAAGAAGAATTGGCTAATTTCATACTATAATATGACACATCACACAAACAGAAAGCATAAAGCACACACACACACAGTTAAAATATCAAGGCCAAATCAAGATGAACTGAGTTCATTGAATTAAATCTTGATTTCCTATTACTATTTGGACCAAATCATGAAGTTCATGAGCACTGGTTATCATTCTTTTACTGACACACTAACATGTACTTCAAGCAAACACAGGGTTTCTTTACAATGCAGGCTAATACATGATTAAAGGAACACACAAGTAGCATCTAATTTTTGGCCAACTTAAGGAAGTAGTGTTATTCTGATACTCTGGCCAAGTCAGTGAAGGACGAGGAGTTATTAAAGTTAATCCAATCAGGATAGCGATGCTTAAAGTTCCTTGAAGTGGGGATGAATGCCGGAGGTGCGAAAGCTTTATTGATAGTCTAAATGACATTATAGACAGCAAGCATGATGACCTCACCATCTGTCCACCATCTCTATCTGTTTTGAATGTCACAGATAGTCATTTGTAAAAGTTTGGGCATCAAGTGTGAGCAGTGAAGTGAATTATGTGTGTGCAAAAATAATTTTTAACCCCTCTTTTTTTATTAGTGTCATCATTTGTTGTGTTGTGCAAACTTCAACTTTGAAAACAAAAGAAAATATTACAGAACATATAAAACATGAACAAAGTTGAAACAGAAATATCCAAGATTTGAATATGTGATGTATGTGTTTGGGTGTGTGTGTGTGTGTTTGATGGAAAAAGATGTGGAGTTGGAGTCTTTTTGTGTGAGAAAGTTTGAGTTTCACTGTGAGAGTATGACTAGTTTTGAAAGGGAAAAACAAATTGGATGAATACTGAACATGCACAATGACTGGACAAACAACTGTGTGTGTGAAGTGAACCTCTGACCTTAAACACTTCAGTACAAAATAGGTTTGATTGGTGCTAGAACAATGTTTGGGATAAGTAATATTTTAAAAGGCAAATAGAAGAAGACAGTCGACATTTTTTGAATAGTTACTGTAGTGCAGCCATAGCTCCACCTGAGGCCACTGGATCCTCTAACAGATCAAAACATGTTTATGTCTGGAAGAATTTTGTGCACTGATGGCCTTTGGCTTTCAAGGTTAATGTTATTCCCATCGTTATCCACTAGATGTCAGTATTTATGATGCTACGCTGTACTGTACGTTTAACCACTCAAGGTATACAGTCATCCTCAAAATTATTCATACCCTACAATTAAAGAAAAGGCTGGATTCACAATAGTAATTCAAATAAAGAGAAACTAAAGATTATAATAATAAATGGAAATTTACAAAATTATAGTTTAGTGAAATAAAATATAGCTTTTGAATTGTGGTTAAAAATAATAATAATAATAATAATAATTTAAAAAAAAACAATCAAACAAAACTGTCCCAGGCACATTAGAGCACCTTTCCCATGAAACGTGGACCAAAATATCTTTCAACAGGTGTAGAAGTATTTTTTTAACATTACAGATAAAACCTAATTGCAGTGTTTGCCTCAAAATGTTGCCCAATAAAATTTTGGCTGCAGAGCCCCATCATGCTCGTTTGCTTGATTTATGTTTTGTGTGATTGTTTTTAATATTTCTTTAAAACCAAAGTTCAAAATTAATGTCATGATTTTTGCTGAATTTTTTTTAAATTGTTACTTTTGACAGTTTCAACTTATTTCACTGACAGCTGATTTTTTTCCCTCTATAATAGGAGGGTATGAATAATTTTGAGGATGTCTGTATAGTTGTGGTTGAAAGTTTACATACCCTTCCATTAAAGACAGAAAAAATCAGCTGCCAGAGAAGTTAGTTGAAATTGACTAAAGTAATAATAAATACTAATTTTATTAAAATCATGACATTTATTGTGTATTGGGGTTCAACAGAAATATTAAAACCAAACAAACAAAAAATTAAATAAGTTTACAAGCATGACCTAAAATTTTGTTCAGCAACACTGAGGCAATCACTGCAATCAGGTATTTTCAATACAACTTCCACACCTGTTGACAGGTATTTCGACCCACTGTTCATGAGCAACATGCTTTAATTTTTTTTTATTCAAAATCTATGTCTTATTTTAGTAAATAATAATTTAATGGATTTTTATTTATTATTACTTTTTTCAGTTTTGTGTTTACATATATATATATATACATATATATAAATGTGGAGTTTGCATGTTCTCCCCGTGTATGCGTGGGTTCTCTCCAGGTACTCCAGCTTCCTCCCACTGTCCAAAGACATGAATGTTTGGTTAATCGGTCACTCTAAATTGCCCCTAGGAATGAATGTGAGTGTGAATGGTTGTCTGTCTGTGTTGGCCCCGCGACAGACTGGCGACCTGTCCAGGGTGTACCCTGCCTCTCACCTGGTAACAGCTGGGATAGGCTCCAGCAACCCCCGCTACCCTAAACTGGATAAGTGGTACAGCAAATACATATATATGCATGTATGTATATATATATATATATATATATATATATATATATATATATATATATATCTGCAGTCCAATGTAATGTCAAATCTCTTGGGGATCCCCGTCATTCTGTCCTCCCACCCAATGCATCCTGTGAAAGTTTGTCAATGGAAAACTAGCTGGATCACATCAAGGGTGAGAAAAGGTCTAAAGAGGATCTTAGATGTACTCATACTCCTAAATTGTCTGTACCAAAAACCATCTTGTCACATCATTCAGACTCACCTCCTCAGCAGATGTCCCTGTCCTTTCTCTTTTCCTGTCCTGTCTTAGTTTGTATACAAGTGACAGAAGTATTAGCATAATTATTTACACTTTTTCCTTTTCAATAACAGCTCAAAAACAAACTGAGCTCTCTAGAGCTAAGTCAAAAATGACAGAACTCAACATCATGCTAAGATTTTAGTGCTAGAAATGCTTTAATTGTAGTCCTTCAATAAAGACTTAATTTTTGATGTTTAATTTTAGCTGCAAAAGTGCTCTAAAACCATATTTTTCATGTCATTCCTTCAAGAGGTTTGTTCCACCTTCTGTTTCCAAGGGGTGGGGCAACAGGCAGCCGTGTCTTTCAGAATGAAAGTTTCACATGAGGAGGAATCTTCACCCACAAAGCCAGTAGGTCACATATCTCACACGCAAACATACACACATATGCAGCCAGAGATCAGACAACCGTCAAAGGAGAGCCACGTTTGGGATTGTCCGATATTACCACTGCAAAATCTGGATGTCCCCAGCCGCAGGAGTTCTCCCCATGGGCCTTCATCGCTAATTTGCAGCAACATCTGGTCAACACCGCTGTGGTATCTTTTGGCGACAGCAGAGAGCTGAGCAGAGCGACAGCAGAGAGCTGAGCAGAGCGGCAGCAGAGAGCTGAGCAGAGCGGCAGCAGAGAGCTGAATAGGCTCAGATATTTCAGATATCTCTGAGATATCTGGTATCAACCACTGGCCTTGGGATCCATCACCAACTGTCGGCCCAGAACCTCCAACCAACCATCGGGCCGAGGATCTTTCACTGGCCGCCAGGCCTGGAGCCTGCCACAAGCCCAGGATCCGGCCTCCAGGCCCCACTCTCGCAGTCGGGCCCTAAACCCGCTGTCACCCACAAGCGGGAACTACCACAACGGCAGCTAAACATGGACTCAAGATTGTCCCCCAGAGACTCCACAAAGTTAAGGAAAGCAAACAAAAGGATCAATAACCTCCTAGAAGACATCAAACGACTATCACTGGAAATAAAAAACAAAGACGCACTGCTCACTAAATACACGGACGTCGCCTTTGAACAGTCACAGCAAATCGCTTCACTTACCTCGGCTCTTCAGGACACTGCGCTTTGGGACCCCGCAATTCATACATCCTCTTCCACACCGAAACCTCAGCGATCCTGGACCGAAGTAGTGGTCCGTGGTGGGAAAAGGGCCTCATCTCAGGAGCTTCCACCACCACTGAGCCTCCAAAATCGTTTTGATGCGCTGTCACATTCCGCAGGGGACCTGGCGTTGGATCTACGGATGTCCACAGGAATGGCGGGAGACACCTCCTCGCTCCATCAGCTGGGATTACGGTCGGGGACCGGAGAGGATGGAGCTGCGGCACCCGCCTCTGGGGTAGCTGTCATGGAGACAGCGGCCAGCCACCTGGTTGGGTCCGCTACCGCTGCTAATCCGCCTCGCGCGCCAGCGAGGGAGCTGACAGCCCAAGGCCCCGGTCTGTGTCCTCCTCCTCCGCGTCACGTCGGCGGCTCCTCGTGGATGCGGTTCGCAGACACTCTACCCCACCAGTCCGGTCCAGTTGGGCCTCGGCATCAGAGGCTTCCAGGCCCGATCCATCCGCTGCGGCCGCTGGTGGGATCAACAACCGACAGCCGCCTACCAGCGTCCAGGTCCCCTCAGCTCCAGCCAGCAGCGAGGCAGCAGCGCTCCCCGAGACTTCTCCTCCGAGCCAGCGAACCCGGCCTTCCCATCCACCTCCTCTCATCCCACCAACGACCCTCATCCTCGGTGACTCCGTGGTAAGAAATATACGTTTCTTCAACGCGATCACACACTGCTTTCCCGGAGCCACCGTGCCGGTTCTTCTGGATAAACTCCCAGAACTGCTGCGCACTCTCCCGGACACGGTAAACAGAGTTGTTGTGCATGTCGGGACCAACGACATCTCCCTTCATCAGTCCGAAGTGACAAAGATGGATTTTATGGATCTCTTTAGGGATTTAAAAAACAGCGGCAAATCCGTTTTTATTAGTGGTCCCATCCCCACTCTAAACCGTGGATCGGAGCGTTTTAGCAGGCTGCTCGGACTCAACACCTGGCTTCATCACACCTGTAAAACCTTTAACATTGGCTTTGTTGACAACTTCAATCTGTTCTGGAATCGCCCCTCGTTTTTCAAGTCCGACGGTTTACACCCAACTCAGTTAGGTTCATCTATACTGGCAAACAACTTAAAATATTCAATACAATTAGCTGCACATTCATGACTGTTTACATCACACACCTTAGCACCCCGTTCTACTTCTGCACCACCACAGACAGCACACAACAACCCCCCATCACTCATTAGCTCCCCCATCTGGCCCCCCATGGTTAATGCACTGCCCGACCAGTCCACACCATCCTCATACCAGGACAGTATAGACAGACCTTTATCACTGATCCCCACCATAATTACACACAGAAAGAACCACAGACGGACCACCAGAACAAACCGGACTCTAAGATTAATGGACAGTCAGATTATCAAACCCCACAACAAAACTTCCCCCAAACCTCTGAGCATGGCTCTTTTAAATGTAAGATCTCTCTCAAATAAGTCTTTTATTGTGAATGATTTGATTTTAGACCATGAACTTGACTGTCTGTTTTTAACTGAGACCTGGCTGGGTGCAGATGCGACTACTGTCCTTGCTGAGGCCTCACCGCCCGATTTTAACTTTGCTTTTTCTACAAGAAGTAGCAAAAGGGGAGGTGGCACTGCTTCAATAATATCCACAACTCTTGCCACCAAACCTGTCTCATTTAATCATTATGACACCTTTGAACACCATGCAATTGTTCTTAGCAGTCCTCCAATTTTAATTGTCACCATTTACAGACCCCCCAAAAATGCACAGCTTTTATCAGTGAATTTTCTGAATTCCTGTCAATCATTCATAGCTCCTACAACATGGTACTTTTAACCGGTGATTTTAACCTACACATAGACAACCCCTCAGATCCTGTTGTAACCGAGTTTTTAAGTGTTCTTAACTACATGGATTTTATTCAACATGTAAGGCAGCCGAGTCACAACAGGGGACACACTCTGGATCTGGTCATCACGCATGGCTTGCCAGCTGCTGTGTCCTCTGTTGTTGACTTGGCTGTCTCTGATCACTAATGTGTGTTTTTTAACATCACCGGTTTTATCAAGCGGGAGACCTCGGCAAGGACGATGAGGAAACGTCATCTAACCCCTGAAGTGGCTGCAAATTTTCTTGGTGCTTTAGAGGAATGTCCTCCTGTTGTTTTAACTGCCTCCTGTGATTTTATTGTTGAGAATTTTAACAGTAGACTTCAGACAGCCCTCAATGCTCTTGCCCCGCTCAAAACAAAAACCATTCATACCAAATCTGTTGCCCCATGGAGAAACGAGGAGCTGAAAAAAATCAAAAGGAAATGCAGGATGGCAGAAAGGAGATGGAGGAAAAACAAAATAACCATAAATTATGAAATTTTCAGAGACCAGCAAAAAATATACAATAATGCACTCAGAAATGCACGAAATAACTACTTTTCAAAAATAATTAATGACCACAAAAACAATCCAAAGGTTCTCTTTTCCACAATAGACAATATTTTAAACCCTGATTTTAACAAACCCACTTTTAAGCCAACAGTTGCTCTTTGTGAAGCATTTGCAGACCACTTCATGGGGAAGGTAGACACTATAAGAAGCAATATTTTATCCCTTCAAAGTAACATGATTTTTAACGTACCCGAGTGTCTGCCTTCATCGGAGGAAGCACTGGACAGTTTTGACCTGGTTAACGCTGGGACACTTGATAAAGTTTTCTCCTCTGTGAGGCCCACCACATGTCTTTTGGACCCGGTCCCAACCTCATTTTTTAAGCCATTTTATGAATTTTTTAGAGAAGAGCTTTTAAACATGATGAATCGCTCTCTTCAGACGGGGGTCTTCCCTGCTGCCTTCAAAGGGGCAGTGGTGGGGCCTCTGCTGAAGAAGAGCGATTTGGATTGTAATGATCTTAACAATTTTAGACCGGTATCTAACTTACCATTTTTAAGCAAAGTTTTAGAGAAGCTTGTTTTTATTCAGCTCACTGACTTTTTAAATGCACAAAATGTCCTTGAGAAATTTCAGTCTGGATTTAGGGTGAACCACAGCACAGAGACAGCCCTTTTAAAGATTTTAAATGATCTTAGATTAAATTATGACTCAAAGAAGATGACAGTGTTGGTTCTCCTGGATCTCAGTGCTGCGTTTGATACAGTTGACCACACTATTCTTTTATCCCGTTTAAAGCAGCTCGGCCTCTCTGGTGCTGTTCACAGATGGTTCACCTCCTACCTCACAGACAGGACATTTATGGTAAGTCTGGATACCTGCTCCTCCAGGGTTCACAAAGTCATATGTGGTGTGCCTCAGGGATCAATCTTGGGCCCTGTGCTTTTTAACCTATACATGCTCCCTCTTGGTGGGGTCATCAGGAGACATGGAGTCAACTTTCACAGTTACGCTGATGACACACAGTTGTACATCTCTGTGTCTCCTGGTGACTCAAGGCCAATGGATGCACTTTTTAACTGTATTTCAGACATCAGATCCTGGATGGCAGAAAACTTTCTCCAGCTTAACCAGGCCAAAACTGAGGTTTTAGTCATCGGTCCTGAAGCCCAGAGAGAGACACTTTTACCCAAACTACAATCTTTATCTTTTAATCCCTCATTACAAGTAAAAAATCTGGGCGTGATTTTTGACTCTGAGCTGACTTTTATTCCACACATCAAAAATATCACAAAAATAGGGTTTTACCATCTAAAAAATATAGCCAGAGTCCGCCCCGTTCTCTCTCGGGCCAACACTGAGATGCTAATGCATGCTTTTATTACAAGTCGTATTGACTACTGTAACGGCCTGCTTTCTGGTCTTCCCAAAAAGAACATCTCAGGTATACAACTCTTGCAGAATTCAGCAGCACGTGTCCTGACGAAGACCAGGAGGCAGGCCCATATTACACCAGTTTTACGATCGCTGCATTGGCTCCCTGTGTGTTTTAGGATCGATTTTAAGGTTCTTTTAATGGTTTTTAAATGTCTTAATGGTCTTGGGCCTTCTTATCTCTCAGAACTGCTTTTACCCTATGAGCCCTCGCGGTCCCTGCGCTCCTCCGGCAGGGGGGCTGGGGATGGGAAAGGGGCAACGGGCGGGAATGTTTTTAAACTGTAAAGCGCTTTGAGTCGCGCAACCTGCTGGAAAAGCGCTTCATAAATAAAGATTGATTGATTGATTGATTGATATCACCACTTGTTCAACAAGCACAAGGTTGGAAGAAAGTGACATTTCTCCTGCTTTGTCTAAAGTTAACCTATTTTTTTTCCTTTGTTAATCAGCACTGTGGTTAAGCTAAAAGCATGTAAGTTAACAAGCTCAAAAGAGTATGGCAGTGACAGGACAGAGGAGGAAAAAGGATGGAGATAAGGACAGAGGAAGACAGAGAGGGAAGGAGGGGAGACAGGGATGGAAATAGATTTTCAATTTTTCAAAAATGTCTTCAGTAATATCAACGTCAGAGATCAGCCTGATTCATACTATGCTGACATATTAATTTGTTTGTAGAGATATCCAGATCTATAAATGTATACAAGGAATTTTATCTGAGTTTGATGCCAGATTCTATAGCCTATATTTTTTTCTAAGCTAGCAGTTATCACCATGACATTGACAGATATCTCATTTCTTTTAAAGTCAAAGATTGTTCAGTTTTGATTGTTAAAATTTCTTACAAAATATTAGTCTGCTTCTTTGTTTCATTTTGTTTTAATCTTATTAGCTTTATTTTTGTTTCGTGGTGAGTGTGTGCTGATAACAGTACATTAAATTACTTTTCTTTATATATTTTTTGTATGTCTAAATATATCTTTTTACTTTTATTACTAATACTTAATATAATTACTTATCAGTGTTTATTTTGGGCTTAAATTTCTTGCAAAGCTATTTTTATAGACTATAAAAAAGACTGCATCATATTACCTATATAAACCAACCACTTACTGTACTTTAGAATTTAGTTTAATTAAGAATTATTGTTTTTATTTGGAATTAGGGGTTTACTTGGTCGTTTTAATCTTCTTGAAGCAGACTTAGCTTTTATTCAGGATTAAATAGGAATTAAAACACGGACATAGTGGTAATTTGAACAGAGTGCAAAGAAATTATGTTAGATTTGGTCCTGAGGGAATGGTAAATGGACTGTACTAGTATAGCGCTTTTCCAGTCGTACTGACCACTCAAAGCGCTTTATACTACGTCACATTCACCCAGTCACACACACAATCATTCATACCCTGACAGGCACATCGGGAGACAACTTGGGGTTCACTGTCTTGCTCAAGGACACTTCGGCATGTAATCAGCGAAGCCTGGAATCGATCCCCCGACCCTTCGGTTGAAGGACGACTGCTCTTCCACCTGAGCTACAGTCGTGTGGGCAGCTGTAGGTGGATCATTGCCAGCTTCCACCTAATACCATTGTTGATATTGCTGGTTGAACACAGAAAATCTGTATACAGAATATGGACTAATACAGAATAATGCTGCATCTGCTGTTAATAACATTATCTGTATTTGTATTCATTTATTTAAAGGGGAATATTAATTAACATATAATGTAAGTATGCCAGGTTTAGCAAATGGCTAATTTCCATCTGTATTCCCTGTCAGATCACATAAAAACACAAAAAATAGAAACAGAAACACTGTAATAGAAATGAAACACTATTAACAGATAAGGAAAGCAAAAATTATCAACACAACTTGGCATTTCAGACATAAGGAAATGGTCATCAGTTTACATTTAAATGCAATAAATGTGGCCGCCTCTGACATCTGCTGGAATGCTGTTCCATACCTCCACTCCTTTAACTGATAGCACCTGTTGGCCAAACGCTGTTTCTAAATGGTACAACACACCTCTAGCTCAGGCTCTTGTTGATTTACCACGTGTACTAGATTTGGATTTCACAAATTCACACCATGCAAGATCTTATAAATCAAACAAGCCAGATTGTCAAAATTTAGAATGTTATAGTTCCCAAGTATAAGGCAATGATGAAAAGACATTCCCCCATCCAACCCGAGAATTACTCTCTGAAAATGTACTGCTTTTTACTGTCCCCTCAAAAATAAATGGGATTTTTGCCCCTGACTGACTACGTAAGGCCTAACAACATCCATGGCCCCTATCATATTTGTCAGAGCTGCTGCACAAACATGTTCCAGTTGGACTTCTGAGGTTTTCAATCCAGCTCCTCCTGAAAGTTCGACATACTGGGCTCAAATCCAAGGGTAGCTCAGCCTTTTCAGTGACTGCTCCTTAATTGTCAAACAGTCTGCCTGTTTTTATTAGAGTTGCTCAGGCACTGTCTGGATTTAAGTCCTTAATATAACCCACTTCTTTGCACTAGCAAAGTAATGGCACTCAAGTTGAATCTCATGTCCTTGAACAGCTCTTTACACACAGCAGAATCGAGCAGTGAAGATGGGTTGGCGGAACCAAATCCTATGGCACAGAGGGCCAGAACGCCGACATCCAACAGGACTGGGATTGTAAGAAGTCCATTTGAATAGCCTCAGCTCCATATGGTAGACCTGACTGTACATATTAGTGGATTAGCAGAAGTAAACAGCAATGAGGTGTCGAAGTTGTCACTGTTCACTGTGACTTAACGGGAAATCCAATTAGTAAAAGAAGAAATTCTATTAGTCTGAGAACACGGTGAGGCTTTTATGGTAAGACCCTTGCAGATGAACCACATAGTTTCTATGAACAATTGCTTGATAAGATACGCTCTTCTACAGTGACAGTCATAAATAGAGCACTGCAGAGTTTTAAAGGTTTACAAAACAGAAAATGGATTAGGCAGAGCATACAAAGCTGATGAAAACAATGCAGAAATCAGGTCTTGAATTTCTACACATCAGCTTGTTTCCACAACCACATTTTATGGTAATTCAAATCACCTCAAATTAAACCTAAAGATGCATATTGTTTGAACCCCCCCACACACACACACAAACACACCCACACACACACACCCACACCCACACCCACACACACACACACCACATCCCAATCAGAAATTCACTTCTGTCATCATTGCCTTCAATGATCATGCCATTAGCCATCAACTGAGTTATGATTGGCTATTGATGCCTGGAACACAATGCGGTGAAGTTTCCCATTTGAGGTCTCAGCAGCCAGATGCATGCATTATGGTCCCGCGTTTTCATTATCACCTTTTACTGTGACAGCGGCTGCACCTGCGAGCAACAACATGAGATCTAAATTGATGCATGGCAAGTTTTTTCTTTTGTTTTTGTCTTAAATATAAGAGTAGTAATCTCTAACTCCCATGAAAAACAGTAAAACTTTGGTTATTTTTGATAAAGTAAGCACTCCCTGTTTTTGTTTTCTTGATTTTTGTTATTGTTGGGTTAGCTCGGAAAATAGAGAGAGCTCACGTTGTTCTTTTGCTGTTATCCCCCAGGTTATCATCAATGAAAAAGAAAAACTGTAGATAATTATTAATCACTTTTGTCACCTGTGTACAGACTGAGTGCAGGTAGACTGAGAGAACAGAGACATCTGCTGGGGAGGTGAGTCTGAGGGATTTGAAAAAATGGTTCGTGGTACAGACATTTTACAAGTATTTAACAGAGTTCCTTTAGGAAGCAAAGATAAAATTAGAATAGATTAAAGCCTTGTGGATGTTTAAGCCAAATTAGTCTTACTCTGAAAAATGTGCTTTTAATACTTTATTTAGGCAATTTAGATAGCAAATACTATAATGTTAACCTGTCACTTAGAGGCAAGGCATGTTTACCTACATAGCAAATTAACTAAAGAGCTTCTATTTTACATAATAGAGAGAAGATTAAAAGAGAAACAGGAACAATGCAGAAACAAAACTGTAAAAATAATAAAATACACAAAATCATACAACTAAATAAAAACAATAATAAGGAACAAGCAGTCTAGATACTGTACATTTATTAAGACCATCAAAAATGGGTGCAAAAGTCTTTAGATAAAAAAAAGCAACAGTCTAGACACATTTAAAGATACAGTACAGTACAGATTTAATGCACAGGTGCATGAAACAAGATTTCTTTTTTCTCTTAAACCTGGATTAAAAGTCTCTACGTTTGGTTAAAGTTTAATCTCCACAGGCAGTTTTTCCAAACGGTTAAATGTTGATTTTCCATATTTAGTCTGTATTCTAGTCTGGACTAGACCTGAGTCCTTCTTTGTTTGTTATTATTATTGCATAAGTATTCCAGACCATTCCCCACCATGAAATCTATTCTGGGACACACTGGAAAGATTTTCATACTGGGACAATGTGTTCTGTTCTACCAGTGCAAGTAAAGAGCATAGAGATCCAGAGGTGAAGAAGGTGAAGCAGATGTATTGAGAAAATAAGAGACCAAAGAGATCCAGAGACAGAGGAAGCAACTCCTTTAAACTACTACAGAGGGTTTGATTTATGAAAGAAAGACAAAGGGTCTAGATGATGTACTTTGTTATAAGGGTTGGCCTATTAGTGTGTAAACATGTTTTGTTGTTTTTGTTTTTTGTTGTTATTGTTTAACTGTGTATTTTTTATTCTGATTGGCTGTTACCTTGGCCAGGTCTCTCTTGTAAAAGAGATTTATAATCTCATTGGGACCTCCTGGTTAGATAAAGGTGAAATTAAAAGGATAAAAAAGAGAGAGAGAGAGACTGGACAGCTGCCAACATGACAACTTTGGTGCACAGAGCATTTCATCGCTTTTCATGGCAATAATTAAGATGAAGACAGCTCAGATAAGTTCAGAACTTACAAGGAGTAAATAAAAAGTTGAAAGGTATAAAATTTCAATAAAACGTCGGACTGTTTTCACCGCGACAGCACAGTCAGTTAGCTGTAATAACGTTGATGTAGTTCAGACAGTAATTAATTAATCTGCATTGTCCCTAAATTAATCATACCATACTGATGATATTGATCAGCGCAGACTTGTTTTTCAGCTCACCTCTCGTGTCAAAGTAGTCAAGAAGAAGCTGCTTCCCACATTATTTTCTCTCCCTCTCCTTTCTTTTCTTTTTTGGTAGCCCAATTTTCCATTCTTGGGGAGAAACATGACTTTTCTCTGCCTCCTTTGGACATACAGGCCGGTTAGGCTACTGGGAAATGTCCCGCTCCTCCTGTGTGCCAGTCCAGGGGACAGGACGAAAGCATGCCGTGTGCGAACAGGGTCCTAGTGCCCCCGGGTTACGTTACGACTACGGTGTCCGTACGGTAGTGTATTACTATAAAGGAGGGGGGGGGGGTAACGTGATAATTATACTGTATAAACGTGATATTATATTTTACAGACGTGATAATTGTATTGTATAAACGTGATAATAATATTGTATAAATGTGACAAAATATATTACAAAAGTGATAATTTTATTGTATGAATGTCATAATTATATTATAAACATGACAATATATTTTACAAACATGATAGTTATATAATGTGATAACTATATTGTACAAATGTGAAACGTATATAGCATAAACGTGATAATTATATAATCATGACAAATTACAAATGTGATAACTATATTGTTCAAATGTGATAATTGTAGGCTATAAACGGGATAATTATATTGTATAAATGTGATATTTACAAGCATCATAATTATATTGTATAAATATCATAATTACATATTACAAGCATGATCATTATATTGTACAAACATGGTAATTATATTGTATAAACATGTTAGAAATTGACTGGCAGGTGAAGGGCGTTCAGCAGTGCAGCCAAGGTGCAGGACCCCAGGCTGCTACGTAGGGGCGCCACCCTGTTAGTTCGCCTTTAACAATTCACATTGGGCTGTTAATGTTGTTACTTCCATTAATTGTGCAATTGTTAGAACAATGTTTAATTATGTTTGGAGGAACAGTGGCGTGCGTTTGGCCTCAAGTGTGTTTTGTGCAGATGTATACAGTAATGTCGGTTCTCCTGTCATCAGGGTATGGAACTGGAGAGAACTCTCACATTTATGTCCCATCACAGACATAATCTGCTGCACCTCTAGGCTGCTTCTTAGGCAGTGATTACTGTAAAGTAGATCAGGGGTGGGCAACTCCAGTCCTCAAGGGCCGGCATCCTGCAGGTAGGCTATTAGTAATTTCTCTGCTGCATCACAGCAATGAGTAATAATGCATACCTGATGTCAAACTCTGCACGAGTCACAAGGTGTGTCACCACAGGTAAAGTCCTGATACCTGCAGGACACTGGCCCTGGAAAACCGGAGTTGCCCTCCGGAGTGCCAATTTTTTAATAGAACCCCGGCTGCTTTGCAAATGCGAATCAACATGTCTGCGAGGAAATCAGCGCTATTATCTCCCCCAACCACTTATCCACCCAGCAAATCAAAATTCATCACAAAGTCTACAAAATTCTTAAAGACAAATGTAATCCAATCTTTCTTTTTGTTCTTGAGGCTGCAAGAACGTTCTCTTGAACGTGCTGCAGCCTGTTCTTGATACATCAACCAAGCAGAACTTTCTTCTTGTGGGGCTCCGAGAACAATTGTGTGATTGGTCGGAAGTTGAAGTTGGTGCGGTTAATGCAGAGAAGCTCAAAGTGGAAAGTTATTGCTTCCGTATTTCCGCTGATGCGAGGTTGAAGTTTTATTGTACAGCTGATCAAGCTGGCAAGAAAGCAGAAAAATGTATTAAACACACGTGGTTTATAAATACACAGACACCACTGTGTGCACAATCCTGCCCTGCCACTTACGAACTTTGTCGTTAAATATAGAATCACCGGGTCAACACAGTCATCCCCCACAGTAATCCCTACCCCATTGCAGACTAGGCATGTAATGATATGAAATTTTCATGCCACGGTTATTGTGACAAAAATTATTGCGATATTGGGGAAATCTGCTGAAAATGTTCAGAAAGTACCTATACACACACTAAAATCATTTCACCAAAATTCAATAAAAAAAAACAAAATAGTAACAAGCACAATGGACTTTCTGCTGGCAGAAACATTAAAGTAATAACATGTAAATATCAAACATATAAATGTGCATTAAAGATGCATCTTATATCTATAAGAGGGTTTATCGCTTTATGCAAATTGTAGATAAGAACCAAGAATATGTTTCTTCACATTCACACAAGACTTGATCTAGTCTGACAGATTTCAGAAGAACTGGTCCAGAAAGGAAACTTTCACTGTTTCATATACCATTGTAGAAATCAAATGTCAAATCAAAGCACCACTGCCATGTTAAATAAGGTAATGTGGCAGAAACATTAAAATAGTACCATAAATAAATAAAAAAGTTTCCTCCCAGCATCCTTAAAAAAAAGAAATATCAAGAATACATCCAGACTTCAGACTCTGTCCTTTTAGAAGAGAAAAAATCTCCAGAGCTGTCCGTGCAGTGCCTTCTGTGCCTTCTGCAATGTTGCAGAGACCAAACATTGTAAGCTGAATCTCAGGAACTGCTGCAGCTTTTCCTGGCAATGAGCAGCATCACTGTGAGTTTTTAAAAGTGCAATTATCATGGTTTTACGATAATTAAGATCTGAAACGTAATACTAATTGTCAGGGAATTACATCCCAGGCACATTACATTTGCGGACAAAGCTACTTGTGGAATACTGACTGCACCAAAGTAAACTTTTTTCTTGGTCTTGCAACCTCGGGAACATAGTTCTGGCTTATCGCACAGTTTGTAGCAAGCTTATAGCAAGAGTGAATGTGAGTGACTCGAAATAGGACAAAGAAGGTATGGAAAATGGATATATGAATAGACCTGTAAATTATCTTATAGAAAGTGAAATAAGGTATGATACATGACTGTTCTATTCAAACATTTCTAGCATTATAACTAGAGAAACTCAGCAGGAGCACAATCTGGTCATGGTAACTTCCAAAACTTTGTAGAAGAAGAAAAAAAAAAAAGACAAAGGCATATTTCACCAACACTAATGAGCTATTTTCTGTTTGCAGCATATCGATGTAAACAATAGATTCTAGGTATTTTTAATATATCAAAATTACACTAAAGCATTCTTGAACTTTCACAGAATAATGGACAAAGCACTATAAAGGATGCATGGTGTTGGAACAGCCCTTCTGTAAGTTTCAAGCCCCTTTCAGACTTGCGCTGAAAAGCCGTAATAGTGCGGACTTCGTCCTTTATACCATTTGCATTCAGACATGCCGGTCTTTTACCTCTGAGATGTAGTGGACATGTACTGGCTGGACTTCATTTTATAAGAGCGGAAATGTTGAGCACGTCGTTTTGGCTGAATGCACAAGAGCATGTTCTGGACAGGGTTAAAGGGAGAGCCTGGCTGTGCTGACTTATCTGCATTCCCGGATGTCTGAACTTGGCCGGGACGCAATAAGTCCACAAGAAAGCAACATGCTTGCAAAGATGAGTCCGGTTAAAGAGCGGATGGACTTTACCGCTCATGTTCCGCAATGTAAGTCTGAAAGTGGCTTTAATGACATGGCTTGGAAGAACCAACAGCCTTATGGTCTCACTCGTTAACTTACTGTAACTGGGTTACAAGACTTACTGACAGTTATACCACTGGTATTTCCAGTAAGAAAGGTTTAGTCAGGACGAGATCACTTGGACACTATCTATAGCTTTGCATGTTTCAAGTATCAGTTGTTTCAAACTAAAAAAAAACAGAAGTGAAAATAAGGACGGACAAACCATAACATCTTTTCATGCATGCATTTATTAAATATTTCTATTTTTTTTTTCTTTATAAAATGTTTGCAGGCTATGGCAGAGGCTGATACATATGCAAACCTCTAAATTTCATCAATGTACAAAGTTGAATCTCATTCATTTTCTGTCCAAGCATTTTCCAAGCAGATGTTGCCATCACAGTTGATCCAGGAAACACTTCAGGCTGTGTTTCATTTCAGAGTCCATCTTGCTCCCTGAGATACACACCATCATTTTTAACATGTACTGTAAAATGCCTTCAATGGCCAGTGTTGAGAAACTTGTGTCCATATGTTCCAGAACATATTATCTTGAATATATTTGCTTGTATCCATGCGACTGCCACTCAGAGATAGGAAGACAAAAGGGAATGAGGCTGTCCAGAAAAGTGTAACTGTTATCCTTAAGCAGCAGTTGAGACTTCTGTCTTGCTGGTTGACACTGAGGTCTCATCTTCAACCATTCCACCCATTCCTATTGTAGCCAGCATGCAATTACGGAACTGGAAAATTGAAACAAGGAGAAAAAAAAGGACAATTTATGATCAAACTTAATGGAAGGGTATGAATAAATGTGAGGATAACTGTATATATCTATCTATTTATATTAGAAAAATAAGAGAAAAAAAAACTGACCTGTTTGTTCATCAAAATGTAGATAATAGGATTGAACAATGCTGAGCTCTTTGAAAAGAAGGCAGGGATGGCCATGGCTACAGCTGAGAAGGCAGCTCCTTTGTTGAAGAAGATCCATGCAGCAAAGGATGCATATGGGACCCATGCAACAAGGAAGCCACACACCATCAAGACACACATACGTGTCACTTCCTTCTCAGCTTTCTGGGTAGAAGCAGAGTCCTGCTGCTGGGCTGCAGCCTGCAAACGAGATCAACAACATTTAATATGCTTAGTTCCTCATTGATTTCTGATTTGATGCTAAAATTAGATCAAGATTAAAGAAGACCAGGTCAGATGACAGCTCCATAAGTGAGGAGTCAATTTTTGTTATTTGTTCCTCGAAAGGATTTAAAGAGATACAGAGTTAAGCATCAGTAGCTTTATAAGGGGTAAGCAATTACTGTAAGTCAAAGTAAAGCTGATTGTAGCAATGCAAGTACCAAAACTGATTCCTGTCCACTACAGCAGCTACGCAAAGAGCCATGCAACCATCAGAATCAGAAATCAAACACCGGTACTGTAGATTATGGCTCAATCTGGGGATAACGTTTCTTTCAGATTAAGAAGCCTTGTGTCCTGGCATTCATCAAAAAAAACATCAGAACATAGTTATAAAAGATGTACAATAATATTTCCAGATGACAGTGTTCAGTTTTCTGCAGGATGTTGCAGCCTGTCTCACTTCAAAAAGTTATAAAGATTGAAAAACTATTGAAGAAGATTTAAGCTGTTGCCTTGGTGAAAATGTCCCAGACTTCAGTCTTGTTCAGCATTCATGGAGCTTCCCTCTAGTAATTTATTTGACTTAAAGGATCTAAATGTAGGAGTGGCATCCACCTGGATGTTTCAGAAATCTCCTCTTCACAAAGAACCACAAAGTATAACACACGTGGCTTAGATATTGGAGGTTGATCCATGTATTTGTATACTGGATTTGGGCTATATTTGGAAACACTCTATAGTAATGTAATAATAGTTTAACTGCATATGACAGCATACCTTGTTTGAATTATGTCAGAGTAATTTCATTTTAAGCACTTACAGCTTTGACTGTCAGCACAAGGCTTCCATATGTGAAGAAGATGGTGCAGACGGGGACGCATGAAGTGGCAGCTGAACATGTACATCACATATGATTCATTGTTGAAGCCTGGGGCCAGAGTATAATAATCAGGTCCGCATGACACCTGAATCCCCTCAGGAATATACCTGTGGACAAAAGGCATAGTTTTAGAGGAGTTATCTTCCCTCCCTTTCTGCATTTTTTTTTCTTGCTCAAAAATGTTCACATCTCCTTTACAGGAAAATTTAGCTGGTAATTTTCAGATTGAGTTCTATTTTTAAAAGATTCACATTTACTAGGCAGATTTAGCCAGGGTGCATATATCATCATTAACTACAAAAACAGCTTAAAAATAGCTTATTTTGTTTGTTTGCTTTCCTTCTTTTGATCTCTTGCCTGAGCAGAGGGTCAGTAGATGCTTCAGGAAAAGCAACTCTTAAACTTCTAATTGAAATAATGTTGTCTTGTGACTTTAAATAAAGCAATGGCCAATTTGAAAGGGTTTCAGAAAAACAGGTATTACTTGCCAGCTAGCCTCTATATGCAATTTCAAAATCAGCTTTTTTGTACATTTAAAATCAAATCACAGCACAAGAGGAAGACTTCAAAGAAAAGGGCATAAAGAAACAAATAATTCTGGGGGTGCTTATTTGCGAAGCCCCGGCAAAAGACATCTGAATCTCCACTCTGTTGATCCAGGTATGGACATGTCATGTGGTTCATTTAGGGAACTAATTCATTACCTTGACCATCCAACCAAAGGAGGAACAGCACAAGAGCTAGCCATGATCCAGGTGAAAGCGCAGCCCACTGCAGAGTGGCTGGCTGTAAATTTGAAACTTCCCATGGGTTTGCAGACCACAATGTATCTCTCAACAGCTAGAACCACAAGAGACCAGAGAGACACTTGACCTGTTGAAAAACGCAAGAGCAGAAGTTGTGATGAGAAACTACACTTCTCGTCATCTCCCATAGCAGTAAAGGCTGATTTAGTCTGACAACTTCATTAATGTCAGAATAAAATAATGTCCTAATCTACATGTGAGATGATTTCAATAGGCTTACCTCCCAATGTAGCAAAGAATCCCTCCATGGCACAGCTCATAGGTCCCAAACGAAAATAGCCAAAAATGCAGGAGTAAATGGTGACTGTGAATCCAAAGGTGACCATGATCAGTCCAGCAACAGCCAAGTTGACCAGGATGAAGTTCAGAGGCTGACGGAGCTTCTTGTTCTGAGCTGTGACCACCAGTGTCAGAGCATTGATGGGGAATCCAGTGCAGAGCAGGAAAAACATGTAGGCACCCAGCAATTTGAAAAACCAGGGTTCTGCCAAGTAATACTGTTGATATTCAAAAGGACTCCTCACAAGCCCCGTCCTGTTGTTCATGGGGATGTAGAAGTTCTTGCCTTGTGTGCCGTTCTCCATCTTCGCAAGTTACGATCTGGATTTGTGGAGAAGAGTAACCCTTAAGCTGTGTCTATGCCGCAGCCTTTGCTCTTCAACGTCTTCCATGTGGTTCTGGAGCCATGGTTATATACCCCCGAGGGATGTTATAAGAAGATGAGCTAAGAGGATCTAGACATTCAAGCCATAATCTCTTAGTATAATTAAGTGTTAATCAGTGATCTGAGTGATCTCTTTTGTTGGTTTTTAGGGCATGTTCACTGATTGACAGAACACATTGGAAAGAGACTCTTCCGGTCGGTCATTTCTGTCAGTCACCAGCCCACCACCCACCCCACCCCACCACCTCTACCCTCTATACCACCTCTATTTGCTCTTTTGGGTATGTTTTTCCAGATATGCTTAAATTCAAAATGACAAACCAACGACATGCAAATTGAAAGTTATCCGTCCCTACATCCGTTTTAAATACCTTTCCTGAGATAAGTCCTCATCAAACACATGGAACAAACTGCCAGTGCTTATTTAACCTTCTTCAAATGTACAAGCATTTATGTTAAAGTTAAAAACATTTCATTTCATCATCATGGTAGCTCCTTGCAGTCCTTGAGCATAAAAAAAGGAAAAAGAAAAGAAAAGAAAAGAAAAGAAAAGAAAAGACTTAGGTGATGACAGTGTTTTAATATGGTTTCAGATCAGGAATTCCAGGTTTGTTTTCACATTATTCAGAGGAGGAACAGAAATAACAAATCATATTTGCTATTTCTAATTTGATTATTTGATGCTGCCTACTGTAATTGTGGAACACTGAATTACTAGACTGAGTGAAATTTTGTTAAGATGGACAGATCTTGTTCTGTTTATGTTAAATTTCTTTTGCTTTTTTGTTTGTTTTGATTCTGCTATTTTAATGTTTCATTTCCACCGTGCTCTAATATTTTTAGTGTTTTATGTAAAGCACTTGGAGTTGTCTTAGGCATGAAATGTCTTAAATAAATAAATCTTCTTTGCTTCAAACAATAGCTTGAAGCATTGAAGTTCATTGAAGAGGCTGACCGGCTTAGTTGTACCTAAAAAAAAAAAAAAAAAAAAAGAAACAAGGACTACTTGAGGAGAAGGAGGGTAAAAGTTGGAAAATTCTGATACCTTCAAGCTCCCTGCCAGTGTCAACATGAAGTCAGCAGCGATAGTGACTTGTTAATTTGTGACACAGGGGAGACAGCTGGTGTGTTACAACTTTAAGCTTTTGATAACATGACGATCACTTGTTAAGCTTCCTCGATGCCCTTTAAATGTAGCTGTGTTAATTGCTTTGGTACAGCTTGCTACCAAATCTTTGTTGTAAATGTTGCTGTGGTTTGTTGCAGGTTTGTTGTATCTCCCACTAGCCCAAACATACTGTACAGTAAAAGCTACTGTATATTGCAACCTTGGATATACAGGAGGTCCTACTTAGGATTTCCCGGTACAATCAAGAGGTAATATTAGTAGATATTTCATGCTGTTTTAAACTGACAGGTAGCTATTTTAATCCTTAGGCTGCTGGGTTACACTTGTCGGTACACAAATACTGTCCACAACTGTCTTCTTCCAACTCAGAAACTACACAACTATGCCAGTGAGGAAGGAATCATTAACCCAGATTAAACTCTGATGAGGGAACTTTTTGATTGAAACAGTTTATGAGTGTGCTCATCTGGTTGTGCTGTAAATGATGTTTGCAGCTCTTCATACCTTTGCCTGCAAGTTAAAATGCTGATTTTAATGCATTAAGAACTGGTCAGTCCTGTTGTGCCAAGCATACATCCACAGATGGCTGTTGTCTGAAAACGTTTGTTAATCCTCTTAAAGGTGCAGTGTGTAACATAATTAAAGGTCATTAACCATATCATTAAAAGCTGTGTTTCTATCGATATCTGTTAACTTTTCGAAAAATACTTTCTTTTTTTTTGTCTGTTTGTTTGTTTTGCGAGGGGGTGGGGGTTCTTGGCTTGTGGAATGAGCCCTTTATATTCATTTTGCTTTGGGTCCACATATACAAAAGTGGCCATATTTGTACCACCATTTAAATGGCAAAAAGCTCTGTGTGAAGTGATTTCTTTAGTTTTAATGCCACAGTGCCAGCTTTGTTTGATAGGGATAGAGCAACATTCAGGATAAGCATTTCCCTAAATGGTACAATTACACATATACATCATTTTTAAGTAGTTACCTGTAGTGCAGCCATCGCTGCCCCTGAGGCCACTGGATCCTCTCGCAAAAGGAAACATGTTAACATCTGGAAGAATTTTGCCCACTGACAGTCTTTGCCTATTCAGAATGTCCTATGCCCACCTTTACAGCTAGATGTCAGTAATTCTTACACACTGTAACTCAAAAGGTCACATAGTCTCTTATCTGTGTAAATTGAATGGACTTTTTCTGGTTCCTTATATTAATTAAATCACATCAGGTCACATCACATCGAACAATGCTTATTTTATACTATTTTATTGAATATTTGGCATCTAAAGGACTTGCTGACAAAATGATGCAGTCGTGTCATTTTGCTCAATATAATATCATGATAGTATAAAAGTCCTGTTGTGATTGTTGCATTAAGCCTTTTTATTGGAAAAGGGGAGATAAAAGCAGTGGACTGGTGGCTGATAACTTTGTGTGAATATATGTCTATTTAGAATAATGAGCTTTGGTGATTACTTGGCCCATGTGATTGTGTGTGTTTGAGTGTACTTGAGTGCATGTTAGCGAGTGTATGAGCTGGGGTGGGTTGGCTGAGTGTGTGACTCCCAGTCTGACTTTTTGTTATATGATGATATAGCAATATAAAAACCAAACTCCAGCAGTTGAGCTGCTGCTACACTGAATCTGGTGATGTTCAGCGGATGTGTCTACTTCTCAGTGCCTCTAACGGTGCCTCTATTAAGCTCATTATTCTTTGTCAAACCTTAATCACTTCCTTTTCCTGCTCCTGTATAAACAAGCCAATAGTTAATATACATTCAAGGTCAGAAAAGTAAAAATAGTCCATGTAGAATGATGCACATATGTAGAAAGCTAGAGTTATATGTTTGATATTGATCATCTGATGCAAAGAATCAGATTGGGGGGGAGTAACAATGTAACTCAGGATGTATTTTTCCTTTTTTTCCTTTCTGATGCTTATCTTTAGTTGTTTTCTGGGGTTTTTGTTTATTTGTTTGTTTGTTTTTTGCTTTGTATGATTATATGATTGCCCATATCAGTATAAGTATTTTTAATTCATCCAGAGCAGCTGTGGCTCAGGTTGCAAGGCAGGCTTTCTAATAATTTTCAGTTTGGCATTTCAAATCCTGCTCCGTCTCTCGTTTTGTCTTCAAACAAGACATTTCACCTACTCTGCCTCCAATGTCTGCATCAGTGAGTGAACATATACAGTTGTCCTCAAATTCATTCATACCATCCCATTGAAGAATGAAAAAAAATCAGTTTTCAGTGAAATAAGTTTATGTTGACACAATAAATATGAAACAAAATATTTATGAAAATCCTGACACTGCTTTTGAATTGTGGTTCAACAGAGATATTAAAACAAACGCAAAACAAATAAAACAAGCATAATGGGGCTCCTAAACAAAAATTATGTTGAACAAACCTTTGAGGCCATCACTGCAATCAAGTGTTTTCTGTGACTTTCAATCAGATGACTGCAGCCCACCTACAGTAACACTAGGCTGTCAAAAAATTTCAAACGTCGTCCCCTTTTGCTGTGGTCACTTTGCCTGAATGTTTCATTTGTGCCACTAGTCAGCACAGAACTTTCTTCCCTCCCAGCCCCATGAAACACATTGGTCTGCAGCCCATTGGTTCTTTTCTTAACTGACTGACTGATCCAATCAGATATTTTAAACCCCTTTTGGCTGTGTGCCATTGGATACAACTGTAAGAACCAAGGAGAGACAACAGGGGGGAAGCGCAGGCAAACTACACGAAAAGGGGGGGCAAAAAGACTGACAAATGTCCCAAGATGTTTGCTACAGCGAGACCTTTATCAACTGCCGTACTGTAGATGATGATGATGGTGGTAGAACCTGTGGTAAGCTGGACTGCTTTAACTTTACTGAGGTCTTGTTTTGAACAAACTGAGCCATTAAACCCACTAAGCCAGCTCTGTCACAGTCACAGTTAGCAGTTTACAAAGTTCTGTTGCAGTGATAACTTGTCAATAAAAAAAAGCTTTTTTTAATGCCATGTTTGTTTGTCTCATTACATTTATGACATGAGTTGATGACGTCACTGTTTCTAGCAGCTTCTATCAGCTAACAGCTGATTAATTGGCTGTGTTCACTGGTTAAAACAGCAGATCATACTTCATTTAAGTCTTCCTGAACTAAGTCCTCTTGTTTAAGGTAAGAACATGATTTCTTTTTTAACCTTAACGGTCAACATTAACATCAACATTAACGGTGACTCAGCAACTTTCTGATTTTCTTTATTAACCTAGCTTGTCTTTGTTTGTGTTTATGTGCAATATGCAGGAATAATTCACTTTTGGATAGAGTTTATTTATGTAGCAGACATTTTTCTATATATTTTTGCAATTGTTTGCCCCTTTGACAGAGAATTTGATCTTTCTGGACCTGACTGAATCATTATATATTTAAAAATAGATAAATAGAAACTACCTTTATTTAATCTTTAGTAGAACCTGGTTAAAATAATATTGCTAGGGAAGCAGGCAGTAGACACACAGACACTGTTTCTACACTTCGTCCAGGAACAGTTTTGATCTGGATCCATCATTTTTCATGCCTGTTCTTTTTATTTTCTTTCTCCCTCAAACATGTAGTTGGATGCTGCTCTAATATCCACCACTGTACTGGAGCATACATTTTTATTTGAACAAATTATATCTTTTTTAGAAATATCCCACCTCACTCAGTGGCTCAAATGATTCGAATTGAATGGATCCAGCAGCCAATGAAGTTCTGCTCACTGACTCATTGATTTGAGTCAGGTGTGTTGGCAAAAAAAAGCAGTGAAAACCCTCTAGACACTGGCCCAAGAGGTTTGGATTTGGTGATCCCTGCTTTAGTGGTTAAGGAATTGCAAAGTCACAATGAAGGGAGCACAAAGATTTGTGGTGTGCCTGGTTGTCTATGGATGTGTCTGGACCAGTGTTTCTCAATTGCGGTCTTGAGGACCCACTGCCCTGCATGTCTTCCCAACTTTCACACATCTGAACCAAATAAATGGCTCATTAACAGGCTTGCAGAGAACTTGATGAGGACGTTCATTCATTCATTTGAATCAGGTATGATGGAGTAGGAGCACATCAAAGATATGCAGGGCAGTGGTATAATACTAACTTTGCTGAAGGTAAAAGTAAAACAGTTTAATTTAAATGCATCATGACCTCATCAGAGGTTATGTGCAAGGCCATTACATCCCAGTTCAGCAGCATCCAAAACACAAAATGCTTGCTCGGCGCAAAATGAATAGTTCACCCACAGAACGATTTAACTTTATTTTCCACTTACCTTCATGGTGAGCAAGACTCTGGAACACTTTTCTAATATTTCAAATGTAGCTGGAGATCAGGACGACTTCTCGTTTTCACCCAACTTTCATATAAAGGAGTTCGATTGAGCCCGAGCCAACAAGGTCCATAAAAGTCCACAAAAACTTGTCAATATTTCTCCATACCGCTCGTCCAATGTAATCCAAGTGTCCTGAGTGGGTAGTGTCCAGAATTTACTCGAAACGACGTCATTTACTATATTTTTAGAGCCTAAAAAGAAGAATATATTACTCCACGGAGCGCGCACCTGCGCATTCAGGAAACTACGGAAGCCTAGGCGTTCAGAGCCTACGCTGCCGATAATGCAAGCGTAGAAGAAGAAATTCACTGTTTACATTGTGTTAAGAGCAACAGAGCTGCAGACAAACCGGGACAAACACAAGAGGAGTTAGATATTGATTTAAAACAAATAATGAAAGAAAAAGAGAACGTGCAATCTCGTCTGCCGCGCCTTCCGTAGTTTCATGAACGCGCATCGGCGTGCGTGCAAGAGATGCGATGTACTTTTATTTAGGCTCTAAAAATATACTAAATGGCGTAGTTTTGAGTAAATTCTGGACACTACCCACTCAGGACACTTGGATTACATTGGACGAGCAGTATGGAGGAATATTGACAAGTTTTTGTGGACTTCTAAGGCCCTTGTTGGCTCGGGCTCAATCGAACTCCATTATATGAAAGTTGGGTGAAAACGAGAAGTCGTCCTGATGTCCGGCTGCATTTGAAATATTAAAAAAGTGTTCCAGAGTCTTGCTCACCATGAAGGTAAGTGGAAAATAAAGTTGAATCGTTCTGTGGGTGAACTATTCCTTTAACTGAATATTTTCTGTTGTTGACTGTTTTCAAAATGGTGACATTAAAATATGAAGCTGTTCGTCATTTTGACATACTGTAATTCATACCTCTGACCACTTGGTGACATGTGAGCACATAAATGGTGCCAAGATCTTTTTGTTGCCTTGGTCACAATCACTTTTGAGTTTTGTTGAAGCTTTTGTCAGAACAGCTGCTCACTGGCTGCTACCGCTTTTAGAATGGTTGATAGCTGTTGCTCATTTTATGAATAGTACAGTAAACACAAATAACCGCATCTTTCAGATTGGTTGATAAAATGTGTACCACGTTCTGAATGTTTACAGCTCTTTTAGAGTTGGCCAATTGAGGTCAGTCACTGTTCGCAGCTGCTGTAGGAGGGTTGAACATGGACTGCTACTGCTGTCAGAATGATTAATAAATTTTCTACTGCTTGGAGAATGGTAACTTCTAAACTCAGCATCCTCCTTATTTGTGAAGTCACTGATCTTTTCATTTAGTATTTTTTGCCATCAAGTGTTTACAGTGATTACAAGTGCTAATTTAAAAATCCGAATTTGGCATTATCTCAGTGAGAGAAGCTGCTTTTTGGCATGGCTTCTTTTTCACTGAATATAATTCAAATTGCATTACACTTACTGTAGAGGATGACCGCAGGATGGCCATCTGATATATCACACAATTAAGCACTCAGTCATCACAGGGATGTATAAACACCAACATGGGGGTTGTGACTCAAAAATTTAGGGAACTGGTGGCTATAGATTTGTTTATGGAAATAAACAGCAATTCAAAACTGTGTAAAAGAAAGAATGAACCACAGACAACTTCATTACCATAGAGAGACTCAAGTGGCCGCCAACCGCCAACTTAAATGAGGTACCAACATTCTGAACGTCGTAGCATGTTATAGAAACCACGGTTAAATATGCAGCAACTTGTCATTCGGAAATCGGTAACAGCCAGTGTCCAATCTGACAGCAGCTGCGAACAGTGGCTGTGACCACACAGGAGGGAGAATCAAAAAATATTCTGCAACACATAAAGCCAATGAGTAATAAATATGCTGTAAATATTGATTATTTTAACATGATTGAAAAATAGATACCATTGAATAGGCCTATGTCATCGTTGTCATTTAAAAATTAGATTTACTGTAAAAAACAGATTATGACACAATTTTAATGACCCTGTCAGACAACGAAAGTCTGACGCAACCTCTGGCTGGGCCTGAAACTACACTTCCCAGAAGGCAGTCACAGCAATGACAGATGCAGCTGCTGAAGTCACCACAACAAAAGGGGGCTGGAAGGCAGGGAGAGAGTCGACAGTAAGAAAAAGGAAGAGGAGCTGTAAATGAGCTGGGGAAAAGAACTGAAGAAAGGACAAAGAAAGGAGTTGAAGAAGGAGGTGGAAAGGATTTGCTGAAGGACACTGAAAAACCAATGCAGCTTCAGAGAGAGGTAACATTCAGTAATTTCATTTAGCAAATGAGAAAAGTTATGGGAAAGAGAACCTACAAGCCTCCAGTTATATGTTTGTGCTTCCATTATCTGTAGACCTGGGTTTGCTGTGGAATAGGCAGTCTAGATAACCACCACCACCCCTATACACATGCCAACACATTCACACAGACTGTAGTAGAGATTGACTGGCTTGAAAGAAAATAGATCATTTTGTATGTAAACTCCTGTTCCGTTTGCATCTCTGTCTATTAGCCCCACACAAACACTAAACTCTCCGTAATCTTGCAACATATTGCAAATGTCTGTTCATTCTGAAGCATCTCAGGTGTGAGCAATGGATTGTAGGTAAGAAAACCAAAGAAACAGAAGCACCCTTGAAACATCTGGGACAAAGGACTTTGCAGGAACAGTTTTTGGCAACCTTTGATGACATAGCATGCTAGAACAAGAGCATTAAAGACTCCATCTTTGAGTCTCCTACTTTAACTATAACAGACACTGACATTTTCACCACTGTCAAAAATAAAAAAAACTTTAGCAAGGAACACATCACTTTGCAACTGTCAGTAACATTGCACATTTCATGCTTTGCAGTTTCTGAGCAAAAACAACAAAACTGAAAATAAGGAAGGACAAACCATAACATATTTTTATGCATGCATTTATTGAGTTTTTCTACTTTTTTTTCCTTTATAAAATATTTACAGGTTATCATAATAGCTGATACATATGCAAACCTCTCAATTTCACGAATATACAAAGGTGAATCTCACTCATTCATCATCCAAGCATTTTCCAAACAGATGTTACCATAACCGTTGAACAATGACACACTTCAGGCTGTGTTTCAATTTAAAGTCCTGTAAAATGCTTTCAATGGCCGGTGTTGAGAAATTTGTGTCCATATGCTCCAGAACAATATTACCTTGTAATGATTTGCTTGTATCCATGTTAAGACCACCAGTCAAAAACAGGAAAACATCGGGAAAGAGGCTGTCCAGAAAAGTGTGTTATCCTTAAGCAGCAGTTGAGACTTCTGTCTTGCTGGTCGACACTGAGGTCTCATCTTCAACCATTCCACCCATTCCAATTGTGGCCAGCATGCAATTACGAAACTAGAAAATTCAAATAACAGGAGAAATAAAAAGGATATTTTGAGATCATACTTAGACAACAAATCAGATATTTCTGTATAATGACAGCACTGTCCAGATTATCAAAATTTTTCTTAGTTATTATTGTAGAACATATAATTTCCTTTAGAAGACATGTATCTGCAACATTTGCCTGTGTACAATTAGACATCCAGTCTGTGTTTGCAAACTGATGCACACAAGAAGCTGCATTATACAGACATGATTTGATCTGATTACAAACACCTAATTGTTGTGTGATAAAATGAAAAAAAAAAAAAAAACATTGCATGTTCATCATTTCTAAGGACAATGGATTCATGTTACACTGACCTGTTTGTTCATCAAAATGTAGATAATAGGATTGAACAATGCTGAGCTCTTTGAGAAGAAGGATGGGATGGCCATGGCTACAGCTGAGAAGGCAGCTCCTCTGTTCAAGAAGATCCATCCAGCAAATGATGCATATGGGACCCATGCAACAAGGAAGCCACACACCATCAAGATGCACATACGTGTCACTTCTTTCTCAGCTTTCTGGGTAGAAGCAGAGTCCTGCTGCTGGGCTGCAGCCTGCAAATGAGATTAACAACAGTTAATGTCTATGCATAGTTAATGATTGATTGCTGATTTAAATTCTAAACAAGATCATGACTAAAGATCAGATAAATATTGTTATTCAAAATAATGCTTCATCGAACAGAAACATTACTAAAACCACAGACAGGTGGAGTTGATTGTCATTAGGCTCAAGTAGCTTCGATACGGAGCTGTGATTGTTAAACAATGAAATCAGAAAAGTGCAACAAGTCTAATTGTGGGGCCAAATCTGACTCCTTCCCACTGCTGCGTCTGATGCATAACATTTTCCTTTACAGGTAGACGAGGATGCACAAACAGGATGTTGTCCCCTGCGATTCTGGCATTCAGCATCCATGAAGGCTCCACCTTGTATCTTAGTGGACTTAAAGGATCTACTACAAATATCTCAGTGACTTACAAATGAGGGCAGCTTTAAATGTCTAGTGGTGCCTTCCATACCTAGATGTTTCAGAACTTCCTTCTGATGGACCACACAATGTTGTGCGTATGGTTTAGATTTTGGAGATCTATCAGTGTATTTGTATAATAACACCTCCAAGATAAGACATGGGCTTTTTACTGGAAATTGCCTCCATCAATGCAACAATCGCTTTTCATAAAAATAACTGCATATGTGAACATGCCTCATGTAAATCATGTCAGAGTGATTTCATTTTAAGCACTTACAGCTTTGACTGTCAACACAAGGCTTCCATATGTGAAGAAGATGGTGCAGACGGGGACCATGAAGTGGCAGCTGAACATGTACATCAAATATGAGTTGTTGTTGAAGCCTGGGGCCAGAGTATAATAGTCAGGTCCGCAGGAAACCTGAATCCCCTCAGGAATGTACCTGTGAATAGAGAAATCACATGACTGGACCTCCCTTTGTTCTTTCATGGTAAAAAAAAATGTTCAAGTTTCTCCTTAAGGAGTAGTTACACTGGCATAATAAAGGGGAATTGCTATGTAAAAACATTCACACCTGCTTGCCATCCTTTACACACCCCATCCCAACAGCCTTACTCTGTACATAAGTATTACAGCTTTGGTATAGGAGCTGTTCTTTAGGCAGCTTGTGCTTATTTTATCATCTTATGTCTCCTGCCTGATGGCAGAGAATCAGTGGATGTTACAGAAAAAGCAACTCCTTTTGTCTTCTACCAGGAGTAGTATTCTCTAGTGGAGAGCCAAAACAGACCACTCCAGTAAAAACATCAAACCCAACATCTGAATGATTTTTTTTTTTTTTTTGAGTGAAAGGTTAGAATAGTGTACACAAGGCTACAAAATTTTTGTAAAAGGAAAAACCCAGCACAAGAGACAGGGGGCACAAGAGAAAATGCATTAAAAGACGTTCTTCAAGAAATTCGGAGGATGCTTATGTGCAATCTTAATAAAAGACACTGGTAAAAAATAGTTATATATAAACATTAAGTTGTCTAATACTATTTTCTATTGACACAGTAGTTTTCATTACACTTGTTTCATTACAGTGTTAATGCGCTTGCAGACTGCATTTCATAGAGAGCATGAGTGAAATTGCATTGCAAAAAGGTTAATTTGAAAGTTGTGTTTTGCAGCTCCAAGCTAATGGACTAAATGAAGCAAATCCTCCCAAATACAGATGAATGTTCTAAAACTAATATTGACCTTGAGGACTAACAGACCCTGCCCTTCTACCTCAGACTGATGCTGATTTAAACGCACCCTATATCCTTCTGATCCCTTTGCAAAGGTTGTGATAAATGTCGATTAAAAGACAATTTCAAGCTCAAAATCTTTACTTTAGATTCCCACCCTGTCTAAATTTCCATTCTGCCAACCCGGATGTGGACATTACTTATGATACACTTTAGGAAATGATCTCATTACCTTGACCATCCAACCAAAGGAGGAACAGCACAAGTGCTAGCCATGATCCAGGTGAAAGCGCAGCCTACTGCAGAGTGGCTGGCTGTAAATTTGAAACTTCCCATGGGTTTGCAGACCACAATGTATCTCTCAACAGCTAGAACCACAAGAGACCAGAGAGACACTTGACCTGTTGAAAAACACAAGAGCAAAAGTTGTGATGAGAAACTACACATCTTGTCATCTCCTACACAGGCTGATTTAGTCTGACAACTTCCAACAAGAAAATAGTTTTCAGGAATCAAGAAATGAAATAATCTACAAGTGGATGAGTTTAATAGGCTTACCTCCCAATGTAGCAAAGAATCCCTCCATGGCACAGCCAAAAGGTCCCAAATTAAAATAGCCAAACATGCAAGAATAAATGGTGACTGTGAATCCAAAGGTGACCATGATCAGTCCAGCAACAGCCAAGTTGACCAGGATGAAGTTCAGAGGCTGACGGAGCTTCTTGTTCTGAGCTGTGACCAGCAGTGTCAGAGCATTGATGGGGAATCCGGCGCAGAACAGAAAAAACATGTAGGCACCCAGCAATTTGAAAAACCAGGGTTCTGCCAAGTAATACTGTGGATATTCAAAAGGATTCCTCACAAGCCCCGTCCTGTTGTTCATGGGGATGTAGAAGTTCTTGCCTTCTGTGCCGTTCTCCATCTTCGCAAGTTACGATCTGGATTAACAGAGAAGAGTAACCCTTGAGTTCTTTCTGTGAAACAACCTTTGCTGTCCAAAGTCTTCCATATGGTTCTGCAGCCATGGTTATATACCCCCCAGGGAACGTTATAAGAAGATGAGCTAAGAGGATTTGGTAATTCAGCCCATAATCTCTTAGTATAATTCCATCTTAATTAGTGATCACAGTTATCTCTTTTAACGTTTTTTAGGACATGTTTACTACATGTAATCATTAATGAGTCATTTGAATTGGAGCTAAATTGTTTTGGCTTCTCACTTTCACTTTTTGTCTCTTTTATTTCTCCATTTCTCTCTTTGGTATACTTTTGCTAAAGGGGTATGCATTTATTTGAAATAACAACTGGGCAGTGGCATACTTTTCGTTCCCGGAAACATGCAAATTCCAACTTATCCGTTCCTACATCCGTTTTAAATACCTTTCCTGACACAAGTACCATTCACACAAGTAGAACAAACTACCAGTGGTGATTAAACTTTCCCTAAATGTAGACACTTTTATGTTCAGGTTTAAAACATTTCTTTTTTCATCCAATTATGTATATGTGCAATATATCTTTTAACTTATAGACTGCTATTTGCCTTTAGAAACTTTCTTTATTTGCTGCTGCCTTTTATCAAAAAAGTTGTTTATTCCTTAAACTATGACTTGTTTTTCTTATTTTTTTTTAAATGAACAAAACAAGACTCATAGTGACGATGGTTTGTTAATTTAATGATAGATAATGATGATAATGCCCAATAGTGGAACACTTAATTGCCAGACTGGGTGATATTTTTGCTCAGATGCACAGATCTTGTCCTGTTTATGTTGGATTTCTTTATTCTTTTTTTAAAAATTTATTTTAATTCTCCTTTTTTAATGTTTCATTTCCAACATGCTCTAATGTTCTTAATGCTTTATGTAAAGCACTTGGAGTTGTCTTGTACATGAAATGTCTTACATATAATTTTTTTCTTGCCCTCAAACAATAGCTTTAGGCACTTGTAGTTCCATGAAGCATATGAACTTGTGTTTTTTATTTAAACCCAAGCATGAACTGGCCCAGAAAGAGTGGTATCTCCCCCCTGGATTATACCCTAAGCAGACTGACTGGCTTAGTTGTGCAGTACAAAAAATAGAAAAACTACTTCATGAGAAGGTCGGCAAATACCAGACACTTTCTCATATCTTCAAATTCCCCACCAGCAACACGAAGTCTGCAGTGACTGCAGTTGAGTTTACTGGTTTATAAATACATGATACAGGAGAGAGCTGCTGTGTTACAAGCTGCAAACTTTTTGATTAACATAACATGATGATCCTTAGCTGAGACTCTCTGAGGCCCTTTAAATGTATCTGTAAAAATTATCCTGGTATTCCTTACTATCAAAACTTTGCCCTGTAGAAAATGTTGCTGTAGTTTGTCGCAGGATTGTTATATCTCCCATTAGCCCAAATGGAAAAGCTACTGTATTTTCCAATCTTGAATATACAGGAGGTCCTATGTAAGATTTTCTGGTATTATCAAAATTTAATATTAGTTAATACTATAAGAAGTCTTATTCTGACAAGTGACTATTTTAATATTTTTGCTCCTGGGTTAACTAGTCTATGCACAAATACTGTCCACCACTGTCCTTGTTCAACTCAGACAATTAAAATGCTCATTTAAAAGCTGATTTTACTATTTTACTGCATTAAATATTTAGTGGGTCCTGTCCAGCCAAACATACCTGTACAGATGGTTGTTGTCTAAAAATGTTTGTGAATCCTCTTAAAGGTATAGTGTGGAACACCATTAAAGGTCATTAACCATAAAATTTTAAACTAAATTTCTATTGGTAATTATTCACTTTACTATAAATAAATAAATGAATGAATGAATAAAAACAATCATTTTAGAATCAACTGAATTTCTATTACCTATTCACTTTACTAAAAAATAAATAAATAAATTATGATATTAGAATAAACCCTTTATATCTACTTTGCTGGAAGAATTTTGCCCACTGACAGCCACTGTCCATTCACAACTTCCTCTGCCCACCTTTATAGCTACATGTCAGTCATTCTTATACACCGTATCTCGAAAGGTCAGATAGTCTCTTATCTCTGTAAGTTAAATTGACATTTTCCATTTTCCAAATATTGCTTATTGGTAACATCACTGTTGACCAATCTTTTTTTATATCATTGTATTTCTGTTGGAATGCCATAATTACTACCATAAACTGGCGTCTAAATGACTTGCTAACAAAATTATACAGTTGTGTATTTGCTCAATATAACGTATGAGTATAAAAGTCCTGTGGTGATTGTTCCTATTCCTTTTGATTGGAACAGGGGAGAGAAAAACAGTAGACCAGTGCTCATAGCTTTGTGTGAATGTTGGTCCATTTACATTAATGAGCTTCAGTTATTACTTAGCACATGTGTGTGTGTGTGTGTGCATGTGTTTGTGAGCTTGTGTGTGCATGTGCATGTACTTGCGTGAATGTGAGCTTATGTGTGCTGTGTATGAGTTGGGGTGGGCTGGGTGAGTTAATGAGCTGCTCCTACACTGAATGTGGTGAAGTAGTTTAATCTACTTCTCAGTACTTTTAATGATAATAAGCTCATCATTATTTGACAAACCTGAATAAATTCCTTCTCAATTTCCGTCTCAAACAAGCCAATCAAAAAGTCAATATATTTTCAAGCTCTGGAGAGGAAAAATAGTCTATGCAGAACTTGGATTGATGGATAGATGTTAGATAGATGAATACTGTAAATGTAGGAGGTTAAGCTGGTAATATGTTTGATTTTGGTCATCTGTACGGTGACATTTTAGGACATCCTCGTCCTCAGAGTCAAGTGTCAGGTGTCAGTACAAAAGTCATCAGGTATCAGGAAAAAGTTGTCAGGTGTCAGACAAAACGTCCTCAAAGTCAGACCAAACATCCTCAGACTCAGACTCAGAGTCTGAGCACGCTCAGTTCGTTCTTACCTTGCTGACAGCTTCCTCAGAGCTGTCAGGATTCCCTGATGTGACACATCTTTAAAACAGCTGACCTGGTCCAGTCTTTATGTGATCTACCCATGATTTTTTTTTTTTTTTTAAGATTGACTTCTTGTCAATATTGACATGAGTGCGTGTGTGTGTGTGCGTGTGCGTGTGATTCTTTAAGGACTCCTGTTTGGATCTGGATCAAACTATCTGCTCTGGCTGGTTTTGGATTTTGGCTCCTGTTCTGGCTTCCTTGATACCCTCCATGTTAAACATTCACCACCACCAGCCCCCACACCAACATCAGTGATTGTCTTGTTTAATCTCTGCATGTTTGTGTCCCTGAGTTCTCCTTGTCATCTGATTCAGCTCCATTAACCATCATTTCCTGCTTGCCTCTGGATTCTGGCTCAACTCTGGCTCTGGTTACAAATATCACTGCCTTGTTGCTGCAGTTTTGTGGGCGATATTTCTGGTTCTTCACAATTCATCTGTACTTTCCTGAGAATTACCATCCTGCTTTACATTGCCAGCATTTTCTACAATATCTCAGTTCCTGATCATCAGCCCCTGCACATTTACCCCTTAAAACCTTATCCTTTTTTTTTTTATCTCTGCAGTAACCCTGTTTGACTACATTAAATGAACAAATTTTACAAGTGGGTTGCGGGTATTTTCCTTTTTCTTTTCTGGGGGGGGGGGGGGGGGGGGGGGGATAATTAGATGATTACCCATATAACTAGGGCTACTTCAAATTAATTTGGGGCAGTGGCTCAGGCAGTCAGGGCAGATTGTCCAATAACTGGAAGGGTGGTGGTCCAATTACTTCATCCTCTTCATTGTGTCCGTCCACCCACCTTGCCTCACAATATCGTCATCACTGAGTATACCACCGGCATTTGTGGATATAGAACTTTAACAAGGAACACATCACTTTGGCGCTGTCAATAACATTGCATGTTTTAGCAGTTTCTGAGTAAAAACAGAATTGAAGATTTTTAAAAAAAAAGGACAAATCATCTTTTCATGCATGCATTTATTGAATTTCTCTACTTTTCTTTTTTTTTTTTTTTTTAAATATAAAATATTTACAGGCTATCAGAGGCTGAAACTTGTGCAATCCTCTCAATGTCATGTATATACACTGAATCTCACTCATTCATCATCCAAGCATTTCCCAAACAGATGTTCCCGTCACGGTTAAACAATGAAACACTTCAGGCAGTGTTTCAATTTAAAGTCCTGTAAAAAGCTTTCAATGGCCAGTGTTGAGAAATTTGTGTCCATATGTTCCAGAACAATATTACCATGTAATGATTTGCTTGTATCCATGTTAAGACCATCCGTCAGAAACAAGAAGACATTAGGAATGAGGCTGTCTAGAAAAGTGTGACTTTTATCCTTAAGCAGCAGTTGAGACTTCTGTCTTGCTGGTCGACACTGAGGTCTCATCTTCAACCATTCCACCCATTCCAATTGTGGCCAGCATGCAATTACGGAACTAGAAAATTGAAACAAGGAGAAAAAAGGTAGGTTTTGAGATCATTCTCAGCATTCTCAGACATTGAATCAGATGTTCTGGTGTATTGATCCTGTAGCATGGTCTCCAGATTATCAACATTTCTATCATTGACTGCTATAGAAGAATACATTATTTCTTTCAGAGAACATGCATCTCCATTATGTTTTTACACTGACACCCAGTCTATGTTTGCAAGCTGGTGCCCACAGGAAGATGTACAGTACAGAAATAAGGTATATTGATCTGGTAACAGACACAAGATTAGTTTGTTATAGTATAAAACAATATAACAATAGTTTGATATATATATATATATATATATATATATATATATATATATATATATATATATGTGTGTGTGTGTGTGTGTGTGTGTGTGTGTGTGTGTGTGTGTGTGTGTGTGTATATATACATATATATAAATACACACACGCTCAGTCATCCTCAAAATTATTCATATGCTCCAATTAAAGAAGGAAAAAATCAGCTTTCTGTGAAATAAGTTGAAATTGACAAAAGTAATAATAAATAAAAATTAAATAAATCATGACACTCATTTTAAATTGTGGTTCAGCAAAAATGTTCAAAACAAACACAAAAACAAAACAAGTAAACAAGCATGATGGGGTTTCACAGCTAATCATGGCAATCAGGTGTTTTATGAAATGTTCCATAAGACTTTACACCTGTCGACGGGTATTTAGGTCCACTGTTCATGGGAGAGATGCTCCAATGTGGGTTAGTTTTGTTTGATTTTTTTCAAATTATTATTTTCAACCACAGTTCAAAAGCAATATTTTATTTCACTAAATCATAGTTTTGTAAATTTTTATTTATTGTTAGTTTCTTTGTATGAATGAATAATTTTGAGGACAACTGTATATATTCACGACAAGAAAAAGAACTGACCGATGTGTTCATCGAATAACTATTTTAAACATTTCTTATTAGACTTAATTATGATTTAGAAAATTTGCATGTATTATATTTATTTTCAATTTCTTCTTATTTGTCTTCTTATTATTGTTAATTTAGCCCTTCTTTAATGGGAGGTTATGATTAAATTTGAGGAAGACTGTGGGCTGGATTTATCAAAGGGTGCATAAAAATGTACAAACTGATCTACTAACAGCGTGCAAAAAGGGTTGCATCTTTCAAAAGTGCTAAATAGTGCATCTTATGCAAATAGTACATTTGGTACAATGAATATGTAATATGGGGCGTTTACATGCAATTGTGAATGTATTGGGAGGAGAAAATGTAAATATATTAATCTGGCACTCGCAAAGCGATTTATCAACCATGAGACGGATTATGTGGTTGTTTTTTCGTGTGTGTGTATTTTAGTAAGTCTGAAAAGCAGATGCAAACTGGCAGCTCTGCACACAAATCTGATTCAAAACACCTTTTCATGAGCAGCGAGGGCAACGTATTTAGTTCTCATTGTTTAATTTAATAAAAAAAAATCAACACAGCAAACACCACTATTTAACAATGGTGTTAAATATTCTAGATAAACAAAACAGAAAGTTTGCAGCCACTGTGGAGCTTCATGATATCTAAAGCTGGTATTAAATGTGTCTTTTTGTTTCCCCTTTTTGTCAACATCACATTTTAACTTGGATTTACGCTGGTAAACGGGATCACGGGATGACCTGACAGTGCAAGCCTGGAGCTGTTGGCATGCCCAAGAGAGTGCTTCATGCGTGATAGATGTCAGAGACTATGTTTGAGGCTGCAGACACTTTCATTTGTTCAGCAACTCCTAATCCACATCCTCTTAAATTGGCTATTTCAGAGACTCTGCACAGTTACCTGCTGTATTATTAAAATCTTCGTATTTATCATACTTATTCTATTTTTTTTTTCCATTTCCCTCTTCCCCTAATATCTCTGTCTCTGTGGGGTCGTATATTTTTTTTGCGCTGTCATCTCTTGCCATCCACCATGCTGCAAACGTCAAAACACGCTAAACCTTATTCATATAGGGGCATTTCCAACACGTTTGCACCCGTGTCATTTGCAAGATCATTCTTTGTAAATCACCCGCAAACCATGGTTCAGCCCCTCAAGCAAAATTTTAGTTTGCACAGGCAAATTACTACACACAAACTTAGTAGATCCGGCCCTGTATCTCTATGTAGATTAGAAAAACAAGAAAACAAGAAAAAAACTGACCTGTTTGTTCATCAAAATGTAGATAATAGGATTGAACAATGCTGAGCTCTTTGAAAAGAAGGATGGGATGGCAAGGGCAATAGCTGAAAAAGCAGCTCCTCTGTTCAAGAAGATCCAAATAGCAAATGATGCATATGGGACCCATGCGACAAGGAAGCCACACACCATCAAGATGCACATGCGTGTCACTTCTTTCTCAGCTTTCTGGGTAGAAGCAGAGTCCTGCTGCTGAGCTGCAGCCTGCAAATGAGAGATAAAACCAGATCAAGATTAAAAATCACATAAACATTGTCTTTCAAACTAATGTTCCACTGAACAGAGACATCACTAAAACCACCAACAGGACGAACCGATGGTCATGTTCCAATAAATCTATTTACAGTATCGTGAGTCATGTTAGGCAACAAGTGAAGAATCAGTTCTTGTAACTGATGTCTTATTAAGCATATGCAGCTTTGACAAGAGCTAAATTGTAATGATTAAACAATTAAATCAGTGTAATAATAGCAGAACCAAAGCTGTCCTGTCCACTGCTACAGTGGAGTAGAGAGCCATATAACCATCAGAATTGGTAATCAAAGACAGATAGACAACTGCCCAGACTGGGCCATAACATTTTCTTTCACATTTCTATACACAATAGAAAGAGGAGACAGTTTGGTGCTCTCAGACAGCATCCTCAGCACAAATCAGAACATTGTTGAAAAAGACATACAATATTTACTAATGACAGCGTTCAGTTGTTAGCAGGATGTTCCACCCTGCCACCCTCCAAAAGTTTATCAAGAGTGGTTTGAAAAATTAAAGAGACTGAGGCTGTTGACTTGCTAAAAATGTCCTAGATTTCAGTCTCTTTTTTTTATTCAACCTTGTACCTCAGAACGAAGGTCTACAACCATTTCACTACCTTGTAAAGAGGGCAGCTTAGAGTCTACGCCTGGATGTTTTGGAAATCTCTTTTTTAATGATGGAGCTCTCGTGGTTTAGATATTGGAGCATACCTTGTGTGAATTATGGCAGAGCAATTTCATTGTAAGCACTTACAGCTTTGACTGTCATCACAAGGCTTCCATATGTGAAGAAGATGGTGCAGACAGGAACCATGAAGTGGCAGCTGAACAGGTACATCAAATATGTGTCATTGTTGAACCCTGGGGCCATAGTATAATAGTCAGGTCCGCAGGAAACCTGAATCCCCTCAGGAATGTACCTGTGGATACAAGACATATGGTTTTAGAGAAGTTATGTTCCCTCTCTCATTACATTGTTCTCAAAAATGTCCAAATTTTTCTTCAGGTCAAGCTGTCATAACAGAGTGAGTTCCTATAATGAAAGCATTCATACTTGTTTGCCATTCCCCACATACAGTGGTGGTAGTGGTTCCTGGAGAAGTGGGTACACTCTCAATTTAAAAAGAAAAAAAAAACCTGAAATCTTCATACTTCTGGGTCATAACTGGTTGGTAACAGCAGAAGGGAAATATCCTGTCGTGGGTCTAAAGGAGAAACTGGCCTCAATACATCTCAGGGATGTGGGGAAAGAGGTAGGATCTCCTTCCCCAAGGTGCGTTCTTCTCAACAGTGGTGGATGGAGCGGGCGTGGGCGTCAAGCTAACATTAGCGAAGCTCCTTGCTAAAAGCTAGCATCACTAACATTTGCCAAGCTGCTAAATATACATCCACCAGGACTTTTATAACTGTGAAAGATAATTTTGGTTTGGACTGCTCGCTTCATCGCTTTTTCTAAAGGTGAAACATTTCAAATAAACTTGTACATGTACATTTGGTCATTAGTGATATTTTCCTTGGCATCTGCTTGACTCATTAGTCCTCATGTCAGATTTGAAGTTATTCAGTGAAGGCAGTGAGTCCTAGCCAATTAGAGGCTGAGTAGGATGGCACATGGTTTTTGTATTCTTGAGGGGAAAAAGGGCAATTAGGCTCACAGACAACTGAATGGAGCTCATCACAGGGGGATCAAAACTGGGTATAACCAATGCTGCCTGCAAAATAAGTGGGTATGAACAGGTATACTCCATATACCCTGGACAACACTACTGCCCATGCGTCCCCCATGTTGTATAGAAAACGCCCATCACAGGGGTGTTAATGCATACAGTATGTCATTATTAGGTATATCTACATGTACAGCTTTTGGGGGGCAAAAAAACCTGCTCTTTTTTATGATGTTAGCTATTTCTTGTTTCTACTTTCCTATATCCCCTGCCTGATGGCACAGGCTCAGTAATGTTACAGGAAAAGCAACTTCTTCAATTTTCTTATTGAAATAATATCTATTGGCTTTTAGGACAGCAGTGGCCAATCTTAAAGGTCTACAAAAAACCATGCCAATTGCCAACTAAATGCAACATTTGAATTATTTTTTAATAAATGTTAAAATAGCAAGAACACAACACTATAACATATCTTCAATAAATAAAAACACCGCACAAGAGGCAGATTTGAAAGGAAAATGCTTATAGAAAGAAAAATTCTGAGGTTGTTTATGTGCTGGGAGCCCCAGTAAAAGACACCTTTATGTCCTATTTGTTAAACCAGATGTGGACATCATGTGATCCATTTTAGAGAATGATCTCATTACCTTGACCATCCAACCAAAGGAGGAACAGCACAAGAGCAAGCCATAATCCAGGTGAAAGCGCAGCCTACTGCAGAGTGGCTGGCTGTAAATTTGAAACTTCCCATGGGTTTGCAGACCACAATGTATCTCTCAACAGCTAGAACCACAAGAGACCAGAGAGACACTTGACCTGTTGAAAAACACAAGAGCAAAAGTTGTGATGAGAAACTACTCTTCTTGTCATTTCCACCACTGATTTAGTCTGACAACTTCATCAACAACAAAAAAGTTTTCAGAAATCAAGTAATGAAATAGTCTACAAATGAATGAGTTTAATAGGTTTACCTCCCAATGTAGCAAAGAATCCCTCCATATTACAACCAAAAGGTCCCAAATTAAAATAGCCAAACATGCAAGAGTAAATGGTGACTGTGAATCCAAAGGTGACCATGATCAGTCCAGCAACAGCCAAGTTGACCAGGATGAAGTTCAGAGGCTGACGGAGCTTCTTGTTCTGAGCTGTGACCAGCAGTGTCAGAGCATTGATGGGGAATCCGGCGCAGAGCAGAAAAAACATGTAGGCACCCAGCAATTTGAAAAACCAGGGTTCTGCCAAGTAATACTGTGGATATAGAAAAGGACTCCTCACAAGCCCCGTCCTGTTGTTCATGGGGATGTAGAAGTTCTTGCCTTCTGTGCCGTTCTCCATCTTCACAAGTTACGATCTGGATTAACAGAGATGAGTAACCTTTGAGTTCTTTCTGTGAAACAACCTTTGCTGTCCAAAGTCTTCCAAATGGTTCAGCAGCCATGGTTATATACCCCCCTCGGGACGTTACAAGAAGATGAGCTAAGAGGATTTGGGAATTCAGGCCATAATCTCTTAGTATAATTCCGTCTTAATTAGTGATCACAGTTATCTCTTTTAACGTTTTTTAGGACATGTTCAAGAATTGAAAGCATGAATGTTTCATATGCTTTCTATAAATTCTTTCAGCTTCTCATTTTCCTTTTTTTAGGATTTTTGGGCCCCCTTTTCACTGGTCTTTGGGATACACTTTTACAATAAAGTTTTACTAAGTATTTGTCCAAGATGACAAACGGCAGTGGCATACTGTTTGTTCCCGGAAATATGCAAATTCCAACTTATCCGTTCCTTCATCCGTTTAAATACCCTTCCTGAGACAAATACCATTCAAACAACTGGAACAGATTACCAGTGATGATTAAACTCTCTCCAAAAGTAGACGCGTTTATGTCCAGATTTTTAAAAAATCTATTTATTTATGATCTTGTGTATAATATCTGCAATTTATAGTCTAACTTTTCTACTGTAGACCTCTGTTTGCCTTTAAAAACTTTTTTATTTGCCACTACCTTCTATCAGAAACAGTTGTTTAATCCTCAAACAAGAACTCATGTTTCTGTTATTTGGTTTGGGATGTTCTATTTTCTTTTGATGGCATTTGTCTGGCCTTTGTGGTATTTCAACTGGGGAACAAAAGGAAGATGAGGTATAGACCATGAAATCTTAGAGCATCAAAAAGAATAAAAAATTGTGCCGAGAAAGAAAATGCCAGTACAATTTTGGATCATGATATTAATGCCCAGTTGTTGACCACTAAATTGCCAGACTGGGTGAAAATTTGCCAAGATGGACAGATCTTTTTCTGTTTATGTTTGATTTTTTTCTTCTTTTTGTTTGTTTTATTTCTCCTACTGCAATGTTTCATTTTCACCTTGTTGTAATGTTCTTAATGTGAATGAATGAATGAATGAATGAATGAATGAATGAATGAATGAATGAATGAATGAATGAATGAATGAATGAATGAATGAGAAAGTTTATTTAATTTCAAAAGAAAAAAAACATTTCTTAGTTGACCCCTTTCAGATTAGACAAAAGACAGACATATCAAATTAATCACTGGACTTAAGTTCTACTCTTCACAACAGAAATAAAAAATTACACAATCCAAAAGTATCTATAGAAAAATTAGTAAACTTAATTTTACCTTAATTTAGCTTAACATAATATAATGCTCACTTCATAAGCTTTTCTGATGCCCTTTAAATGTAGCTGTATTAATGACTTTGGTACAACTTGCCACCAGAACTTTGCTCTGTAGTAAATGTTGCGGTGGTTTGTTGCAGGGTTGTTATTTTCAGACCAAAGATAAAAGCTACTGTATTTTCCAACCTTGGATATACAGGAGGTCCTATGTAGGATTTCCTGGAATAATCATAATGTAATATTAATTAATATTAAATGCTTCTTTAAACTGACAGGTAGCTATTTTCATTCTTAGGCTGCCGGGTAATACTCGTCTGTACACAAATACTGTCCACAACTGTCCTCATCCAACTCAGAAACTACACAACTATGCCACTGAGAGAGGAATTATTAACCCAGATTAAATACTGATGAGGGAACCTTTTGACTGAAACAGTTTGTCAGTGCGCTCATGTAGTTGTGTTTTGAATGACGATTGCAGCTGTTTATATCCTTGCTTGCAGGTTAAAATGCTGATTGTACTGCATTAATATTTGGCGGGTCCTGTCCAGCCAAACATGCCTCCACAGATGGCTGTTGTCAGTAAAAAAAAAAATGGTGAAACCATTCAAAGGTGCAGTGTGTAACATGATCAAACATCATACCGAAAGATAAAATATTATTAAAAACTGTGTGGTATCTATTTTACAAAAAACAAAAAAAGAAAAGAAAAGAAAAGAAAAGAAAAGAAAAGAAAAGAAAAGAAAAACAAAACAGTCGTTTTAATGATCTTAGAATGCATCCTTTATTTCTACTTTGCTTTGAGGCTACATATAATACCTGCCACATTGTTGCCACCATTTTACTATGGTACACCCAAAAACTCTGTGTGAAGTGAAACCCTATTAAGTTTAATGCTGCAGTACTAGTTTTGTCTGGTAGGGGCTAATAAGATAAGTCACACCTTAAAACGTACATTAAAAGAAGTACGCATTTTCATCATTTTGTAGTACTTACCTGTAGGTGTCGTTGCACCGAGGTCCACTGGATCCTCTTGCAGATGAAAACATGTTCACATTTGGATGAATTTTGCCCACTCAAGGCTACTGACCATTCATAACTTTCCATGCCCATATTGACAGCTGTTGACAGTCTTTCTTCCACATCGTAACTTAAGGGTCAGGTAGTCTCTTATTTGTGTAAGTTAAGTTGATTCATATTTTTTTTCCAATGCTATATAAATCATGTTATGTGGCATCACTGTTGTTTTTTGTTTGTTTGTTTTTTTTGTTTTTGTTTTTCTTACCATTATCATGAATATTTTTGTGGAATATTATAATTACTACAGTAAACTGGAACCCCTGACCAATGTGACTGTTGCACCTTGTTAGACCTTTTGATTGGAATAGGAGAGAGAAAACATCGGACCGGCGGCTTATAGCTTTGTGTGAATGTTGGTCTATTTAAAATGTTAAGCTTTGGCTTTTAATTAGCCCATATGCTTGCATGGGTTTTGCATGTACTCGTGTGCATGTGAGCAAATGTGTGAAGTGTACTGTATGAGTTGGGGTGGGCTGGGTGAGTGTGTGACTCCCAGTCTGACATTTTGTCCCAGTCTGGTATCAGATAACACCGTTAAATGATTATATTGTGACACAGTAACCCCAGCAGTTAATGAGCAGCTTCTACACTGAACCTGGTGTTGTTTCGCAGATGTGTCTGCTTCTCAGTGTCTCTAATGATGATAAGTTTATTATTCTTTGCCGAACCTTTATCGCTTCCTCCTCCACCTCGTACAATGGAGATCCAATCTTTTTTGACAACATAGCTCCCTAGTCTGGCTCCCTGGCCTGTGCCTATTTGATCATGTTTCTTCTCACTCCATCTCCATCTTTTCACAGCAAATAGCCACTAATAAATTAATCACTTAACTCCATCATTGCTAATGCCTGCTCGCCTCTGTTCGTGCCCTGGTTACAAATATCACTGTCTTGTTACAGCAGTATTGTGGAGAATGTTTCTGGTTCTTTACACCTCATCTGTACTCTCCTGAGGATTACTGTCCAGCTTATATTGTCAGGATTTTCCACAATGTAAAACAAATCACTTTGACAGTCAATAACGCTGCATGTTTCATATGTTTTAGCAGTTTCTAAAGTGTAAAAACAACACAAGTGAAGATAAGGACGGACAGAAGGAACAGAAGGAAGAACAAACCACGACATCTTTTTCATGAATGCATTTATTGAATTTCTCTACTTTCCTTTTTGTAATATATAAAATATTTACAGGCTATCATAATACAGTAGAGGCAGAACATATGCAAACCTCCCAATGTCATGAATATACAAAGGTGAATCTCACTCATTCATCAACCAAGCAATTTCCAGATCTTACCATCACTGCTGAACAAGTGTTTAATTTGAAGTCCAGTATGATGCTTTCAATGGTCAGTGCTGAGCTATTTCTGTCCATATGTTCCAGAAAAATGCAGGTAATACTTTGTAATGATTTGCTTGTATCCATGTTAAAACTGCCAGCCAGAAACAGGAAAACATCGGGAATGAGGCTGTCCAGAAAAGTGTAATTGTTATCCTTAAGCAGCAGTTGAGACTTCTGTTTTGCTGGTCGACACTGAGGTCTCATCTTCAACCATTCCACCCATTCCAATTGTAGTCAGCATGCAACTACGAAACTGGAAAAAAAAGAGGAGAAAAAAAGGGATATTTTTAGATTATACACAGACGATAAATTAGATGTTTCGATATGCTGACAGTGTGGTCTTCAGATTATCGACATTTCTATCACTTATTGTTTTAGAAAAATATATATTATTTCTTGTAGAAGATACGTATCTCCATAATCTGTCTGATAAGTCAGACAGCCAGTATGTGCTTGCTTGTATTTGTTTTCATTTAAAAAAACAAAAAAACACTCAAGTACAACTTAGGAACAATTTAAGAACAATTTAAAGGCAATGCTACAAAAATCTAGAAAAATGTATATAAATTTCTGAGTTTGAAGAAAATAATAAAAGCTTCACATTATTGCAGCATTTAGCAAATGGAAACAATTTAGAGTCTGATTTCACTTCCAAAAGTTAAGAAAAAAGGTTAATGTATCTCTTTTACAGTGTATGTGAAATTCTTGTTTCAACTATATATATATGCTATATATTCAACTATATATATACATGTATATATATATATACATGTATATATATATGTATATATGAGGTTGTATCTCTCATATTTTGAGAAATACAACTGTATTCTGCCCTGAGAGCAAAGACCCCAAAAATAGTCTTAAGCAACTGGCAGGTTAAGAGCACTATTAATGATTTGCATGAAGAATTTTTTTATCTATTTTGTGTTTGTAGAAGTCCATGTATTAAAAAAAAAAGAAATTGTTTATGGACTATCAAAATCAGCTTAAACGCCTGTAAAAATGTGTTTTGACGGAAATAACGTGAAATAGGGGGTTCCGTGATGTGCAGCCTGCGGCTAACACAGCTAAACAGAATGGACGTGAGAGGAGGAGGAACAAGAAAAAATTACTATTTTTAGATCAGAAGGACCTGATCCATGGATTTTGAACCAGAAGCTACTAACAGGGTCTCTGACATCCAGCAGAGGAGTTGGTTGACAGGAAACAGGCAGCAGATTCAGTCATTGGCTGCTGGAAACGTGGAGGATTAATCAAACAGCATGTAAGTGACACAAGTGTTTTGTATATTTTCTCCCACATTAGTCTCTGAACTGGGCTGATAAAACCTGGTTAAGCTGCAGAGCAGCAAAAAATACAGCGATTGTAGCAGCCAATAGTTTGATATTAACACTTAGTAGTCCATAGTCTAAATCACACGATCTGGTGTAAAATCTAAACAGCTGATGGTGATGAAGATGATGATGATGGCGTCGCGGCAAAACGCAGCCTCATTAAGTTGCGGTTCAAACTTGTGTTAGAGCAGTCAGCTGTTTGTGTTCTACTGCACTTCTTTAAGAAATCATGGTTCGCAAGGATAAAAACTTGTCTGAAATCTTTGCAACTGCTGTGAGGGCGTTTGGGGCAGAGCTGCTGCTATAGGTTCAAATTCGTACCGAGCATGTGCTGCATAGTTGGAGTGGCCTTAGATGATCTTTAAACCAGCGGAGCAATGGATTAAATAAACCAAAGAGGTCCGAGGAGTGTTTGGGACTCGAGAGATTGCCACATGAAGAAGATCTCACCCACCATCCCTGGTTTTATCCGTCTTCTCTTCCTGGACCGCACGGCAGTGAATTCTCTCCTTCACTGATAAAGCAACGCTGAGCTTAATGGGTCACTCCGGTGCCAAACAGCCTCCTTAACACACTCGTCATGCCCACAACAAATAAAATGAAAAATAAAACAAATCCCTTGACTACCCCGCAATCCGAACACACCTAATCTTCTGTTTGGTGTTTTATTTTATTTTTTTCCTCCACAAAGAGGCTGGGGCTGCAGCTGCTGCAGGACAAGTGAAAGGCGGCTCTTCTTGTTAGGAAAAGTGGACACGATGTCCTGAGAGACTGCAATTTTTGCATCCTGCACAAACACACATATGTTGATGTTGCTGAAACCTCAGATAAAACCTTCGTTTCTGCCATAAACTGATCTGACAGCTGCTGGCTTTCGGACTTATTTACCTGAAATGGCGACATACGTCATGTGATTCAAAGAGTCACATTTTTTGAAGCAATGTGTGGCAAGGTACACAACGGAGGGCCCAGGCAGGATTTTTTCCTCAGACTCTGGGGTGAGAGTCATGTGTGCTAACCATTTAGCCAAAGGGACATCTGGCCAAGTTGCCAGGGCGCATGATCACTCGGAGGCATAGTGACAGGACTATCAACTGCCACAAATGCATCACTAGCAAGCTAAATTAAGTTTAACTATATACAAAAACATTTGCAAAACTCTTTCTTCATATGACGATGTCTCTTAGACTTTTTAAAACAGCTTATTGTGGAAAATTCAACCTGAAAGATCCTCTTTAACTCAGTAAGAGGAGTTCATTTTGGACATCTGGCTGCCACATATCAGATACATTATGCTGATATTGGCCGATAATATCAGAAATATCAGACATTCCATACATACATACATACATATATATATATATATATATATATATATATATATATAAAGATTGTAAAAAAAAAAAAAAAATGGACGTAGTATCAGGTCACGTCTGAAAAGCTGAAAGCCAGTTGGGCATGTCCAACTGTCGCCATCTTGTCGTTTCGCATATATGTCATCACATAATGAAATAGGCAAAGGGCCGCTCCAAGCCAGGGGGGATATGATAAACAGCTAAGCTAAATGCTAATCAGGCTAATCTGAAGTCAACAGGAACGAATGACGATATGCGGTTTAAAAGTAAGCAATGCTCAGACCTGCTGTTTACCAGTTAAAAACTGCCGTTCTGTAACTTTGCTACAGGCTAAGGCTTTCCTGGGAGCAAGCAGGGAGATAACTATTAGCCACTGGCAAAAATCAGCACCAGGTCTGCCATCTGTCAATCAAAAAGGACACGCCCCTAATTATGTGTAATTTCAAGATTGAATAACATCTAAATGGATGACTTATAAAAATATTTAAAAAACTCACCCCCCTCACAGTTGACATGAAGGTAACCTGGACCTATTAAACCTAAAATGATTTTTTGATCCAGGCTGGAAGTTTTAAACATGGAAGTCCAAGGGAATTTTGGAGCCAGCCCCTAGCAGATACTACAATTTTTTAGGCAACCCAGAAGTAGCTTCACTTTTCACCAGCGGAGATTCCCCTTTTATACTGTACATATGTGTGTGTGTGTGTGTGTGTGTGTGTGTGTGTGTGTATTTATATGAAAAAGAACTGACCTGTTTATTCATCAAAATGTAGATAATAGGGTTGTACAATGCCGAGCTCTTTGAAAAGAAGGATGGAACAGCCAGGGCTGCAGCTGAGAAGGCAGCTCCTCTGTTCAAGAAGATCCATCCAGCAAATGATGCATACGGGACGAATGCAAGGAGGAAGCCACACACCATCAAGAAACACATCCGTGTCACTTCTTTCTCAGCTTTCTGAGTAGAAGCAGAGTCCTGCTGCTGGGCTGCAGCCTGCAAACAAGATCAGAAACAGTCAATCCATTGTCCTCAACTGATTTCTTATTAAGTGCTAAAACAACTTTAAGATTAAAGATTGAATGAACATTGTCATTCAGACTAATCCTCCATTGAACAAACATATCACTGAAACCATTGACAGGTGGAGTTGATTGTTTTGTTGCTATAACTATGTTTAAAGTTGTGAGTCATATTGGGCTGTCAATGAGAAGTCACTTCTTGTAACTGATATCTTGTGTGGCTTGGCAAAGGAGGGCCTAGGGGAGATTTGTACTCCTGCTTCTCAGGTAAGAGTCATGTGTGCTAACCATTCAGCCAAATAGATATTCCTGTGCCCAACTAGCCAGGGCACATCATCATTTGGAGGTATAGTGACAGGATCCTCAACTGTCATATATCTCCTCTTTCAGCAAGTACAGATCTGAGCATGAAAAAGTTCCCCTTTCAGCCGACTGCCAGCCACTTACCAGCCACTCGTCTGCTAATTCAATCGCACAGAGAAATGCCTGTGTGCCCAGGGGAAACGATTTCAGAGCATGAATGAATGCCCGGAACAAGGACGTTTCCACACGCCAAGTTTGAACACCGTACATGATGGCGTATTTGCGGGACAAGTCGTTCAGCCAGTGATAGTGCAGTAATGGTGCACTATTAGTGCACCACTTCTGGCAGAAAAAGGAGGAACTTTTTCATGCCCAGATCTGTACAGCCTTGTGCTCCGTGCAGGTTGCCACCTACCAGGAATCCACAGACCCATCCCTAGTTCTATGGATCCTGCCAATAATGCCAGAGTTTAGCAGGGTGGAGGACGGCACGGACAGGGTTTGAACCCATTCAACCAAATGGATATCACTGTGGCCAAGTAGTCAGGGCGCATGATCACTTGGAAGCATAGTTAACAGGACCCCCAACTGCCATGCTTGAAAGGATTGAAAATATCAAGCCTATGTAGCTTTGACAAGACCTAAACTGTGATTGTTAACAATTAAATCAGCGTATCGAAATTAGTGTAACAACAGTGAAGCCAAAACTGACTCATGTCCACTGCTGCAGTTGAGTAAAGAACTGTGTAACCATTAGTATTAATCAAACACAGGTAGACAAGGGTCCAGTCTGACGGATAACATTTTCTTTCAGATCAGGGAGCACAGTACAGATCTGGGCATGAAAAAGTTCCTCCTTTTTCTGCCAGAAGTGGTGCACTAATAGTGCACCATTACTGCACTATCACTGGCTGAACGACTTGTCCCGTAAATACGCCATCATGTACGGTGTCCAAACTTGGTGTGTGGAAACGTCCTTGTTCCGGGGATTCATTCATGCTCTGAAATCGTTTCCCCTGGGCACACAGGCGTTTCTCTGTGAGATTGAATTAGCAGACAAGTGGCTGGTAAGTGGCTGGTACGTGGCTGGTAAGTGGCTGGTACATGGCTGGCAGTCGGCTGAAAGGGGAACTTTTTCATGCCCAGATCTGTAGAACGAAGGCAAGGTTTTTAGTTTTTCATATGTGCATTTGAGAGCATATTAACTAGCATACCTTGAGTAAATCATGTCAGAGCAATTTCATTATAAATACTTACAGCTTTGACTGTCAACACAAGGCTTCCATATGTGAAGAAGATGGTACAGACAGGAACTATGAAGTGGCAGGTGAACAGATATGTCAAATATGTGTCATTGTTGTAGCCTGGGGCCATAGTATAATAGTCAGGTCCACAGGAAACCTGAATCCCCTCAGGAATATACCTGTGAATATAAAGCATGTGGTTTTAGAGGAGTTATCTTACATCCATTTTTACATTATTCTTTAAAGGTAGAGTCCGGAGTGTTCTCCCATTTCTGTTTGTAAGCACTATTCAAACTGAGAGCCCCTCCCCTCTGGCTAATGGCTGCATCACTCTTCAGCCCCAAGCATCTCCTATAAAGCTTGGAAGTGGGTGAAAGCGTTTATTTTCAGGGAAAAACTCCTGACTCTTCCTTTAATGGTCAAATGTGTTCAAATTTCCTTTAAGCGATAGTTAAGCCAACAAAGCGCATTGTAATTTAAAAGTATTCTTACATGCTTGCCAATCCTCATGCAGCCCATCCCCTCTTCCCATACAGAAAACACCTATCACAATAATCTTAGTGCATACATCATTATGAAGAACAACTACATCTTCAGAAGAAAAATAATTCATCTTTTAATGTTGTTAGCCTTTTCTTGTTTCTATTCTCCTATATCTCCTGCCTGACAGCAGAGCCTTAAGTATATGTTTCAGGAAAAGCAATTGCTTTTAATTATGTTTTCTAGTATCTTTGAAGTGAGCAGTGGCCAATCTGAATGGTCTACAAAAAAACATGTTGCCTACCAAATACACTCTATATGCAACATCTGAATATTTTTTTGTGGATAAAAGGTTAGAAGGAAAATGTGTTAAAAAAAAAAAATAATAATAATAATAATTCTAGTGATGCCTACTTGCAGAGAGCAACTAAATTTTCACTCTGCTGATCCTGACGTGCACATCATGTGATCCATTTTAGAGAATGATCTCATTACCTTGACCAGCCAACCAAAGGAGGAACAGCACAAGAGCTAGCCATAATCCAGGTGAAAGCACAGCCTGCTGCAGCGTGGCTGGCTGTAAATTTGAAACTTCCCATGGGTTTGCAGACCACAATGTATCTCTCAACAGCTAGAACCACAAGAGACCAGAGAGATACTTGACCTGTTAAAAAACACAAGAGCAGAAGTTGTGACGATAAACTACACTTCTCATCATTTCTTCCACCAGCAAAGGTGGTGGAAATGGTTAGTCTGTCAACTTCATTAACAAGAAGGAACTAGTTGGGAGTCAGGTAATGAAAAAAAATCTACAAGTGGAAAGTTTAATAGATTTACCTCCCAATGTAACAAAGAATCCTTCAGTATTACATGCTATGGATCCCAAACCAAAGTAGCCATACATGCAACAATAAAAGCAGACTGGGCAACTAAAGGTGACCATGATCAGTCCAGCAACAGCCAAGTTGACCAGGATGAAGTTCAGAGGCTGACGGAGCTTCTTGTTCTGAGCTGTGACCAGCAGTGTCAGAGCATTGATGGGGAATCCAGTGCAGAATAGTAAAAACATGTAGGCACCCAGTAATTTGAAAAACCAGGGTTCAGCCAAGTAATACTGTGGATATTCAAAAGGATTCCTCACAAGCCCCGTCCTGTTGTTCATGGGGATGTAGAAGTTCTTGCCCTCTGTTCCGTTCTCCATCTTCGCAGATTCAGATCTGGATTAACAGAGAAGAGTAACCCTTGAGCTGTGTCTCTTCAACAACTTGTGCTGTTCAACTTCTTCAGGATTCAGAGGCCATGGTTATATACCCTGTAGGGGATGTTTTAAGAGGATGTGCTAAGAGGATTTGGGAATTCAGCCCATAATCTCTCAGTATAATTACTTGTTTCTCAGTGATCTCGTTGGATAATTATTGGATTGTGATTATTTTTTTAAATGCATTGAAGGTACATTCTTTTGACTTCTCTCTCTTTTCCCCCCTTGTTATTGTCCTTTTGGGTATACTTTAACTTAGCAGGCATGTATTCATTTAAAATAGTAAAATGCAGTGGCATAATGTTTCTTCTCAGAAACATACAAATTCCAATTTATCCATCCCTCTATCCGTTTTAACCTGCCTTTCCCAAGACGCATCCACTTTACACAAGTGAGACAAACAGCCAGTTAAGATTAAGGAATGGTTCAGAATTTTCAACATAGGCACGCATTTGGAGTCAGTGGCAGGGCACTATTTATCACTGGAGACGGTTTCAGCATATTTCATCCCATTATTCCAATTGCAGGAGGTCGATGTACACTTTTAAATCCAGGTCAGAAACAAATCTTTCTTCATTTCCCTTTACAAGAAATTCTTTTTGTAAAGACTTCTGGTAAGGACTTCTGGCTTCTGGTTTTAATTTTTTTTTTGTTTTTTTTTTTTGTTTGTTTGTTTGTTTGTTTTTTCCAACCCCTCTTCATTTCATCACAATATATTTCCCCACTGGTTCTTTTCCATATAACAGTTTAACACTGTCTTTTTCTGCTCATCCATTTCTGGGGTATATTGTTCTTATACTAGTTACTTTTTAATCACTTTCTTAAGCCCTGCATATATAAAATATAAATATAAATATATATATACATATATATATGCATTTACATATACATATATGGTATATACTATATGCACAGATATACACATGGCTGCCAGTTTTCTCTTTCCGTCTCCTGTTTCCTCTTGCTCTGTGTTCCAGATATTGTATTTAGCTTCCCCTCTGCCTCCTTTCGTGAAAATTAAACCTGTGATGATTGTATCTTGTTCAAACCTTTGAAGTCAAGGTTCTGAGAATTGGAAGCTTGATTCCCAACTGTGGAACAGAACCCAGTAGCTATTCAGGCCCTTCAAGTTGGTGAGGAGTCACTAAATGAGGCTAACTCAGTAGGCAGTCTCTCAGCAGCTCCTGTTCAGGTGGAACCCTCGGCCAACTGGGTGATGGTCAGGAGTATAAAGGGGGAATCTCTGCTGCTGAAAAGTGAAGCTACTTCTGGGTTGCCCAAAAATTGTAGTTCTCTCTTTATCTGCTAGAGACTAGCTCCAAAATTCCCATAGACTCCCACGTTTAAAACTTCCAGCCTGGTTCAAAAAATCATTTTAGGTTGAATAGGTCAAGTTTACCTTCATGTTAACTGTGAGGGGGGTGAGTTTTTGGAAAAAAAAAATTATAAGTCATCCATTTAGATGTTATTGAAATTACACATAATTAGGGGCATTTTAAAATTTTTAATCTGGGCCACTGCCAAATCCGACCAGTAATGACATGTTTAGCTGCATGTCTTTTTTTTTTTTTTAACTTTTATTTGTATAGCCCTTTACAATAACCAGAATGGTACTCAAAGTGCTTCACAATTAATCCATAAAATAAATCAATACATAAAACAGAAAAATCAATAAAACAGGATAAGAAAAGAATAAGAAGTAACTGGGAAGTGCCATAGCGCTGCAGGGTATTAAGAGCCTGTAGGAAATGCATAAAATAAGTTAAAAATAAATGGACAAATAAATAAATAAAAACCTTACCTAAAAAACTAACCTAGATGGAGTTAAAGGCTAATCTGAAAAGGTGAGTCTTTAGCTTTGATTTACCCCTTCCAGGCTGTGTGTGTGGACTTTTTCATGCACAAGGGTGTACACTACCTTGTGATTGTGGACTGTTACTCTAATTGGCCGGTCATATCCAGATCAATGGGTGGCGCCGCGGACCTCATCCGCCACCTGCGCCGGGCCTTTGCCACATATGGGACACCTGAGGAACTGGCGTCTGACGGGGGACCCGAGTTCACCTCCGCCGAGACCAGATCTTTCCTGCGCAGGTGGGGCGTGCACCACCGTCTTGCATCTGTGGCCTTCCCCCACAGCAACTGCCGTGCAGAGATCGGCGTCAAGACAATGAAGCGACTCATCACAGACAACACGGGCCCAAAGGAAGAACTTGACACTGACTCCGTGCAGAGAGCAATACTGCACTACCGCAACACACCTGACCCTGACACGAGACTCTCCCCTGCGATGTGCCTTTTCGGGAGGTACAGACCCCATGCAACGTGGCGTGAGACACTGACGGCGAGGGAGGAGGCCCTCCGCAAACGCCACATCCGGGCAGCTGACACTTGGGCGGAGCACACCAGGCGCCTGCCACCCCTCAAGGTGGGGGACTCTGTGCGCGTGCAGAACCAGACCGGGCCCCACCCGAATAAGTGGGACAGGACAGGCCGCGTCGTTGAGGTGCGCCAGCATGACCAGTACATGGTCAAGATTGACGGGTCGGGCAGGGTCTCCCTTCGGAACCGGAGATTTCTGCGCAAGTTTCTCCCTGTTCGCGATGACCGGCCTTCACCCCGGTCGATTCACGATGACCTGGCGCCTCACACTTGCCCCCCACCAACTGGCCCCCTGAGTGGTCCGGCAACGCCTACTACAGAACTGGGACCCCCGTCACTGCAACAACCCGCCTCGCCACCTGCCCCTCCCCCCATGGACTTTTCTGGGCGCGGTGGGGAGTCTCCCCAGCCGGCGACCTCTGCCCAAGGCTCCACGTCGTCGCCAGCTCCTGTGGCCCCCGCCCCTGCCCTGCCTCCATTGCCCGGCGGGTCGCCGGTGACTGGCTTACGCCGGTCCACCAGGATGTCCAGCGTGCCTGCTTGGCACAGGGACTATGTTGTGGGGTAGCCTTTAATGGGTTACTGGGCGAAATATAACTTGTTTCAGTATACATTACTGTCTTGTTGTTCCGTGTTCGTATCACCGTTGCTTGCGGTTGCACTTGCGATGTCCTTATTTTTTGAGCCTTTGTTTATGGGTGTTAAAGGCTGGGGGGGGAGATAGAGTAGGTTGCTTTACGACACATTATGCTGGGACACACAGACAACCAAGTTTACGGAATGTTGACGTTACGCCTTACAGCAGTTAATGGGATGCCGATAACATGTTTGGTTATTGTAATTTCACTGCTATGACCCATTAAAGCAACGTGAACAAATGGAGTATTGTTCCTATCTAGAGATCAGTGGTGATGCGAATGTCCAGGGGCAGTTTGTTCCACAACCAAGGAGCAGCAACAGCAAAAGAACGGTCACCCCACTGCTTGTGTCTCGACCTTGGGACCTCAAGCAAAAGTTGACCTGAAGAAAGCAGGGCCCTGCCGTGATCACGGATAGTTAAAATATCTGATAAATAGGAGGGCTTCGCCATGAATAGCGTTAAAAACAAACAACAAAAGTTTAAAATCGACTCTGAAATGAACTGGAAGCCAGTGAAGTGACGACAGCACTAGGGTGATGTGTTCACGTCTAGACGTACCTGTTAAACATCGGGCTGCAGCATTCTGAACGAGTTGAAGATTTGAAATCAAAGACTGGTTTAGGCCGACATAGAAGGCATTGCAGTAGTCCAGTCTTGAACTTATAAATGCATGAATTGCCTTCTCTAAGTCTTGCCGACTGCGAAAAGGCTTCACTTTGGCCAAGAGACGAAGCTGAAAAAAAATGGTTCTCACCATGGCGCTAACTTGTTTGTCAAATTTCAGGTTGCTGTCAAATGTTACTCCAAGATTCTTGACATGTGATTTAAAAAAGGGGGCCAGAGAATTACAGTCTGTGAAAACATTTGACACGGGAGACGTACCAAACAAAATGCATTCTGTCTTACTGTCATTTAAGAGCAGAAGGTTGTGTGCTAGCCACTGTTTAACATCACTTAAACAGTCCAATAACTTATTTAGTGCAGTTTTCCCATTTGATCTCATGGGCAAGTATAACTGCAAATCGTCAGCATAAAAGTGAAAAGACAGATCGTGTTTTCTGATGATTGATCCCAGAGGTAACAAATACAAAGAAAAGAGAATGGGGCCGAGAATTGATCCTTGCGGCACCCCAAGGATCAACTACTGGTTGTCTATATGGTGTCCAGAAAATTAAGAGAACTTTCTGGGGAAAACCTTGTCTTATTAGGAGCAATCCATTCATCCCACTTTGGATAGTAAGTAGAAAAAAAAAGTAGAATTGCAGTCTTATACACTTCTCTGTGACCTCCTATGACCACAAGCCTGCCAAAACCCCATACTGACTGTATCTGCCCCCTCAGCACCCAAAACAAAGAAATTCAAAAACACATGTGGGGTACTTCATGAAAACCTCATAAAAATCTAAACAACAAATTTAACAGAAAAAAAAAACATCAAATGTGGTTTGTTTAATAGTTCTCTAGTCTCTAGTCAGTGATCTGATCATATTGATTTATTTTGTCTCACAGAAATCATTAATCAATCACCATCACCTGATTATATACTTTCCCATGTTCCTAAAACTACAGACCGAGGGGCAGGTTTGGCAGTATTCTTTCAATCAGAGCTATTGATCAATCCTAGACCTAGGATTGGTAATAATTCCCTTGATTATCTGTCAGTCTCTCTCACCCAAAATGGGAACCAGAGTAACCATTTCTGCTAGCTGTGGTGCATCGTCCACTTGGACCTTACTCAGTTTTTGAGTGATTTTTCAGACTTCTGTCTGACTTTGTGCTAAATACTGATGATTTTCATTGTTCTGAGTGACTTCAACATTAATGCAGACAAAGAAAATGACAACTTAGATGTTGTTTTTAATTCTGAACTTAACTCAGGTTGCTTCTGAAAATGTACACAGACCTAATTGTAAAAGTTGAAGATCCTGTCACAATGCCTCCAAGAAATCATGTGCCCTGGTGGCTACTTGGCAACAAGAATGTCCCTTTAGCTGAATGGAAACTGGTGTTCAAACCCTGCCTGGGCCCTCCTTTGTCCTGCCACATAATCCTTCTCATCAGTCTGCTCTGACATATGGAATTGAAAGTGGAGAAGTAACAGGTTTCCTCATAAGCCTGTTTTGTGTGATAATCTCTTTATAACTTTTGAATTTACTTTATTTGACTACACAATGGCCATGAGGAAATTTCATAGCAGTAGATGTTTGTCAGATCATATGACCAAATTTAGGAATAATTTTCATCATTATTTTCTAACATGCTATTTGTAAACATCACAGAAGGCAGTCATCTGAGCTTCACTCTTTAACAGGTTAATCATCTTGTTGAAAGAACAATTATTTCAATCTGTACGACACTCGTTGCACCTCTGGAAAAAAAAAGACAGTCAAAAAAGGCAGGTTTTTGGTTTAATTCAGAGCTAGGAGCATTTAAGCAGACACCAAGGTGATTAGAAAGGTAATGGTGTTCCTCCAATCTAAAAGAATTTTGTGTAGTATGGAAAGAAAGTTTAATAGCATATAAAAAAAACTGTTTGTAAGGCTAAAACAGCGTATTATTCATCACAGAGAGAACAAGAACATCCCCAAGTTTCTCTTTAGCTCTGTAGCAAGGTTGACTAAGAGTCATAGTGCCGCTGAGCCATGTATTTGGTTGGTTCCAGTAATAATTATCTCATAGATTTTAATTTGTTAATGTAAATGATAAGTTTTCTTCACAACAGAGTAAGTCATGAGTTTCTCAGGGTTCTGTACTTGGACTGATACTTTTCACATTGTATCATTATCTGACAGCATGGTATAAACTTTTATTGCAATGTAGATGCTATTCAGATGACAAAACTGTCATCATTAACTTGTTTGTCTCTTTTTCTCTCTCAGTTAATCTTTACGGCTGAAAATTGGAGTGCCCGTTGATCCCTCTTTCCTTTCCTCTCCACCCCCACCTGACATGCTTTAAGCTGCAGGCACAGGGATGACGAACACTTCCCTGCACAGTGTTGCATTCAACGACATTGATCAAAACATTTAGTTATAGAGGCTTGAGCATGTTATTGGGATTGAAGGAGCTGTATTGGGCTGATTCCAGTTATATATCAAATCATTTTTAATTTGTTCAAGTACTTTAAGTGATAAGTCTTCCTCACACCAGTCAGTCATGGAGTTCCTCAGGGTTCTGACTTATACTGACTGATACTTTTCACATTGTACAGTACATTCTTCCTTTACCATAAATCATTGGACAACATGACTTACATTTTCATGCCTATGTGGATGATACGCAGATCCAGGAAGCCCAATAAAACTGATCAGTTTTTCAGCTTACAAAGATGTCTTAAAGACATAAAAAGACTTACTCTTATTTTTCTCCTTCTAAATTCAGACAAGACTTAGTTTGTCTTTAGACCTAAACAACAAAGGACAAAAATGTCCAGATATATAATTACTCTGGATGGCATCAACTTGGCTTTGATTGCTATAGCGAGGAAACTTGGAGTTATTTTTGACCAGGATTTGTCCTTTGGCTTGCATATAAAAGAGGTTTCTAGGACTACCCTCTTCCACATACATAATATTACTTAAACTGGAACATCCTGTCACAGAGTGATGTGAAGAACTAGTCCAAGCCTTTATTACTTCCAGACTGGACTACTGCATTTTCTTATCATTGGGCCGTCCCAAATATGCTCTGAAAAGTGTACAACTGTCCCAAAATGCTGCAGCGATGGGTCTGGTGATAACCAGCAGGGCAGATAATATTTTTCCAGTTTTAGCTTCTTTTCATTGGCTTCTTTTTAAAATCAGGGTAGTTTAAAATTCTTTTCCTCGCATAAAGCTCTCCATGACTAAGTTTCATTGTATACAAAGAATGTTGTAGTTCGATGGGGTTTTTTTTTTTTTGTTGTCTTGTTTTGTTTTTTTTTGTTTGTTTTTTTTTTTTTTTTTGGGGGGGTTGTGTAAAATATGATTTTTTATTTCTACTCTAAATTTAATATTACTATATCATTATCATTACTATCATGCCTGTTATTTATACAAATATTACATAGGAAGTTTATCATTTTAACTCCTTGGTCTTGGTAGGAGATACAGAGTCATCCTTAAAAACAGAACATAAAATTGCAACCAAATACCTCAAATCATTACAGGACAATGAATTAGAAATGGAGAAATATCACTCATACCAGATATCATTTCAGACATAGAAGACTTGTATTATCACTTTTTATCACTTTAGATATTTGGGATGTTCTATGGTGCAGTACCACGACAGAACAACATAAAGACTTTAAACACAAAACAAGTTGTGCCGAAAACATCTTCATGTCAAAAAGAAGTCCTGCAGCAGATGGCCCAGCCCCCACAAGTCCTGATCTCAACATCACCAGGCCAGTCTGGGATTACATGAAAAGACTGAAGACAGTTAGACAAACTTAATCCACTGACAAAGGTTCTTTAAGAGGTTAGAGCAACCAAGATCTCAAGTAGGCCTACTGTACCTTGATGAGCTGACAAGAGCATCAAAAAGGACATGTGTTATTTTTGCTTTACTTTGAGTAAATAAAATAAAAAATTGTAGTCACCAAAACCCACCAACAACTGATCTACAATGGATTCAATAAAATAGAAATTTTGAAAACAACCTATTTAAAATTTTTAAGGTATATATATATATATATATATATATATATATATATATATATATATTAGCTCCAATTTATGATAGAGTGGGCTTTATGCACAACTACACTACTTCCCGAACTTGAGCCAGCTCCTCTGTCTCGTCTTTCATTAGTGGACGATTTGATTAAACCGGATGTGCCTGACCTCAGTAACCATGAAGACAATGGCCAGACACACCTGGATTAATCAGTTTGTCCAGTAATCAAAGACAGGAAGCACAGGAGTTGACTTAAGTTCAGGAAGTAGTGGAGTTGTTCCTAAAACTCGTTCTGGTTAAAAAGCTCACAGCTACACATTCTCCAATGTAGTTTCCTGCTGTCTGTCAAATACATCTTTCTCATTTGTTTTACTTCAGGTCTTGTATGAGATTTTTTTTTTCAAACTTTGAGTTCTTCTTTGCATATTGTATCGTATAGCTCATTACATATCATTATTCACAAAACATTTGATTTCCTTTGTCATTAAGGCATTGCTTGAATCAATGTATGAAAAAAAGCAAGTACAATTGTCTTTAAAGGTAGAGTCCGAAGTTCCCCCACCATTTCTGTTTGCAAACATCAGTATTCAAACTGGGCGCTCCTCCCTCTCTGGCTAATGGCCGTCTCCTTCTTCAACCTATTCAGCTTCAACCACTCCTTCAGAGCTCAGAAGTAGGTAAAAGCCTAACCAATATTAACCCTGGTTTTCCAACGTGCAATATCAAAAGCTACCTTTTCTTCGGTGCATCTGCCATTTTTCTTTCCTTTTTCTTTTTTTTTTCCTTCGAGAGTTCGAGCAACCGTCTGATATAAACAGAAATCTCCACCCAGAAACGTCGAGACTACAACAAAAGACAGCTAAAGAGCGAATTACAGCCAGGGGGAGAGAGAGTTGCATTCAAACTCATCACTGCACGCGAGTAAAGGCCCAAAGGCACAGTTTGAGATGGATTTCACTTGCAAAGGTCTAACATTTATTTTCAGGGTGGAACCTTTGGACTGTACCTTTAAGTTACATAATAACCCCCCTTTTCCTGCCCGTTGAACAGCACTGTTATTTATGCAAAATGATAAATGCAGATCAGCCAATCAAATTTGGAAGCTGAGTCAGCACCAGTCCAACGTGTGGTATCACTTCAGATGAGGAGATGTGTTCAAACTTTTGGCACTGGTCTTGCCAAAGGCCCAAACAATCATTTTTGAAGAATACCAGGAACATCCAGGATACTTATAGAAGTTGATAAGGACTTTAAATCAATGTTCTCTTAAAGTTTTTTGGCAATTGCTTACACACATTTTCAAAGCTCTTTGTTTATTTCTCAAAACCTTACACACAGTTATTGCACACACAAAATGCAAAAAGCCCCCTACTGCAAAATGAAACACAAACTTCAAAATATTGTAAACACACCCTAAGAGCAACCATTTGTCTCACCTCACAAATACATTTCCCATTTTATCACATACTTGTGTATCATTTATACACTTGCTCTAAATCTAAAGCTCTTTTGCTTTTATTGATTTGCTCCATATATACGATTGCCATATAAGAACAAAAATGGCATGTAAATAGAAGTCGACACAAGCAATAAGGGAACCAAAAATATTTTATTTTCTGAATAAATCTGTTGCTGCTGTGGATGCAGTATTGTATAGTACTGCAATAGAAAAAAAAAAAAAAGCAAAGTACACTCATCACACATGGAATAGGCTAAAGCAAAGCTTTTTCGGCATATACCAGCGGGGGTCTAAGGCACTGATGATTAAGTGTGGCTTTTTACTGGTTGCGTTTAAAATGAGAAATCAAGTTACTTCCTGATAGATTTTTGTGTGTTAGGTAGAACATTGTGTCTAATTATTTGCAAAAAGTGACTAGCTACACTAAAAACTGTGTCAAGGTTGAGAATGTGTTTATGGTTTTGCTGATTTGAGGTGAAGTTGTGAGGTTTGAATGAATAAGTTTACTGTAGAAATAGTGTGATAAAGGTTTTATGTGTAAGCAATTGAAAAAAACTGTAATCCTCAAAGGCCAATTCAGTTTGCAGTTGTACCAGATGGGTAACATAAAAAAATAAATGCAAACATAAACATAAAACATTCAGGCACTCTGGCAGTGATAATCAGTAGCCTACAGTACATGCACAGGGAGACAAAACACTGAACAGACAGGTTGCCATGGGAGGAATAGATGATAAATACAAAAGTAAATGATGATTTGCCTGTGTAGTAAGACTTGTGATTTACTTGAAAACTGAATCGGCATAGGCTAGATCAGGCATATTGCCAGCACCAAAGCTCTGTATAGCTGCTCTGAAAAAGATTGGGGCAAATCGTACGGATCAGGCAGGGATCCGTAACCCAACACACTTTTCCGCATAACGCTGCCTTACATCATTAGCTGCTGGACATTTTTTGAGAATTGATAGTGAAGGGTAGACACTATACTGTATTTTCCATATTCCCCTGAAAATTCTTCACTGCATCCATTCTGCAGTATACAGAAACCTACTGTCCAATGTGGCATAACACAGGCAGGTCACATGACCGCACATCCTCTATACTGTAGCTACAGAAGTAGAGGACAGTCGTGTAAGTTAGTTAAAGGTAGGGTCGGGGATCCTGGAAAAATGGTTTGAGCAAGCTACATTTTAGAAAATACGCCCGCCCGAAACCACGCCTCCAGTGCACAGGAACATGTGCGCCGGTTGTTGACGAACATAACCGAGAACAGTCGAGTGGATAGCTTGTTAGCTGTAAACAGCTGAGGAACCACATTTCCAAAAGTGATAATTGACTCACTTCGAACTCCTGTGGTGTAAAACATCCACACTGCAAACGGCAACACCTCCATGACTTGATCCACAGCCGTTGTTTTTTTCTTTTCAGTGGATTTTAAGAGCATACAGCTGCACAGATAACAGCAGCGAGCAGCCATGTAGCTACATGTACGCTGTGAGACACTCATGGCGTGTCGCGAAAACACATTTAATCAATTGGCTGCAATCGGGGTGTGAAGGAGATTTTAAGCAATATAGTAAATACTCCTGGATAACATCATCCACCCTACCTTTAATTGATAACATGACCCACTCATGTTGGGTCACACTTGTTTTCATCTTGTTAAAATGAGGTTTTAATATGTCAGATTTAATGGGTTCAACATCAAAGCCAAGTTATCTGGGTTTGAAAAGATTTACAATACTCCATTTAGTCATTTAGCATAAACTTCATCATAATGGAAGTGCAAAAACCACAAATACATGTTGGTTTTTTACCAATGTATAGATTCATGGAATACATAAAACTATATATATTTTTCTGCAGGGTAAAGGGGAGGGGGTGTTAAATCAATTTTGTTTTTAGCAAGTTTCCATAGTAGAAAAAAATTGCATTCAATAACCATCATGCCCATGTTACCCTGGACAGCACCTTTTGATTGTTTAGGGTTTAGTCTACATTGACATGAACACTGGTCATTCTAGAGACAAGGCTTTCCTCTCCTCTTTCCCCACAGCTCGTCTGTTAATCTAGTTGTACAATTATAGACTAAACTGCTTAAGATGGTTCACACTGCTTGAAGTCATTGGCATTAAAGATCAGCCATCCCTGCTGACCAGTGGTATTTTGGTGCAGAGAAGTGGGGATACCCTTCATTTTTTGCCCTTTTAAAAAAAGAAAATGTAGGCACGAAAACATATGCCTCCACCTCCCCCAAACTCTGGAACTCTCTCACCCCCAGCATCAAATCTGCTGACAGTGCACAATTTTAAGTCTCAGCTAAAGACAAACTTGTAAGTTGTATGTGGCTGGTCTGATTGTAGTAGGGCAAATGTTTGTTTGTTTTGTGACAGTGTGGGATCCTGTCACTATGCCTCCGATTGATCACACGTCCTGGCTACTATGGCCACAGGGATATCCCTTTGGCTGACTAGTAAGTGTGCTTGACTCTCACCCAGGAGTCTACAAGATCAAATCCCACCCGGGCCCCTGTTGCGTAACTTGCCACATTCTGGCGTTGTCGGCAGGATCCATGTGACACTGGTAAACAGTTCATGGATTCAAAATTGGTGTCAGCCTGTGTGAAGCACGAAAACATGCTTGTAGAAAGAGGGGAGAGATGTGACAGTGTGGGGTCCTGTCACTATGTCTCCGATTGATCACACGTCCTGGCTACTATGGCCACAGGGATATCCCTTTGGCTGACTAGTAAGTGTGCTTGACTCTCACCCAGGAGTCTACAAGATCAAATCCCACCCGGGCCCCTGTTGCGTAACTTGCCACATTCTGGCGTTGTCGGCAGGATCCATGTGACACTGGTAAACAGTTCATGGATTCAAAATTGGTGTCAGCCTGTGTGAAGCACGAAAACATGCTTGTAGAAAGAGGGGAGAGATGTGACAGTGTGGGGTCCTGTCACTATGTCTCCGATTGATCACACGTCCTGGCTACTATGGCCACAGGGATATCCCTTTGGCTGACTAGTAAGTGTGCTTGACTCTCACCCAGGAGTCTACAAGATCAAATCCCACCCGGGCCCCTGTTGCGTAACTTGCCACATTCTGGCGTTGTCGGCAGGATCCATGTGACGCTGGTAAACAGTTTATGGATTCAAAATTGGTGTCAGCCTGTGTGAAGCACGAAAACATGCTTGTAGAAAGAGGGGAGAGATGTGACAGTGTGGGGTCCTGTCACTATGTCTCCGATTGATCTCACGCCCGGGCTACTTGGCCACAGGGATATTCTGTTGGCTGACTGGTAAGCGCGCTTGACTCTTACCTGGGAGTCTGTGGGATCAAAACCCGCCCTCTGTTGTGTACCTTGCCATAGTTTGTTTGTTTGCACTGTTGGAATAATTCGAACCCCTCCCCAGCTGGGAATCAAACTAGTGACTTTCTTACTATATATTTATATGTTATATGTATATATATATATATATATATATATATATATATCATACATCCTGGCTACTGGGTATGATCAGAATTATACACAAAATTGTGTCAACCTGATAACATGGTTTATTCATACATGTTTAAAAGGGGAAGGGAAAATTTTGTTTCTTTACTTCCACCTTGCCCTTGTCAGACTCTTTGTCTTGTCCTTTTTGTTTTAGTCTGAACATGTTTGTTTTAAGGGGTGTTAAAATAGAATAGATAATGATTATTTTATGTTGTTTAAGTCTGCAGAAAGAAAACAAATGTTGCTCTTTGTAAAAGACAAATGTATCATTAAGCTATTTCACAGTCCTGGTCCTCAGGACTCGCTGCCCTGCAGGTTTCACATCTTCCAGAACAGGCTTCTTTAGAAGCTGATGAGGAAATCCATTCATTTTAATCTGGAGGGGGGAGGCATCTAATAACTGTGGGGCAGTGGTTTCCAAACTCTGCATTCCTGACTCAGTTAATGGTAGGGCCATTACTGCCCATCAATAGCCAGAGGCTGAGAAACCACATTTCACAACTTTTGCTTCCAAGACACCACATGTTGTTGCAGCTACGTTTTACTTTATGCACTGTGTCAGAAGCTAGCAACTGGATATCAAGACACCATCCTTGTGGAACATGCACAGTGGCTGATTCATCAAAAAAAACATGAGGACATTATCAAGAGCAAAGAAAAGGGCCAGCATCGGACTGACTTACTGACTGTTGAGAGTTCAAAGTGCAATTGTGATGAAAGATGGATGCTGAATTAGCCATTGTTTCTGGCTCACAGAGAAAATCTGTCAAGGTTGTAAAAAAAAAAAGCTCCATGGTACCTTCTGAAAGGAAGATATTCTTTGTGAGACCATTTGTAACAGATGCATTCTGATCATTTAAACCAATAGGAAATATCTTGAAATTTAGCGAGTCTTTTATTATATCTTTGGATAATTTTCCTTTATCTTAAGGACTATGTGAACACTAGTAAGATACTAACTACTCACAAGTATTTCTCGCTGCCCCATATAAAATAAAACAGAAAGCACCAGGCAGCTCAGGTAGTTGACTAGGTGCCTCGTGTACAGATTACTGAATCTCCTTAATTCAATTGGCCCCAGTTCAAGTGTCGTTGCCCTTGGCTGCAATTCATCCCTCTCTTGTTTTCAGACACCTGTCAAGCAAATTTGAAAGCCAGTAGTGCCCATGAATCCTTTTAAAGAAGGAATACTCCAGTAAATGTTTTGTATTACTAAAAACTATTACTGAAGATTTTAGATTATCAGAAAATTAGTCAGAAAAATTAAATTGTTCTTTCATATCACTTAACGGTGTCCTAGGTAATAATAAAAGTATTGGTACATACTTATGCATCAGTATTTAAATGTCATTTAAACAATGATGTCAGGAAAACTCAACATTGTACCCAATTCTCATGCTATACATATATTCATATTTGGTTTTTATTTCCATATAAACTACACATCTGTGAAGTTTTGAGACAGTCTTGTGCATGGTTGTGATGATTGGCTTGCTTTTTCATTTATTTTTTTATTTTAGACTGACTGAAATATGGACAGTAGCCAAAGCAGTAGACAGTCCTCCACTGCATCTAGCCATGACAACACAAGCACATCCACATTTCACTACTGTAAAGAGGACGTTGGCTCAGAATGATGGATAAATGGTATATGGTCAGGTCAAGAGGGTCTCTAGAGTGGCTTAACTGAGAGTTTACTACACAGACAATTTACTTGCCAATCATAATGAGGTAATAGGTTCCTTGATTGTGTAATTAAATAAGAACATTATCTGGTAGTGGAGTCGACTGTGTCCTCATTCAAGAGGTCCCTACCTCCCTTGAACTGCATTAATAGGTTTAACTGTCAACAGATGCAATTCACGAGCCAATAATAAAGTAATAGGATCGAGATGCTTTCATTAAACAAGAATCAGGAACACAAATGTTCTGGCCTCCATCAACAGTCAAATCACTGTTCATCAATCACAGTTTGTTTTTGGTTTATTTCATGCTTTGTTTTTTTCTGGAGGAGCATTATGACAACACTATGAACTTCAGCTTTGAGGTTTGGGGGAAACGTTGTCACTTAATCATTCTTGCTTTTGATACATTCTTTGAGATGTCATAATTGCTTTTTTTTCTAAAAAAAAAAAAAATGGGGGGGGGGGGGGTCATAGTGACCTTTGATCACTTCAAAGATCAAATCTTATTAAATATTAAAAAGTGTATCTATGAGTTCAAATGCACATTTGTGTGAGATGTGGCAATGTTTTCCACCAGGAATTCCAGATTTATTACTTTAACAAGATTAGGACATCTTATACCCCAAAACACATGCTGATCCCCATTGCCCTGCAGAGGAATGACCACGTTTGACTCCCAGGTAAATGGATTGGACTAAAGTGCCAAATATAGTTAGGCTATTCTAAAACAACTTGGTTCATTTTCAACATTCTCAACTATGTTGCAATTCCTCTTTACAATACAGTATGTCTGCAAAACTAAAATAACTCATAGTGTTTGATTTCTACTTTAAAAGATTGTCATGGTGCTTGTAATATTGCTGAATCAGGCAATGACTGCAAACTAGAAAGTCCAAGTATTGTCAGACGGTAATGATTGAAATGTCATCATAGTTTTGCACTATGTTTGTCCTGAATATGTTTTATATCTAGATTTTTCTTATTCCTTTTTTCTTTTTTGAGATTTCAGTAGATTATTTTTTATTAGGATTCTGTCTTGAGATTTCTATCTCTCTGAATGCTGTGCCATGATATAGAAAAACGCTTACTGATTACTGGAACGCATTCTGATTACATCTGCAGGTAAAAGTCTGCCTGGAAAATCAGTTGATACTGTACATGATATTCACTTTTGTGATAAACATAAATTAAACTGAAAATTTTATTTTGTGTTAAGAAAATGAGAAAATCTTATAACTGGCAACAAAAAAGTGGACCTATTTTTGTGTCCATGCCTAAGGTGGTCTACTCTGGACAGCTCCTTTAACCTAAGGCAAAAGTGGTTGATTCACACACATCTGTTTCTTTATATTTCAATAAATCTTTGATTAAGTTATTAGGCTGACAAACTTTATGCCGCTCACCACAGCACCTGGAATCCCTGATAATTGTAATGCTTATCCACTCTGGTAGCAGTTGCAATAGGTTAATGAATTTCTAAAAATCCTATTGGTCTCCACACTAAGCATGTTAATTACAGTTTAGATTACCAAATGATAAGCTTCCATCTATTTAATTTGTTAATTAGAGTGAAACTGTTCACACTTAATCCATTAACAAAAGCTGTTTATCAATGGTTATAACACAATACAGGAAGTGAAAATCATTTGACCCTGAACTTTATTTAAGTCAGTACTCATCTCAATGCCCAGGTCAAAGGCTACCCGGTGGGTTAGAAACATGCATTTCCCACCATGTACCAAGCTCTCACCTAACTGAAATTTACTTACACCTATTTAATTAACTAGATTACTGTCCAGGGTGATAACTAGATTACTGGCTGTCTTAAAATGAATAAAGGCTTGGAGCACCTGAGGTAAATCCTTTTATTGGAGGATCCTGTGATAACAAAGGTAAGCTTACACCATTAGACATTCAATATCCCATTAACTTATTACATTTAAAGAGAAAACCCTTTAACTGCCTGAGCCACTTTGCATTTTCTCTCAAGCGATCAATATCAAGGTGGGATTTGTTTAATTTAGCAATGAATGATGACTTCTTCTGCCAAAGGAAGAGCTTAAGCAGTTGTAGTCATGCATAAAAAAGAGGGTGTATGTCCTCAGTCTTATGTCCTAAAACATAGAATGTCAATGTTTTAGTAAAATGAACCCAGTGGTTTGAAACATTGCTTCAGTTTTATAAACGCTTGTAGGCATGTGTTATGCACAGCTCACAAAGAAACAAAGCAATGGTCATTTCTTTCTTTTTTTTTTTCTTTTTTTTAATTATTATTTTTGTGTCCAACAATGTGCAAGGTAGTGTCAAACATTCAAATACATTTGTAAGGACATTTTCTGAACTTTCAAACACCCCCCCCCAAAATATCTCCTTGTGTTGCAGGTTGTACAACAAAATGAAATATGTTATTCAGTAGATGTTATATACAGACATATACAGATATATACAGCCTTGTGTTGTTTTGATAATATGTTTGTGATGGAACCCACAAACAAATTCAACTGTGATCAGGATTTGTTGATGTAATCCAGAAAGGGTCTCCATGTTTTAAGGAATGAGTCCCGTCGTCCTGATGTTCTGGATATCGTTTCCTCATACCCTGCTATATTGGACATCAGTTCAAGCCACTGCTCAAATGATGATGGAATTGTTGATTTCCATTGTCTTGCAATAATTCTGCATCCTGTCAACATTGCCAGTTGGCACCACAGTCTGTTGCAACTCCTTAGTTGGGGGATTTCAGGTATCATGCCAAGTAGACGGTCATTTCTTTCTTTTAATATTTTTAATTCCTTTGGCAATGATAATAACCTTTTTTTTTTTTTTGTGCGTGTGTTCTTCTCTTTTTTTTTGGGGGGGGGGGGGGGGGGGGGGGTTTTGCACAAGTTCAAGTTCAGTTAATTTATAGAGCACACTAACAACATTCTTTTGGAGCCCAAGGTGCTGTACAGCCCAACAAAAACATTGGATACTTAAAAACAAGACACAATAACAGATTTTTAAAAAGTAACAAAGAATATATATATACATATATATATATATATATATATATGTGTGTGTGTGTGTGTGTGCGTGGGTGTGTGTGTGACATAAAATACAGCAGTCATGAAAGGGAAAAAAAAGAAAAAAGGTTGTAATGACCAAGAGCTTTTGTTTGTTTGTCTGTTTGGTCAATCAGTCGGTCGGTTGATTATAAAAATAAGAAAAAGCAATGGCATTAAACATGGTCACTTTTCAAATTGGGCCAACATACCTTGAGAAGTAGAGTTAGGTGGCTCAGTCAGGTTTATGTCCATCATCCACAAATTTGTAATGGGATTTATTAGAATCTGCTCTCTCAAAGGGTTATTAAAGGATTGAGATCCAACAGGAGGAATTTAGTCAGGCTAAGGTCTGGACTGAGGTCTTACAGGGTTATTGCAACACTTTGATTCTGTTATTTTTCCGCCACTTTGCTGCGTATTTGCTGGTAACCTTGGGAGCATTGTACTGTGAACAGTCCATTCTGAGGCAAGTTGTAAGTGCCCGGCTCTATGCAAGGTTCCCAGGTCTCAAGGCTTCCAAATCAGTTTATGTAAAAGATGTTTGCCAAACATATTTTCTGAAACCAGCTATTGATTGCTTATCAGAAAAAATAGCTGGTTACTGATTACCTGAATTCTAAAACCAATACGTTACATTCCTATTTCCATCAAAAAGTACTGTTACATTCAGCATGCAGCACTGAATGAACCTATAGTTTGAGTTTGACCGTTTCAGCCATTGAATTTGGTCACAGTCTTTTTTCCATTATCCAAGTATTACCAACATTGTGGTACTTTGGACTGTGCAAAAAGATTTAAGACATTCTACCCCTCTATTTTTTTATTTTCTATTTTGTTTGTTTTACAGTGGAGGCCATTGTAAATGTTATTATTTGCAAATTCACTGCACAGACACTGTCCTAAAGTCCTTTGAATGGTGATTTTGTCAGATGATACTGTGGTTATAGGGTCAGATTTTTTTTTTATTTATCTATTCTAGTTCACCTTTGTCTCATTGAGATCCAAGATCTCATTTGCAAGAGAGACCTGTTTATTAGAACAGAGCAGCCATATGAAAATGCTTTACGCGATGTGAGTTGCCACAGAGACCTATAGGTTATTTTTCAATCACGTTGCATGACACATTTAGCTGTGTGATAAAAGCTTTAGAGAAATATATGAATGAGAGCAGCTTTGTTGGCAACTCTGCTTTATTAGATTCTGCTGGTGCAGTATTGTTTTGGTACACGCGGTCCCATGAGTCTAGCTGAGCATATGATTTCAAAGTGTATTATCTGTGATACACTATTTTGTTAGTGGTTTAAATATATATGTGCCTTATGTGCTGTTTTACATGCAAACATGAAGGAAGACATGAGAAAGTCTGTAGGGTGGTGGCAAATCTATAGATAAGCTGTAACCAGAAAATGGCATAGACACATAGTAATAACTTTTGTCTTTTGTAGTTATTTCACAATCTCTAGTGAGACTGGGTTGACATAGTTTTAATGCATTGCTTCTACTGTAAATTTTGGGTTGGTTTTTGATAAAGACACAGTGTAGTATATTGTTGTTTTACATTTAGGGCATTACTGGCCTTATAGATTATTTCTAAATATGTTTTGATGTATGAAAGCTTTTAAGTAAAATAGGGTGTTCTTAATTTTTTCCTGTTTCCAAAGATTAAGATGTAAATGCAATGGTCATCATGGAATATTCAATTCTGGCACATTGCCGTGGAAACAAATAGGTTGCATGTCATGTAACTGTTTCTGTCCCGCTTTTATTTTTAGGTTCATTCAAGAAGAATTATTAGATAACTGACTCTCAGTACTATCGTGGAATACCATTTTTCAATAGTAGACCTGACATAAAAGACTAAAGACAGCCAGCCTTTAAAAAATAAAAAAATAATAAAATATTTTTAAAAAGAGATTGATTCACTGAATAGTATTTCAATGTTAAATTTATTTTACTAAGTCTACCAAGCAAGTTATTTGAGCAATTTACTCTTACGAGGAACAATTTGTGTAAATTTCCATTACAATACCTTAGGGATGTAACGATTACCAGTAAAATGGTTAACTGTGATAAAATTACCAACCATTAGTAATACCGTTTCAGATTTTAATAATTGTTAAAACCGTGACTGATTACTGCACCTACATTGATGCTGCTCATTGGCTGGAAAAGCAGCAGCAGTCCCAGTTTGCAATGTTTAATTTATGAAAACATGGCGGAAGGTTATGAAGGCGCCCACATAGACAGTTCTCTGGAGATTTTTCCCCCTTTTAAATGGACAAAGTAGACATTTAGACACATTTTTGACATTTACAGAGATGCTGGGGGGTATTTCTATAATACCGCGATTAAAAATGATAACCATGATCATTTTGGTCACAATAACTGTGATATGAAATTTTCATATTGTTACATTCCTTCTAATTCATATTTACCTTTAAAAAAAAACAAAAAAAAAAACACCATTTGCATGAGAGTTTGGCACTTTTTGAAACAAATCAACCATCAGTCTTTCTTTATATCCTAAGAAATATAGAAAGAATGTTTCATGGATTGTGTTTCATTACAATGGAATCCAGGTTGAAATTTTCACAAATTAGTGCTATTTATTGCATTTCTTCAGACCCTTGTGATATAACTTTAGATTTTATTGCAAGTAGTTCCTCAGTAATTAACATCTGACCTGCTTTGTATGTTTTTTCCAGATTACAGTGACTGGGTGCCTGGCATTGTGTTTAAATGATTAAATACATAGCATTGTAGTCTGATTTACCACCAAGCACAAGATATTTCTTTTAATCAGGCTTTTGATTATGCCTATAAAGACAGTGATGTGTACTAATCTTAGACCACAGCTAATAGGAATGCCCCCAATGCGCTGACAGGAAGCCATCTGTCACACAGCTTTCGTAAGACTGCCAATTCCGACTAGTGGGATTTCCAGACCAAGAAGCTTGTGTTTATCCGCTTAGAATCCAAAAATTGTCACCAGCAAGCTGTTAAACCGGAGGCATTAGGCCCCTTCTAATCTTCAATCCTCACAAATTGGATTCACACCTCATACGCAAGTCAGGGGTGATAAGTAGGTTGTCTAGGAGTCATAGTGCATGTTGGAGGTGAAACCTGTCTTCTTTAATCAATGTAGTCTTTAAACGTGATTATCCCAGGCCTGTACTGACCCTGGTAAGGCCAAAAGAGTGAATGTCAAGCATAATGTTCAAGGTTGTTTTTCTTGATTGATTTATTTTTCATCTTTAGGATAAAATATGCCTGTTGGGCATCATAGCTCATTAAAGGCTCCTCAGTATAATTAAATTGTAGTTATTTGCTTTATCTTTGTGTTCAAAGTTTTAGTTTAGTTTTGGTTTACTTTAGTTTATTTTTTGGAGCACAATTCAAATATTGTTACATGAAAATAAAGTTACACATATAAATAAATCCCCCCCACCCAAAAAAAAAACGGTGTTGGCTGAAGCAATAGCTTATATATCTACTCTTACAAATTTATTTAGAATGATTCAAAGTCATGAGATGGTTGTTTCACTGAAATATTCTTCTAAGTTTAGTCCAAGCAATCTACTGAGGGTGAACTCAATGCAAATTACAATTCCACATATACCAGATGACAGGTGAAAATCTGGACACGTGTCATTTTAGAATGAAAAAACTCATACTGCATATTATATCTTGTCATGAAATATTACACATTCATGAATGATTAGGGCAAAGTATTCAGACATAAAACTGAAAAACAGTATGTCTAATTACTATAACATCATATACTGTATGTTGATACATCTTAATAATGTATAACTGAGATAGATAGATAGATAGATAGATAGATAGATAGATAGATAGATAGATAGATAGATAGATAGATAGATAGATAGATAGATAGATAGATAGATAGATAGATAGATAGATAGATAGATAGATAGATAGATAGATAGATAGATAGATAGATAGATAGATAGATAGATAGATAGATAGATAGATAGATAGATAGATAGATAGATAGATAGATACGTAGATAGATGTGTGAAGGTAAAGATAGTTGTTTATGGGACATCTGCTGTAACAGGGTTATGAGAGCTGAGCACTAAATGAGATTTATATAAAAGCTTGAGGAAGGTGAGAAGTCCAAAAAGCTTAGATCACTAGGGTGCCTTGATGCATGCCTACAGTCACGCGTAAACAGCTAATTGGCATTAACACTCTGCTTTACAGCTACAGGTACTTAACACACTTGTGCTGTCTAAGTGCACTGAAACTGTAACAGGAAGCAAACAGGAACTGCAGCTAATCTGTCAGTAGGTCACAAACACCCATTACATTAGTTATCTAGAACAGTTTGCGCAACATATTATCAAAGTATGGTTGACAAATTTAAATAAATGGATGTATCACATCAACTACAATGTTTTTACATTTTCAATGCAGCTACTCCACTATGTTCAGTATGATGTTTGGGACACTGTGTATACTAACAGTGAAGTATTCAGTCTTAACATTGACTACTTAGCTTGCTTTTACCCAGCATGAGTTATATGCATCACATGGAATTGTCTAATTCATCAGATCTGTTTAGAAAAGCAATGATCTATGTTTACTCATGAAGATATGAAAAATACAGATTATTTCTTCTGGCATGCCCACACATGAAACCTCAGACACCTTGTCATGCATCACTATTTCCTTTTATTCATGTACTGCATTTGCATCAATTAATTAAACAGTATTACATAGTTATAATAATGCCAGACATCAAAACGCTTTTAGATAACTTCTATTAGAATGTGTCACTCTGATTTCAGTCCCAAATACACAAACTGTAAGAAAAACTAGAGTTTGGTTTAATGGCTCTAAAACAACTGCACCACTCACAAAACTAATTTTGGGCTGTTTCACAGAACAGAGCAGTAGGTTAGAGATCGTGGAGTAAAAGAGGTGAGAAGGGGTGAAAAAGGGAGACTTTTTTGTTACTAGCTTCACAAATAAAAACAAACTTGACTTGACTAGTATGTTCATCCTGATAAGGGTTTCTTAGGCAATACTTTGACCATTAAAGTTTTAAAAAGTGTAACGTAAAATAGTGTCAAGATGTTTCCGAGGATAAGCACTAATGCGGGAGCACTTTCTCCCAGTACCAGCTGTCAAGGACCTCCTGTAATGCCTGGCGAGGTCAATGCCCTGTCCGTACTGATCCTTCCCTTTCTAATGTTTAGATTTTTCATCACCTTTTAATTAGGTTCTGATGATGTCACAGAAATAAGAGAACTTCAATCCCAACTTTTATTTATAGCACTTCTTTTTCTTTTTTGTTTTCTTACCTTTATTTAGTATTTGTCTTTTTGTGTATTCTTACAAAAAGCTAATATTTCAGTGAATCTGTCAGGGTTAATTATGTCTTTGTTATATGTTTTAGAAGGGTCAAATTACTGGCAAGCAAAAGAAACATTCTAAACTACTAAAATTAGGTTAAGAACTGTACAACACATAATTAAAAACAAGAAAGATAGTCAGGTTTAGGTTCAGCAACATTATGTGCCTAAAGAATGAGGTCAGTTGACAACCTGAATACTAACCAAGTTAATATATCAGTGGATTTTTTTTTTTTTCTTCTCTGATGATGCAGGCATATTCTAAGATGACAATGCAAGTTCATCTGGCTAAAACTGTGAAGTAGTGGTTCAGGAAGAACAAGACATCATTTTAACACATAGATTGTCCCTCACAAAGTCCAGACCTGAGCCCCAGAAGCTCTTTGGGATGTAGAGCAGACGTTGCAGCCCAGTTATTAAGAAAACTGAAATAATAATATTTGGTCAATTCTGGCAAAATGGTGCTGTCAGTGTCATTGATCCACTGATCTCTTACAGTTGGAGTGATTACTGATGACTTTTTCAAAATAGAACAGAAGATCAGCTCTATGGTGAAAAGTGTTTATTTTTAGCCATCTGCTCATTATGTCCAAGCTGGACAATCGTAACTCCCGAGATAAGTCATTAGATCAATTATCATTTCGTTGTACAGCATTTTGCTCAACTGTGGTTGACAAGATTAGCACAGCCTTAGCTACATATACTGTTGTCATGCAAACAAAGGAATTTACGGCTCATATGATGTCGCAACATACACAGACGGTGACACTGAGAGAAAAAAAAAAGCTGGTTATCCTGTTCACACATTTGCAGTACACATTAAGTACATCTGTCAAAAACTTGTATGTGTAGACATCATTCATTTTGTTTTTGAATATTTGTTGGGATTTATGCATGTTCAGTTATTTAATGAATCACATTCATCTACTTTACATTCTTCTTGATATTTAGCATACTGTGTGAAAAAGAAAGGTGAGAAATCACTACTAGCACGGCAAGTTTCTTTGCTAGTAGCTCGCCATTGATCACTCCCCATGTTTACTGAAAATAGGGGAAATGATACTGATCATTTCTATGTCATTATTTGCATCAGGCCTTCAATTAAATATCAAATCCTTCTTGTTTTTTTTTTTTTTTTTTTTTTTTTTTTTGAGGGGCTGGGGGGGGGGGGGGTGACAGAGTGTACATAATGCTAAAGTGACATTTTCTGACAGGTTTTTTTTTCAAGAGAATTTTTAAGGTATCCTTTTTTATGTTTCTGTTTGTGTTGTTGATTATGATTGTGGTTGTGGTGATGGTGGGTTAGCTCAGCTACCGTGCTAGCTTAACATATCATTAACAATGTTCCCAGTATGGGAAAAAGTGTAACAGATCATAAGTGCATGGTAAAACCGGTGCAGAAGGAGAAGGGTTCATACTAAACTGTCTTCAACATAGATCTCTACCGCCTCCCAGAGGCCAAAAGCGGTAAATAACACTTCATGTAAAAAGTAGTGCACAATGTGGGCACTATGTATTTCATGTACAAAATTAATCAATAGACATTTTTAGATCTCAAGGTTCTAGGGAAAGTATCAAGAAGCAATGGTAAACGAATGTACTCTAGGATGCATATTTCCATGACTGTAATTTTTGGGTTTGTAATTACAATTTTACTCCAGTATTTTACAGACACAGTAAAGGAGCCAAATTACATATAGACTTCAGTATTTACTGTAATTAAATAATTGCTCATGTACAACCCTGAAGAAAATTAACATATTAATAATTTGTTATTTAAAAAAAAGTAAAATAGAAGAATAACAAAAATCCATAATGTTCTCTGTATATGTAAAAAAAATTGTGCAAAGATACACAATAAAACCTGTCTCACAGAAACAGACGGAAATGCACAATAATGGGTAAAATACAATTATAAATGTAATAGTTAGATAAAAGTGTGTTATCAGAAAAAAATACTGAATTTGCATCAGTCTTGGATAATCCGAAGAATTGTTACTGTAGTGTAGTATAGTGACACCAAAAAATAAGTCTACTTGTATTTTCAACAAGTGTGTTTTTGTTTAGGGTCAGAAGAGCTTTATACAATCTGAATAATCTAGACGTGACTTTCTGACCAGAGCCTCAGAAGAGTTGTCAGAAAATACAAACACTGGTTAATCTTAAAAGCAGAGGGCACAATCACAAAAAGAAACCAGTTTGAATTTCAAATTTCTATTCTGGCAAAAGTAGACCCAAACTGTATCACAATCATGGAAAGGAAAGGGAATCCAGGACACATCACCTGTGTGCTCAGTTTTAGCCAAATGAGCAGTTCAGTGGATACCATTTTACCTTTCAGCTGGACAAAGATATAAAACATATCTCCAAAATAGGGATGTAACAATTACCGTTAAAATGGTTAATGGTGGTAAAATTCCCAAAGATTAGTAATGCCGTTTCAAATTTTAATTATCGTTAAAACCGTGACTGATTACTGCACTTTGAAAAACTCACAATGATGCTACTTATTGCCAGAAAAAGCATCAACAGTCCAGGTTTGCATTACTTAATTTATGAAAATGTGGTGGAAAGCAACAAAGGCGCCCACATGGACAGTGCTGTGGAGATTTTCCCCCTTCAAAAAAAAAAAAAAGTGGACATCTAGACCCATTTTGGATATTTTTAAAGATGCTGGTGGGGTATTGCAATAATACCACGATAAAAATGATAACCGTGATCATTTTGGTCACAATAACCATGATATGAAATATGAAAGAGTCCAAAACAGCCAAATGAAAGATCTTAAATTGGCCCTTTCTTACTCAAGCTGAGCTGCACTTCATTTACTGAAGATCAGACTAAAGAGGAAATGCGGAGGAAATGCACCAGTAAAAGACCTGAAGGTTTCTGTTGTGACAGTCAGACAGATAAGCATTTACAGTATATCAGACTTTCTGTGTTCATGTAAAGATTTTTGAATTTCTAAATTTTGGTTTTACAAGGTCATAATAATATAAAGCTTTACATTTTCATAAGATATTCGTTATCTTACTCAACTGAATTTACTTAAGTACAGAACCCTGGAAAACAAAGGGAAACTGGTTAAATATTGTTTTTTATTGTTTTGTTTTTGGGGGGGTTGTTGTTGTTGTTTCCTATTTTCACATTTTTGCCTTTTTTTTTTTCTTTATGTCTGCAACTGACAAAAATATTCAGTTATGGAAAAAAATGTGTCAGATATTGATTTCAGTGGTGTTTCATCAACACACAGTTATATCTGCAAAACTTTTTTTTTTCAAATTATGGAGTGATATTAACTCCCCAAATGATCTGTCATTTAATGATTAAGGGTTCAGCCTTACTATTAATTCAAGATTTTTATTTACAAGCGGCCTCTATACAAAGTAAAAGTAAATCCCAGTGCAAAAATAGAAAAGAATTATGCTAAAAAATAAACCTTCATATAACATTTGAATAGTTATATTTGCATGAAATTTGCAGTATTCTGAACTTTCTGTCAAAACATTGACCTTGAGGAAAACATAAGTTATACTTAAATTGTTTTTATAGTCTAAAATAGCCAAGCATTGAAGTTTTGAATTACACTGTAATTAGTCCATAATGACAGTCATGAACATGGATTGTGTTGAATTGAATTACAGCCTGCAGACCCAGTTTTCTCACAGTTTCAGGTGTTAAATGTGCGTAGGTGAACTAAAGGTCTGTTCCACTTGTGACAAATTGCAGTTGGATTAGCACCTCAGAGTTTTCCATCTTATTTCTGTTAGTATGTTGTGGAAAGTATGCCACTGCCTTGCAGGCAATAAGAGAAGTTAGTCAGTAAAAAAGAGCACGATTTAAAAGATTGTCACCTAAACCTGATAGTTATTGTTGACTTTGTTCACCAATCCTAAATTCTGAGCCGTGGTTAGTTTAGCTTTCCTGTCAGAATTCCCACGTGATTCTCCAACTCCTAGCTTACCTCTGTTAACTGCAGTAAACAACCTCTCTTCGATCACTGGAGTAGTATTGCATTGGTGCTGTGTATACTTTTACAAAAGCACATCCATGATAACTTTCTCCTGCCATTCAGGGTGTTGTATCAAAAACATGTGAAGTAACTTAAAATGCAAGATAACTTTGTTCACGCTCGTACAATTATCAATCCTTTAGCTTTGCCCACCTGTAAAAAGAAAAAGAAGGAAGGAAGAGGAAGGCTGAAGCTCTGAAGCTGTAATGAAGTGAGTCAATATTAACTGCAACTGTCCAGTACAGGAATTAATTATAGCAACTTCTCATCCGTGCTTCTTTGTTAAATATTGTCTTTTATGCTTCTATCTCTTCTCACTCAAACTACAACCATTTAACTCGTATTTGACCTATGCAACAGAGTGTGGCAATACCCCTGTTGATGTTTTGGATAAATTGGAAAATTAAATGAATGGATTGTAGAGAGGAAAGAGAAAGTAGAAGTCATTCTTAATATGCCTCAAACAGACTGATCCAGGTATTCATTCTGGATATCTATAAGCCAAGGAGATCAGAGGATGATCACAAGCTCTGTCTATGAAACATCCATTTATCCACTAATCACACCAGCTTTATTGTGCTCTGAATCACAAGGGCTGAGGCCAATGCAAAGTGAAACTGGGGGGGGAGAGTTCATAGTGGACAGGTTGACAAGTTATAATATGGCCCACACACAGTGACATTCACATTTAGTCCATTTAGAATAACAGGTTAACCAACATAAATGGATCCTGGGACAAAACCAAAGCACCCTCAGGGAGCCCATGCATGCACAGTGAGAACATGCAAAGTTTCAATGATGAGATTTTCTTATATTCCCGCATGCTTCTGAGAGAGAGCTCTTCCGTGATGCAGTCAAGTTCAAAATACCCAACAGGACATGTTTGTGATGAAATCTTTAAAGAAATTGTGTAAAGGACTTTAGTGAAGCTGTGAAATCTATATCTAGAGAGGCAACTGAGAAATAAATATAATAGTCACAGTCTGTGAGGAGGACCTTACCCCTGAGCCAGCAATGGCTGATCCTAACTTGTGTAATAATCTCTGTTCATCAGTATGTTTAGACTTGGATAAGAAGGATTTTGGTAATTTCATAACATTGTTGCAATCATTTTGATTGTTTACAACAGGGGTTGCCAAGTCTAGTCCTTGAGAGCCACAATCGATGCATCCCTTTACCAACATACCTGAATCAAATGAATGACTTGTTACCAGGCCACTGCAGAACTGAATGATACGTACAGTAATTCAGGTGTGTTGGAGAAGGGATCCATCTAAAAGTTGCAAGACTGTGGCTCTTGAGGACTGGATGTGGCCCCCCCTGGTTTACAATAAAGCATATAGGACACCTTGTTCACTACAAGATGAGTTAAACATTAAATTTTAGGTGAAACCACTGAAAACCAGAAAATCACAAAGTATCATTTTATTATTCCAGACTTCAAACTTCCTCCCTTTACATGAATATTTTCATTTTGAGTCCTGTGTAATATTTGGGTGCAACATGTACTGCCTTTAAATTTCCAAGGGAAAAAGGAGCTTTGAATATATCTGGAAAGAATCAATCCTGAGCAAAGCCGGGAAGATGTTAAAACATTATGATCACCTCTGTGCTTGCCCTCCTTCCAAATCATGACATCTTTTGTTTATTAGTTTTCCTGAGTGCAGATGAAACATTTCTTGGTTTCTGTTGAACGCATTTTATTCCCTTGACAGAGGACGTTGGAGTTCTGTCATTTCTGTCAGCTGGAGTCTGTCCTGCGCAGTGTGTGCAGGTCTGTAAAAGTTTGAAATGCTTCATGGTTTCTTGCTTTCTTTAATGCAGCAGTGTGTAAGTCCTTTGCTGGAGTGCACAGATGTTTCAGTCTCTGGTGAAAGAGAAACACAGGTTTCAGTTACAAGATCTATTATTACTGTCTTAAAGATAATTATCATTCTAAATTTAAAAGCCCAAATAACTAATATGAACAAAGTAAATCCCCCAACTCAAACCCCTTTATAATCTATTTTCAAAAGGATTGAAGGAAAAGGTTAAGGGGTTTTGATGGGCCAACAAAACACCAAACTTGTAACACCAAGTTACATGTAAAAGTTATTTCTTACTGACAGTCAGCAGAAATTTTATTTAACCATTACCACAAATGTTGCTTAACCTTAACTAAGTATAATTTTAAACCAGGCCATAATCTGTATCCATTCAGCTATTTCTCTGCCTCAGCAGAGCATAAAATCTTTTGGGCTTATCCGGCACTGCCCCTTTTCTGACATTTTATGACCCAAATGCCCAACACGTTTAAGTAGACTGGTTTGTATTTGTAGATGTGCCCAGTGATCTCTGTAAGCTAGCCCCTCATGCATCAAATGACCCAATAAGTCCACATTTGAATCAGTTTTCTTGTGTAGAAAGTTGGTCAAAGTAAACAGTTATTAAGATACTCTTCGCCTTTTAAGTCACATAACAATTCATTTGAGATTCTTTTCATGAATCTGTTGAATCCATCAGAAACTTCTACACTTCTTTTAAACTTGTTCGTCAAACTCGATCTTATTTTTGCTTGTTTCAGAACAGTAATTTACCTGTGTTAATGTTCCTGGAGTGGTACTCACAGCATACAACATCCACAGTGGAACCATTAGTGTTGAAGAGAGAGTAAAGAATCCTCCAATGGCATATCCCCACCATGGGTACTCATATGTGTTGTTAAATTTGAGAGGTGTGTATTTGACCACAGAGAACAGAAATGTGCACTAAAAGAAAAAAAAACATTTTTAATGGCAGAAGAAAAAAAGGATATAAACTCACATGTGTATCTTTGACCACATTGTGATTGACATATTGACATAGTATTTTCAGAAAATCAACTCAAGTTATGTTATGGTTATTCTTACATGGATTCATCTCTTCTTCTTCCATTTTGAAAGAAACTGCCAGTCTTTGGCTCAGCTTTCGTTGCCAAAAAAGACCTAACATGATCTCTAATATGTACTAGGGCTGTCAAAAGATTAATCCTGATTAATCACATTACTTTTATCACTTCTAGAACATATTTAGGATTAAAGGTGTCTCACCAGGAATTCTGCATTTATCTTAAGTAGACTAGACTACTTTTTTGGGGTTTTTTTTAAATGAAGTAGAAAAAAGTATAAGTATTCGTCTTCGATACTTACAGTACAAATAGCTGGTATGATGTACATCCAGCAGTATTTCATAAAAGGCCGGGGACGATATCCAATCATGTCCTCTATATTATCATAGTGACGATCAGCACCTGAAGAAAATAAGTAGTGCTAATTACTTCAACTTTATTGCCTAATACTGTCATAATGAAAAAAAGATATCCAACATTGTCACAAGAGTTCAAACAGGTTCCTACCATAGACCCATCCAATGCAAACAGACTGAAGAATAGCAAAAAGCAGAAGTGTCGTCCCGCTGCAGGCATAGTAGTCAAACAGCTGGAAAACATAAAGGCCTCCCTGCAGATATAAAGAACACCAAAAGTTAACCGCGCACCACACAACTCACACAAATGCAGTTGTCCTTGATTAATTAGTCAGTCAGTCGGGCAGACAATCAGTCTGCCCGGTTCTGTTTGTATTGTGTCTACTGTCTGTGTAGTCTTGGACGGGTTGTACTGGAAAAAGAATTTCATTGCACTGGGACGCCGGTACAATGACAATAAAGTTTTTCTGATTCAGATTCTGATTCTGATAATTAATTATGCTGAAAGAATGGTCTTTGCACGCAAAAAAATGTTGAACTGAGTTTATTCAGCTTTTTTTGCAGAGGTGAATCATTCTTGTCTTCTTGCATCCTCAAAGCTTTTGTACAGTTTCTTGTTTTTTGTCTGTTTGCTGTTTTCTTTTCCTTTACTATTCAATAACGCATTAATCAAACATAACATTAAAACCAAATAATATAATTTTGTAAATCAAAGTCATGTTGTCTCTCATTGGAGGACAACCACATGACTTCTTTTGGGAGTCCTTTGCACCTTTTATTCTGTGCTGTATTGGGTTTATTCCAGCTTAGCACACTTGTTTCGGACACGAAGGCCAAGATGATTTTCAATGAAAACTTAAAAGGTGGACTTATTTTTCAAACAAAGCATTTTTTTCAATCACACAATTTTTAAATAAATAACAAAGAGCCAATTGCAAGTGTGATTCACCACAAAATTTAAATCTACCAAAGTCAAACTTGGCACATAAAATTCAGGACATAATGATATGATTTATGTGCAGTTCTGTTATGGTCATTAGGAGTTGCTGTAGTCTTAGCTATGTCTATTTGAGCGTATGTAAGACAGCAGAAGAAGCTCTATAACACACACACACAGTAAGCCACAGTTTTGGCTAGGTTGCTAATGCCTGTTCAAGCACTTTGTCAGTGTGACAGTGTGGGGTCCTGCCACTGCCTCCGATTGATCGTGCGCCCTGGCTACTTGGCCACAGGGATATCCATTTGGCTGACTGGTTAGCACGCGTGACTCCCATCTGGGAGTCAAGGGATCAAATCCCACCTGGGCCCTTGTTGCATACCCTGCCACATCAGCATCCAAATCACTGTTATACAAAAGTTCATGAATCAATGAACTTGATTACAGGACACCAGTGAAAAATGAATTTCCTTCCATCCTCACCAATATGGGTTCAGGGAATCAGGGGCTGGGATTGATAAGGAAGCAAAGAGTGGGCGGGACATGAATACACAGGCAGAATGATTGACCTGCAATGCAGATTAGGTAGTTTTAGATGTTTTTTGTTTTTTTTTTGTTTCTTTTTTTTTATTTTACAGAGTTTTTGGAGAGACTGTAGGCTCCAAAAGTAGCCTACTACTGCAGCTTTTATGCCTGTCATGCAAGTTCCCGCCTTTTACATTGTATCGTTATGTAGCCGTGCATGTTTCAGTGTGAAATACAAAACGTAGTTTTCATCTGTAGGGGGGTGTTTTAAGTCATTAACCCACAAAATCTTCATGCCAAAAATTCCCACAAAAACCAGTGGTTTTCATCGCAATAAAGAATGCTTTGCTTGCAGCTCAAAAAAGACATTTTTGGGCGCACAACCCCTTTGAACCTTACAATTACCCTGCTGTAAAGCACTTTGTGTGTCCAATGGGTACTGTAAAGGGCTATATAAATAAATTTGATTTGATTTGATTTGAATTTGATTAATTCTAAAAATCAAAATGCCAAAGTACTCACCTCAGTAACCATGACAAGTCCAACCAGGAAACCTCCAGTACAAATGGCAAGCAGAAGGAGTTTACGGCGACACAGATTTTGAAAGAATGATGGATACATGTCAGAGATGGTTGTGACCAGGGCCTCCTGATAAACAAACTGGTGACGACAGACATTGTTCTGAATTAGTACAATGAGTTATTTGATAGTATTAGGATTTCAATTATCATACATCACAATTAGACTTGACTCCTAGTCTTACCTCACTATCTAATCCCAAGAAAACGATCATAACAAAGAAGAAAACGGCCCATAGCTGAGGAAGTGGCATTAAAGCTACAGCTCGAGGATAAGCAATAAAGGCCAAGCCGGGACCTAGAAGAACAGATATAAAAAAGTGGTCATGGTAAAGTAGCTCACAACAACATTCTTCTGGGTTTTTGTAAATACAAACCATCAACATTTAATACCTGACTCTGCTACCATAGATATATCCACCCCTTGCTCCTTTGCCATGAAACCCAACACTGAGAAGATGGCAAAGCCAGCTACAAAGCTGGTTAAACTGTTTAACAGGCACAGGTAAACACAATCCCTGTTGGTGAGACATAAGAAAATATAACCTAAAGGGACAAATCATCAGTTGCTTTGAGCACAGTAAGTAAAAGTATTTAAAAAATACAGACCTGTAGCAGTTGTTGCTGTACTTATTGTAACTTCCAAGTGATGTCAGAACCCCTGTGCAAACTCCATAGGAGTAGAAAATTTGGCTGCCAGCATCCATCCATACCTGAGAGATTTCAGTGGGTTTAGTAAATGTGCATGTCTTCAAATACATTGACGTACTAAAGAAGTATTAAAGCAACCCTTACCAATGTTCCATTGTTACACTATTTTTTAAGAGGGTAAAAACCTATGAATGAGGTAAGATCCATCATTAATAAAAAATAAAATATTATTTCAGTCTTTAAATTTTAAATGAAAACTCCAACCAATCCTTGCAGTGTGACTCCCGCCTAGGATTGGCTGAGGGAACTGTCTGTCAGACCTTTGCTTCCACATTAGGAGGCGGAGGGAATGGGGGGTTGGTCTTTGGAGAGAGGCTGGACTGTTAATATTCAAATAATTTTGCTGTGCTTTCTGAACTGCAAGATCGGTAAGGGTTGCTTTAAGACTTGTACAAAAAATGCCTGCAAAATCTTGATTAACAGTTAATGTTCTCCATTTGATTAATTTGGTGCTGACCCCCTTCACTTTACACCCAAACATTTAAAGACACACAATGGAACTTTTAGCAGTTTTCTCAGTGACGTGCCCCCTTTCGGCAGCTAAACTAGCATCCATCTTGCATCGTACCCGTACTGTGAGCTCACTCCAGCCAGTAAAAGACAGTCTTGACTCTTGTTCTGTCCCTTCCTCTCTTTCTTTTCCTCTCTTCCTCCGGTAATGTTTCCTTGCATTTCTTTACCAAATCCTCCATGATACATGTTCAAAACACCCACGGTGTTCATATCTGTATGCTAGCAAGTGATGCGGTGTGCAACCAATAGTTGGTTGAACCATCACAGCCAGGAGGGAAGACTTACATACTGCTGTTTCTGAGCCCCAGGAGATGCCGTGACGGCTTGAAAATGCGCACAATGAATGTTGCTGTATCATCAAAATGAGTCAGAAACGCATATTTTTAAGATCTAAAAGTTACGTTGTGTGTCTTTAAAGCTTACTATAACCTGGCCCTCTTTGTTACGGGTGACTTGAAAAAACCTCAAGCTAAATTCTGAAATCATACACAACTGAACATTTATCTGGTAAATTTTATACTATATATATTTAAACTTGACACTCTCTAAATATTATTTATGTTAACTGTAATAATGTCATGTGATGAAGAACACATAGAAATCATTTTACAACAAATTCAAAGTCTTTTAATGGCTGAGTATATTAGATTGATTGTTCTATAAATTCATTTTCAAGTTTGTGTACCGATGATCAGTGATAAAAAGTGTCGGCATTGTTGTGAGCTGTTTCTATTTCAAGACAAAGCATACGGTCTGCCATACTGAAGCTGCATGAACGGATTCTGTTGCGTTGCTTACATTTATTTTGGCAGATTTATTGACATACAGTAGCATATTCCCTCATCTAACAATCAATTGTATATATACATATATAGATATAGATATAGATATAGTATATGGATATAAAAATGATTGGCATTCAGTTCAAGTTAAGTGTACAGTAAATTTTACTAATGGTGATTATTTTTTTATTTACGCTGAAAAGAATTTTTAAAAAAATGTAAAAGAGAAAAAACAAAACAATGCTCAGGCTCAAATTCCGCTGACTTATTGATCCTTTTTCATGGTGCACCTTATTTCTGTCAGTTTGCAATACAACTTCATGCAGTTTTGAAAAACATGGTTGTCACTGAGAACTTTTTAACTTTGTTAAGTCTTGGAGCCTTAATTCAAGCAGGACAATACTGAAGTCAGTTTTCATCTGACTACCTCCCAAAATCTTCTTGCATTCTTGCACGAAAGCAATTAAAATTTCTCAAAGAAAGCTGTACAAAACAAAGTATAATGACAGTACCTCTGGATCAGCAAGGCGGGACGGGTCTGGGTAGAGGTAGAACATAATGCCTTCTTTGGCTCCAGGCAATGTAAGACCACGAACAAGCAATACCACCAGCATCACGTATGGAAATGTAGCAGTGAAATACACCACCTGAAGAAAAATCAAATTATCAGCATCGATACACTTTTTTTCTATTGCAAACATACACAAATAAACACAAATTAAGGCATTATAGTTTAATTTGTGTCATACCTTTCCTGTAGTTTTTACACCATTCCACACACAGAAATAGCACAAAATCCAGGCGAGAAGTAGGCAGAGAGCCAAGTCCCACCGGACATAGCCAATCTCATCAATTCCTTGAGACAGCCCCAAGATTCTCCTCCTGAAATAAATTTCATTAAGTGCACACAACCAATAGAAGCCCAGATAAAATGCTGTCATTAATTTTACTTACTCCCAAAATTCTACAACTGAAGATGTTGAATTTCCATACAGATGCAGGGGGGATGATTGATTATGGCCATGCTCAAAGCAAGCATCTTCCATGAAAAACAATAAAATGTTATTTTCAAGGGAAGCACAAGACGTAGTGTGTAATGGATTTAAAATTCAGTCTTGGTACCTGTATTCCAGCTGTTGTTACAGCTCACCCATGGAAGTTCAGTCCTGAGGGATGAAAACAGGTAGAGAAAAGTCCAAGCCAGTATGATGATGTAATACACCCCAGTGTACAAAACAACCACTTGGCTTCCGTAACCTAAGCCTGTAAAAAGATAGTTATGTCATACACTGTCATATTTAAAACTCATACGCTTTTAGATGGCAAACGGCAAAAAGTGAGCTTTACAATTACACTGATTAAATTCAAACATCATGAGCAAAGTCAGTTGTAAACATTGCCAAAATCTGATGTTACTTTTGTTTTCTTAGTAAGCCGACAGACAACTCAAGCTACCAAGTAGGTGCCTGAGGAGTTACCAGTTCCAGCTAGCCTCCAGTACAGAGCTAAATGTTCAATGGTGGAACAGCTCAAGTATAAAAGTCACAACCATCAGATCTGCCAAGTAGTCTGTCAAGTGCACAGTTTGACACGAGTTGAAGTGTAGATGTTTTTAAAAATTGTGCAGGTTGAGCCAAGCCCTGTATTTAAAGTCCTTCTGAATGATTAAATTACCTGCAGAATAAGAGAACTACAGTATAAAATTATTCTCTCTTATAAAGGTGTAAATAATACACTGCGTTTTTTATGTGAACCTGTTTGACAACATAACATCACAGTGGTGCGAGATAGACTACACTTAAAAACATTAAGTGTGGTCTGAGAACTGCTTGCAGCTGGTGACATCTGATCACAAGATGGTTGTTATACCTGTTCATCGAGTATAAAGTCCAAGAAATTGCACCATCTCACTTCAAATGACACACACTGATGTTACTATGGATCAGTCTGTTATTTTGTCTGTTTGTTTTTTAATTCCATTGATGCAATAGAGTCACAACCAGCAAGATTTTGTGAAAATCTGTTTCTGTTTGTAAAGATAGATGTGATCTGAGTCTTCATACGTCGATGTTGTCAGATGATTAGAATGGTGCTATCTTTTTGTTTCTTTATTTTTGGTTTGCAGATATTCTAATTCATGTTAAATACATACCTTCAAAAAGAGGGCAGATTTTTCTCCAGCATGTTATACCACCTTGACTGGTAAACTGGCCCAGAGACGTTTCCAAGAAGAAGAGTGGTATGCCACACGTGAACAAAAACAAGGTATAAGGAATGAAGAAAACCCCTAAAAACAAACATAATGTTTATTACTATATCAGAAAGCTCTAAATACAGATTTTTTTTAATTAAAAATCATTTATTTGATATATATATATATATATATATATATATATATATATATATATATATATACACATACATGTAATTATTCCAATTAAAGATTTTATAATGCTGCCATTTAGCCATTGCTTGAGAACAAAATCAAACATTTACCTCCTCCATTTTTGTAGCAAAGGTAGGGAAACCTCCAGACATTTCCCAGACCAACTATGTGTCCAGCCACCGCGAGGATAAACTCCATCTTACTGGCCCACTGGTCCCTCTCCGGAGCTTTGAGCTGTTTTGGTCTGGGCTTGCTCTCAGGGTTCAGATTCATTACTTGGGACTTTAGGTTTTGTTCCATCTTTACCTTATTAGAAATTTAAATATTGTACATCAGTGCACATTAAAGGATACTGTTACCTGATGCCAATTAAACACTTTGCAGTCTTTAGAATACATGGTGGACTTAATCCCATATTCCAGGCAGTGATTAAAATTATGTCTTTATTGTTGTTTTCTTCATTTTTCTCAGCTTCTGTTTAGCTAACTTTAGCTAACGAGGCTTATTTTCAATCATAAAAAAACAGGTTGGTTCTATCAGAAGTTGCAGTTGTGTGAAAAAGTGTTTGCCCCCTTCCTGATTTCTTTTTTTTTTTTTCATGTTTATCCCACTTAAATGTTTCAGATTATCAAAAAATTTTAAATATTAGACAAAGATAGCACAAGTAGACTCAAAATGTCAAAAATAGTTGGGCCACCCTTAGCTGCAACAACTGTAATCAAGCGTTTGTGATAACTGGTAATGAGTCTTCTACAGCGCTGTGGAGGAATTTTGTTCCACTCATCTTTGCAGAATTGTTGTAATTCAGCCACATTGGAGAGTTTTCCGGCATGAACCACCTTTTTAATGTCATGCCACAGCATCTCAATGGGGTTCAGGTCAGGACTTTGACGAGGCCACTCCAAAGTCTTCATTTTGTTTTTCTTAAGCCATTCAGAGGTGGACTTGCTGGTGTGTTTTGGATTATTGTCCTGCTGCAGAACCCAAGTGCGCTTCAGCTTGAGGTCATGAACAGATGGCCGGACATTCTCCTTCAGGATTTTTTGGTAGAGAGCAGAATTCATGGTTCCATTTACCACAGCAAGTCTTCCAGGTCCTGAAGCAGCAAAACAGTCCCAGACCATCACACTACCACCACCCTATTTTACTGTTGGTATGATGTTCCTTTTCTGAAATGCCGTGTTACTTTTATGCCAGGTGTAATGGGACCTGCACCTTCCAAAAAGTTCAACTTTTGTCTCATCAGTCCACGGAGTGTTTTCCCAAAAGTCTTGGGGATCATAAAGATGCTTTCTGGCAAAACTGAGATGAGCATTTATGTTCTTTTTGGTCAGCAGTGGTTTTGGTCTTGGAACTCTGCCATGCAAGCCATTTTTGCCCAGTCTCTTTCTTATGGTGGAGTCATGAACACTGACCTTAACTGAGGCAAGTGAGGCCTGCAGTTCTTTGAATGTTGATCTGGGGTCTTTTGTTACCTCTTGGATGAGTCGTCGCTGTATTCTTGGGGTGATTTTGGTCAGCCGGCCACTCCTGGGAAGGTTCACCACTGTTTCATGTTTTCACCATTTGTGGATAATGGCTCTCACTGTGGTTCACTGGAGTCCCAAAGCTTTGGAAATGGCTTTGTAACTTTTTGGTCAACTTAACTTCGTCAGGCAGGTCCTATTTAAGTGATTTCTTGACTGAGAACAGGTGTGGCAGTAATCCGGCCTTGGTGTGGCTAGGAAAATTAAACTCAGCTTTCCAAAGATGTGATAAACCACAGTTTATTTATGTTTTAACGGGGGGGGGGGGGGGCACAATAATTTTTTCACACAGGGCCATGGAGTCTTGGATTTCCCCCCCCCCCCCCCCCCTTACTAATAAAAATCTTCATTCAAAAACTGCATTTTGTGTTTACTTGTGTTATCTGTCTAATATTTAAATTTGTTTGGTGATCTGAAAAGTATAAGTGTGACAAACATGCAAAATAAACAAGAAATCAGGAAGGGGGCAAACACCTTTTCACACAAATTGTTCTAATTTTAAAAATGTATTGCATCTCAGCATTTTATCTAATTACAGATCACTGATGACAACTCACAAAATATTTTCATCACAAGATCTTTCAAACTGCATTAAATTACAGTTGAAAAGCTCATGTAGCATTTGGCTTTCATTTTGTTTTGCCTATTTTTAAAGCATTGCATGGTACATTACTCTGGAGTCTAGAGTGTACATAGTATATCTTAACATTTTTTTCTGAATGTGATAAAAGTTTTTGATCAAGAGTTTCTGAACCAAGATAAACCAGTTAAAATATAGAGATGGTTCATATTAAAAACAAAAAAAGTACAAATGTGTGAAAGCTACATCAAACCAGCAAATTTAGGAGATACTTGGCATCTAATTAATTTCCTTTTGACAATTTGGTAATCAGTTTGCCATAAAGTTCAGCTATAACATACAGTTTTACCATCTTTAGTATCAATTTGTCATATATTTGTCAATTTTAAATACGTATCACTGCAGTGGATTAAAAGAAAGAAAATTGAAAAAAATGTAGTTCATATTTTTTACCTTGAGTTGCTCAAATTTTGCTTCTGCGAAAAATACTGCCCTCTGAAATAAAATGTTTGCCTCTTTCCAAGAAGTACGGTGGGGTCCTGTGAGGAGTGGCCAGTGAAACTAACACAACCAGTTTTTCTCAATAGCCAATAGAAACCAGTGGTGCACACACATGCCCAGTTGAGTGTCAGTGTCTTTTTGCCTGTTTGCAAAGATAAAAGAGATAAGCACTTAGCGGGTTCATGGAAGGGGGGTAAATTATCATGGGGCTACAGGCTTACTTATAACTTATTTGTTTCCTTACTTTTGTTACAAAGAACATTTAAAGAACTTGGGCCTGTTTCAGATATTAGTTCAGTTGTTTTTTTTTTTTTTGTAATAATGTAACGTTTTGTTCACATTTTGGACTAAAACTGCTTTGAAGTCAGTTCAACTCTACATTGCAAAACTACTCTTTAAACCTGAAAAGAATTTTCTTGTGTTTTTTCATTCTGTAGTGCACAACAATACAGTATAAACAAACTAAGGAACCTTGCAAATGGATAAAATCTCCAATCTTACCAATCTCATTGTTATCAACAGATATTATGATCAAGAGAATTCAACTTGTTTTGGTGTTAACTTGTCTTGTTATATTTAAGGTGATGCATTTTCAAATAGTCACTTTGTTAACAGTGCTGTTTTATTACAATTTCAGTTTTGAAGCCTGGGACACTATAGAAAATGTAAATAAAATCAATAGTGAGATGCAAATTTCATAAACCATTTTTATGGTCAATAGAACACATAAAACATTCAATGCTGAACATGATGAAAGATGATAACTCAGATGAAATTTGAATAATAAGACAGGGACATGTTTACTGCCATGAAACATCCCCCCTTTTTTAAATAACAGTCTGCAAACATCTGGGAACTGAGATCATTTGCTGCTTTGGGAGAGTTTTTTTTTTTTTTTTTTTCTCTCATCTCATTTAATATTTTTGTTACTCAACACTTCCGAGTCTTCTTTGCTGTATTTTGTGCTTCATGATGGGCCAGTTGGACCACCTTTACCATGATGGGTCTGTTGGTGAAAGGTTGGGACTTGTAAACTATAAAGCAATTCCATTGTAAATATATATGGTTTCAAATGTGCACTCGCTGCCTTCATTTAAATAGCGGAAGTCTGGAAGGAAATATTATGATGCTCTGACACCTCTATGTGCTTTTTAATGCTGATGGTCCTTTTCCAGATATGCAAATTACCAGCTCCACAGGCACAAATACACCTCCTACACCACTAGAGATGCATGACTGAACAAAACACCAATAGAAATAAATAAATAAGCAACTGGCTTGAACAGCTTTCATTGTTGTCTGAGTCCATTTGAAAATATTTTTTTTCCCAGAGAAGCAGGAAGTGTTTATGGACCATGTGCACAAATGGCTTCTTCTGTACAAAGTAGATATTTAAAATATGTGTGCAGTGACTTTTTCTTTTCTTTTTTTTTTTTTTCATTTTAAATAACTGGTTTATAAATAATGCAAGTTTTTGGAATCTATTCTAATTTACATTTTGAAAATTTTGAAAATTTGATGCTTTAGCTTTCGTTTTTACAAGATCTTACAAGACAATACAATACACAAACAGCAAAATGGGTTCTTTTTTACACTGCTGCACTGAGCAACAAGACAGTTTTTTGTTTCTGCTGACTTCTATTTGTTTCAGAACAAAATCAAACTTCTTCCTTCTAGAAAGGAGAGACATTTATCAACCACTAGATGTCACTATTAATCTTTTTTTTTTTAAATCATGAATTATTTTATACACTTGAGAAAACATCTCTAATTGGTAATTGTTCAATGCTATCAAGCATTTCCTCCATTTGCAGATAAAATAAATATTGATTCTGTATTTCTATGTACTTTGATAATCATTGCACATCAATGACACTCTGTTTCACTTGTGTTTTTATTTGAAATTGTCTAACCTGCAGTGAATACATTACCTGGTGTAAGCTTAACAGTTAACATGTTCATTATGTGTTGTAAGCTCATTGCCGTTGTAAAATATTAATTTCCATTTCACCATTACTAGTTGCAAAGCATTGAGAAAAACCCACATCATGACAACCTTCACATCTGTGGACATGACAAAGCATTAAACTGAAGACTTAGTCTGTGTATTTGTGCCTAGTTGTCAGTTTAAATATAACACAAAGTTTAAAGACAAATACATGATCAAGTTACTGTATTGTGCTGTTTGACCGAGCATATGGAGTAAATGGGTATTTAATGCTACATATAATTATGTTGTGGTGGAAACTGATGCCTTTTTAAGTGATGTAGCATTAACCATTGTATAAATAATGATAGAGTCCTTGCAAGCTATAAATTTAGCAAATCATCATTGTGATGTTTTAGGGTTGAAAAAAACACCAAATACCTTATAAATACTTTACTTCCATATTCATATTTCTGCTACATAAGTTAAATGACACCTTGTAGCATCATATGGCATTACAAAATGTTAAGTGCTGGTGTAACTCAGTCTGAGTTGAGCATATTGAGAGAAAAAAAGACTTGTGAACTCAGGTGACAGCTGTGTTTCCTTGAACTGAAGTAACTCTGAAGCCTTGTTTTGAAAGAGGCTGCCAAAGATAATTCATTTACTACTCTTGTAATGATTGGTCCACCATGCATCAACCTCACTTTTTGCAACCTCTTCAGATGAAGATATATCGAGAGACATCAACACCGAGGTGACAAGCGTTTTCAAATGGAAAAAGCTGAGACAATGTCAGAGGGGCTTCCAGGACATCAAGATGCTTCAGAGGCTGGAAATGAGTGAGTACTCTGAGGATTTCCAATAGGCTCTAAATCCAGGTCCGTTTTTCAAGCCAGTCAACATCCTTCTGCTTACTTAAGTCAAATATGCACTGAAATCATGAAATTTTCTAAATGTTATTGCATCCGTAAATAATATCAACCCAGTTAGAATGAACATGACACAGACTTCACTCAGACAACCAGTTCAAAAACGTCTGAGCCAATGTAGTAGCTGTTGCAGGATATCAAGAAAAAACTATTAGTCAATATCCCAGCATATCCTCATCCAGCATACTCCGTGTGAAGTAAATATGGCACTTTCTGCAGGGTATTTTTCACCTCCTCTAAGCTGGTAGCACTGAGGTGCTACATGCAGTAATAACTAGAAAAGCACACGGAGAGCGCAGACTTGCGTCAAGCAGCTCTCGCAATGATAAAAATTCCTGGATCCAGAAGGTGATCCAGATCACCATCAAAATTCTATGGGTTCGTCTTTGGGTTGAGACACACGGCTGGTGACTTCAGGTCAATCCGTGCTTTTTCCTTAAAGTTGCTGACAGACAGACAGACAAACAGACAAACCAACGCTACCGAAAACATTACCTCCTTGGCGGAGGTAGTAAGGACATTCACCATTTTTTGGAAGAAGTCCACTTGATTCTGTTGACTTTGAATGAAATTCATATGTGAAAATGGCTCTGAAATCAGTGATTTATTTCCCTATATGTTAAATGAAAGTCTGACCTGGTATAGTCAGTTTGTGGTTTACTTATATTACAACTTACACTTACATCTCAAAAGGAGCTTGTTATTCAAATTCCTCATTATGCATACATATATATATATATATAGGGAAACATTCAAATAGCTTCCCCCATCCTACACCCCCAACATAGGCATAAATATACAAGCATGCAAAAGAGTAACTGAGTGTCATTTTTTTCAGAGTGAAAGTTGGTTTACTTTGCCCTTATGTTATTTAGTGGTTCAAAGCTATAATCAAATTAAAATCCAGATATGTTGTCAATAGGGAATGACATGTTTTTTTCTGAAACTGTGTCATTGTGGTTACTGCCACCCTATGGTCGTAGTAGTGCGTTACTACTGGTTAAAACCAGATTGTTCCATATCAAGCTTATTATTATCACAAAACTATTTAATGTCTAATTGTTTGTTGTCTGTTCTTATCTTCTTCGATGCCATTGTCTATCCCTGTTTGTAAAGTATACATGGTGTGTGTGAGTTGATCTGACCTTGTTTTTGTCTATTTCACCATTTCCCATGAGACAAGAATTGAATTTCATACTGCACCAGGTTCCAGGAGTTCTTGCAAAAACATACAACAAATACTTCTTTCTGATTAGCAAAAAGATTTGGTTGCAGCACAAACGTTTGGAGACTATAAAAAAAAAATGCTACAAGGGGAGGCAAAGGAGTGGCAAGAGATCAAGCCAGGGTGATGTTCTCAGTACGCAGTATTTGGAAATCCCTTGTATGTAAATGGTGTTTAAAAAAATAAACTTCCACAAAAATGTTTTAAGCTATTTACTTTATTCTTTTTTACTTCCAAGAAAATAATAATTTTTTTTTTTTCTTAAAATAAGTACAAGAAAAGAACTTCAAAAACAGAACGGGATGAATATCATCCATCTCTTTTAGAAGAGCTGAAGTCTGCAATTATTGTGCTGTATGGAAAATCTCACAACAATCCAAAAACCTGCTCTTAAATATTGAGAACAACTAAATTGCTCAGATAATCATCTTTATATTTTATCTATATATAGGCTATATTTAAATATACCGGTAGTCACCAATAAAATTACGGAATAGTTTCTCAGTTTCTCTCTATTACAGGATTTCCATCATATTTAGTTTTAGCGTAATTACTGATCAAATAAACTGGCTACATTGGTAAAGCTTCACGTATCTCCACTTATAATCTATCTGTAGGTCTTTGCCGAAAACATTTTGAGTGACATCTAATGTCTCATCTGATGTCTCTGGCTGCACGGTGGCTAGTTCGATTCCCGGCTTGGGAGGGGGCTCGAACAATTCCAACAGTGACCTTCCTGTGTGGAGTTTGCATGTTCTCCCACATGTATGCGTGGGTTCTCTCCGGGTACTAACCCAACCGTCTAAAGACATGTATGTTAGGTTAATTGGACACTCTAAATTGCCCCTAGGATAAATGTGAATGGATGTCCGTCTCTCTGTGTTGGCCCTGTGACAAACTGGCGACCTGTCCAGGGTGTACCACGCCTTTCGCCTGATAATAGCTGGGATTGCTCTCCAGCAACCCCCGCTACCCTGAACTGGATAAGCGGTACAGAAAATGACTGACTGACTGATCTAATGTCTCTGCACTGGAATTTATGCAGACAATAAAAACATGGTCCAGCTGGGATAAAAGATGGTTCCCCTGACTGCCATCATCTGTTTGTGTTCCTCTTTGTGAATCTGAAACCTTCCATTCTTCATCCCTCATTCACATCTTTATCTTTACTTCTTCAACTCTGATCCACCTAAACTCTCTTTCATTCTTTTGTCTTTATTTCTCTCCTGCTTTTACTGCTCATCCCTCCTGCTTCACCGCGACTTGCAAGTATCAAGATTAAAGAACGATTGCACGGTATCAGGAGATGCCTATAATAACATGAAACCAAAAATCATCCCTGACATGCGCATATACAGTTATATTTAGTTATATTCACTGTCATTACAACTGATACATTTTCCCAGTCAGGATGTAACGCGGTTTAATTTATCAGCCTCACTGCTGTGAAATTATTGACCACACAGAACTGTCTCTGTACAAAAATATTTTCATATCTAAATGTTTTAAAAATGCTTGTGTTAACTGCAATCATACCTAATCAACCAGGGAAATATGCTCCAACAAATCTCACTCAAGCAGATCACTATCGTTAAGCGATTAATGGACTTATTAAACCACGAGTCTCCACCACGTTTTACAGACATTCCTTCAATTACACATTTAATTTAACTTTAACTTTGTGTGTTAAAACATCACCTGTGGAAACTGACTTCACTTAGAAAAAGTTGGATTGTCACTCCACTCTGGCAGGTTGGAGACAAACTGTCTCTCCGACATGTTTGGGTTGTAGGGTGCCCATCGTTGCCATCTCATAGATCCACTCCTGCCAGTGCCTACTGCACAAAAATATTGCGAATAGTTTCAAAATATGACCCTGAAACCTAAAGATTAATCTCTGTATATCTGAAGTTAGATAATAAACTAGAACGAAGTCGCATCACGGTGCCCTGCTGCTGTACTCCGACTGCAGCTGACAGCTGTGGGGCAACAGGGTTGCTCTGTTGATGTAGTTTTCTTCTTGTTGTGGTTGTAGGGCCAGCTGATAAAGCAAGTTATTCATTACTGAAACTTGCTTTCAATTTTAGAATATGCTTAGATGTTCGATGTAGCAACTCAACTGCTGTTTGTGAAAGCAAGCTTGATTCAAAGTGAGGAATAAATAAAACAGTGTTCAAAAGATTACTGAGACCTAAAGACATCCTCCCAATGTGTCCACACTGCAGTAAGAAACGATATGACGGGACAAGGTTGGGACGACTGAGAAGCCAGTCGTCCCAACCAGCCATCTTGATCTGAGCAATAATAAATCACTGAAAGTAACTGCTATGCCTGTGATGGAAAATAAGGGCTTGGCCGCTGTAGCCCAGTAACCCACCACTGCCTTGGCTGGTACAATGAACAGCCAATGCTAGCAGCACTAAGGAATACTTCCTGGCTCAGTTGGTTCGTCATTGTGCTGCAATGCAATTATCACGATGCCATAAATTACGTGATTATGTCATTCATGTCTGCAAGTTCCCAGATGCAAAATTAAGATTTCTGTCATGGTCTGTGGAATTTCAGGTTCAATGTTTAACCTCGTCTTTTAGTTTCTTAGATTACGTGTCATGTTCTTACTATAGTAGATAGGCTTCTGAAGTTTAGTATTATCATTTTTTTATTGTTGTTCAGTGCTTATTTAGATTTTGCCCTGTTTTATGGTCTGTATACTCAGCTTATGTAACTTCCTGTTTTGTAGAGTCTGTTCCATGGTTATCTGAGATAGTTTTATTCCTGCCCTTGTGGCGTCTGGGTTTTAATAGCCACACCTTAGCATTATCGTTATTAGCTCCCTCAGTATAAACTGTCCAGTGCCTGAGCCTCGTTTATTCTGGCTGGGCTTGTTATTTTGCATTTCTTGCGTTATCTAATTTGTGATTAGTTTATCTGCTGTGGCAGCACTTTTAGTTCTCTGGGTGCTAACTTACCGGTCTCAACCATGAATTATGATTATGCCAAGATACACTGCATGTAATTTTACATAGCAGACAGAGAACTGAGCAGTCTTGGTCTGTCTTTCTTATTTTCTGGGGATATCATGCAGGTAAATTATCACCAGGACTTTCCAACTTGACTGATAATCTTCTACTAATACATTCAATTTTCCATTTTCTAGATGTTCTTGCTCAAAGATTTGTCAATCACAGATTTACTCAGCTGCGTGTTGAAGTCTAAGAACATATCTAAAAAAAAAATTCCTGAAAAACATCAAGCAGGGTAGAATTGAGGCACCAATAAGATGTGAGTATGGGCATATATATGTTTCATCAGGTTAAATGGTTAAATGCATGCATTTTTAATCTCCAGACAGCAGAAACATGTAGTAGACCAAAGGAATATATTTTCACTTGATGTAAAAAAAAAAAAAAAAAGCAAAGATATTTAGCCTTTAGATTTCTTGTTTACTTTGTGAGCTGGTAGCAAGAAACATATTTTTATTAGCTTCTCACAATCACAACATAACTTAGTTACAACAGTGTCCATAATGCTCATAATATAAAAACATGATTAAAAATGTTTGTCTGCCAAACGGCTAATGGCTCACTGTTAACATCTGCAATCCAGTTAAAAAAAAAAAAAAAAAAAAAAAAGAGTATCCTAATTACCTCAGTCTCTGATTACCATCACAGAGCATAAATCCTTTTGCGCTCTTGTATTTCAGTCCCAGAAAACTGTCTTCATATGTCACTAAAGCTTCTCTGTTCATTTCATTGGCTCCATACTGAAGCTGAAATTTATTTGAATAGTCTGGGGGAAATAAACAATGGTGTGACTATTTCACTATTATGCCCCATGATATTGAGGACAGTCACTTTTTTTGTTCTGGGCCATCTGTGTAGGAATGGGCTCTCCTCTGGAGTCTGGTCAGCACGGTCACAGCCCTGCAGACCAGCTGCAAACACAGTTTTCCTCAACATTACACAGCGAAAAACATTTTCTATTCTTTTATACCCCTAAAGTACCCCAATACACAATCAGGTGCCCAAGATGACCTTGCCTTGCCATTATGTTGATACTGTACATTCCTTTCAAGAAAAGCCTGCAATATAGAAACATATTAAGTTTTTGTATTTTTAAAACTGCAAATAATCAATAACATTTAATTATCAGGATTTAGTGTCAGCTTCAGCAATTTGGCAAAAAACTTGAATTTTATTAAATCTGTACCACTGAAACGGCAGAATGTCTAGTTTTAAAGTCAAACTGATAGCTTAAACAGAAAACACTGAAACACTGACAAGCAGAGGTGATTCTTGGATGAGATGTGTAGGGGTGTGGAGCACCCAGAAAGCTGCCCGGCCAGGTAAGATCAATTTTATTAGTTTGTAGTTTAACACAATTTTATTTTCATGTGTGAAAGATAAGAAAAGCACTATTTGATCAAGTCTGTGACTAATTATCAAGAGAGAAGCTGTGATAGAAGCTGATTTCCAGCATACTGGTGCCTTGTTCCAATGGTGAACCAAATCCACCAAAACCCACTTTTCATCCTTTTTTACAAAGTTTCTGATCATTTTTTTTTTTTTTTTTTTTTTTTTTTTTTCCTCCCTTCCCCCTTTTTTTTTTTCCCTTTGGGGGGGGGACGTTACCGCCCGTTCTGATATTGACTAAGATTTAATATTGTTTGCTTGGATAACCAACAAGCAAATCCAGTCGTCCACAAAATTATTCATACCCTCCAATTAAAGAAAATGTTAAATTCACAGCAGTAGTTAGAATAACAAGAAACTGAAGAAACTAATAACAAACACAAATTTACAAAATTATAATTTAGCTGTCCAGACACATTAGAGCACCTTTCCCATGAACCGTGAACCAACATACCTGTGGTGCAGACATCTGATTGGATGATACAGATTGATTGCAGTGATTGTCTCAAAGTGTTGCTCAATAAAATTTTAGCTTCGGAGCTCCAGCATACTTGTTTACTTGTTTTGTGTGTGTGTGTGCGTGTGTGTGTGTGTGTGTGTGTGTGTGTGTGTGTTTTTAATATTTCTGTCGAACCACAATTCAAAATCAATGTCATGATTTTTCATAGAATTTTTATTTCTTATTACTTTTGTCAATTTCATCTTATTTAACTGACAGCTGATTATTTTCCTTCTTTAACTGGAGGGTATGAATAATTTTGAGGACAACTGTAGATGCAGATATCTTATTATAAGAATATAAGAATTGAACTCATACAATATCCTGACAATGGTGCTAAATAAATAATTTGTATGATAAATAATAATATAAATAATTGCCTACATTTGAAGTATATAAAAGTGAAACAAGCTCAGCCAATTTGATGGAGCTGAATTAATATTACCCTTATCCTTATAATAGGTGCTTAAGTTTCTCACTTCAAGCAGCAGCACAGCCAGTCAGCCAGTGGAGGGACAGAGCCAGGTTCATCTAGGCACAGATGAGGAGTTTTATCATCCAGTGAACCCTCATCCACAGATGTGCAATATGTTTTTTTATGTTTAAAGCACTGGGTGTCATGTGCAACTGTAGAAAGTTTTTGCAGTTCAGTTAGGAGGGCCCCTTACCAAAATTTTGCCCAGGGCCCCATGGAGGTCTGAACCGGCAATGTGAGCCAGAAACGCATATTTTTAAGGTCTAAAAGTTATGTTGTGTGTCTTTGAAATATATAAATCTCTCAAATTTAGTAATGCAGGGGATTAGATATGGGGCACTTCAGAACTTCCAAAAATAAGAAAAGGAGTTACTTTACTTACTCGGCTACTTTTTAGGACAGGTACAGTCATACACTTGTTAGAAGTCTCAAAATGACAACTTATCTCATTTGCATAATCAGCCTAATCTTTATTGCAATGGATGCTGCAGTGGAGAGGAATGTCATGGGAGAGGTAAAAAAGTGGGAAAAGGCATCCTAAATGTGTTTAGAACAGCAAATAAACTTTTTTTTTTCTGTAAATATTTTCTTTTTTCTAGTTTAGTTTTATTAAGTCTAGTTTAGTTTTCAATAGCGTTTACAACTATAGTACTCTACAACTTGTTACAGTACTGAAAGGCCAAGTGTAAAGAGAAGACTGGTTAGAGATCTCACTGGTGTTTTCAGTTATAATTTTATCACCTGTTGAAACGTTTCTGTGCACTGAAATAGGCTAGTGCTCTTTTGACTTTTAAAATGTTTTTAATCCACGCTCTTCATTAATTAATGAATGGGGGGGAACAAGATCAGCAAGTGTCAGCTTTGAGCGTTTCATTTTCAGAACATCCTCTCTGACTGCAGATAATAGTTGGAACTGATGCTGCGCGAGGACCGTGTCTCCGTTGGGAGGGGCCATACGCATTCAGTCCTCAAAAGTCTCAATAACACCATAAAAAGTCGCTAGAAGTGTCCGAAAACTCCAAATACAGCGACAACGTTGCTAAGTTGGCAGTTATTGTGCTGAAAATGAAAGTTTGGACCCGCAGTGATTTGAATAGAGAATATGACCAAACAATTCAACGGTGCTGCTGTTCTTATCAGAAACCTGGAGGTTCACTTCACCTCATGTTCAGTGGGAAAGCCAAAGCTGGCGGGAACCATTCAGTTTGTAGGCTGCATCCACTTCTTTGTTTCTGACAGCCGAGCCGACAGTTCAGCAAGCAAGGTTAATGTGTAAATCCCGCCTCCTTTACTCAGAGACCATGTGGTCTGGTGGAACAGTCCCCGCCTTAAGTTGATCGTTCAGTAACACCCCCAGCCCCCTCCTCTCTCTGTCCTTCTTGCTCTGTCGTTTTCCCTCATTGTCACACCACGCAGCTCCCTCTCAAAACCTTCATTCATGGACTCAGTAATGGTCAGAGCTGGGGGAAACACTTGTCCTGGTGAGACTGGGGTGTCTGGATTTGTTTTTTATTCTTACGGCACCAGATGAATTTACCTGGAACGGATGTATGACTCGGAGACAAAAACTACAGTGTTGAGGCATCTTTCACAGGTACGCTTCCCTTTCTCTTAATGCCACGGGATGCTATGTTTGCTCTCTTGTTATATGCTGTAAGTTTCCTTTTAAGTTTAACTTCCTGAAGAGGAAACAAGTGCTCTCCATGCAGTTTAAAGCTACTCCACGGCTTGGCGCTTGTTGCTGTATTATGTAGGCCAAAGGTTACAGGCTTCACAGCAGTGAGGGCAACTATTTCCCTTGTTTAGTGTAACACCTCACACGTCTGTCTGCAAAAACCAAACATTTGAAACTTAGACTTCCTCGAAAATATTCTTTAAAAGCACCTAAAAGAAAGTTATCTCGCTATAACAAATGTTAGAAAATGCGTCAGGCTATTTGTCTTTTAATAGAAAAATAGCTTCTTCTTTAATTTGCATATTTTGAGAATTCTGAATCCTAAAACCAAAAGTCAGAAACTTAATTTGAAACACAATAGCATAAGTTTAAATGTTTCAGTATTTTTGTTTTTTGTTTTGTACATACATTGTCTGGAGCTTTACGTAATAAAAATACAAAGAAGTAAAAATTTCTAGTGAGATTAAGCCTCCCTATACTGTAGGTGATGGACTCGGGGTTAAGGACTCTCCCATTAGTCGGTCCCTTGTAGGAATGATTAACTATTGCATAACTTTATTATTATTCAACCTTCAACAAGAATTTTTCTAGTGACAAAACATTTGGAACTGAATCAAATGCCAGTTTGGAGGAGATAAATTAGCTGCCTACTTCTCACACCCTTTCCATCTACAGGAACATCCCTGCACCACTGTATTTACTCTACCTGATCCCCTCTTATACAAATCTTGTGGCTGTGGATGAAAATATTTCAGAGGAATTTTACTCCTTTGATTCCAAGAGAATGTTGCTACAGGAAAGCAAACACAAGAGATTTTCCACACTATCTGTTCTGTGGCATCACTTAAAAAAAAAAAAAAAGAAACTTGACTCATGAATTCCAACTGATGTTTGAAATGAAACCATGAAATTAGAAGCTTGTGCCAACTTTATTTCCAGTAAGGTTTGGAAGTTAAATGAATTTTGTTTTCAGTGACCAACTTCATATAAAATCTTAATTTGCATTTGAAGCAGAGTTTGTGCAAGCGTTTGCAAGCTGCAGTATCCAAGCAACTGCCAGGGCCAGTGTGGGGACTTGTTTGGGCAATTCCAAGGTCAGAGGGTTGACAACAATAAAAATGATGGAAAGTTTCAAAGACAAGACGTAGCATGCTTGCTTTAGGACTGTTGCGTACCACCTAAGAGACCATTGCCGTCTCTTTTTTCCTGCTAAGTTCATCAAATACTAACCCCCTTTCCTGATGTCATGTTTTTCAATGTGTTTACAAACTTTGAATTTGTGTTTCCACAAGTCAATCTAACTAATATAAGTTGTCTATTGTGAGTCCTAGGATGCGTTCACACTGGCACTGTTTGATCCACTTTGAACAACCCCTGGTCTGCTTCCATGGATAGTACGGTTCATTTGGAGTGATGTGAATGGACATTTACACTCTGGCAAGGACCGAAGATGTGAACTCTGGCCTGCTTGAAAACCAGGGGTCTCAGTTCAAATGAACCCCAGTGTTGTTCGTTTGAAGTGTAAAAACAAACGAACCATCCAGTGAAGCAAAGAGAGGAATTGACGTGGGAAATCTTGTAGAGCAACATGTTAAATAACTCACAGCCTCTCCTGCTGTGCATACCAGACAGATTTTATCCAGTTTGAACACCAAAGTAAAAACAGAAACCCCAAGACTGCATAAATTTATTGTTGCTCCATTTAGAACTGGGCAATGTGGTTCATAACTAATATCATAGTATATTTTGGCTTGATATATATCTAAGTGTTTTAAAATCTCCTCTAAAACACTGTGTAAATGTTAAATTCAACATAATCAGAAAAAGACACCAGTGGGATTCAAGTGAACTCTTTTTATTTCATTCTGAGTATTTTTATTTTATGCCAGAACACAAGTAATTTAGGACTACCTTTCCACTAAAACAGTTTTCTATTTTGTGCTTTATATAATAAAAACAAAGTAACCTGGTGTTATTTACCTTATCTACACAATGACATAACACACCACGTCTACAAGCCGTGCCACCCACACACTCCCACCTGCAGACAGAGTCTACATTCCAAATGACGTCATGTCAAGCACATGAAAACCAGACAAAAGTATCTGCATTTTTAGATGCTTCCGGGATGGAAACACTCGCTCTCCTGCGGGGAGCAGCCGGAGGAGTTCTTCTCCTCCTGTGCTCTAAGAGCTTCATGTTCATCTGGGGAACATGCGCTGATAATCAGAATCTCCTCATTACTGTAAGTTATGAGGTGTATAACAGCTTAAAATCGACGCCTCACATTCAGCATCTTTAACGCTCGTGAACTTTATCTACTACATTTAATGCGTCTGTGCCATGGATGGCCTGTACTGTATACAGTAAGCATCTGTACTGAAAACAGTACTGATGCTCTGCTAGGGCTGGGCAATATGGACCAAAAGTCATATATTGATACATTTAGGCTGAATATCAATATACGAAATATATCCCGATATTTTTATCGCAAAGTGAAGAGAGCCAAATATGACATTACAAGTAGTTTAATTTAATAAAATAAAATTTAAACATAAATACTGTATAATACTGTATATAATAATACCCGCAGATGCAAGTACAGAACATTACACAGAATTAAATTGAACAAACCCTACTAAGGTTAGCATTTATATACAAAGACAAAACAAACATTGAACTCCATACGTCGATATATGCAATATAGTCCAAATCCATATCTCATTTTAAAATATATCAATATACATGTATTTTTTATATCGATATATTGCCCAGCCCTATGCTCTGCACTGTAAAAAAAAAAAAAAAAAAAAACTATTTGGATTAGTTAGGGGTGGCCAATATCGCCAGCAAAATAAAGTCTGCAAATTCACCCACTGATCTGCTTTGATCTGCCATGTTCCCTTGCTTACTTGTTGCCACCTTTACTTTGAGTTCCCCTATTAAGGCTACCATCTGTCTTATTGTCTTGAAAACATCTCTGGAACATTTTGTGTGAATTTTATCCACTGTTACACAAACATCCGCATTGATTCAAGGATGAACTGATTAGATTTTAGCACTGGAAGGTCAAAGGTCACTGTGACCTCATTTAATTCAAGGAATAATCTCAGATTAGCTTAACTATATGAAAAGTTGTATTTGTGTGACAAGCTGTCTAGGGTTAGTGTCTCCCGTTTGATCCTTGTTATTGAACGCCTCTTAGTGAATAAGACACATTGTAAGTGAACATATTCCTGTGTTGAGCAGCTGCTTGTTGACTCTCAGGACAACAAAGAAACCATTTATTGGACATGATGGAGATGTGTGATGTAACAGCTATGCGACGTGCTGTGATGCTCTGTAGGGTTTCAGAGCAGCAGCAAAGGCTTTTGAAGTAAACACCCACAGAGTAGAACTTGTAAACAGAAACAGGAAAGTCCAAAATTCATGAGCCTCACTGTTGCAAAAGCCTTGTAGTCAAAATCAGTGATGGCTTATAAAAAAAGAATGGTTTGTATTAGAGATGCACCGATCCAGTTTTTTTTCCAATCCAGTCTGATACCGATACTTAGGCTGAGCGTATCAGCCGATAGCCGATACCGTTCTGATACTAATGTTGAATGAATGAACCGTATACCTTACCGTGTGAGTGAAGGCATCAGGCGCTTGCTCTATGTTGCTCTGTTTGCTCATCACTAGCTGCTACGTATGCTGTGCGTGATGACGTAACCGACGTTGCAAACAGAATTTTAGTAACTAGATCACTTTCACTGTATTGCTGTGAATGATATTAATAAAAAAAAAAAGAAAGAAAGAAAAACTGGATCGGCTACATTCATATCATATTCATATCCGATCCAGCTAATTAGTCAATATCAGAGCCGATATCTGATTCGGGTATCAGATTGGTGTATCTCTATTTGTATTTAGTTCAATCACATGCAGAAATCAGAGGAGCAAATTAGGCTTTTTAATTAAAAAGTTATGACAAATGTGTTATGAGTACACGTTACTCGTGCATCAGGTCGGTGTACAGTCAAATGAACTAAACTGCTTATGTGCATTTTTTAAAATCCTTTACTAAATGGTAATACTCACTGAGTGCTACTGAACTCATCTGTTTCGAGACATGAAATCTCTTGTTCTAATTTTACTGTTAAACCATTTTAATATTGCTTTACTTCCTGTTTTTGTGTTTTACATAACATATTTGGTCTGATCTATGTCCAGTTAGCTGCTCAGTCTTCTGTCATTTGCCAAATAGTTTTGGTCAGACAGTCTTTCCTGTTTCTGGATTTGCCTTTTCTTTGCCCACCAACTCTGTAGTGATCTGATCATACTTGGATTTGTTTTAACTCATGTCTTCAAGTAAAACTTAGATTTTTTTCTTTTTCTTTTTTTTTTTTTTTTTTACTTTTACACTATCCTGTGTGGATTTACGTAAGTCAATACTCTGATTTTTAGTAGCAGCAAGTAGTGCATGTAATACAACTGAGCAAATGTACTTTTTGCTGGCACATGCATGATGTATTTCAGCTAACCATTCCTATTATTGATAATATATCCTGTTGATTATGAATATCACTTGATAAGCATAACTATATAAGACATATGGCTGGACGATTATGGGAAAAATAAAAATCATGATTATTTTGATTGATATTGATTATTACGATTAAAATACACAATTATTTATTTATTGAAAAAAATGTTTATTGAACCACCAAAACTCAACCTCAAATATAACCTGAAAAAAAAAATGGAAATAAATTAGAAACAAGTAAAGGAATAAAATGATAATAATATTGAAATAATAATGGTAATAAAAAATGAATACCCAGTCTACTGTACATGCAGTACAGTAGACTATAAAGAACTACTGTTCTTTACTCCCTGCAGTTTCCTTCCTATAAGTCTGTTTACTACAGGATTCTCCTGGCTTCAGTGAAGAACAGAAAATAGCATGTAGCATTTACATACACGCAGCGTTAAACGCAACATGAATCGTTTTTCTTCGATTACAGCCTTTTTATGATCGTGAGATGGCAAAATTGAAATTGCGATCAAAATTAGATTAATTGTCCAGCCCTAATGAGGCATTCTGACATAGAAATACATTTAAAACTAGAAAAGCACTTGGAGAGCGCAGACCGCCACCAAGCAGCTCAACTCCCTTATTTTTGTGTGTTCTGAATCATAGTATCCTGAATTTTCTCTGGATCTGGATCAACTTTCAAAACATTATGGTCACATAAAAAGGCACATGGTGAATGGAGGAACCCTTCTGAAGCAAATCAACTAAATAACATTAAAGTCTAAATAAACATCCTGTCAGGTAAAAATGCAACCGGTTACATACAGTTCTTCACAGACTCACACAGTTCACTATGTTCAACTGGCTAGAAGTCTGTCCAACAGTCTTCTCTTCTCATGCTCACTGCTGCTCATAAGTTTTATTTCTGCTGCACACTTCTGCCACAAGAGGGCACTCACACCTCATCAACAGCCTTTCCAACATGGCCTTTCTCACAATAATAAAGAATCCTTCAAAACAATTCCTGGGTCCAGAAGGTGATCCAAATCACAACCAAAATTTTATGGGTTCGTCCTCGGGCTGAGCCCCACGGCTGGTGAAAATTTCAGGTCAATCCTTCCAGAACTTTTTCCATAAAGTTGCTGACAGACAGACAGACAAACCAATGCTACTGAAAACATTACCTCCTTGGCGGAGGTAACTAATCATCTATATTTTAAACAATGCAGTCTAACCCCAAACCTTGCAAACTTTACTTGCATGTTATACAGCGCTGGAGAAAAACACAAGATTTTCAACTAGATTTCCTCAATACCCACAAAGCTCTTATCAAGACAATGTGTGCCTACTTTGTGATGCTATCAGTCAAGCATTCTTAAACCAGCTTGAATATTTTGTCCTCCTTGCAGCTCTGCTCCATAAATGCCAAATAAAATGCACATTAACGTCACATAATAACTAGACCCTGGCGTGGGTAAATTGGATGTTATATCTCATGCTCCTCCTCTCAGTCAGCTCACTAGGTGATCATTAAAACCCTTTAGTTTTTGGCATGTCTGCATTTGAAGCTTTTTAACACTAATGTGGAAGTGCACATATTTTCCAGTCTACTTGCTTCACCCCCACATTAAATCCAAGGCAGCCACACAAAAGCAACATTGATGAAAAGAATCACCCTCTGTTAACCTAATGCAGAAAGACTGCTGGCATGGTGGAAATGGTGCACATTAATGTACTGTGATTAAATTATGTCAATATTTTTGCTCTAGGTCACAGTTATGTTGTTTTGTGGTTTATTGGTACAAATGATACACAAGAGAAGTGACTGGTTAACATATTACTCTTTAAAATGAGCAGAATAATCAAATTGTGTATGTTTATTATGAATAGAAAAATAGTGCATAGATGCAAATGACAAGATGTTCCAGCTTAGTTTGTGCTAACCAAGTCAGCTACAGTGTTGTAACATAGAAAAACTAATATTCTACAAAAAAAAAAAAAAATTTCCTCTCCTCACAGTACGATGAATAAGGACCATGGTCTAGAGGGTAAGATCCAACTGGACATGGGCACAGCACATCCTATACCCCAGAGAGGACAGTGGTCCAGCAAAATTGAGTTCCTATTAGCTGTTGCGGGACAAATCATAGGGCTTGGAAATGTGTGGCGGTTTCCCTACCTCTGCTACAAAAATGGAGGAGGTGAGTTTCTATGTAGACAAAATGAACTTTTTTCTTCCAGAATATAAATTCAGTACATACATGTATATAAATATGTGTTAATTAAGCATTAGGCACTAAGCATTTCATAATTTGAATCCAGAGTTATCCTTTCACTAAAAGATGAGCTTCACACTATTTGATGTGGTCATTTGTCTTTTCTTTTCTCTCCAGGAGTGTTCTTCATCCCTTACATCCTCTTCCTCTTCTCCTGTGGGATCCCTATGTTTCTGCTGGAGACATCTCTTGGCCAGTATACCAAACAAGGAAGTATCACCTGCTGGAGGAAAATTTGCCCCTTGTTTGAAGGTAAACATGCTGGTTTATAAACATCAAGATTTTTTATATGAAGATATATCGCACATTGATTTATTAATCTGTAAGTCATAATTCGTGATGCACTTTATCGGCCCAATATCAGTATCAGCCGATATTTGCTTTCATACTGAATATCAATATCGACCCAATATCAGGCGATATATATATATATATATATATATATATATATATATATATATATATATATTATGTATATAAATATAGATAGATATATAGATATAGATATTTATAGATAGATAGATAGAAAGATAGAGGCTGAGAAGATGTCGTCACAGCGTGCCGCCCAGCCCCTCCGAACCGGCGTTCTGACATGTTTCTTGTAAATTGTGTAAAATTGTAAAATGTGTGTGTGTGTGTGTGTGATGTATGTATGTATGTGTATAATTTTTTCTTGTTAACTTCTAAATATGCCAGATTTAGCCAAAATTTTAGTTTTTAGCCGTTGTCCCTAGCCAGATCTTGAAAGGCTCCCTGAAATGAGGAAATACAGAAATATCAAATTATACATAAACCAGCTGTCAATATAATTAACCAATATATAACAGGCGCTGTTTGGTGGTGTATCTGCAGAATGCTGTTTTTGTGTTTGTTCTAGACATGTGTCACAGACGAAAACCATGGGAGCTGCCATGTCTGTTCGTTTCTGCCAAGGGCTTCCAGTTACCACGGTTATAGGATATTTTACACTGAGGACATACACAAATCAACAACACATACAGGAAGAGCTCCCAAACTCGATGACTGAAAAGCGGATATTGTTACACCCCAAAAGTGGTCTTGCACGTTTTGTGCCGTACGTTGCTGCAGCAGCTTGTGAAAACAATTAAATATGAACCTTGTAAACTGAGCGAACTCACCATAGGACGGCAGCCACGCAGCTACGTGACCGACCACCGGCTGTAGCCCGCTGTCTCAAACTCTCCATTCTCCTTAACTCAAAAAAAAAAAAAAAAAGAATCCACCATAACCACCACTTAAGCCTTCTGACAGGAATTATGCAGACACCGGCTCGGTGTTGAACATTTGTCTTGTGGACACTAAACTGCCGTGTGTGTGTCGCTATCAACACACAGCCGACAGCATCACTATGTAAGTCTATGGCGTTTCTGTTTATCACCATAGGACTCAACAAAGTACAAAAATATATTGCTGGTTTTGACATCAGGTCATTTCATCATATTATCCTCCCAGTTCAGTGTCGTAGCAGGTGAGGAAGTAATAAAACATGTTCTTCTATAAGAAATAAATGAGAATGTTACCATTTTAGAGACATCACTATTCAGTGTAAATGAATGCAGATATTATTGACTGGAAGCGCTTGGCAGAATTTGATTGACTGCGGAAGTAAAACGGAAATGTCTGTGAATCTTGTCTATTCTCTTTTTTTTTCAATTAGAGGGGCATGGGAACAACATTAGGATGCACTCACCATGCAACATTATGATGCCTCCAGCAATGACTGGATCTGCATCAGTTGCAGCAGAAGTTTTTTTATTTTTTTTTTATTTTTTTAAAGGGACTAGAGGCAAGATTAAGAAATGAAACTTGTGACTGCCGCAACTGGCGCTTCAGGTAACTGCAGCCACGAGCCAAGCCGTCACAGGAGCGTGCACAAACTGAAGCTATAATGTTGTTTACTACGCTTTTTCTTCATAGTGGCACTTTTTAGTGTCTTTCAGTTGATCTGGATCGTTTGCTGATGGCAGAAGAATCCATAACTATCACTTACAGTGTTTGAATTTACCGCGACCGTCTTCTTCCTGTATCAAAACAGCGCGGGAAATTCGGCCACCGAATTGCAGCACATTTTGCAGCACACAGCCTGTTCAAGGCAACGGAGAGAAACGTGGGTGGAAATGTTATTTTTGGTATTTAACGCTTCATCACCCATTAGCATTAAAAAAAATGGACATGCATGTTTTTGTTTTTTAATTCCTGCCTCTAGTCCCTTTAATGTAATTTTGCACAAGGAATGAATATTACATCATTTTCAGATTTAATAACGTATCAGCCGTGAGACGCAGAAAATTATCAATCACTAGTCATAATCATTTGACTCAGGGCACACATAGGAACTGCTGCTCATCTGAACTTAATCTGTTTTCATGAATTGATGACATAGTTAAGTTGCTTTCTTCTGTGTGTTAGGAAAGTTTAATTTATCGATTTTCCAGTAGATTAAGTAATAATGAGACCCAGACAAACACTTTGATATTTGAGAATTGACGGTTGTACATCATGGTCAAATATGATGTTTGCATGGCGTACGCATAAATAGCGCATATTGTCTATTGTTCTCGAACTCCCTGCAAGTTTCTACTCGGCTGATGTGTCCGAAAGAAGCTGCAAAAACTCCCAAACCAGGGTCACAAGCACAAAATGATGCCATTTCGTCTTGCAGTGCATGTAATGAAATTTTATTTGAAAAAAAATAAGCTTTAATTAAGAAACTCCAAGCAAAAGAAGTTTTGCTGGACCTCATGCTTTTACTTCCTTTCACATAGTAACAGTAATACTTGCTGAGTGGATGCTTTGTCTTATTTCATTACCGTTTATAACCAGTCAGTGACCAGTCCGAGCAGAGAGGAGTAAAGCAGTGTAATGGGTGACAAAAGTTGCTGCAACAATGTGCATTATAAGAAAATGTTTCTTGAACAGTACAGCATGTAAAACTTTTTTTTTTTCTTTCTTTTCTTTTCTTCAGGGATGGGTTATGGCTGTCAGGTGGTTGTTTTATATTCCAGTATTTATTACATAATTATATTGGCCTGGGCATTCCTGTATCTCTTCTCCTCGTTCAGCTCCGAACTTCCCTGGGCGAGCTGCAAAAACAGCTGGAACACAGGTAGGACCCATTGTTTCATTCAGACATGAAAGAAAGTACTTTGGATTTTGATGAGACTCTAATCCAGTAATCTTTACTCTACATGTCATAACTCTCTAGTGTATCATATTAGCTTTTGCATTAAGAATTTAAAGGCAAATTTTCTTCAATCTCTTTAGGACCTTAACCCCGTGTTCACACTGGATGCGAATAAAATTATTTGCGCGAATGAATTGCATGTGAAGCCAATGTACAGACCTGAATAGACCTGCGTTTGCTTGGGGGGTCTTATTCACACGAATGTAGCATTTTACTCGCACGAATGAGGTGTCATTTGCGCGTATTATAGAGCATATTTTGCCTATTCACTCGAGTTGAAAAAATTTAACTCGAACATTTTATACACACAGACAATACGACCCCTGTCGTTGAAAATGAATGAGACGTGATGTGAACGGACCGGCGCTCTGCAGCCCGCTGCTCTCTTCTGTAGTAAGAAGGGAAAAGCGCACAGATAAAATCACAAAGTTCTGCACATAAAAGCGGTGTAATAATACCATAAATGTAGGACTGAAAACCCGGTCAGCCAAAACCTCATTAAACAAAAGCTGCTTGTCTCTGCAGCCGGTGTTTGATGGGATGAAACGTCACAACGTCTACAGCGGGAACAGAGCGCCTATAGTTCTCGGAGGAACTCTGTCCTCGCCATATAAATAAATTGAGGTTGTTTGTTATCAAACGTCAATATGATTCAATATGAATCTGTGCTCAGTCTAGTGTAGTGTTCAGTTTAGTCACTAGATGACACTCCAGTACCAGAAATTCAGCCTCAGCTGATGTAAACACACACTCGCTCTGTGTTGTGATCCAAAGGATGAAAGCAGCAGGAAAGCGCTCAGTTATGAGTTTCGTTTAATCAGCTGGTTGAATTTTGAGAGGTGGAGGCGAAGAGACGGCAGAGACTCGTTAAACTGAGCTACAATAGCTAGCGACAGCAGCCACGTTCTTTTGCTGGAAGTTGGAAGTTGTTGGAAGTTTTGCTGGAACGCTAACTAGCTGCAGCTAGCTTACTCACCGAAGGCAGGTAGACAGACACTCAGCAGCAGGAATACAGCGCCTGTAGTTTGTATCCTGGGCGGGATATGGAGCACCGATCCACTGTGATAGAAACCCATCAAACTGGGCTCGGGAGATCCCCTTGGAAGAATCCAGACGTAACTCCTGAACCAGGTGATGAAATTCTTCAAGCTCCGAGCACCTCTGGAGAATGTGCTGGACCCAAACACGGCGGCTTCTTTGGTTTTCCGACTTCCAAAGCAGGTACAACGCCACAGCTCTCTCAAAGTACTCAAAATAACCGGGTTCTGCCATGTTCACCTGACTGAGGTGACTGATGTGTGACAAACCACCATCCCCCACTCCAGAAAATTAAACTTGACGCACAAATGAAGCTTCTTATTCGTGTGTACTATATGCTTCATTCACACATATTATACACTCAAAAACACGTGAAAAAGACTCCCGAATCAACCGAGTAAACATCCAGCATTCGCGCGTTGAAATCTAGGTGCGTATGCGAATGGAGGTGTCCGGTGTGAACAAAGGGTAACAGTTAACTGTCCGTCCGTCTTCTTCTGCTTATCCGAGGGTGGGTCGCAGGGGCAGCAGCCTAAGCAGGGAAGCCCAGACTTCCCTCTCCCCAGCCACAGCCGCCAGCTCATCCGGGGGGATCCCGAGGTGTTCCCAGCAAAAAAAGAAAAAAAAATTACCTTCATCTCTATGAGTAACATTATTTGAATATTCTGTTGTATTTTAAGTTTACATTTTTAATTTTAAATTGTCCATAAAGTCTATATGACAGGGAGAAAAGTTTGCTCTACATGTGTAATCTAACTAAAATAGTGTTTCTTTATATGATGGAATACATTTCTGTGTGAGACATAAACAATCCTCAGGGCTTGGCACTGGTTTAAAAAGTGAGTCTATCTCCATATTTATCTGTATTATTATGCCCAGCATTCTGCAAACAGAAACAAACAAGTCTATGAAATCATAAAATAAAGGTTTTGTTACTTTCGCAAAAGCAGTGGTGGAGGTACTGTAATCGCTTCTGTTTGTCTGTTACCAAAATAACTCAAAAATACAGAACAGATTTGGATGAAATTTTCAGGGAATGTTGATAATGGTACAAAGAAGAACAAATTTAATTTTGGTGTTGATCCAGATGAATGTTTTTGTGTCCAGAAAATTTGGAAGTATTCTTATTCATTGTGAGATAGGGCCACATGAGGTAGCAGCTTGCTTAAGATCTCAGCTCACCATTTAAAATCACGCTTGAGTCTTTGGCTCGACTCCGCCTCGATCTTTTGAACCAGAGGATTTGCCAGAATTGTTTTGAGCATGTGACCACATGAAATAAAATAACAGGATGAAAAATGATGAGACGATGAGTCTCCAGTGATAAACAGTACCCTAACTAACTAAAAAATGAGGCCCTATGTCAGAAATTCTGAGCTATCCCTTTAAGGCTTAAAGCTCTGGGCCGTATTAATTAAGCGTCTTGGAGTGCCTTTTTAGTCCTAAATGCTGAGAATTTGTGGAATTTACTTCTACTCTTAAACTTAAGAATAAAAGCTATTTAGCAACTTTCTCAAGTCCAAATATTCTCCAAATATTTAAGAGACCTCCAGAGGTGTCTCAAGTATGTAGGAGTTGCCACTAGAGGATGTCACTGAGGTCAGAAAGACGTGCGTGGACGTTCCAGGAGCTGAAGGACATTTTTGCCTTGACGACACACAGCTGATCAAATGTTATCGTTGGACAGAGCAGCTATAATTTATGTTACAGATTTGATAAGGGACGTAACCTCACCAGTAACCACGCACGCACAGTAGAACTTCATGCTGGGATTAAAAGCCATTACAATGTTTTATATCTCGTAACAGGAGTTAGAACACCAACTGCATTTATAATTTTAATTTTTCACAAAATAACATTTGATAACAATAAAATAAGTAAGAATAAAAATAACTGGTGGCTACGCGTCACTAAAGCGCGGCCACAAGATGTTATCCCGTGGCCACGCATTATTAAATCATGCACACAATAACCAAGTCGTGGCCGTGTGTTCCAAATGCATGGAAATAACTAGTGGCCAGTCGTTACTAATGCATGAACTTACAGCATGTTGTCCAAAAAGAACTCCTCTGGGCCCATTTCTGGATTTTTTTTGCATAGACTTATATGTGACTGGTCAAACTTCTCTGGTTGCTCCTGTTCCAAAGTTCATGCTCATAATGAGCCTAAACATCATAATTAAGTAGGATAAACGTGTCTGTTCCCCCTGCTGTGCAAATGCCAAAAAAGTGTTACAGTACACTTTTGGCAATGTACATCAACACGTCTGAAAAACCTCATAAGAGAAAAGGTACTTTTTAGCGATACACAAGATTTTTTTATGTAGGTGTTTTCAGGTGCCTTTTAGGTGCATACCAGGTTTTATTCTTGGGATAACACTGATGATTTAGGATGTTTTGCACTGCCCACTGTTTAGGATTTGCACAAAGTCCAACGATACAATGGGCTATATACACAACTCCACTACTTCCTGAACTCAAGCCAGTTCTTTTGTTACCTGTCTTTCATTTCTGGACAAATTGATTAATCCAGGTGTGTCTGATCTCAGTAACCACAACGACAAGCTAGCTACTAACAAGCTAGCAAAGTACTTGCTCAATTAAGCTGACAATCTAATCTTCAATTTATTTGTATATTTTCAAACAAAATCTTGAAATAAAAATTGAAATCATCTGAAGAGCATGTTGATCTTTTCTTATGTGATGCTGCAATGAGTGCATACCCGTTAAACTGAACAGAAAACGCAAGTAGAATTAGCTCCTTACCCAAGGCCCCATTTGTAAAGTCGATTTCATGCATTGAACATTGGGAGGTATACTCTTATTAGACGCCATATCAAGCTTTTCTGTAGCACGGCATCCATCATTCACTATATAAACAAACTTACTGTAGGATATAAAATGTACAATTATTTTTGGATGTTTAGAATGATGTTTTAGATGTTTAGATGTCCACCAAATCCCAAAAATGTGAAGGCTTTGTAGGATTAGATAAGATGTTTCCATGAAACACTTTCTGAAAGTGTCATTTACTTTTTAGATACCTGTGTGGAGTTTGATCGAATGCCCAGTTATCTTAATGTGACTATAGTTGAAAATGCAACTTCACCAGTGCGAGAGTTTTGGGAGTAAGTACAAAATGTAAATAAATGCTTAACTTAAGTCCTGTTTATGGAGATACTGTGGATGTGACTGATACAGGTGTGATTTGCAGGAGGAGAGTTCTGAATATCACAGGGAGCATCCATGAGTTAGGCAGTGTAAGATGGGACTTGGCTCTGTGTCTTCTGTTGTCCTGGATCATCTGTTACTTCTGCGTATGGAAAGGGGTGAAGTCTACAGGAAAGGTAGGACAAGGATTTTATCTTTTTTTTTTTTTAGATTTTATACAAAGTATCTAGCAACTTTCACTCGGAATGATGAAAACATTTCTTTCAGCTCACAACATTCACCCACAGACTTTAAAGACATTCCAGTCCAGCCATTTTGCAAGATAAAACGACTTATCTCTGCAATTTGAATTATTTTTGGAGCAGGGTGTGTTTGTACAAAGTTCATGGTTAATTTGAAATGTTTTTTCCTCAAAAGTGACCAAATCTGACTTTACTGTAGCATTTTCTCTGATTTTTTTCTCTGATGGTATAAATTTATACCACAGACTTTAAATGCTCCTTTTAACATAGTTTTGAGAAATACAAATATTTACCAAGCTTTTCTATCTCGTTTCCCTTTTCTAAGCTCTTTGACTGTTGTTGCTTACGAGATGATAGGGATGAGCCCCCCATGCACTGCAAACTAATATTCCCTGGAGACTTGATTTGTATTTTTTGCTTAGTTATTATATGCAGTATTTTAAACCTTAATTCTACAACAAAGAAAGCGCTACTTGCTATGTTAACATATAATGGTGCACTGGTGTTTTCTTGGTGCGCAGAGTCCCATTTCCTATTCATAACTTCTGTTGGAAGTCCTCCAACAAAAAGACTAATACAGTCTTAGTCTGTTTTCTTTTAGACAGTAAGATGTATGAACTGTTTGAAAGGGTGCACAGAGGTTTCACTTGTGTGTTTGTCCATTTGTTCTGGATGTTGTTGCAGCTAAGACACAACACATAGTTATTTCATACAGGGCCAAATTTAATTTGCATAATATTTCACCTCCAGGATTTCATGCACTTTTAGGACACTAAATTGTGCAGTAAAGATTGCATGTGACCCACCTCACCCTGGCCACAAACAGAAACTTTTTAATTGGCATGAGGCTACAGGACAACAGGTCCAAAATCTCATGCCACTAAAACTTTTTCTTGTAAGTCAGCGTCTTTGACAATGACCGAGGTAAACAGCGACAATACTCCCCAACAACAGAAGACCAAGTTAAGATGCAAAATATGCTTAACAGTAACTGTGAACTCCTTGGATGTTTGAATTGGTCTTTTTGAGGAGGGGGGTGGTGGTTGAGTTGATTTAACTCAAATCAACTCTATACTCTGGAGGCTCTTAATATAAACTTATTTTCATGCTACATTGAGCTTTAGTAAAGAAGAGCTATTAATTAGTGCTGTAGTATTTAAGACACAATCTTCCAAGTGAAGTTTAGGGGAAGAAAAGATCAAACAGCCATTGTAGCAACACTGGCAACCAAAGATTTTTCCCAAATCAACCCTCTCCGTGTGTCTTCCACAGGTAGTTTACTTCACTGCGACATTTCCATATGTGATGCTGGCTGTGTTGCTTGTTCGTGGACTCACATTGCCCGGGGCCTTAAATGGGATCAAGTTTTACCTTTACCCAGATCCATCTCGACTAAGTGATCCCCAGGTACAAACAGATTTCACCTTATCTCCGGTAGATCTACTAAATCTTAAGTGCAGCGTACTGCCAAAATAGCTTCATCATTTTTAGACTAATGTGTTAATACTAGGGGTGCAATGATTAAAAGAAATTTTTAAAAATCACTGTTTGGTTCAGTTCGATACTGTAGTGTCACAGTTTGATATTTAAAAAAAATAATAAAAAATGTATTGCCTTTTTTAACACAATGTGCTTACCATCAGGGTCATATTTGACATGAAAACCAAAGTAGTTTCAAAAGCCAGATCTGAACGTAGTTGAATGCAGATTTCAACATGGAGCTCATCGTCAGAACACAAGTTGATAAAGGAATTAAAAACTGTATTTTTTAATATTCAAAACATAGTGCTCATGTTTCGGTTCACACCCGTACGATTCAGTTCGATACGAATACATGTATTGTTGCACCCCTAATTAATACATATAACTGAAATACACAGATATTTGCATTTTTTTAACCTAGGGACTGGCAGAATAAACCTTATAGGTACTTCATAGAAAAGAAAGTTGTCAGTATACTGTATCTCTTTTAACCCTTGATGACAGAAGGAAAAATATACAAGATTACTTTTACTTTTTGGAATTTCAAATGGTTTCAAATTCCAGTATGTGGAAAGAGGGAAGCAGAGGAGGAAATGGATGTAAAGGGCTAGAGCCAAACAGCCTGAGACGGAGGCACAATGATGTTTGAATGTGCTAATTATTGCTACATTTAGCCATTTTCTAGCAGCCTTTAGCTACATTGCATTACCAGAAGTAATTGGCAACACTTTATATTGCTGGAATAATCAGTAAACAGCAAAATGGCATTGATCATATTAGTACATGATCTTCATATGCAGAAAGTAACTTACAATTAATGCTGGATCAAAAGGAAATAGAAGATTTGCTAATTATTATAATCTGAATGGAAATTTAAGCTTAAAATCAACAGTCAGCCTGAGCAGATTAGTTACTTATAAATGGTTCTGAAATGTGTTACGATTCTGTCGTTAGTGTATTTGGAGATTATTACTTTGTCGAAGTCACACAAGTTAGCAGCGTAAAACATTATCAAATGTACTGTTCTGATTCACAACATAGTTACAACACAAAGTACATCTCCTTTCATATGTAATTTATTGTAGGTGAGGGGAAAAAAAGACCTTCTTTTGTCTTGCAGGTATGGATGGATGCAGGCACCCAGATATTTTATTCCTATGCAATTTGTATAGGGTGTCTAATTGCACTGGGCAGCTACAATAAGTACAACAATAACTGCTACAGGTAAGACTGGATAAAATGAAAAACAACATAGAATAATCAAATGAGAGAAAATGTCAATGGATTGTGTGCTTTTTGTTGTGTTTGTCCAAAGGGATTGTGTGTATTTGTGCCTTTTGAATAGTGGAACCAGCTTTGTTGCTGGTTTTGCCATCTTCTCTGCTCTTGGATTTATGGCCTATGAGCAGAATACAGACATATCAAAAGTGGCTGAGTCTGGTGAGTTTGCAAAATACAATATGAAGTAATGTTAGGCGAATAAATCTATGAATACTTTGTGGCAGAAGAAAAGAAAAATACTTTCCTAAGTATTTTAAGTATTGTTTTTCCTTAATTAACAGATATTGATTGCATTTTCTCATTGTTTGCTGCAGGACCTGGCTTGGCCTTTATTGCCTACCCTCGAGCAGTTGCCATGATGCCTTTTCCTCAGATATGGGCAATATTCTTTTTTGTTATGATCATCTTGTTGGGACTGGATAGTGAGGTAGATCTTTTGTTTTTTAATTTTATTTCTACCATGAATCGGAAAATTAATGCAAATTCTAAATTAAATTTTCAAACAAAATATTGTATTTTTTATAGTATTGACACTTGAATGTTTGCATATTTTCCTGCATCTTTTTACCAAAGTCTCTGAAGTATTTGATTTCTACCTAGAATCTATAAACAGAATATAAAGTCTTTGCGTGAAGTTGCGCGTGTGTGGCTCTGTATGTTCAAGTGACTACTTACTACTTCCACTTAATTTGAGTGGAAAGTTTAAAACTGATCAGCATTGTTAATATTATCAGTGTTCTACCATTTGATATTTCCATGATCTCCTGTGTTTCAGTTTGTAGGACTGGAAGCTATCGTAACTGCAATTTCTGACTTGAATCCTACCTTCTTTCACATTGGCCATCGACGTAAATTTCTCCTGCTTACCATCTGTGGCATTAGTTTCTTCATCGGTCTGGTGATGGTGACACAAGTAAGATCAACTCAACTTGACGTGATGTGCATTTCCTCATGATATACCAGAAAATATCTAAGCTTCAGTCTCCCACCACAGGGTGGACTGTACATATTTCAGGTGTTTGACTACTACGCTTGCAGTGGAATGACTTTGCTTCTCTTTGCCATACTGCAGTCTGGGTGTATTGGATGGGTTTACGGTGAGTTGTTCAAAAATAATAATAGTATTTGCTTTTCACAGTGAATCCTAATTTTCCTCACATCTTTGTTTCTATCCATTCACAGGTGCTGACCGGTTTTATGACAACATAGAGGACATGATCGGATACAGGCCTTTCCTCTCATTAAATACTGTTTGAAATATGTCACTCCAGTGATTTGCTTGGTAAGTTGGATTGGGTTTAGCTTAGCCCTATCCCCTTAGTTACTGGTTCTCAAACTGTAAATATGTTAGACATAAGGACACAGTTCAAAACTAGAAAAGCCCTCAGGGAGCGCAGAATAGCCAAGCAGCTTGACTCCCTTATTTTTGTGTGTTATGGATCATAGTATCCTGAATTTTCTCTGGATCTGGATCGACTTTTGAAACATTATAGAACTCATTAAGATCCTTTCTTGTAATTTTTGACCAAACACTCAGGCCATTTGTAGGTATATGGAAAAATTCCCTGGCCTAGTGGGGTGATGTTCATGAAAGACTGTTTAGGTGTTGGTAAGGAGGTTTGATGTTCACCATGGGGTGTCGTTCAGAACACACAGGACTCGCTTGTACAGTTAACTGTCTCTACTGGTGACTCTTACAGGCTTACAGGTGAGGAATTCCAGGGCTAGTTAGTGAATACGTGGATGTAAGTGAGTGTGATCTATAAACGCAGAAATACAAAGCCATGAGGAACATTTGTTCGGCAAATAAACACATTTAGTTTATTAATTATTGCTAATAACCTTGCAGTTAGGACTAAACATGCATAAGTGTTCAAGGTTAACAGTTACAGTAACTGGTATGTAACAGGTCAGCTAGCTAAATAGCATAAAAAGGCACATGGTGAATGGAGGAACACTTCAGAATAAGCAAATCAGCTAAATAACATTAAAGGCTAAATAAACATCCTGTTCAGGCAGATATACAACTAGTTGCTTACAGTTCTTCACAAACGCACACAGTTCACCATATTCAACTGGCTACAAGTCTGTCCAACAGTCTTCTCTCCTCGTGCTCACTGCTGCTAATAAGTTTTATTTCTGCTTCCTGACATCATGTACAGCTGCACACTTCTGCCACAAGGGGGCACTCACGCCTCATCAACAGCATTTCCAACATGACCTATCTCACAATGATAAAGAATCCTTCAAAACAGATCTGGATCCAGAAGGTGATCTGGATCACCACCAAAATTTAATGGGTTTGTCCTTGGGCTGAGACCCACGGCTGGTGAAAATTTCAGGTCAATCCATCCAGAACTTTTCCGAAAAGTTGCTGACGCACGGACAAACAGTCGCTACCGAAAACATTACCTCCTTGGCAGACGTAATAATAAACTGCTACTGATCCGTATTAAGGTCAGATAGAAGAAACTAGTCACTAGCTGCGTTTACATGGACCCAAATATACCGATTGCTTTCGGTTTAAAAGCTCTTTCGGAATGAAAATGATCCATGTAAACGCCTCTTTCCGAATGAAAAGCGCCGAACCGAATGAATTTTCATTCGGTTTCACAGGGGTAGAATATTCCTTACCCCAAACCGAACGGGGTATAATGTAAACGCTGAATTGGAAAGTTGTGAGGTTGCGCTCTTACAGCGCATGCTTCGACGAGAGGTCAACGTGAAACAAGTGACATTTCCTCACTTTGACAGATGGCTGTGAACGACGTAATTCCCTGGACAGCGAGAAAGTTTGTTTTTACTCAAACTCTGTCTCTACAGCTTTTCCTCTTGGTTGTTTCCAGTAGGAGCTCATGAGGATCAGCTGCTGCTTCATTAACGTCCTGCTGAAACCACGACTGTGACGATCAGCTGTTTGTAGACCTCCGTCTTTAATAAATAACGTGATTTACATCATTCGGCGCATGTCAGGCAGGATTATTCTGAATGAATATTGGCGCATGTACACGCAAGATCCGAATGTATTAGTTCCCATGTAAACAGCTGCCCTGAAATCCTCAATCAGAATGATTTCAATCCGAAAGGGAAAAAAGTCTCCATGTAAACGTGGCCACTGTGAGAACTATAAAAAGGCAGGGTAGGGGATCTTGGAAAAACTGTTCGAACAACCTACATTTGAAAAAATTTACACCGCCCTGAAACCACGCCTCCAGGGCACAGGAACGTGTGCGTGTATGATGGTCTGCGAACATAACCAAGAACAGCCGAGTGGCTAGCTTGTTAGCTTCCCAGTAAACAGCAGAGGAACCACGTTTCCTAAAAGTGATAATTATCTCACCTCCAACTTCTTCTGCAATGTAAAACATCCTCACTGCAAACACCAACACCTCCATGACTTGATCCACATCCGTTTTTTTCTTTTTAAGAGCAAACAGCGGCATAGATAAGAGCAGCAAGCACCCATGTTGTCTCTGTTCCTCTGCACTGTGAGATGCTAACGGCAAGCACGCGCACAAGGACGGTGGGTGCGCAACAAACGGCAGTCGAGTTTGATGGGCATAAGAATCATTCTATCAATCACCACGGTCCGTTCAAAACCACATCCAGTGAAATTCATTTGATTGGATGGGGTTTTTCCTGTCCTGTACATTCCACAGGTGATTAATTTTTTTTTAAATTTTTGTGTCAGAACATTTAATTTGCTGCAATCGGGGTGTGAAGAAGACTTTAAGCACTATAGTAAAAATGCTCCTGGAAAACATCATCCAAGCTGCCTTTAATACCATTTTATTAGCTTTTACTAAGCCAACATTAGTTCTTTGTGTTTTTCGAACCAGCTTAATGTAAGTACTAATGTTTCTAGTTGCCTCGTTTAAAAATGTAAAATCTGAGAAATAGTACTTAGTATTGTGTATTTTTGCTGTAGGAAAATACAAGTATCGACTTATTCTTGTCACACACAAAAAAAAATCCCCATAATTTAAACAGTTAGCATATCCAAAGATTGTAGAAAATATGGATGTAGTATCCGGTCACTTCTGAATAGGGGAAAGTGAAGCCAATTGGGCATGTCGTCGCCATCTTGCCATGTCACGTGTGTCATCACTTCCGGAAAATACTAAAATGAGCAAGCGCATGTGATTGACAAAATCAATAATCCCATTTTTTCCCTTCCCCAACGAAAGAAATCGAGCACGTCAATCAGAAGGACATGCCCCTACATCTAAACAAATGAGTTATGAAAAAATTCACCCCCTCACAGTTGACATGAAGGTAAACTTGACCTATTAAACCTAAAATGATGTTTAGAACCAGGCTGTAAACATGTTTATTTCTGCTGTGAAGTTGGCCTTTTTAACATGGGAGTCTATGGGGATTTGCTCTGTTGTAGAGCCAGCCCCTAGCGAATAAAGGGGGAACTACAATTTTTGTGCTACGCAGAAGTGTGCTCACTGTTCTCCAGGGCAGTTTGCCCCTTGAGTACATCACCAAAGTCAGCAGTTTTTACTTTTTTTTTTTTTTTTTTTTTTGATTTTTTTTTTCTTTTTTTGGGAAGGGGGGGGGGGGGACATAGGGGCCCGCCCGGACCCCGGGGCCCCTCCCTCGGAACTTCCCCTTTCTGGGGGGCTCTCACTGACTGAGCTATTCACTCCCCAGTTTTCATGTTTGAAAAAATTCTTGATTTAACTTTATTGATACAGCATGCCCAAATGGTTCTCTCTCAATTGCTTTTCTTAGTTTTGGGACTGTAAACAAACATTTCAATATATTTTTCTTCTGTACTGAAAAACTTTGCCATGATTTTGCCCATACAGTATCTTGTATTGTTTTATTTTAAAGTTCAAATTTCAGTTTATTCACACTTTGAAAGTCTTTGAAAGGTAATAGCTACCTTTCTACATCGTTGTTCTCAACTTTGACATTTTCTTTTAATATAGTCGATATGTTGTTCAAATTTATTTATGATTAAGCCCACCTCCTAGCAATTTTCAAACAGTACTTGAATTTTAGATTTTTAAACAAAAGAAATCAAATTTTCTTAATTCTGAAAAAAAATAATCAAACCAAATTTTATATATATTTTTTTAGGTCTACAATCAGAGAATACAACTTTTTTTTCTGCTATGAAAGTTATATAAAGCTTTTGAACAAAACTTTTATTTATTCTGTCCCTAAAATTGTAACTGTTGATGAATTGTTTTTTCTTTTTTCTTTTATTATTTCTAGGGAACATTTATTTTCTCTTTGGTCAAGTACACTCCTCTGAAGTTCAACAACACGATAGAATATCCATGGTGGGGTTATGCTCTTGGTTGGTGGTTCACACTCTCCTCAACACTCTTTGTCCCTTTCCGGATGCTGTATAATCTGTGTACCACTTCTGGATCACTACGTGAGGTAAACCATGTCATAACACAAAACTTTGAGTTTTGCCCTTTTTTTAATCCTTTATTGACTCCAATATTCTTTCCTCGTAGCGGTTCTCTGTCTTATGCACACCAGCTGAAGACCTTCCTCTGACCAAATCAGAAAAGAAAACTCTTGAACTGCTAACGTCATCAACTTGTAGAAATGTGGTGTGACAAAGTGGATGGTTATGAGTTGATGTAATGTGTATCTAGAAATGAGGCAAGATATAATCCAAGGGCAACACATTTTTAAAATAAATGATTCAGTGGAGTCTACAGTTCATACGATTTGTTTAATGTTGGTATTCATTTGACATTCGTGAATATAAGTTCTTTCTATAAAAATGCACTGGTTAGCTACATTTAGATAAAATCAATGAGAGCCTGGGGATTACATATGATTTTGTTCCTTCAAAGCAAAAGGTTGATGTACAAGTCCAGTGCTAGTTTGTAGTCAGTATATTTTACCACAGTCACAAAATGGATGTAACATTTCAACAAAGTCGTTATCTTCAACCACACTGCAAGATGATCAAGCCTAAACAACATTAGAAAAAAGATAATGTACTCATTTTTTTATCTTGCTGGTTTGTCATTGTAAAACGTTCTCAACATCTGCATCTCTGTGTGTTGTTCTTGCTTGTACCAGCCGTGTTAGCATCCATGGTTTCAACATGAACTCTCACCATGTCAAGTGATTAGAGCCATTGTGGTACTACTGTAACGGAGTGTTTTCCATTGTTCCTGTCTTTCTGTTAAACTAAGTCAGCCTTGGTTTTCAGATATTTTGTTTGTTTTTAGCTCCACAGTAAAGGAAGGCTGCTGCTTGTAACTAAAAACAAGGTTGTGCCATTAAAATACAAATAAAACCATTCTTTGTGCATTTAGCATTATAAACTGTACTGTTTATTTTTTTGTTTGTTTGTTTGTTTTTAGTACATATATGCAGCTTTTACATGATTTCAGATGCACCGATTTGCTGCCATATTGTAAACTCAGCACTTTTGTTTCGGGAAAAATTCTGTATGATTGATGTGTGGTCAGGTTGGTAGCTTAAGTGAAAATCTCACTTGAAATATGAACCATGGGTCGCATAACTATTAGTAGTTAAGCAAAACTGATAATCATTTGCCAAATATACGCTGAAATAAATTCATCCAGTCAGTTTTGGCTCACTTTGAATTAAATAAACTCAACTTAAGAAGGCCAATTATGTGAAAATAAGACTTTGATTCAGATTCTGAGCACTGTGTGCTTATTAGCCACTGAGCCACTTTTCTGTTCAAGCACAGAAATGTTTCTGACAAGTATGTGCACAATTCCCATGAATCAACCTAATGTTTTTACCATTTTGTCATTTTTATATCAGGACTCACTGAGTTTTGTGGCTTTTTTGTATGATGTACAAATGCTGCACTATGAAATCTTTCTATTTTACTCAGTTTCTATTTTTAAAGCATCTTTGAAAAAACTTAAGAATTCATGTTTGAACTTAAACTTTAATCTATTGTAAAAGCTAATTACTTTAAGAGTAAGCAGGATGGGGATTCTGTTCCTTTCTTTATTTAATGTTTGTGTAATTGACCGAAATGTCAAATTTCTGTTTGTGTTGCCACAGTTTAAATCTTATGAAAGATTGTGCCTTTCTTTAAACATGAGCATCCATAAATAAAACTGGATGAATATTAAAGTTTTAATTGTTTGTCTTCTTGTTTTCTCCTCGCATTGGTCCATTAAACTAACTTGGGCTAATAGAATGAATCAGTATTTCTCATCTGATTATAAAAGACAGTTAAAAGTGATGAGTAATGTACAAATTGTTGCCTGGCACCTGCTTTTTGTCGCTCCTTGGAAAAAGGTAAAGCAGTAGGTGGTAATAAAAGGAAAATAATTAAGTAATTATTGATTATTTTGTGTGTTTTAGAATTTTAGATATTTTCAGAACAGTGTGGAACTGTTACAGTATCAATGGACGAGCACAAGATACAGATAATTAACCATTTCATTGATTAAAAAAAAAATAAACACCTTTGTAATAAAGCTGGAAAGTTAAGTTCCGATACTAAGGGCCATTGTCCTCCAGGCTTTAAAAGGTTCCTTATTCAATACATCGGACTCAGATTAAAGGTCATTAACAGGCTTAGGCAGAACCAACAACAAGCTATTAAGGAGACTCATGTAATTTTAATCAGGTGTTTATGCAAGAAAACATAAAACCTGTAGGATGGGAGCGGAGGACCGACACTGGACGTGTACAGAATTGAATAAGAATGCAAGGCAAACACAAAATAAGTCAATTAAACTTCCTTTCCATTTTGCTCTTTATTGATTAAAGATGTGAAATATTCATTTCAAATTCAAAATTTATTTAACATACTTTTACATTTGAACTTCAAAAGAAATCAGATAATTATTTTCGTGTAGCTGAGCTGGATGGCCACTCACAAGAATATATTTTTAAAGCAACTAGCTGTAAGCTACTGGAGAAATTTAAAAGAAGGGGGAAAGGCATCCATCACACTTCATCTTTTTTTTTTTTTTTTTTTTTTGGGGGGTTTTTGGATTTCTAAAAGAACCATAAAGATGGATGCTCCCTTTCTTTGGAGATTTACTGCGGGGAGTCTTTTAGCTCCTTTTTCATACTCTATATCCTCCCTCCATGCATATTCATAATCACACAAAATAACATTTTTTAAAAGAAGCCTTCAATGGTCATAAAAAACTGCATTGGCCCAATTATTTGTAATCGGTTGCAAATTTAAAGAATTGTGCAAGTTTTAGCTTTACTGTCAAACTTCTAACTGAAGAATTAAGATTCGATTTTAATTTAGTCAGTCACTGAGGGAAGGTGGTTACTAGAGAGCTGATACTATCACCATATGGAGCACATTAAGACACAGTATACAGTATGAGACCTCATTCATTCTTAAACTTAGCTGACAGATCTTGGCCCATATCTTTCCCAGATATTTCAACAAGGCAACAATGACCTTTAATGGCTGAGTTCAGAATCATCAGACTAAATTATGTGTTCAGGATTACTGTATCTATTCCTGTGGTACAACTTCAACTGTTAGCAGACTTCATGGACTGTGGTTGAGATTAAACACAATATGACTGAGACAGAAGGGCTGACGCGAAACAATAAATAATCGACCAATCAGACATGTTCAAGAGTACAAGCTGAAATTTCCCCCTTGAGTTTTGGTTAGCCCAAGTTCCTGACATACCATAAACTGAGAAGGGCCAAGAAAGCTGGAAGCTACAACTGAATTCTTGTAAGAAGTCAGTTCATTCCTGGCTAGAGTTTCTGCCACTGAAACACAGCTCATTTCTTCCAGGCTGACCATCAGCCAGGTTTTTGCAGTTTTCCTGGCCTTTTGACCAGACCTGGAACCTTTGTTTAAACTGCAAATTAGTTTAGGAAAGAAATTCCTGAACTGTACAGTAGCACACTGGCTAATCAATAACTATTGGTCATATATTAACAGTATATTACAGTAAGTAAAACAAACAAAACAAGAAAAGCACAGCAACTTACAGTAAATCCCTTATGATGTACTATGTTTACTGGGAAATGTTTAAAAAATTGTCGCATCGACTTGCTGGAAATAGATCTACAACTTATCTTTTTCAATTGGAGTGATTTGTGATGAAGATTTTGTCATTGCTTTATATGTTTCAATTCATTTTTCTGAGTTTTAAAGGGATTTTGCTGTAGCTGATTCCAAAGCTAGGGGTCAATGATCACTCTTCCTGATCTGGGAAAGAGTAGCTGAGGAAACTATGCACTTTTTAAATCAAACTGTACTTTCCACTACCTTGCCTTTCACTCAGTGGCAGCTATGGAAGACCACAGCCCCCGGTGATGCCCGGTGACCAGGAATTGGAAAATAATGGATAGATATAGTTATTTCAGAGTTGTTAATCATACCATTTGATCTTAATTTGATGTAGACAACACAATCTTCTCAGAAAAATAAATTTAAATTCAAGAGTCTATCTACTGTTTAAAAAAAAAAAAAAAAACTCATGACCTAAAACAATATTTTGAGATTACTATTTCTCAAGTTTAATTTTTCCAGTTTAAGAATGAACTCCAAAGATAACTTACTCTTCACAACAGAAAACCACTGCAACTTTAAATAGACTAATTATATAATACTAAATGACTTAATTTTAATTTTAAGGAATCTTGCTGACAAAGGTATTTCCCTTATGTGCTCTTAAAGAATACAAATGAAATGCATTTACTGGATGATGGAAAGGAAAGTAGTGTTAATCATTTGCTGCGTCTAAATGTTGCTTTTTATTCTCACAACTTGTTTCTACTGCCCCCAAGTGGACAAAATAAGTAGTAACTTTATTTTTAAGAAACCACTGACTGCATGAGTAGTTGAAGTGAAGTCAGTAAACATCCTCAGTATAAAATCATGTATAATTCATCATCAGTTATAATGTCATGGACCTGCAGATGATGCCCATTTTCTAAAGGGGCACCCACAGCTGTATGTTTGTGTTCATGATTGCAGGTGTAAAGACAGGAAGAAGAAAGGTAACACACAAACTGTTGAAATCTTTTTCTTTTTTTTTCATAAATGCCGGTTTGAAACATTGATCATTTCTTTACAGGACAATGATCTTCAAAATACATGTAAACACATTTCAACTTTTCATGACAGAAACTTCAAATTATGATAAAAACAAATCTAACATCTGACACGCTGCATTATACCCAGCTGCATTCTGTCTTGCTTGTTGGTTAAAATTACATCTGGAATCTCTATGGTCAAGTTATCAAAAGTGATGAATGCAGCACTAAGAAGCCTGGAAATATTTTACTTTTAGTTGCAACTGACAGGCAGGTAAAACAGTTTGTAAATCATTGACTATACTTTATAATGGCTAGAAAAAGTACTTCATGCTCAGTTCCAATGTACAAAATATTTGAATGTTAAGAGGCAGCAGCACTTGAAAACATTTAGCAACAAGCTGTTTAAAAAACTTGCAAACGTACAACAATATATACTGACACACGCGCGCACACACACCCACACACAGTTGTCACTGTTGATTTTTTCTTTTTTTTTTTCTTTTCTTTTTTTTTTTTTACACAAAATATTTAAGACAGCTAAGGTTTTCATTCTGAACAAACCAATGTTTATAAAACATCTCAATATTATTGTCCAGATTTCATCTGGACATTTCATGAAAAAGGTGACAGTGTTGGTTTGACAGTTACCAAAGTGCAATATTGTCCACAAAACTAACATACACACACTAGAAAAAAATGGATTGAGTGTGAAGTAAAGAAACACCTGTTTCCAGACTGAGGCAAAAATCACTGCACAGAGGCAAAGTCATGTAGTTGATCACAATACCAGAGTTGAAAATGAACATATGAAATCTCTGACAATTTTAAAGCATATTTGCAATTTCTATATCCCTCTCTCACATGAAAACAAAGAACTAGCCCTAGTTACAAGGATTCTTGTACAGAAGAGAAAATGCTGGACGAGTTTACCTGCTGAATAATAACTACATGAACCAATGACTGTGCTGTTTTCTTTGCAAACTATGTTGTGGATAGAAGCATAAAGGTTGAGTAATCGATCTCTAAATTTCATTAAAGCTGCGGAACGTAAACAATCCATTAATCAGCTGTAATCGCTTTGTCCCTTAGACTCTATGTAGAGGGTCACAGGGGGGCTGGAGGGGCACATAGAAGGAGGTGGGGTTTATTAAAAACATTCATGCTCATTTTGACAGCAAAATTAGAATCACCAATTGACCCAACGTGCATGTCTTTGGACTGTGGGAGGAAAGTGACAAAAGGGATAACATGCAGTCTGACCTGCAGGTCAGACCTCGAGCCTTAGAAGCATCACTATTTTGTGTTGTACAAACATTAAAGTCAATATATTTTATGTTTTGTATTTGCTATTGTGTGAAGGCTTTTGAAGCTGCTAACAGCCTGAAATGTAATTAGTCTACAGAGTTAATCTGTTATTCCTCCCACATGCCTTCTTTTTTTGATCATCTCCAGTACCAGACTGCTTTTCATTAAACAAACTGCACGTACTTCCCTATGTGTTCAATATACAAAATAGAAAATTTCAGCATGAATGTTTAAGTTAAACATTACTTTAGTGCACAACCATTGTCAAATACATCTACATCAAATATGTCTTAGGAAAATAAAGGGCTCAATTTGCATTCATTTCTGGAAGTAACCACTCCACGCCACAGTTTAGGTTCAGATGTAGATGTGCTAAAAAAAATATCTACAACTAAATGTCACTAATTACAGAAAACGGAGGTTTTATCGCTGTTTGTTCTTTCAGACAAAGTTTTTGGCAGTAGATGTTCATTGATGACGTGTTTCGGCTGGCTCCTCAGAAGCATCGTCTGACCATGGAGATGTGTCACTTATCAGCTGTTATTCTAACCATCACATGGCGGCAGGGGGAGATCTGTCAGGTCCGACTTGTCGTACGATGCTTCTGAGGACGACTGCGGATGCAAGTCGAAGGTAAAAGCAAACACTCACTACCTAAAACTATATGTCTAAAAGGAGAAACAGCAAAGAGACAAAATGAATCTATTTGAGCTAAACTGTGAATTTGATTTATTTTTTGTACAGTTTTGGTACCTATTGTTTGTGCTTTTCTTTTTCAGACTCTGCCTCTGTTGTTAGGCATGTGTCGAGGATTTATAATAATATTAAACATCTTTGTCATGATACTTGTGGGAATTTTTGATTTATAGTTTTCCTTATTTCCCAAATCTAAATGAAGGCAGGTTTATGTAATTGCCTGCACACTGATTACTCATTGGGAACTAAGGGTAAGATGTGGGCAAAACAGAAATATGTCGCTTTTATGTGTTTTGAGCAAACAGGATTTGTTACACCTTTTATCCTAAGTACATATTGCACATGTAAAACTTAGCAAAGTTTCAAGTCTGAATCCCAAACACCTCATGAACCATGCATGCAGCTGCCCTAAAAAGGCTTAATACCAAACACAAGTCAGAGGTCTGAAACCCAGCAAGTGTGGTCTTGGAATCAGAAACACACCATGGAGGCACATGTCAACTCTACATAGTAGCCTATTGACAAGGAAAATGGGATTCTTCAGTGTTTTAGAAGAAACTAAACTTTTTCTGTTTTCTCAAATAAAAGCTTGGGCCAAAAGTGTTCACCGATCTTCACTCAGTGATTTTGTAGTACTATCCCCACAGGGAGGAACGTCCTGGCAGTTCAACAGTCCACGTGACAGGGAAAATGAAGTTTGGCTTGCAAACATCCCTGCTCACACTCTGCTTTATATGCAGGAATGGTCACGCTGGATTTTGGGATAAAGAGGTTTGGATTAGAGGCTTTTTTTTTCCCAACTTCATTCCTGCCTCTGCTCCCTGGACGGGAGGCTTCTCTTCTCCCTTTCAAATATAACTGCTATGATGGGTAGTCCTGACTCCTCCGCCGCCGTTTAGTGCCCATTTCACCATTCATGCTGGTCCTCACGGTCTCATCGTGCCTCCTCTTCCCCCTCCCAGTCTGTTCATAAGAAACAGAATTTCAGCACAAATGGGGACAAAACCACTGATTCTGAGGGCAAGACTGATCTTTGAATCATTTACTCTACATGCATTTGTCCATTTCATGAGGGTTTGTATGGTAACTGAAATTAGTTGAATAAATATTGATTGAAAATAAATAATTTTGTTACCTATCTAACAAATGCAATTGCATTCTTTTCTCTCTGTTTTTTGTACACTCATATTTTACTGTTTTCAACATAGATATGACTCATCATTAGTGGATGAGAAAAATAGCCTCACCACTAGAGGTCAGTATAACACTGATCAAGTACATGTACTATTTTGCAGGACAGTTTACTATCAGAAACTAACTAAATCCTTCAAATAAAAAAACAAATCAATCAGGTGCTTCTTTAAAAGGCTATAAATAGATATACTATATTAACCACGTGTGTGTGTGGATTTGCGTGTTGAGAATCAAGTCTTGGCACAAATCATATCAGTTTTGTGTTATTCTTCAATGTTGTCAACTATGAATATTACATTTGTGTAATGTATAATGAAATGGTTAAAGTTAATAAGCGACATAGAAAGAAAAGAAACAAAAGAAGAAGACAAAAACAAGCAAAGGGTGACTGCTTGACTATATTTAGCCAAGAATAAAGAGTTTACAGACCTTGGTGTCCCTCTCTGCAAATTTCTGGAACATGTTGGCGTAGGTCTTTTTGTCCTGTTCATGATGTTCCTTAATCCTACTCTGGCAGATGGAAATCTGAGCACGAGCGGCTCGATTTGAGGGGTTGATTTCCAGCACTCTCTGAAAGTCTGCCATGGCCAGGCTGAACTCGTTGCGGAGGAGCCGTGCTTCTCCTCGGCGATACAGAGCCTTCTCGTTGCCGTCATCAATCTCAATTACCTTAAACAAACACACGTATAAGCACAAGGAAACAGTATAGTACAGTAGCAGTTACACATACTTTTTAAACCAAACATTCATCGGCAGTGATACGGACTATCATCACCGTCACGCAGCTCACCTTGTTGCAGTTTTCTATGACTTGTGAGAACTCTTCCAGCCGCAGGAAACACAACGCCAGATTGAGGTGGGATGTCAAAACATAGTCATTTGTCTTCTTCTGTTGCTCTATCCCATTACCACACTCCATCTCCAACCAGGAAATGATGCGCTGGTACTGGATGATTGCCTGATGGTACCGTCCTGCCTAATAATGACATATGATCACAAATTGTGAAGATACGAACAAGAAAAAAAAAAAACTGGGATAAAAAAACAGCAAAAATTTTTTTTAATAATGAATACCTTAAAATAATGATTCCCTTTATCTTTCACTGAACCCGCCAAATCCAGCTTTTCACTCAAGTCCATTTCCCAGGATTCTTTAGCCTTGTGAACACAGGTAAAAATCAATGAGTAAATATTGCTTGAAAACTTTTTTTTCTATTAGTGGTTAGTCAGATAAAATCAAAACTCAAAATAAACTTGATTTATCTTAAATAGATAACCAAGCCAAAAATACTTATTAACTTATCTAATATAATATAATGGGGAAAAAAGGTCATTTTATTCATTAAACTGAAGAAGAATAAACTGTCACTTACCCTTTTAAAGTCTTTCAGGGTGACTTCATATATAATCTCTTTATCAGGCCCAATTTTGAACTCAGGTTTACCTTCGCTTCCAAAGCCATACCTGTAAATCCACAAAACTGTCCGTGAAACTAACAAAAAATTAGAAACATCAAAGAAACATTTAATATTTCATTTGAAGTCATCATATCATGACAGCAGTAAGCAACTGAATCTGCCTGTGACCTCATAAGAAATCCTTGGATGTTGGACTTGTGAAAGGGAGCCTGCTTCCTCTTTTTGTGGGACATGGTGGTTAATCTGTGGAAATTATTGTATGACACCATTGCCCAGCTGGTTCACATAACGTTATATTCATTTTGCATCCAAAGATTTAAATCAGGAAATATGTTGTATGTTCACTTCAATCTGTGTTCCCTGCAAACGGGGAGGATTGTTACTAAACATAAAAGCCGATGTAGCTCAGTTGAATGTGCATTGCAGATATGGCATGGTGTGCTGGGATGGAGTAGTAAGTATTAACCTTATATGGCAAAATAAAGAAAATAAATTTGGGGACTTTAGTTGAGCCTCTCGGGGGAGGGGGGGCGTAAGGAGCTACAAGTGTTAGAATGGGGAGCTATGATGAAACAGAAACAAGTAGTTCCAGTCTTGTGATGAATGTAGATTTTTATAACCAGTCAGAGAAACACTTGTTCCATGTCTTCTTTTTGTTCGTCTTTGAGATTTGTTCCAGTGTTATTTGACTATTTGCTGGCATCTTCTCAAGGTTCTAAACTGTTAGTGTGCAGTGAATTCCTGGTACTTATCACCAGTAGCCTACTTTGTAATGCTTTTGCCTGAAGTGATTGAAGGGGAGGGCCAGTGTGGGCAGGGTTGAGGGGACTGATATTATGTGGTTTGAGAAAGTACATTGTGTGCCTTCTGTCTCTATAATTTGTCTGAATTTCTATTTATTTTATCTCAAGCTAAATGAATGGTAAGTAGTATTTGCAGTGGCACTGCACATTAAGGCGCAACTGGTAAGAAAAAGCTGCATGCTCTCCTTGCTATGTTTTATAAGCATGATTCATTTTAAGCTCATAGTGGAATGTTTTGTGTGGTTTGGGGGGGCAGGTGTTGGCTGGTCTGCAACATGCTTAGGTTGGTTGCAAGTCTCTAGGCAGGACGCACATTTTCCCAGCCAAACATTGCATTGTTGCAAGATGAGCAACAACGCATGTATGATTAATTATAGCAGCAGCTTGGTAAATATCAGACTAAAAAAAACAAAATCTAAATCATAATCATCTCTCAGGAATCCAACATTGACTTATACAGAAATCCCACACACAGAATGATTCACTGTAAGGACATGGACACAGTAAACACACATTACACACATACATTTCAAGAATTGTAAGTAACTTACTTTGGTTTTAAGTAAAGTAAACAGCACTCTCCTCTTTGCATTTTGTCCATAGCTCGGTCCACTCCCAGGGGAATGCCTTTGTCTTCACCTTGACCAACAATAAAGCTGACATCCCTGCGGTCAAACAATCGGTCAGCACAGCGTCCCTCCAGGTGCACTGTAGGACACATGACACAGTTCACTTTCTGATCTTATCATTTCATCTTATAGGTATTTGTCAGGCGGGCGTCATTTCACTAATGATCTGTGAAAGAAATGATGTTGCTACCATCAACAGTTGCTCCATCGTTGGGATTACTGTAACCTTCCCCTTTGACCTTTGTTCTTCTGACAATGCCACCATCATTTGTGAGAAGTTCTCCTTCAAAGCTGAGCAACTCCATCTGTGTTGGGGTAAAAAAAAATGTATCATTGTTCCTCACAAATAACAGACATAAGGCAGAATACAAGTTATCAATCATGTTACTAAAAACTTTATGGTTTCTTGTGCAAGTTCTTTTAAATTGAGTGATTTTTTTTTTTTTTTTTTGGGGGGGGGGGGGGCTAAGTGTTCCTTGAGGTACACAATCATCCCACAATTGCCTTCTGATAATGCCTCACAAAGAAAAATGTGTAATTTTAATTACACAAAGATCAACTGTTTTCATACTTAGAGTGGGAATGAGACAAGTTTGCACAAAATGCACAGTAAATGTATCTGATCATCATCGTAACAATAAACCAGAAGTGAAATAAAACACAGGATCTATCATTAAACAAGAGCACTGTTGCTGTTTACAACAATACATTCTCCTATGAGAATTTATTTAATTCATATTTCATATGACAACAATTTATGTCTATGTCATGATTTATTATTGGTTTATGTACAGGCCATCACATTTGGATTGCAAATGCAAGATTGTTAATGACAGACGCCAACATTCATTTTAATGTTTGCTTGTGTGGCATGTGCTGACACATCCCCTATGAAGTCAACGCCTCAGTAGAAAGCACACACAGCTCATTATTGAAACCCAGAAAAAATCCCTTTTTTTTCAATAAGAACTGTTTACAGATGATTTATAAAACAAAGCAATAACCCTTTTAATATTTCTAATTACAGAGGACAAAGTGAACATCTGAGCCCAACACAGCTCTAAACCGACTCAGTCAATGCTGGTCATGTGACTGAAGCGAAATCAGCAAAGAGAGACATGAGGTATGTTTCTAAACTACAGAGCGGTACATGGTAAACATACATGACAGCACCGACACGGCACACCTACCTCAAACATTACTGAGGTGCTGGGAGGAATTTTGCCACTATTCCCAGAAGATCCATAAGCATACTCAGGCTTACAGAGTAGCGTGCACACCTCTCCTCTTTGCATGGTCAACACACCGACGTCCCAGGCCTTGAGAACTTGTCCTGTGAGAAGGCAGTTATGATTAGCTCATTCATTACTCCAACTTTAATAAGTACATAACAACAATGCCAATAAATTTACATTTAAAAGCAAAGTTCAGTGTTGGTAAAGGCAGTTACATGAGCCACTCCAGGCTGAGAATTTGTTTGTGGGATATGAAGTTGTTGTCAGAGGACATTAGCCTAGATTCACAAAAAACTAGCAATAGTTAGTGGATGCAAAAATACAGTCAAATCTGGCTCCAGAGATCCTAAAAAGTCCACAGTTTTTTCCAAATTAAAAACACAAGGCTTCTAACTCATAGTCCAAACACAGCATACAGAGGCTACATCAACTCTATAGTATATGTTAGCGAGTCCCATGTGTTCTGATTTTATTTCATTATGACTTTTCTGTCTCCATACAAGATGTTACCTAAAGTTAAATGACTGCTGGCTGTTTGGTCAAAGCTTCAAATGTAATGAGCAGGCTTGAGAGTAGTCTAAACATCAGTCATCATTTACCCAAAAAGTAAATTGGTAAGAAGCAATAAATAAATAAACCAAAAGGAATATATTCATTTTGGTTTAAGGCAGGTAATCCAAAATCATAGTCCCAAAAAACAGGGTGAGGCAGGAATACACTCAGCTAGGCAGCAAACAATGATGAAGATCTTGCACTGCGCAAGAAAAAAAGCATATAAAAATTAAGAGTTGTATTTAGAGTAGAAACCTGATGTGACTCAAATGTGAGTAGCGAAACTGAGTGAAATGAACAAAGGAAGCAAGAACTAGAAAATCAAAGTTATTCTACTCAGAAATATTAACAGACCAAGACATAACTCCAAAAAAAAAAAAACAAAGAAGATGAGCAACATCAAAAGCAAAGAATAACAAAACTCACTGTGATAACAGTGAGTTAACATAACAGTGATGCACATCGCTACCTACCTCTGCCCACACTGAAGCTAAAAGGCTCTCTGCGATCTCGACTGCAATCAAATTTCTTCCCAGTGAGCAGCTTTCCAGTGTAGTGGACGGTGACTTTGTCCCCAATCATTGGTCGATCCCCATTGAGCCCCTGACAGTTTACAATCTACAAGCAGAAAGAAAAGTTCCCAGTTGACAAAGAAATCTAAATGAAGCAGCAGTGAGATCTAAAGAGGAAGAATCTAAAAAAAAAAAAAGGAGAGAAAACAGAACATGCCTCATGGTGAAACAATGATCCTACTTGTGCATAAATGCCTCCAGCAAAAAGCTAAAAAACTGAGGCAATGACAATAAACACCTTAATAACTCCTTGGTCTTTATTTGGTGTTACATCAATGCCTTTTGCAGCAAACAGGCTTGTGGCTGATGGGCCATCCATGGACAGATCCTGATCAGTGGTCATTTCTGTGTCATGGGCATCACACAGTAACACTGTAAAAGATATAAACAAACACACAAGTCTGCATGTTAACAATCTGGGCACTGATAATTAAATGTCCTTGTGTCTCATGTTTTCACTTTGGAAACCTAAAACATAGAAAATGACATGATATAAATCAAATTTGTGGAGCACGACTGGAAAGTCACGATCTTGAATGAAAATGTAAAACAGGATCTTCACGGTTCATCCTTGAAATGCAACTTTCATATGCAACATTTTAGAACTTAGCAACTCTTTCAGGAGTTTTTGGTGGAAAAGTCTTATTCCCACTGATCGCAGCTGCATGATGAGTGCATCTGTAATTCACCATGTCTGAGCCCTTTCCAGAAAATACAACTGTTATCTGTGAAAAGACAGAAAAAAGCATTTTTCTTCACTCATTCAACTCAAAGACATAAAGTATGTCCTGTACTCGTAGTTTTCTTGCTCTTTGTCAAGTATTAAATTATACCTGAATGTTTTAAGCGACAGATATCTAAATCAAATCTGCAGTGTAGCTGAGCTGCATTCAAATAATCACGCTGTTCGATTTCTGTATTTCAGCATTAAAGCAGGCCTTTATCTGTGAACTTCATTAACACGGGGAAAGCACAGGCTCAACTGCCAAGATTACTTTGATGGTTTACTCAAATATTGGCTTCTTTCTGCTTTCTTCTAACATATTTGACTCTTTTAGACAAAAGAAATAAGGTTTGAGGGCCTTTGCTGTCACTACTTAAACTGTGTCATCACAGATGTTATAATTACAATGCTCTCTCTATCTGGAACATAAATAAAACAGATAAAAAGTTTAGGTTTCAAATACTTTGTTTATTTCAAATAAAGATATGAAACAGTGGGAAGCAGCATAAAAGCTATCTGTTGTTTACTGTAGATTTTATGTGTGATGTTAGATTTTGTTTCTGCACTTCATATGAACATATTCAAGCATGTAGATTTACAATCTTAACAAACATAGAGATAAACTGTACCTGGAGATTTACAGGCATATTTGAATGCTTGAGTGTTAGCTAGTAGCTAGAATCATCACAAGACTTATCACAACAACTTTGTTATTGACTTTGTACAATACTTAGTCATATTCTCAATATTTTTAGTTGACCATAACAATAACATCACTGATATGCTCCCAGGGAGAACGTCACCGACGCGATAACCAACATAATAGGAGAATAAATGCAGGGGTTTTGCCGACTCTTATACGGGGTTTTCATTTCTTTAATTAGACCTGTCATCTCAGCTGACTGAACTAGATCAAATATTCCAGGACTCTTCATATTCATTTCACATGGAAGTTTCCCCACAGACAGAGCTCAGGTATGTCCTCTACACACAAACAGAGTCTGACAACATCAGTAGGTCAACAGATCAACACACACACACAAAAGTTAAGGTGGGACAGTATAAATTCATGATAGGCTGACCATTGGAGGATGAAATATGAGCAGAGAATCTCCAGTTTAACAACATGTATGTGAGTAAATCCTTGAAATGTTTGAAAACAATCTTTCTTAAAGAAAAACTTAAAGATTTTCTTATTTCTCTACCGTGAGTAGTATAGTGAAATCATGGCAGGTAGAAGAATCTCAAAGCATAAAGGGAGTTTGCTCAGTTAGAGAGACGTACAGTATGGAGAGCCGTTATTCATCACTGGCAGATTTAACCAAGTGAGCAAAACATCTCTGTAGCAAACCTTTGTCGGGCACATGTACGTTCAAAAAAGCCACTTGAAACTTTGCTGTGCAAAAAAAGAAGCGTTTTGTAAATATCGTCGACTTTCTAGGCTCAGAGGTATCCAAGGACCATCACACAACAGATATTCTGCACTGTAAATTCTAATAAGTTGACTTTACTTAAAAAAAATATGCAAACTTTCTGCCTCAAAAAAATTAAGTAAACTCTAATTGGAGTGATTAAGTAGAATAAACTAAAATGGTTTAAGTTTGTAGAACTTTTCTGAACTTAATAAATTTGAGTAAGCTGTAAGTGGATGATGCTGGGGAGGAAACTTGATGGGATTTATTTCACAGAAATTAGATTCACACCATTTTCAATTTTATTTTCACCAACAACACGCTTTTAAGTTCATCTTACTTAAAGTAAATGATGAACTCAAAATTGTTCTTACAATGTAGCAAGAACTTAGTCCAGGTGGGTTTAAGCTACAACTATTGTCAGACCACACACATCTCTGTCACGGTGCAGCATCTGCTGGGTAGTAGATGTTCAATACAGGAATTAACAAACAAGTTGAGAGCAGTCACATGACACTACCAACATCATTTATAAATCCCTCATTTGTGAATAATCTCCAATTTATTGTTAAAAGAAGTGAACTGCATTGTGGGAAACCTGCTCCCTCCCCACCCCTAATTTCCCTTTACTCATTTTAATTAAGCTGTTTCAACTTAAGTAAATTAAGTTATCTAACATGTTGCCCTCCAAAGTTCTTACAACTTATTTAGAATAAGTATTACCAACAACTAAGTTAAAATTAAGTTCTGCCTACTAGATAGATTCTAGTAAAGCCAATATTACCATTTACAGTGTGGCTTTTTATCAAAGAAATTGTGTGTTCTCGACCGCAATAAGACTTGTTCTACAAATGGATTAGTCATTATTATTTTTTGTCTTTCAAACACGTGCTGCCTTCATGAAGACATCTTTCCCAGCGAATATAGAAATCTACAGTATATGCAAGAAGCAAATGCTAAATTTAATTCTGCACACTTATGTCTGAGGAAGACAAAGGTAGAGGAGCTGCTTTTTTTTTTTTCTTTTTCCTCTTTTAAGAAGATTTATTGTTGGAATGCAGTTTTTGGAATGATTTTCACATGACAAACTACGTCATATCGTGAGTTTATACTGTTTGTAATAAATCCCTGTTTTTTTTTTTCTTATTTTGCTTCTTTGCTTTTCTTTGCATTTTCCATGGTATAAACAATGTTTCAGTCTTGAAACTGAACTAACACTTTTTCATACTACAAAAATGCAGCACAAGTTCCTGAATGAAAATCGCAACAAAAACTGTGATAACAAATAAATGGCATTTGAAATTTGATGCGAAAGAAACCTTTTTACATCAAAAATGCTCAGTATGGAGCTTGACAGTCAGACCAAAGTACACTGCCAAAGTCTCACGCCTTCATGAGGCAAAAAGAATTTCAATACGAGCTTCGCCAGAGCAATAAAAACTGTAATAACATGTTCCCGCTTAAGATGCTAAATGTTGCCTCTTTCATCACAGTGGTACACACTGTCTATCTGCCCAGTTATACACTCAACCACCAGCCTGCCCTGGCACAATAATGTTGACACTGACTGAAGACAATTGAAAAAAAAAAAGCTACTTTTTTATGTTAAACATGTTGGCAAACACTATTAGGTGATTATAATCCACAGCAGCTGAGACATTAACACTTGCTCACATAGCATCAGATCACAGCTACCGTGGTCCATTTCTACTAAGGTTTGCACTTTTGGTCAAAGCTGTGAAGTCACACCAAAAAAATTCTTTTCGGATGAGACATTCCACGTCAGGAAAACCATCAAGTTTTTTTTTTGTTTTGTTTTTGCTTCGTCTTTTGGGTTTGGGGAGGTTCTTTTTTGTTTGTTTTTGCTTTTGAAAGTCTCCCAGTGCCGAAGAGCACTCCCTTTAAAAGCTTGATTAAATTTAGAAGTGCAACCTTTTGAGCCCAAACTGGCTCTGCATCAGGTACAAAGAGTTTTCAGAGTGAAATTAGGTTATTCTCTCTGAAGAAGAGCATTCCACTGTGTGGCGAAGCTATGCTCTAGACAAGAACCTGGACAAGAACTTTGTGTTTTCCACACTGACACACATGCCTGCACTGGAGACATGATATTTTGTATATATAGATAGATACACAGCTTTGAAGGCTTAAAAGCTTGAATGCATGATTTCTAAGCTGTTTGTTGCATGCGTTTGTTTTTGTGTTCATATTTATAAGTCAAGGTGTATAAATAAATATAAGATTGCTGTTGCATGGCAACTCCATAATCAAGTTTAGGCACAAAAGTGACCTTTCCCACTTTGTTTTGCCTCTAAAAACGCTTTATATTTCATATTTAACCCTTTACCAGGCAAACAACCATTTTTGACCGCTTCATTGGTTGTACAAAATGCCGCTGCATGCTACTCCATGAGATTATAGAACAACTGTACATGGAGTTCTCCTCAGTAAAGATCAGGCTACATTCCAAATATTTAATTGAGAATGGCTGAAAATACAAAAATGAAGAGACTGCGAGTACTGACCTCTCACAACTTAAGAATTTGTTAACAGTTCAGCAGGTGATATAGGAGTAATATCCTCCTATATCACAATACTTTAACACTCTTTTCCATAACTGAAATTTGAAATTTCCAAGTATTTCTGTAAGTGCCTGATAAGGGGTTAATTTGATGACTTGAGTCAAGGCTACAGGGCGTAGAGTGAGGGACAGGATGGGTAATGCAAAATGCTGATCAAAGAACAGTCTTGAGACCACTTACGATCACAGCAATGATCTAAACTTTGCTCAACATCAGGTTGCTTTAATAGAGAGGAATCCTAACTCTCATCCTTCCCGTCAGAGTTGCTTTTTTAGAAATATTTTCCATCAGCTGCCCTATCCAATCTGCCTTACATCCTAGATCCTGTGAATGTGCAGACAGAAAGATGTTTTGCCATGGTGACAAGCTACTTAAAGATCCAGTAAATAAATATATAAAGATGAGGCAACTGTCCTTGATTCAGTCACATGAGCCGGCAGAATCTTTTTGCATGTTGACGGAGAACTGTTTCTTAAAATCTGTAAACCACTCCATCTTCCATGAGTTTCAATCTGAAGGAGGCATAAAGACCTGTCTCGCAGCCATCAGATAACTCCATTTCTTCAGTTTCATGCTTCTCTCAAACGCTGAGTGTTTGTGAGCGAGTGCAGCACAAAATGTCCATCCATCAGTAGAAACACCTTGTCCCATGCCTTTTAAATTTCGAGGATTTCATTTTAGATGTAACTCACGCAAGTGTGTGTCTATATGTGTGTGTGTCTCTGAACACAATGTTCCTTCTATTCACAGTTCCCCGCTGGCAAAGCCTGACGGTGTTCACCAATCTAAGACCCCCTCACGTACACACCAGCTTCAGATTTTGGATAAAAACTCACCACTTTCAGACATATTTGGCACGCAGTCATTTTCCTGCTAAAACAAGATTTAAACTAGGATAAAAGCAGGTGGAGTGATATTCCAACCAGTTATTGTCATTAATCATTTCATATCGAAAAAGTTACTCATAGTATTAGTTTGATGTTTTTCTACTATCATTCCCTTTCTTGTATATATATTTAAAAAAAATGCAATTATGACTGAGAGGAGAAACGAAGTACAAGCAGTTACCACACAGACAAGATGGCATGTAGCCTTCATTTATACCATAACTAAGATACCCTGCAGAGGAATGCAGGAACAAAACACAATGAGGCAAAGACCACATCCACAGACGCACACAGTGTATCTGTACATTCTGTCTCACATCCGTACTCTGCTGCTGATTCATACCTGAACATGTGAGTACACTCTGTGCATGGTAAACCTATACACCGACATCCAAACTCAGTGACGGAGTCTTGTTTTTTGGTTTGTTTGTTTTTTTACCTGGCAGGGTGTTAAAATGATGCAGAAAAAACTTGCAAAGTAGCCTTTATTTTTTTTATTTTTTTTACAAATGCTGCCTCAACTGAAACTCATTGGGTTTTTTAGGCAGCTAAGTCAGGTGAAGCAATGCCATATCCCTTAACTTAAACTTTTTTAGGTGTTGGGTTACTAAAATTAGGTCACATTTTAATTACTCTGCTTTCACTGGACAAATAGATCCACATTGCATTAAAAACCTCCTTATTTTAGTCTGAAAGTTTGTCTTAACCATCTCAGAGGACCACCTCTGCCTGTTCCACCTGGTCTTAATCTGGTCAGATTTAGAGTTCCACACAAACTACAATTATGCCCTGAAATGTGCAGCTTGGTCCCAATGAATCAGCAACAAAATGAGGAATTGATGTCATAATTCTCAGAAACAGCCCTGCAACCTCTAATTTATGAAGATACACCTAAGCCGACTGGGATTCTGGATGTTCTCATCCGAGTCCTCTGGGACCCACAGCCAAGGACCACATTCAAACACACTTACAAACTCACACAGTATAAATATTATCATAGACACAGCTAGAACACGTGTACTTAATTCAAAATCCATTATATGACACTACTTTTCCCCCATTTTCTATCCATAATTAGGAAGTTTTTAAAGGCAGATCATTACTGTGCATAAGTGTCCATTTAAGTCAGGCAAGCGTGAACATGATAATAAGCGCTATAAAGCCAGTAAACGCGATGTCTTCATTAACTCCTTAAACAAATATTTCAGCAGCAGAATATATATAATAATAAAAAAAAGACTTACATTTCCTTGGTAACCGCTAACAAAAATTTCTTCCCCGAAACCGGCCGGTGAGCAGCTGAAATTCACTCGGCAGATTTTTAAAACGCTCCTCTTAATTCAAGCCTGCTCTTCTTATCTCATATCCAGCAGGGTACTAAGTGTTCTGCCCATGTGGTTATTAGGTAGCACTCTTTTTGTCTTTATCCCACCCCCCTCGTCTCTCAGCCCCGTCCTCACTGATGAACGTGCCGGTGTTGTAGCCACATGGAGCTCTGACTTCAAAATGACACAGTGGAGATACAGTAGAGAGGCAGAGAAACACACAGAATAAAAAAAAAGGAAAGAAAAAAGACACAGAGAAAGGGGGAGCAGAAAGGAGTAGAGTTGTGGGAGGGCGTTTAGTGTAAAATTAAGGGCAGGTCTTGGAAAGCAGCCACAAAGTAACACAATGTTCCGGCTGTACTGTAGCTGTACCGCTGCCGCTGCTGATGAGAACACTGTGTTCCAATAGACACCCTGACCTGTAACCCGTTCCGTGCCAGGCCGGGAACAGCCTGTTCCGCAGCAGGCTGTCCTCTCTGCTCAGCTGACAACACATATCAACAACAGAACTGTGTAATAGCTTGCCTGCCTGCCTCTACACACACACAGACCGAGAGGTGTAAGCACCGAAATAAAAGTACACCTCACTGCCCGATAAGGCGCGCGGTGAGACGGATTATCATTTCTAAGAGGGACGGTAAAAAAAAAAACACTCCGCCTTTTATCTTTGTTTGCCGGGCTTTTTTCCCTTATTCCTTTCGTAGTTAAAGTGATTGCTGAAGCCTAATGATTCCTAGATGTGCGTGTTGATGTTATGATATGTTTATTTTCCATTAGGCTTTTTGAATGATTTGTCGTAGCATTTTTTTTAGTCTACCAAGAGCTTAACAGTGGTGGTTCCAGCAGCTAACAAACATCCGAACTGTAATATCCAATACGGTAGCAACTGTAAGTCCCACTATTTTACACCTGATAAAAGCAGAAAACGTGACATGTTTGTGGCGTTTTAAAGGATTTCTATGCCTAAATTCGGATCAATGACATGCAAAGTAGAGTTCTGTTTTGTTTTGTTTTTTTTTCTCAGCTTTGAAACATCGTGCATTGTTGTTGGTTTTTTTTCCTGTTTTGCGAGATATGGGGGGGGGGGGGGGGTGGTAATAACTTGAATCATAGTTTTTTGTTGCAGCTGAAGCATTTGTGGCATTTAAATGCAGCACTGTAAAAGAATATAATAAAAATGTACCTATTACTGTAACTTTGTTAAAGCGCTCATTGGTATCACAAACACAAAGTCCTATAGGCCTGTTTCTATGTTTCTTAACCTTTATGGAGGCTTTAAACATCTTAAAGATCTTGCACAATAAACACGCAGAAACACCAATGATCAACCAATCAGCACAGGTGTTCTTGCGTTGCGGCTGCTGGAATCTACTTAAGCGTGTCTCTGTATTTTGAGTGTAGCTGAGGGTTACCCTCAAACACCATCACCCTATTCCACCCCATAGCATATGTCTGCACATATTTCTGCACATATTTTTTCACTCTAGTTACTGTAACCACGTAACATTAGTTCTGCTGAAGAAACACATCTTTAACATATGTTGCTACCTTTAATTCAGAAAACAAAAACTTATATTTAATGGCAGCTAAACTAGACTATTTATTTGGCACTTTATTAAGCCAGAAACAAAAGTGCTTATGGAGCAAAAGAAAACTTGGAACGACACAACAAAACTATAAAAATAAAACAGTTAAAAACAGATTTAAAGTTAAAATAGTATAGACAAGTTGCAAATGACAAGAAAACAGGTGTTTATGTTGGTTCCCATGGTAATGAATTGATGAGCTACCAATTACAATAAAATATATAAATTATACACACTATAATTTGAGTAATTTGTTATATAGCTACTGTATATATGTAGACTAATGTACTACTTTATAGAGGCAATTATAGCTAGCTACTTTTTTGCCCCTTTGCTTATTTACTTTATTAATAGGAAAAAATTAAATCAATCAATCAAACAATATTTTCTGACCTACATGCAAGTAAATTTAATTTTACTCGCATGATGCCAGGTAAATTTACTTCCAAAATATGCAAAGAAGTTAAATCTCCTTTACCAATTTTGTATAAGTTAGATTAACACATACAGTCATCCTCAAAATTATTCATATTGTCTCATTAAAGAAGGAAAAGATCAGCAGCACGTCAGTGAAATGAATTGAAACTGATAAAACTGACAAAACATTAAAGAAATCATGAAAATCATGACATTGATTTTGAATTGTAGTTCAACAGAAATATTAAAAGCAACAAACATATAATCAAAACAAGCAAACAAGAATGATGGGGCGCCTGAACTAAAAGTTTGTTAAACAATGCTTTTAAAGGCAATCAAGTGTTTTCTGTATTGAGACTTTTACACCTGTTGACAGGTATTTTGGTCCACTGTTTATGAGCAATGAGCTCTAATGTACTGTGGAACAGTTTGTTTGTTGTTGTTTTTTTTATTCTTTTCAACCACAATTCAAAAGCAATATTTTATTTCACTAAATTGTAATTTAGTAAATGTTTTATATATTGTTACATTTTTTAGTTTCTCGTTTTAATAACTATTATGAATTTAGCCTTTTCTTTAATAGGAGGGTATAAATAATTTTGAGGACAGCTGTAGTTATATCAGTTTTCATCATCTAATAATGATTATTTTGAAACAGGCCTTTAGTAATTTGCATATTTCTATGCTAATTATGTTAAGATTGTTTTAATTTGGGTTAAGCTTTTAGTACATGGCCTTTGCACCTGAAGCAAAGCATTATTACACTGTGGTAACCATGTTGGTGTTTGCTTAAGAATCTAAGTACTTATTACACATCTGATTACATAACCAAGTACAGATGGTTTAATGTCAGATTCTTTTTCATAAAGCTATGATGTTAAATGGTTCATGTTTTACGAATCAGTTTTTTTGTTTGTTTGTTTTTTGTTTTTACATTTTATGGAAAGTCAAATTTTAAACCTGTTTTGCATAACTTTTGCTACATCTTACCTGCATTTTCCCCATTAAAACCAGTTTAAGTAAAATCTTTTTGAAGAACCTCCTGGAGGGATGAAAAGTAGAAGTTTTTACCATAATGAAGAAAGTAGGATAGTTCCAAGTGTTAGGCTATTTAAAAAATTAAAGTTATGCATCAGAGCCAAGTGGAAATTTTTTGTAATTGTTAACTGAGAAGCTCAGACATTTGGATGCTATATGACACAATAATAGGTTAATACAGGATTCAAGTAAATATGTTGCTATAGTTTGATAATTGAAATCAAAATGCTTTTTGACAGTAGTTCCCAAACTTCTGCAGGGTCCCCCTTTACACCGACAACATTCAAAGTCAGAGTAACTTTAGTGTCCCAAAGAAATGAATTTGCAGCCACTATTACAAACAACACACAAACTTTTAAAATCATAGGCTCAACAAAATACATTTAGTAAAAAGACTAAAAAGATCCCATCCATTCATAAATCAATTACTCCAATAAGTCAAATAGACAATCAATCAATGGACTGCAGTGCAGCAGCTCATGATAGCAGACAGATTACCTTAACCAGATTTAATAAACTTTAATGAATAATGTCAGTCTGGTTACTTGAGTATTTGACAAGACAGGTGCTGCTTTAGTAAAACAATTTCATTTACAACAGTTGAGTAGTTTTATTGAAGTAATTAACAGACTTTTCTTTGTGTTCAGGATGAGGAATCCCCCAGTGGCGTTGTAACTTGTTTGGCTTCCTAATGTCAGATGCTGCTATTTTGAGGTCTACACACTGGGGTTCCTCTTCATTATCCCCCATTGTACTACTGAAAACCAGGGCAAGATGTGCCTTGATACTTTTTCTTGTCTTGCCTTTTTTTACTGTTCTTGTTTTTGGGATGTTGAAATGTGTGTTGTTGGTTCATCATCATTTGTCCGTTGGTACTTTCACAAATTTGTCTATGTTTTGCTAGAAGTGCATATGCATTTTATTTAGCCAAGCCATTTAAAAGTGTGAGATTAACCTGGCAAGGAAAGAATTGTGCCATTGTTTGACTTTCTCTGAAGTGTGAGTGAAGATAAGTAGATGTATGTTGAAGTTTTTGTTTACATGCTTTCTACTGTACGTGACAGCTATTTTGCTTTTTGCAGATATCAGTATTACAAAGCAATTGTTTATTAGGTCTAAAACTGAAATGTGAAGTATAAAGCACTCACTCTTGCCAACATTTAAGAACAAAATAAGTTTCATGGAAATTTTTTAAAAAGAAAGAAAAAAAGCAATGTAATAATTTCAGCCAGGAAAATCATTTCTATGTATTGTAGGTTATATGCAAAAAAATATCATAAGAGATTTCTTTTTTAACACATGAAAAATTCTTTCGTTTCTGTGAGTAAAAGTCAGTAAAGTTTTGGCTAATGACGTTGTATGTTCAGAGACTTAATTTCCCCCTCTTCATATTGATAAATTTCATTAAACCCTGCTATTGTGGCCTTCTATGAGGAGGATTTTGTGTAAGCTGGCTACAATGTTGGCATGTTTTAAAATGGCTCAGAATATCTCTTATGAACTCAGACTTGTACTAAAGCCAGGCATTTACATTTGGGGGGGGGGGGGGGGGGGGGGGGGTAGAGCAGCTGAAATTCCCACGAGAGTCATAAAAAAGTTTTATGGCTTTGCTTTTGTGCCTCTGTGGTCTGATGATACTGGTGTTAGTACATCAATGTACAATGTTTGAAATACAGCATGTTTTATGACTGTATCTTGTGTTGATGTTCATAATGGTTTTTAATAATAAAAAGAAATTAAAAACGTAAAAGTTTGGTATGGATTATTGTTCTCTGCGTGTTTCCCAAGACACCACGGATCTCTTCATGTGAGAGTGAGAGAAAACTCCATCTCAGATAGTTTATTGAGGGTTACTGGTGGGTAGATCCTACAATCAGAGGTAAGGAGGACACTGTCTGACCAGCTGGCAGACAGCAGGCAGTTATTGGAGAGAACATGATGATCCTGATAATTATAAAGGTGACATAACGCAAGTGAACCTGAGTCTGCAAACCCACAGGGATGTTGTCAACCAGCTGAGTAATCCTCTGAGCATCAGGTTATCAGTAGAAAGCAGGTTTCGTAGACACACACATACAGTCTTGTTTCAGGACATTTTATTCACATTCAGAAAAAAATAGTGCAGAAACAGATCGCGTGTTGTGATCTAGATAAACAACCACAACCTTCCCGCATTTGCCCACCCACCTGCCGCTATTAAAAATAAATACGCAGATAATTAAAAATGGAAATACAAAGTCAGTGCAGCTTAGCACAAACTCTGACAGTTTTGCCCAAATAATTAAACTTCCATGACATAGTAGCTTCATTGACACCTCTTCCTGCCTCATAGGAGGTCAGGTAAACGTCTCTGACCTGAGCTGAACTGAAATGGAAAAGATTTCTATAGAAACACATGGCTTGAGAAATGCCTTTCCTTCCTGAAACATCGTGAACATCTTGTTTCTGTTTTGGTTAAAGCACCAGGCTGGTAGGAAACAGGAAAATCAGATGGTTTACGATTAAATCAACTGTACATTATGTACATCATATAGACATTATATTATATCCATACACCTGTAAGGCATTATGCTTCTTACTGCTGCTTATTCAAGAGCGCCATTTCAATTAAAACACGTGTTTTCATTTTACTTATTTATTTATTTATTGAGAGGAGCCAAGAAACATTCAAGTTGCCTTATAATTGTTTGAAACATTTGCCAAATTTTGTACGAGGTACTAAAATCTGACAGGCAGTTGCAAGAATACCTCTGTCTGAATGAGCGTCTTGGTGTAACCAGAAGCACGCGGGTGAGTTCATTCAGGGATAGAGGCTGCACAGTCATCAGGAAGTGAAACAGAACAGAATGTGCTGTACTAATCTGATTGAAAAACACTGCCCTGAGTGGATGTATGAAAAAAAAAAGATGTTTCATTTAAACAGATTCAAGGAGAACCTATGGCAGCAGGAAGATATGCACTAAGAAAACAAACCGAGCCTGAAATCTTCATTTGGTGATATGAAAGGTAAAAGGTTGGGGATAATGTTGGAGAAGCTGCACACTGCTACTAAAATAAAGCTGAGCAACATAATGCTCTTTGTTTGTGTTCTAGGCGTCCCTGTTACGTACATGGGAGTAATCTCCGGAGTGATCCCTTTTATCCCTGAACTTTTGCCCCCTAAAGAAAGTATTTGTTACAACTGTCTGCCAAGGACTTAAAATAAATGACTGAGAAAATGCGGAACAGTAAATTCCGAGGGGAGGGGGCTGGGGGGGCAACTCTATTTATCATTTGAACTTGAAGCTTAAATGGCTGTATTATATTATGGACATGGTTTATTATTCATTTGTTTTACCCAGACAATTGGGATTGTGGGCTTAAGGGTAGATATCCTCTCATATAAAGACACATTTTAGTATTAGAAGTACCAAGTTAAAAGTAACTGAAATAAAGTAAAAAGGTCAACATTTCAAGAACAGTCAGAGAACCTCAAAGCTATCTTTACACACAACCATTTAGTCAATATATTTACATACTCCTACAATCAGATGAGCATCCAAACATATGTTTATATATTTGTTTAAAATATAATTTACAGTTCTGCTGATGCAAAAAGACCATTTTATTTTAAGCACCTTTTAACGCACCATCTCATATGGTGAATTTTGTGTGCTACTTTGCAATTGTTTTTCCTTTGCACTGTTGTGGGAGTTTGTTGTTTGTTGCCACAGCACTGGATGACTCTCAAACATGAAGGGTGCTTGCATAGATTGAAAAACTAAAAGATGTTTTGTCTGACACTTTGATAGTTTATACTCATGTCCTAAAAGAAAAAAAAATATTTTAACTGTATATTTAAACAATTTTGAAAGGGAGAAAAAGAATGTGCTTTGTTTGGACTCCTAGAGGACCTGAGTACTGGCTCACATTCTCTCGTGTTACGTAAATTGCTTGTACACTTTGAACAGATGAATCTGCCACAGAAGACAATACATCATATGTGTTTGGATTCTCAGCAGTAAAACCTATACTGTGTCTGCAATTCAGTTGCAGCATTTCCTATGAAGCAGGACATTTAAGACCGGCACTGCAGACTGTGGCTTCAGACTTGGGCTGTATTTTTGTTGTTGAAATGGTCGGAAAAAAAATTATCACCTTGAAAACAATGTAGGTGTCCATGTTCAGTTCGACATGACACATTTCCTTATTTCCTGTAACAATAGGTTATTTCCTCATCTTTTCCCCATCATCCTCTGTCTAATCATAGATTGTGGTACATCTTCACTTGTAACTGTCCTTTACAAGTTTGACTACCCGTGTAGTCTTGAGATATTAAGAAAGTGACAAATTGAATTCCAAATAAGTGAAGCACCTCTTTCCTGCACAGAGTGGGACTGGCCTCATACTATTACATTATCTGACATGAAAAACAGCTGTCAAATATTGTCAGCTGAAGCACAACAAATTTCTGGAGAGCTAATTTGAGTTTTTGTGGTTTATCTCATTTATCAGGCAGATAATATCACCGAGTGTATATTTATGCAAACAATATGTGACAGTTTTGATATGCAAACCAGAATAAAACAATGTCATTTACCATCAGTGGATTTAGAAAATGTGTGTGATAAAAAGTTATAATGTATTTAACAGTTGGATTATGCTCCAAAATCAACAACTGTTTCATCTGGAAGTTTATCATTGTTAAAACAGCTGATCTTTTTCTTTTTTTTTTGTCTTACATTTCATTTTCCGATGTGAGTAGTGAGGGGTTACGGTACATTCATGGTCAGAGGAGTACAAAACCTTCTGTTACACTCTTCTTCCCTTTTGTTGCACTTCTTCGTGAACTTATCTCTGGACAGGAAGTGTACATACAGCATTTACCCGCCCACCTGCACATTTTCAAGGGGTCGTTTGTGGTGACTTCTCTGGTTGAGCAATAACCCTGACTGTTGATTTACCAGTGTTCTTATGTAACTTCTAAATGGCAGGCAGCTGTTTTGCATGTTGTATCTTTTTAGGGTCAAACTGACGTAGTGTAGTCTGGATCTCTGATTGGAAACTGTTTTTGTTTGTTTTGTCTTTTAAAAAATCTCAAAGCTGTCAATGCATTTAATGCAGAAAAGGCTTGGTAGTAGACCTCTTCCCAGCCTTTTTCCCCCCTCTAAATATCTAGTTGATAACATCTGTAAAATCTCATATATTCAAACTTCTTGAAAATTAAGTTTAAACTGATGCATGAGCACTGGAAGACTGCTGCACTGGAGATCCTTTACTCTCCATACCAGTTTGAGATCTTGCTAACTTTAATATAAAAAATGTCATATTGTAACATCATAAATGACAATGTAATCAGCAAAACCTTCTCAAAGTATGAAAAATTGCCGAGACTTATGACACAAAAGTGGCAGTGAAGGTAGCTTTGCTAAATTTAAACTTAGATTTAAGCTGCTCATCCATAATGAGCAAACTTGAACTCAGTGAAACTGAAAGTCCCTGAGCGTTTTGAAAAGAGTGAGCAGCGCAATAGTTGTTGAATCTACTCAAAAGATCCTAAAGTGCAGCTCTACAGAATTTTCCACACGCTAACCACTGACTTTATCTGTTTCTTTCACGCTCTTAATCCATGATTCTTCGACAAACTAGCTCATGCTAGGCAACCTTTAAAAATGGCACCAGTTATTAATAGGTCACTTATCTATAAGTAACTCTGAATAGTGCTTCAGTTCAATATTTCCGCAAATGCACCACTTAAATTCTTCCTAAAAGATGATGATCTACATGAATTCGTTTATATTTGGAAAGAAAGATAGTACTTCTTAAAAGAAATAGTTCTGTGAAAATAGTTTCTTAGAAATCAAATTGGCATGTGTTCAGTTCTAAATATATGTCGATGCCGATCGCAGCTCTTATTTAAACAGTCCTCTCTGTTTATTTTCTGTTGTGTCTATGTTTCTGTTCAGCAACTTTGTTTTTATTAGAAGGGGGTTATATACTGTATATATTATATATACAACAGTAATGCAGGCACATTGCCTTTGGTGTCCTCAATATTAGTTTGACATAGTGGGAATATTTGAATGAGAGAGTAAAACATTGTGTTTTAATTACGCAGGAAAGTAAGTGCATCTTTGCACATTGAATTGTAAGAGCAAAAATCTCCCTCCTACAGACAGGGTTAGAGTGTTAACATGAAAAGCATCAATGAGAGAGCAGAAACATTAGTCAAAGGTAGTGGACAATATGTGCTATAGTGAGTTGCTATAAAAGACATGCTATAACAGAGTCAACATACAAAGTAACAGGGGTGTATTTACAGTAGATGGGTCAGTGTGACCCTTGCAGTTTAATGACACCAAAAGTTAAACTAATTTTTAAACTCCCTAATTCAGCTTTAATTGTATAAGAGCTCCATTTTTAAATCAATGTTATTTAAAGACATCATAGACAGTAAATGCTGAGCAGAATTTTAAAGATACTGTATCTACAAATATTTACAAATGCTCAGACACTCATACATTCAACATGGAGTTGATTTTCTAAAACTTTTAAAGGTACATTATGTAAGAATTACTGACATCTACTGGTAATGATGGCTATTTGAAATAAAAAATTTTTTTTTTTTTAATTAATTCATATTCCAAGTACTGTTGTGAATGTATGGTAGCTGTTAGTGGCCAAAATTCTCCCAGACATAAAGATGTTTTCATCTCTGTGTAGCTATGACTGTACTGTGAGTAACTATTTTTAATTTCTTTTAAGGCATTACTGATCCCAAACAGTCTCTAACTTCCATTAAACACAGCTAGTTTTAAAGTTCAGAGGTTCTTACTTTACATACATTGTTTTGTCTATTCAGGGACACCGTAGTAAAAATGGTGGGACAAATATGGCCATATAGCAGCCTCCACATGTGCACCTGCCAGCAAGTAGATATAAATGACTCATTCTAAGAAAATAAGCACATAACAGCTATTCTAGTGCAGTGATTACACATCAATAGAAACACAGTTTTGAATTATATATCACATTTTTCTGCCATTGACCTTTGATTTTTTGCATATTGTACCTTTAAATAATAATCTAATGAAACAAGCTGAAAGAATCCATTTATAAACCCATTTCTTGTAACTTGTGTTTAGCAGAACTGGACATGATAGTACAACACTGTGGAGTTTTTCTAATGAGCCTTTCATCTCTGAACAGTAGACGGCGGTGTATTCCTTTAACTTTGTTTTGCCGTCCACCTATGCAAGTAGAGAAGAAGAAAAGCATCCCTTCTTCCGCTGTGCTACTGATGCTAACAAGCTAACAGCCTGGGCCTCGTTGTGAAAGGGAGGTGAGAAACTGCTGCAAACATTTTGTGGAGTTATAGTTATAAAAGGTAAGCTGCTTTTTATTATTATTATTATTTTTTTTATTTTTTTTTAAGTATGTTGTATTGGCTTCTTCACGTTTCCCTTTGGGACATTTGCTAGTATACTTCGTGGTAAATATTCTCACGATCTCATGCTAACTTGGTTAGCAAATTCATTTTGTATGCACACAGATTTAATGTTAAGGGGTTGAAAAGCAATGCGACATTTATGATTGTTTGCCAGGTTTGGCCCCCCAAAAAGTGGGGTAGTAGTGAGTTTTATTCAGTTTTTAGTAGACCGTTCGATTATATGCTGGGTGAGACTTTGGATCCCATTCAATGAAGATGATACATGTTTGCATGAACATGTAGTCTTTCTGTTTCTCTTTTTAAAAAGCTCTGTCCTTTGGTTCTAACGGCATATATAGACTTATTTGAGCTGCTGTAAAAAGACCCTTAAAACCCAAGAAAGAGAGATACCTTTAGCAACTGGAATGAGATAAATCATTTTAAACAACTGTGCTCCTTTACACATTTTCCATTAGGATTGGAGGAGACAAGGGAATTTTTGCACTTTTATCACCTAAATCAAAGAGTAATCTGTTTGCTCTAAACACTCGGCATCTGTTTTTGTGATCAAACGTCCAATCAAGTAGCACTGTTAATGATGACATTCTTGAGACAGCACTGCTCACTGAAACTGCTTCATGAATTTGTATTTAGCCATTTTCCCACATGATACCAGAGATGTTTTTTTTCTTTAACAGTAAAGTCTGGACATTTTTTCAATTTTCCAATTATTTTTTCTTCATTTTGTTTATTTTTCTGCAGTTGCTGTTCTCCCAAGCAAATTACAGCAGCAGGCTTTTTGTGCTCTCCTGGCTGGAAATGCTAGGGAGAGGGTGCAGGCCAATGGAATGGTTGAGTGTAGTATTCAGAACATGGTGTAGGATGCAGAAATTGCTGTATTTTCTTTACATGTTTGGAAAATTGATGGGGGTTTTTGTTTTGTCGATGCATAACTATCCACAAGCCTGGAAATAGCTCGGGAACTAGTGTATTGAACAGCAGAAAGGACACATTCTCATCAGCATTCCTACTAGGGCTGGACGATTATGGAAAAAATTATAATCACGATTATTTTGATTGATATTGCAATCACGATTAATATACACGATTACTCATTGATTTTATAAAAAGTGTCTATTGAACCACATAACTCAACTTGAAATATGACTTTAAAAAAAATTAAACCGAAAAAAAATTAGAAACAAGTAAAGGAGTCAGATAAGAATACTATTCAATATAATAATTGCAATAAAAAATTAATACCAAGTCTACATACATTCATGTTCTATACTCCCTGCAGTTTGCTTCCTATAACTCCACCAGTCTGTTCACTTCAGGATTAATTGTTTTTCTTCGATTACAGTGATTTTGTGATTGTGAAAAGGCAAAATTGAAATCACGATTAAAATTCGATTAATTGTCCAGCCCTAATTCCTACTCATCTGCACAGGGGCAACTACTGGAGTGCACTGCTCCAGAATATTTGCTGGCCCTCTGATACATGCTCTCACCCATCTGGATGAAAAAATTGCAGTAAAAGCCAGAACAAAATGTTATGGGCATTTGCATCTGATATGCCACAACTTCAGAGTAGTGGCTGTATGATAGTAAAGGTAGAGTCCAGAGTTCCTCCCCGTTTCTGTTTGTAGTTAAACAACAGTATTCAAACTGAGTGCTCCCCTCGGTCTAATGGCCGCATCATTCTTCAGCCTATTCAGCTAGTGATGACCAAATGAATCTTTATGAAGCATTGGGGCTTTCCAGCCAATTGGTTCGGGAAAAGGTTCAGTACTCGAGGTTTCATTCATATTCCTCTTTAGTGACATCTAGTGTCCAAATGGGTCCACATCAGCCCAAACAAAAATGCACTCAAACCATCTCAGTCGTGTCCATGACCAGAAAATAAAGGATTTATCAATTAAGTTATCAGCATCCAACAATGTGGATCATCCGTGCCTTTAAGTTATTGACTTATAGTTTGACAATAAAATGTTGCAAAATAAGAAAGAAAGCACGGGTGGGATTCGAACCACAGCCTCTCGAGTAAAAGGGAAGCTTGCAAACCACTGTACTATGAAAACATAGTGAACACCGGAGTGCATGATCTATCTGACACAAAACGATGGTGTTCTGCCATGCCGTATCGTTTTGTATTTGGCACGAATTAACTGTTGTGATAGTGAGAATTACTTATGTATTGAGTGCAGTGCTTATGGAGCTCCACGTATGAGGTGATCTAGGGCTGAAATCTGTTTATTAAGGAATAGGAGCGTCCTCAGTGTTTGGTTTGGCGACTTAATAATCTTCAAATAATAGGCAGGTGCAGGCTAATGCACAAGTCCATGCGATTGTACAATCATGGAACAATATCAGACTCTGATCATTTAGTGTTCATCACACTACAGCGCTTCCTCAGTGTATCTGCTTCTCATACTGCACATATAGATATTTCAGGCTCATGTCGTGCACGTGTTGTAACCCTTCACCGTGATGGCATGGGTGGGTGTGCGCTCCATAAATTCATGTTTTGTACATGTGTGACCTCTTAACCACATTATTTCAGATGTAACCCTAGCGGCGCAAGACGATCGTGGGAACAAGTAAAGAACAGATACAAAAATATATAATCCAAACCAGTCAGTAATTAGATTCCATGTTGCCGCACTCTTTTGTATGAATTGAATTTCATTTAATATATGTGCAGCCCACAGGAAAAAAGCGGGTATTACAAAGACACGTTTTTGCATACGTTTTCAGCGTCGCCAACGGTGTGTATCAAACTACCAGTGTATGAATGAATGAATGAATGAATGGATGGATGACGTTTTACTGAGTGGGACCGTGAGCATAATTCGGCTTCAAAAATTAAGCTATTCCGCTACATCAGTACAGCACTAATTTTTTTTTTCACTCGAGGTGAGCTGTTGGTCTATATTAAAATTAATTTAATTAGTCTAACATTAATAAAACCTCAGTGTGATGCAGAGCATCTGTGGTGTTGTCTCTGCCCAGCTGCAATACGTTACATTTATGATGTACGGCTCTAACAGCTGAAATGAGTCCAGCAGAGGAAAACCTCCATCTTTCATATAAAATGTCATCTGGCAAATCAAAAGGGTTGTACAAACTCTGAATATTCTTTCTTTTTTTAAGAACTCCTTTCATGATCTGCGCACCAGTGTTGTCAGAATCTTCTAAAAATTGGAAGGCCATTTTCCAAGAGTGCTGATTGGTTAGGGGGTGGTGCTTTTATACTCGGAGATCTCTTATCCAGAACTTCACCTGGTCCGAACCAGGTTAGGTGTTCAGCATAAGTTTCTGGGGAGACATAACCCGATCAGAAGTGAACCAGCGTCAAAGGACGAAAAACCCAGGGTTAACCCTGAAGTTACCTCGATAAGAGAAAATCCGGCTTAGTCGTACAGGCCCCAGGTAGTTGCTAGTCTGTTTAGACAACAGGAAAAAAATAGTTTATTTCCATTACAACATTGTTTTTGTAAGAACAGCCCATTTGATTGGCCATTGACACACTCGGCACTAAAACTGTGACTGGAACATCACATCACTTCTTAAAATATCTGCAAACATATTAGATATTGCCATTAAGTCTATCTTTGGATTTGTATATTGCACAGGCTAATATTGTGCAGCCCAACCCCAGAGCACCTCTAACATACAGGGGTTAGACAATAAAACTGAAACACTTGGTTTTAGACCACAATCATTTATTAGTATGGTGTGGGGCCTCCTTTTGTGGCCAATACAGCGACAATTCGTCTTGGAAATTACATATACAAGTCCTGAACAGTGGTCAGAGGGATTTTAAGCCATACTTCTTGCAGGATAGTGGCCAGGTCACTACATGATGCTGGTGGAGAAAAATGTTTCTTGATTCGCTCCTCCAAAACTCCCCAAAGTGGCTCAATAATATTCAGATCTGGTGACTTTGCAGGCCATGGGAGATGTTCAACTTCACTTTCATGTTCATCAAACCAATCTTTCATCAGTCTTGCTGTGGGTATTTGTGCATTGTGATCCTGATACACTGCACCGCCTTCAGGATACAACGTTTGAACCTTTGGATGCACATGGTCCTCCAGAATGGTTCAGTAGTCCTTGGCCCATCTAGCACAAGTCCTGGGCCAAGCGAATGCCGTGATTTGGGCAGCTGTGGTTTTACGTTTTTTGGATACAATCCGGGTTAGCACCCGAACATCCCGTTCAGACAGCTTCCTCTTGCGTCCACAGTTAATCCTGTTGGATGTGGTTCGTCCTTCTTGGTGGTATGCTGACATTACCCTGGATACTGTGGCTCTTGATACATCACAAAGACTTGTCTTGGTCACAGATGCGCCAGCAAGACATGCACCAACAATTTGTCCTCTTTTGAACTCTGATACAATGTTGTATGCATTGCAATGTTTTGAGCAAAACTGTGCTTTTTACCTGCTAATTGAACCTTCACACTCTGCTCTTACTGGTGCAATGTGCAATTAATGAATATCTGCCACCACGCTGGTCTAATTTAGCCATGAAACCTCCCACACTAAAATGACAGGTGTTTCAGTTTCATTGTCTAACCCCTGTATATCAGCACTCTACTGCATATGTGACATATGCAGTAGATAATATCCTATGTGATAACTATGTTTTTATGTATGCCTTTCCTGCAGATTTTTTTGTAATGTAATTGAATTGATCGGAGTACAGTGCCCTGCAGTTCTTTCCAGTTTACATAAAGAAAAAATAAATGGGACAATATATTTAACTTGGAGTCTAGTATGTGAATAACGGCTTCTCACTGCCCTTCTTTTCTTTCAGGCAAAGGACTCTTACAAGAAGATTGTTGAAATGGGAGGTATGATATAACTTGTTATGATCCCAAGCAATAAGATGTTAAAAATACAGACCTTGTACTGTCCCAACAGCTAAATGTGTGTTTTAGTTAATAGATGCTAAAAAAAAAAAGAAGAAAAGGGGGAAAAAAAGAGAGATGGAGGGGGGGGGGGCAGATTTGTGGGCTTTTTTTTTTTTTTTTTTTTCTTCTCAGTCTTTGGGGGGGGGGATATGAATGGCGACTGCACTTTTGTTATGGATGCTGTTTTTTGTCCACTAGGCTACATACATTTCCGGAACAATCACTTGCTTATAAAATTTTGGGAAGCTTTTGGCAATTCTAAACAAATTTTCAGTATTAAACATTTAACAAATAGAGGCCCTTGGTTACAAAAAATGTTTTCAATGTTAATAGTCTGCTGCAAAGCATTGTTCATATCTGTTTTTCTGTCTTCTCAGACCCTGATTTTCATCGAGACTGTCCCCTTGACTGCAAGGTTTATGTTGGGAATCTAGGAAACAATGGAAATAAGACAGAGCTAGAAAGAGCTTTCGGGTACTATGGTCCTTTAAGAAGTGTTTGGGTTGCCAGGAATCCTCCAGGTTTTGCTTTTGTGGAGTTTGAAGATCCCAGAGATGCATCTGATGCTGTGCGAGAATTGGATGGCAGGTAACACCCATGAAACCAATTTTAGTTGTTTTTTATTGCTATTATTCATGTTACAACTTCTTTGTTCATTTTACTTTTAAACTTGATGATCTATGTCTAGAACCATGTGTGGTTGTCGAGTGCGTGTTGAGTTATCTACCGGAGAAAAGCGTTCTCGGAGCCGTGGTCCTCCTCCATCTTGGAGTAGACGCCCTCGGGATGATTATAGGCGCCGGAGTCCTCCAGTCAGACGCCGGTATGCATTTATATTTGACTACTACTTTTTTTTGTTATTATTTTACTGTTTTCAGAACAGTTTAATTTGTATTGTTCACTAAAAGCTCATTGTTACACTCACTATTATATACAAACTCTTTACTCTAGCAAAACCATTTTAGATTAAACTCCCATTATGGCTTAAATTACCTCAGATTTCAGACCTACTATATTTTGTCAAACCTTAGCCAAGATAGTCAAGTTTTTTTGTTTTTGTTTTTTTACCTTTTATCCCTATGACCTATATCCAGTTGTTGGCACTTAATAATGCCCCAGGCCACATTAGTGAACTTTTTTTTTTTCTTTTTCATTTTAAATTTGGCGTAATCTGTGGTCATATTCACAAAGGATCTTTTTTTTAAACCAGTGGCTCAAGCACAGATATCTAATATGGTGTTGCTAAAACAACCTGCATTTATTAAAAAAATTACAGGCACTTTTCAGAACCCCATTTGTTTTATATGTTGGGAATTGATGTACACATTAAAGGATAACATTCCCTTTTTTCAACCTGGAACTTATTTCTAGGAGTTTATACGTGCATTTACTCACCGGTAGAATTTCTGCTTCACTTTGACTCCTTTGAACGATATTTCGTTGAGTTTTCATCCGGCGTATATACATATAATGGGAGAGACGGGCACAATTAATGGGCCTCTATAGAAGCCATTATCTGCAGCAAAACTCCTTCATTTCACCAATATTTTAAGTAAAAATGAGTGAATGAGCGAGTACTATTGTTCTGTGAGTTCAGAATTTTGCAGATTATGGTTTGTTGTAGTCTGGGTAGCTAGCTGCTCTGTTCTCAGCTGTGTGGCATGCGTCAAGGGGCACGCGTTGCCAGTAGAGTGTGGAGAATGCCCCCAATAACTAATGGAGAGCTTAATCTGGACTCGCAGGACAGTAGTACTCGTTCATTAGTTCATTCTACTTAAAGTGTTGGTGAAAATAAGGGGTTTTGCTGCAGATAATGTCCAGTGCAACAGTTTGCTGAGTTGTGCAAACCATCATGCTTAGTGTTTCATATTGTGTAAAAGGATTATTGGGACTTTCCCAAATGTTTGATGGGAAAAGGTAAGTTACCAGAGGGTTTTAGCTGATGGTAAATGAGTATTTGTGGGTAAGGGTGTCCAGCTCTGGTCCTCGAGGGCCACAATCCTGCAGGTATTCTATGTCACCCTGCTCCAACGCACTTGATTTAAATTGAGTCTTGCAGAACTTCCCACAGCGTAGATTTGAATTGACCATCTCCTGTCCCTTGGAAAGACAGCTTTGATGGCTAGGTTGTAATAAGATTTATTTCTACTCCCCTCTGAAAAAAGTTCTCTTTTTTTTATTCGTCTTGTCAGGAATTCAAAACAAAGCATTACAGTTTTGTTTATTTGAGGTTGAAATTTTACCAGATTGCTATCCTTTATGTTGCACCTTTAACAGGGGAAAAACATTCTGTCTGGCAAGATGTTTCTACTACAGTACAAGTTTATGTAATTGGTGCCAACAACAATGCTGTCTCACTCTGAAATTAGATGACTTGAGCAGATCTGCAAAACGCTCGGTAACTTTTAGCCAAATAAAGGCAAATGCTGCAAGATCCTCCATCATTGCAGTTTTCACATTAGGGAACTTGTCCAACTTAGCTTTATGGCCCACCCCTGACAACTCGCAAAGCTCTCATCTGACCATGAAGTCAGATGGTAGACTGACGTGGTCAATCCAGACGAGCCGACTGTTTAGATGGATTTAATTTGAGTCAGGTGTTTTAATGGAGGTATAGAAAACCTGCAGGACAGCAGCACTCGATGACTGGATTTGAACACCCCTGCAAAAGTATTTCAAACTCTTGCCTCTCTGACTCATTACCTTGGTTTTATAAAGTACTCTTTGAAATACTTTCTTTTTAGAAGTTGCTCGACTTTAGGATTTTTTGTGAATATGACCTATGATTCCACATTGACTTGAGTGGTATAACTTTTTCATCGAAAGTTTTTTCCTCAAAATTTGAATTCAGTACTACTGGCAGTTTGTATTTAATTCTTATAAAGTTATCTGTAGAAACACCAAGCTCTACCTGAGCAATGCTGCTCTACATGGACTTTTAAAGAGGTTCCGTTAGAACTTCATCATTAACCAAAGACTTTCTTAGAATCACTTTCTGTAGGTGTAAATTCTGTTTTCTCTCTGAGTTCAGTTGCCATTTATTAATAAAACTGAACCCCATTGCAGAGTCACCACCAAGCTTCTCATCATCTGAGTCAGTCAACTAGTCTTCTTTCAGCATCATGTGACTGCTGACCAGCGAGCCCCAGTCAGCTTGGCTGGTGTTGTCACATGAACCAGGCGCACCGCCAGTCGTCAGGTTCCACCAACCTTTTGGTTCCTGAGCATGCAGTTCCCAGCATCCTCCTCCTACTTCCTCCGACCTTTACCCAACCGACAGCGGTCCACTTCACATTATCAACCAATCAGCATCTTAACTCTTTCAATTCTCCAAAAATCTACTGTATCAACGGGAACAGCTTACATCGCCCCTATTCCTCATCCCCCTCCCCCCAAAAAAGCCAGGAAAAATCTACAACCACCCCCTCCAACCAGCCACCAAGCATCTCCAACATTTGCATCATGTGGCAAATCCTCTCTGCAATTCGACTTCCCTCACCATCAGTCTGGCCTCCTTGCGTCATTTCTATCTTGCCCAAATCCCCCAAAATAGTAAGTTGCTTTTATCCTGCTCTTTGTAGTTTTTATAATTGCTCTGTCTTTCAAAGCTGCTTGAGGTTTCCCTCAGCAGTACAGTGCAGCACCACAGAAATCTGAAGCTCAAGGAGCTTAATCATCAATCTTAAAATTTCATGTAGAAAAACTCACTTGATTTTATGTTTTGATGTAACTTGTCAATGTCCATTTTCACGGCTCGACATTAAGCCAGCTCGAGTAGTATCCAGTGGATTAAAGTGAGCTTTATTTTCTAGTTTTTCATCTTTACACCCAACATATAAACTGCAAGTGCTACTTTTGTTTGATAACATGCTCCACATACAGTTTTATTTTTTGTTTGTTTTATGCCCCATCCCCCACCCCCAATCAAACTTTAATCATTAGCAGATCCACTGAAGAGAGCAAACTAATTCTGGAAAATGTTGTGTATGCATTTTTCCACCTGTGTTATTTAAAAGTAAAAACACAGGAGACAGAAGGTCTAAGAATACCTTTCAGGCTTGTCATCAAAAGACATAGCTTAATCTTAGTCTTAATGTCGAGCCCTGATTTTTCTGAAATCTGGCTTCATGGTTGGTGCTCATTGGACAAAGTTTCCTTTTAAAGAGTTGACGTTGTTGCAGTTCATGGATGCAGATGGTTCTTACCATTATCAAACAAGGAGGAGCGTGTAACCACGTTTCCACATGTAACACACACCTCTTAAGAATCATACTGCCAACAGTTTCATTACTGATTGGCTGTGTATGAATACTCTGTCCTAATTAGTTTTTAATTTTTCTTAACCTCACCACACCATAGATCACCAAGAAGGAGGAGCTTGAGCCGCAGTCGCAGCAGGTAAAATTAATTAAAGCTGTATTTCAACTATGCTTTAGTCTTGAATGAATTACCAGACTTTTTTTTTCCCCCTTTCCCCTTCAGGTCTCTTTCAAGAGATAGACGTAGATATCGATCTCTGTCTAGAGACAAGAACCGTAAGAGGTCAAGATCTTTCTCACGATCAAGAAGGTAATGTTTGATATTACCATATCATTTTTTTAAGACTCTATTTTGACATTATCAATATAATGTACTCACCAGTTGTTTTGTTTCGCAGTCGATCCAGGTCTAACGAACGGAAATGAAGATCCTGGGTAGTTCTGCTGGAACATGCTGCAGTTGTGAAAAGACACTGTTTTTCTTTTTTTAAGTCACTTTTTTATTTTATTTTTTAAGTTCAAGGCAGCCAAAGAGTGGCTAAGTTATACTTCTTTCTTGAAAGGAACAACAAAAGACTGACATGTTTACATTTGTCAGCTGTCATGGCAAGATTTTCCATTTCTCTTTTTTTTTTTTCTTTCTCAGAAATCTGTCTTGCCCTGCATGTTTTGCAAACTGAATACTGCGTTTAAACTGTAACTTAAAAAAAAAAAAACTGTTGAATTAAAGTCTTGTGTTTTTGTTCCGGTCTCTTATTCTTGGTTGAATCTGTTTCTGTCAATGGTTCACTGTAAGATGACAAAGTGGTGTATCTTTTTACCATTATAAATACAGGTTCTGTTATGTGCGAGCGATCTTAAATAATTCATCTGGTATGATGTACTTTACTCACTTCTTGTCACTTTGGCAAAAACAGTATTTACTTAGTACTTTGCTTGACAATTTGTGATAATGCAGCTTAACTTGTTCAATAAATGTTTTTTTCAGGTGACATGCCATTTTGCCTGCGCTTTTTTCTTTTCTTTTTTTTTTTTAACATGACAGTTGTCTATATTGGTAACATACCATTTTAGGCTAGTTACTTTGTGAAATTGAACTTAATACTGTTCAGGAAGTTATTGTATGGTGCCGTTCAAGGCTGCAAGTGTAACCCACACAGGAAGCACTCATGTTTGCAGTTAACACTCCCTCATATGTGAAATGCAACTCCTACTGGGCAGAAACTTACTTGACATTACGCAGCAGCTCGTGTTGTCAGACGACAGAGGTGCCTAGTTTAGATGGTAAGTGCATGTGATTATTTTGCATAAAGTTGCAGATAATTGTTACAACTATTAAAATTTTATTTTTCCCCTGAAGTTAGTTGCTACAGTTTAAAATGTATTTACTAACTACACCTTTCTTGTGTGACTTTGTAGTATGCTCTGGTGTCAAAATTATTCATTTGCAAAGTTTTTAGTTATTTGAAGTATTCTAGAGGTTTATAATAGTTTGCCCTTATTTACTTTTTGTCTGAGTAGTATTTGAATTTGATTTTGTAATTTATTGCATAACTTGATGTGTCATGCTGCAGGCGATAGACTAGAAGTTGTGTGTTGAAAGATGAGGGGAAAAACAGTCAGTGGTTCTTGTTAAATGTTACCAAACACAAGTGAAACTCTAAGGTTTATAACTGCAATACAACTCTCTTTACTTGAGGAAAGTGCCAAACCGTTAATTGTATTGTTTAATACTGACAGTTAAAACCTGAAGCCAACTTCACCAGAGGCCACAATGAGTAGACGAAAGCTGGGGTCTAGCCGAAAAAAATAAAGGAAAGCAGCTTGCGAAAGACCCAGAAACTGAGCCATACCTTGAAACCAGAGAAGATTTTGAGGAAGAGACCAGTGGGAATAAAACTCTTGAAACACAAGCAACACAACTTGAATTTCAGGATGAGTTAACTCAAGGCACTGAGCATGGAATGTCACAAATGCATGATAGCACCTTGTTTTCAGGCTCTTCACCTGAGTACTGTGACGTTAAGAATGCAGCTGTTAATCCAGAGGATGTGGAAAGTTTCATGTCAGAAACAGGCAGTCTGCAAACTTGTAAAATTGACAGCAAACTCAAAGAGACTGACACGTCTAACTCTCTAGAAAGAGAGGAAGTCAAAGAAAGTACCCCTGTTGATGGCCTCTCTGAGGCATTGGATTCAAGTATATCCCCATGTGCTTCAGTGGATCAGCAGCTAACGAATAACCAAGCAGCAAACTCTAGCATGCATGCTGCAGCAAAATCAGAGAGCAACAAGAGAGATGACACAGACTTGTTCAGACAAGATGGAAGTTTACAGGGCAACCACATGGCGAGTGAGTCACAGATCAGCTCAGTATTTTCAAAGTATATCAAACCAGAGACAACCACAGATAAAAGCAGCCCCAGTGAAAAAACTGTAGTTAAACACAACGTTGGGCAAGCTCTACTTTTATTACCAGAAGAGGAGTTGCCCACAATTGAGGAACTTGATGATTTTGCTCAGCATTCAGAGGATGGTGAAAATAAAGTGCATGACGAGGACCATGAACCAACACAAATGCAGGGGCTCATTTCAACTCCAGATGCCAAACAGGATATTTATCCAAAAGAGAGCGATTTCATGGCTGTAAACCAGAGAAATAAGGTCGATCATCTATATGTTCTGAAGCAAACAGGGAACAATACAGACACAGGGAAAACTGATGTGGGACAGATGTATGAGGGTGGAGTTCATGTGGAGGATGATGTAAAACAAAGTGTTGAACAAACTGTTCATCAAGAGAGAGATCTCTTTGAAGCTGAGAGGATTAATTCTTCCCCACAAACCCTGCCCTCAGAAACACGCGTCCATTTTGACTCCCAGCATCAGGACAGATCTTTGAAGGTGAATGAGCAAGCAGGCCATGGCTTTGGTCATATTGGGAATAAGAGGAAGTTCGGTTCTCGACGAAGCAATAAAGGAAAACAACATTTAAAAGAATCTGAAGAGGAAGTTTTAGAGCATGATGAAGATGATCAACCTCTTGAACAGGAAAACATAGTGGAACCAAGCACAACGAGCCAGGAAGAATTAAATCAACACACAGGACATGATATCATTTTGTCTGAATCACATGTCATTTCATTGACTGCGCCCAATCATTCTGTTGATGTTCAAAGCTCCTCACCAGAAAAGTACACTGTGACTGACCCAGAACACTTCATTCTTAAAAGTGAAAATCTTCCAGAAGATCAAAATGAAAGGGAAACAGAAATAAATGTTGATGTGTCCAGTAAATTAGAAGTCATGTCAGAAAAAGCAGATAAATCTGACACTCTTTACAGTGAAGACACCAGGAGGGTTCATTTTTCAGAGGATGTTGGGGAGGTGCAAGAAGTTCTGCAAACTAATAACTCCTCTGAAGCTGCGATAGATGATGCAAATCTTGAAATTTCTGGAAGTCTGATTAACCAATTTGAAGTCACCAACCAATCTGATCCCACAGAGGAAAGTACTGATGACTCTGCAACCAAACAGGAATTTTCAACTCTTGTTGTCAATCCGAATAACTTTGCTACAACAGAAATAATGTTGGAGGCTGTAGACCAGAGAAATAAGGATAATCCTGTGAATGATTTAAACCAAACATGCATCATCAACACAGAGTGTATAGAAACTACTGGGGGACAGAAGCATGAGGATGTGAAACACAATCCAGAGCAAAGCATTCAGCAATATGAAGATCGTGTCTTTGAGAGCCAGACAAGCAATATATTGCCTCAAACTCTGCCATTAGAATTGAATGCTCTCCCTGACTCCCAGTTTCAGGATAACTCTGTGAGCATGGATGAGCCAACTCACACTGGCTTCAGCCAGACTGGGAACAGTGGGACTTCTCATTCAGAGGATGTTGTGGAGAAAGTACAAGAACATGAGCTTAATCCAGCACAAATGCAAGAAATTGTACAAAGTGATTGCTCTCCTGCAACTTTGCCTGATGATGCCCCAGTGAATTTAGAAATTACTTCAGAGATCGTTACTGACCACGCTAAAATCAATAATGCTCACCAGTCTGAGTTCACAGAGAAAAGTACTGATGACTCTACAACCAAAGAGGCAGCTTCAAATCTTGAAGATGAACCCTATGAGTATTCTACAAAACAGGACATCTCAGAGGCATTAGACCTGAGAAATGAGGATTGGGAATTGTACAGTGACGATAAACCACAAATCAGTGATGTAGAAAATTCTGCACCAGGTCAGATGCATGGGTTCAAAGGTAGAGTTGAGGAGGATGTAGAACCAAATACTGATCAAATATTTCATCAGGAGGAGGGACCTCTGTGTGAAACAGAGGATATGAAACCTGTTGGCTACCAACCTCAGGATAGTTCTGAGATTGTAAGTGAAAACAGTCACACAGACTTCCACCACAGAAGCAACAGGAGAAAAATGGGATCTAGCCGTAGAAATAAAGGAAAGCATAAGCTCAAAGAGTCTATCATTGAAACATACCATAAAACTGGAAATGAATCTGATGCAAATTTAAGCAGCAATAAATCCAGTGAGGCAGTGTTAACAGTAGAGATGGCTGGCCAGGAAAAATCTGTGGAAATATTTCAAGAAGAAGAGGAAAAAACTGCTACTCAGACTGAAATGGTGAATTTTGACACTCTAGTTTATACTCCTGAGTTGCTACCTACTGATGTACAATCAACCTCCACAGAAGATCAAAGTGTGTTTGAAAAGTCACGTCACAGACAGATGCCTGATGAGGATTTTCCAATAACAGATACAGTGAGCGAGGAAATACTTGATTGTACAGAGCTCCTAAGACAGGATGGAAATTTGCAGAACTATTTGGTGTGTGAACAGCTTGCGCATCCTATCACACAAGAAATCCACTCAGAAAAAAGCAACAGTGGGGAATATGCAAAGGATGAATGTAGGATTGGGAAAGGATCACCAGAAGATGAGTTGCATACAAAAGAGGAACAACTGAATAAAGTCACAGAGGCTCGGCAGTCAGAGGATGCTGTGAAGAAAGAGCATGGACAGGAGATTGAGCCAACTAAAATGCAAGGCATGTCTCAAACTGATTACACAATTGACAAAAGCAGAGATGATACTGCAGCAGATGCTGAGTTTGCTATGAAAAGGGCCAGTGATACCAAACCACACATCAGCGATACAGAACGACTTGAAAATGAACTAGGTGATGTGTATGAGGTTCAAGGACCAGTAACAATGAATCTGAGTGTTGATGAAATAGGTCACCAGGTGAAGGAAGACCTCCTCTTTGAAACTGGAGACACTGAATCCTCTTTACAAAGCCTGCAACATGAAACACATTCTGTTTTGGATCATCAGTCTCAGCATAATGACACAAGTTTAAGCTGTGGTAGGAACAATGAAGCAGTGGGGTCAAGCCAGGAAAAACCAATGGAAATCAAGCTGGAAGGAATGGACAAATCTGACACTTTCCACACGGACAACACGGCTGTTCACGGCACACAGCTTGGTACAGTTGCTGGCATCAATGAGTTTACAACCTCAAGTCCTTCAGTGAAGCAGCAGCTCATCAAGTCAAATTCCGGGAAGCTGCCAGATGACAAACTTCCTTCTGTCTCCACTGCAAAAGAAATCACGGAACCAGATGAGGACACAGAAAAGTTAGGGCCATGTGGAAATTTAAAGGGCAATCATTTGTCAAGTGAAAATGTGGAGTTTTCCATCCCACCACAGAGAACCACAGAGAAAAGTTGCCAGAAAGACCAAACTGAAGTTGAAAGCAATGTTGAGCAAGAGACATTTTTATCACAAGAGAATTTTACTACAAATAGGACACAAGATGAACATTTTAACTTATCTAAAGCTGAAGAAGCTCTGCATTCAGAGGATGTTGTGACTAAAAAGAATGATGAGCATGTTAATCAGACACAAATGCATCAAATCATGATTACAGGGGAACAATCTACTCTGCAAACACTGCAGTCTGCTAGAGATCCGACTCCTTTGGAGACTCAAACTCAAGACAGTTGTCAGAGCTTTGAAGATGAAAGCTGCTTAGGTGTTAAACTAGCAGGAAACAGAAGGAAACTGGGGTCAAGCCGAAGGGATAAAACCAAACAGCAAGCCAAGATCAGTGAAGCAAACCAAGAATCTAAAGTGGGGGTTGTGGAAGATACAGAAATGTTAGCAGCAAGTACAACAAAGCAGGAAGAATTAGAAGATCTCATATCCGCTGAGAAAGTAAAGATCAGTTCTACCATGTCAGGAGATGAAAACATGGAAGAGCTGCTGAATGTTATTGACAACAGTGCTGTTACAACACCAGATATTAATCCAGGCACAGACAAAGGAGACTCTCTCAAATTCATTAAAGATCTTGATGAAAGACACACAACACTTGTGAAAGAGCCTGATAACTTAAGTGAGCTGACAGGACATGACACAGTTAACTTGATGCAATCACCACAAGTCTGTGCTGGGAAAGATGAGTCAGATGTACAGAGTATCTCGTATCATGATGACATTATCAGCCCCGGGTCAGGCATTTTGCATGTTCTTGATCAAGAAGCAGCCTTTCAGTGCCAAAACACAGAAGTTTCATCTTGTGACAAAGACTCACAGGGACAAGAAGTCCACTTGCAACAGACAGATAATGTGACAGAAACAGTGAGGTGTGTCACAATAACGGACTGCTATACAGAAGTGGAGAGCTCAATGGATGCACAAGGTCCCGAACAGGATGAAGCAGGAGAAAAACATGTCCATGCAGTCCAGGAAATGGATACTTCACAAGAGTCAGCTGTGGGCATGTCTGACGAAAGTGGAATTTCTACCCCAGAGGATGTACGTAACAGTCTACAAGAAAAACCTCAATCAGATGACAATGAAAATTTGCAAGTAAAATCCAAAGAAAAGAGGAGGAAGATGGGCTCTTCTCGCAAGATGCGATTCAACAGGAAACAAGAGGAAGATACAGACAGAAAAGAAAGAGACTTTGAAGAAGTGGAGGTCAGGGATCTGGACAAGTTGGAGGCTGTGGAGGAGTTTTCAATAACTGCAGAGGTATTGCAAAGTGAGCATGCCCAGCCATTACAGAGTACCTTAGAGCAAGAAAAACCTAAGGAAAAGAAAAATTTTCATCATGAGGAGCATAAGCAACAAAGCTGTACTTTTGACAAGCAGAGCAACAAGAGTAATGTGACACCAGCTTTCCTCTCTGAACAGTCCACCTCCATCAATCCAGCTGCATTGAAAATGGCTGCAGCTGATGAAAGGGATGAGGAGAGAAATGTAGATAAGAAAGCACAATTAGATGACTACACAAATACTGAGACACAGTTCACTTCTGTGGCCACTGAAACAAACAATAGCGCATCGAGTCAGCTGCTGCCCCCAGACACTGAGACAAACATTGGCATGAGTAAGCAAACACATGTGGAGAGTGTAAAGCCAGAAGTCCAAGATGCTGATGGACAAAAGCCAAGTAACTTGCATGAAGAAACTAAATTAAAAAATCTGGAAGTAAGGAGCACAAGTCCAGATTTAAATTCGCCCAATAGGAGAAGAAAATTGGGCTCCACTCGTAAGAGTCTCAGCTCACGAACCAGAAGAGAGGGCTTGAATCAAAAGCAGGAGTTGGAGAATAAACCAGCAGAGACTGCATCAACCGGTGAAAACATAATGGCCGAGCGTGACTCCAGAATTGAAGAAAAAGACCTCCAACTCCATGCAGAACATAAAGACAATGACTCTGAACAAAGAAAAGATAATGCATTTGAGGCCGCAGAAACCAGTCATGTTGGTGGATCTCTAACGAAACCACTGATTGAGAAAAGTGCTGAGGAAAGTCCAGTTTCTCAGAGTCAAGTAACAGAAACAGAAAATCGTCTGACTCCAGAAACAGAATTGACTCCATCCACCTCTCCCAAAAATGATGCTCAGTCAGAATTAGTGTCTGAAGGGAGGCGAAGAAAATTAGGATCGAACCGGAAGTCACGCCTGCATCAAAGCAACAAAACCCAAAGTGCAAGAGGGGCCAGAATGATGGATGCTCAAAATGAGAATGATGTCATAGAAGAAGATGCACACGAGGCAGCTGAAGAGCGCAGAGAAAAATCAACTGGTCTGGACAAAAGATCAGAGGTAAGCAGCAAAGCATCAACTTCTCACTCTCATATGAATCATCTTATCGTTGTTTTACATGGATTTCACGCATCTACTAAAGCATGCACATAATCAGCACAAAATTTACTTATACTGAAAAAGCAGAATATGCTGCTTCAGTCCTAATCAACAACTTCTAGATGATGCACCCCTTTTTAGTTGTTTGTTTAACTGCTGGAGTTTGTAAAGCCTTTGATTTTCACATCATATTTATAAATAGTTAATACTGAATCATGACTGGCTTCAAAACCATATGTGATGTAAGAAAACACATTTCAAAATCAGATTTTTACAGAGAAAGTCTTTTCACAATTATCATTAAATTTGAAAACATCAATCAAAATGTTTCTTCCCTCAAACATTAAACTGTTGGGAAAAGGAAGAAAAAAAAAGTGCTTGCTTCACTCTGTTTTCCTATTATGCACCTATGGCCTGACGTGAATGGTTGTTATTGGTCAGGTGAGTGTTCTTTCACACATCAGTCTCTGAGCTGTACTTCCTATCTTCATGAAACATCTTGCACTTTACTCACATGTTTGTTTCAAGAAAAAAATGACACAATGAACCAAAATGAGGAAGATGTGGTTGACACTACATGTTTCACATAGTGAAAAGGAGAACATGAGCACATTTTTGGCTTCTGTCAGAAACATGACATATACCACTTTAAAAGAAAGATCAGGTAATAATAACCCTCATAAAAACTAGATAAATTAGAGTAGCATGTTTTTTTTTAATTAAATGATGTGATATGAAATGGAAAGCAGTATTCTTTGATCTTAGCTTATGAATGGTAATTTTTTGTCTTTCCAGGTTGATGAAAGTGACGAAAAAGCATTGGGCTTCAGCGTCTCAAAGTCTGCAAGGTACGTCTGACATGCAGAGCTCATGAAACATCGAAAAGTGCTGACCTACCTGCTTGAGTGACTCAGAGAAGATTCATCTTTTTTATTTAAAAAAAAAAAATACAACTGTTTTCAGAGAAATTACAAATATATTGTAACTCAATTACTATATATGGTATCCCAAAAGTATGATAGTAAATCAGTTTTTCATCTTTCTCTGACTAAGTCAGGTTTACCACCACATACTTGACAAATTAAGACATTTTGACACTTTAATCAAGTGTCTTATTTTTTCACATACATAATAAGAACCATATACTGTATGACACAAGGTACAAACAAGAATAGCAAGTCAACACATTTTTCTGCCACTTGTTCAATTCAGGGTCTCAGGGGTTGCTGGAGCCTATCCCAGCTATTATCAGGCAAGAGGCAGGATACACCCTGGACAGATCGCCAGTTTGTCACAGGGCCAACATAGAGACACAGACAACTTTGCACACTTACATTCCCTTCTAGAGGCAATTTCGAGTAACTAATTAACCTAACATGCATGTCTTTGGACGGTGGAAGGAAGCCGGAGTACCTGGAAAGAGCCCATGCATATACGGGGAGCATGCAAACTCCTCACAGAAAGGACAGTATTGGAACTGTTTTTGTCACTTCCTGAAAAGTAACCATTTTGGACATAGGAGGTTTGCACCCGACAGCAACGATACAGTATGTAAGAAGCAACAAACAGAACAGTGAACATGGGGAATGTCGGACTTAACAAACTGACACAAAGCACCCTGCACAAAAAACACCCCGAATAAACAATTGAACAAATAAATAAAATTTAAACTGAAATAGACTCAATGAAGAAAAATGAATAAATAGATAAATAAATTCAAATAAATAAATGAATGAGCATATACGCATCTACATAAATGTACACATACAGTATATGCATACATACATACATGCATACATACATACATGTACTGTATACATATACAGTCATCCTCAAAATTATTCATACCCTCCAAGGCTAAATTCAATACAGTAATTCAAATAACATGAAATAACTCATTTTGAATTAAAAAAAATTACAAAATTATAATTTTGTGAAATAAAATATTGCTTTTGAACTGTAGTTGGAAATAAAAAAAATTTAATAAAATAAACTGTCCCAGACACATGAGCACCTTTTCCATGAAAATACCTGTTGACAGGTGTAGAAGTCTTTTTGAACATTAGAAAAAACACTGGATAGTAATTGGCTCAAATGTTGTTCAACAAAATTTTAGCTTCGGAGCACCATCATGCTAGTTTACTTGTTTTATTTTTTGTGTGCTTGTTATTAAGATTTCTTTTACACCACATTTCAAAATCAGTGTCATAATTTTCTTAGATTTTTTATTTATTATTGCTTTTATCAATTTCATATTATTTCACTGAAAGCTGATTTTTTTCCTTCTTTAATTTGAGGGTATGGATAATTTTGAGGACAACTGTACTTATACATGCATACACACACAAATTTTCCATAATATTTTTTTTTTTTTTTTTTTTTTTACAAAAAAAGTGTGAGTGTGTGTGTGTGTGTGTGGGTGTGTGTGTGTGTGTGTGTGTGTGGGGGGGGGGGGGTATAATGTCAAAAAATATTGAAAATATTGTGCATGAAAGGCTCACAGGGACTGAACTTCAGAGGATACTGGAAATAATAAATATGGGTTGAAGATATTTGCAGATCATTCTGTTTTTATTTGCATTTCATATGGCATCCCAACTTTTTTGGAATTGTGGTTGTCTATCCATACTGTGTGTTTACAGTATTTTATCTGATGATACATGAACATGAATTTCTATTCATTTCCTGATTTTTTTTTTTTTTTTCATTTTAAATAAATTCTGTCTGAAATTCAAAACATTTCAGAACTTCAGTGTAAGTAATTTGCTTTTGTGTCCCAGATGGCCTTAAGTATTTTTGTTTTTCCCACAGTGAGAAAACTCCAGTCCAATCTGAAATCAGCTTTGGTCAAGAGAGTCAAAGGGAGCTTTCTTTTGGTAAAGACTTATGCTTTCTTACAAGAACCAGCAGAGTTAATGTGCTTATATACCAAGAACAGTTAACATTAATATGTAACCACATGGTGCTTTCACTGTCATGTCCGCAGCTGATCCCAGAAAGACAGACCTCAGATCAAACTGTTACAATGTGGTCATGGTTGGAGACAGTTGTGTGGGAAAAACTTCCTTCATGAAAAGAGCTCAAAGTGGGAAGTTTTCCTTAGATCTACCAGCCTCTGTTGGTAAGATTCTGACTTTTACCTGAAGATCACTCGCTTAAATGTGTGATAATATGCAATTATGTCACCTAAATAATTCCTTGCAGGTCTTGATTCCTGCATGTGGACTGTGCTGGTGGAAGGGAAACCTGTAGTTCTGCAGTTATGGGATACTGCAGGTCAAGAAAGGTAAGCTCACCTTATTCATTGCTATTAGCTTCAAACAAGTGGTAATAAAGAGAATAAAACTTAAATCCTGAACTTAAAGACATCAAGGGAAGCAAATATACTCTTTGGATGGCAAAATGATCAATTTGCAGGGACTGGTGTCAGTGGGGAAGGCTGATTCAGATTCCTCTTTGGCAGTAGCTTTATGTTTGAGGCCTTAACATGCACAAAAGTTTACGTATCTGTCTTTAAATATATAATTTCAAACAAACAAAATACACTATCAGATGTTTAACTTCACATAGGGCAGTAGTGATGTCTGCAATGAGTAGGCTGAGTACTTGGTAATGGGTAATGAAGAAGGTCAGAGCCTGTCCCAGATACAGAGTGTTATTTTGTGGTTCAGTTTAACTTGAATCTTTTACCGCATGTGCTGATTGTCTTTATATTCCAGGACACAGCTGCAGTTTGTCTGTAGATGAACTTTGTTTCCCCAGTGGTTGGGGACAAGTTGTCTCTCTGTACCGAAGGTTTCTTCATGGTCCAATGTGAAGGCTGCTCCTGTTGTTCTTAACTTCGTGTACACCTCAACATTTAACCAAAATACATGATGTTGCTGACATAAGTAGATACAGCTGCAGCCTTCTAAACTGTGTTTTATAATGTCTGTTTAAGTGCTGAGAAGATTCCTTCAGGCGAGAATACAGATTGTTTCAGAACTGGTTTGGCCCATGTCTTTTGGCAGCACAGAGCCGTGCCCTCCTACTTTTCATACAGGGGACAGGTTCCTTGTTCTGGTGGAAAAACATGTTCTAATCCAAAATGGCCACACACAAACTTGGTCGGAGTCTAAATGTGTGGATTTATATTTCCAGCTTAAATAGGGCAGGAAATAAAAAAACAAAAGCCAGATTCCCTCTGACTACTCTCTCATCTATCTTCAAAGGTTTCGCAGCATCACAAGACAGATTTTCCACAAAGCTCATGCATTCCTCTTGATGTATGACATCACTTCCTCCCAGAGTTTTTCAGCAGTCAGCTACTGGGCAAACTCCATTCAGGTAAACACTCAGCTCGCTGTTTTGCAACACTGGACCAACTCTGATAAGCTTAATTATGTTCACCCCCTTCACTTTAGACAGCTGTTAAATCAAACTATACTGTTTTGTATTCAAAACCTAATACAAATTAATTCAAAATATCAAACAGAAATTTCTGTTTCAAGAATAATCTGGACTGTGATATAACAGCCAGTATTCTTTAAAAGTTCCAAACAATATAATTCCCAAATTACAAGTTGTTTTTATTCCATTTACATTTAAGTTTATCTTTTTTTTAACTTTGCGCAAAACCGTACAAATAACCTGCAAAACAACCATCCATCTACAGTATCAACGTGGGAAATCAGTCTTCATATGAGTCAAAGATGAAGCAGTCTCAACCAGTGCGTTAACCTGGATTGATACATCTGGCTTCTTTTCATGTTCCATAGTAATCTCAGCTGCTGTCATCAACTTACAGTTGTGTGAAAAAGTGTTTGCCCCCTTCCTAATTTCTTGCTTTTTTTGCATATTTGTCACGCTTAAATGTTTCAGATCATCAAACAAATTTAAATGCAAGACAAAGAAAACACAAGTAAACACAAAAAGCAATTTCTAAATGAAGATTTTTATTTTTAAGGGGGGAAAAATCCAAACCCACATGGCCCTGTGTGAGAAAGTGATTGCCCCCCTCAACCTAATAACTGGTTGGGCCACTATTAGCAGCAACAACTGCAATCAAGCATTTGCGATAACTGGAAATGAGTCTTCTGCAGCGCTGTGGAAGAATTTTGGCCAACTCATCTTTGAAGAATTGTTGTAATTCAGCCACATTGAAGGGTTTTCCAGCATGAACCGCCTTTTTAATAGCCTCGTGAGACTATCCTGATCTCGCGAGCTTTAGGTTTTCACTCGCAGATCAGTCTGGCTACTTTCCATTGAAGAGAATTTGGAGCAGTTCACCAAACGAACGGCCAATCAGCGTTGGCTTTGAGGCGGGTTGAGGTGTGACACAACGAGAAGCGACAGTTCAGTCTAAACAACATGGCGGCTTCAGCGGATGAAACTAGCATCAGCGTGGTTATCGCTCAAGTTTAATCAGAATTACAGAGTATTTCTTTACTGAAAGGAGAGCAAAACACTGCTCTGGAGGCTTTTCTCAAAGGAAAATGTGTTTTTGCTCATGTTTTTGTCGTCACTTTGTTAGTAGGTTGGATGCTTCGTTGATCTGATTAGTTGATTTGTCCCGTCTATCACCAACATAGGTGGTGATAGACTGATGCCTTATCCAATCAGCTAACCAGTATTTTCGCCCCTTCCCAAAACTACTCTAGCGGAGTCAGGTTACCTTTTTAAGGTCATGCCACAGCATCTCAATGAGATTTAGGTCAGGACTTTGACGAGGCTACTCCAAAGTCTTCATTTTGTTTTTCTTACGCCATTCAGAGGTGGACTTGCTGGTGTGTTTTGGATTATTGTCCTGCTGCAGAACCCAAGTGCGCTTCAGCTTGAGGTCACCAACAGATGGCCAGACATTGTCCATCAGGATTTTTGGTAGACAGCAGAATTCATGGTTCCATTTACCACAGCAAGTCTTCCAGGTCCTGAAGCAGCAAAACAGCCCCAGACCATCACACTATCACCACCATATTTTACTGTTGGTATGATGTTCCTTTTCTGAAATGTCATGTTACTTTTACGCCAGATGTAATGGGACCTACACCTTCCAAAAAGTTCAACTTTTGTCTCGTCAGTCCACAGAGTATTTTCCCAAAAGTATTGGGGATCATCAAGATGCTTTCTGGCAAAACTGAGACAAGTCTTTATGTTCTTTTTGCTCAGCAGTTGTTTTGGTCTTGGAACTCTGCCATGCAGGCCATTTTTGCCCAGTCTCTTTGGTGGAGTCATGAACACAGTGACCTTAATTTAGGCAAGTGAGGCCTGCAGTTCTTTGGATGTTGTTCTGGGGTCTTTTGTGGCCTCTTGGAGGAGTCGTCGCTGTGACTCTTGGGGTTATTTTGGTCGGCCTGCCACTACTGGAAAGGTTCACCACTGTCACCATTTGTGGATAATGGCTCTCACTGTGGTTCACTGGAGTCCCAAAGCTTTAGAAATGGCTTTGTAACCTTTTCCAGACTGATAGATCTCAATTACTTTGTTTCTCATTTTTTCCTGAATTTCTTTGGATCGCAGCATGATGTTTAGCTTTTGAGGATCTTTTGGTCTACTTAAATTCATCAGGCAGGTTCTATTTAAGTGATTTCTTGATTGAGAACAGGTGTGGCAGTAATCAGGCCACGGTGTGGCCAGAGAAATTGAACTCAGCTTTCCAAAGATGTGATAAACCACGGTCACTTTTTCACACAGGGCCATGGAGGTTTAGATTTTTTTCCCCCTGCAAATAAAAATCCTCACTAAAAAACTGCATTTTCTGTTTACTTGTGTTATCTTTGTCTCACATTTAAATTTGTTTGATGATCTGAAACATTTAAGTGTGAATAACATGCAAAAAAGTAAGAAATCAGGAAGGGGCATACACTTTTTCACACAACTGTAACATTAGAACAGAAAATTAACTCTTTGATGCTTTTGGTGTTTGTAATCTGAAAACTGACATAAAACCGAGGTCAAGGAAATGACTGAACCCCAAAAGTGACTCAGGACCTCTGCAACAATGGACGGTTTTCATAATTTATGCCTAATGTATGTCTAGAGACCAGTCTCTATTCTATTCCAATGGGCCTCCAAAGATTTCTGACCTTCAGCGGCAGTTGCGAGCCTGTGTGAGTGACGTATGCATAAATTACGAAAAGGGTCTATAGCCAGCCGTTTCCCCCTGCCTGTTTTCAGGTCTGCTGATGACATAGAGTGGCCTTTCCCAAACTGTGGGATCGTAACCCCAAAGGAGGCCCCAAAATAAACTTCAGAGTCACCAAACTAACATCTGTGAAATTAAAGCATAGAATTTTTAACACAGTAATGCAAAAACAACAAAGTTATTGCTCAAAATATAAAAAAATCTGAATTTGGTATCACAACGAGAGAAGCTGATTTTTGTTGCAGCAAAAATCACCACTTGAGCAAGATCCAAAGATGGGTCAAATGCAGAGCTGAATTTCCTAACTGGGATCAATAATGTAAAAATTTTATTATTATTATTATTATTATTATGTGTTCGTAGTGTTAATAGTAGCAGAAGTAGTAGTTATTATGGGCATGTAAGTGTTACAGCAATTAATCAAATCCACCGAAAACAACTTGATCCTCCTTATTTATGACATTTCTGATATTTTTTAAGTCTAGCATTTAAAATTGTTGTTGCTTGCTACTGCAACAGAAAAAAAGTTCCTTCTCCATTAGAACTTGTCCTCTAATCTTACTGTTTTGATGCCATTTTAATGCCACCACATCACAATTCAAAACATATGAATACTGAGTACGGTAAATATATTTGAGAGCGAATACATACATTTTTTTTTTGAGAGATTTATAGCAACTTAAAGCTAAATGTCTGTAAATGTTCATACTGCTCTGTGAAAACATGTAACCTGCCATTAAACCTTCAAATAATAGTCCAAATAACCCATGTTTTGCAGGAAGCTGCTGCAGAAAATGTGACTGTTTTACTTCTTGGTAACAAGAGTGATCATCCAGGACGACAGGTTAACACCGAACAGGGAGAGATTCTTGCTAAGGTATGAATTTGGTGCATCAAACCATCTCATCATCTTTTTGTAAGTGCATTTGATCCAGGATTTCCTCAGGGATTATCAGCCGTTTCTCTCCACAGGAATACAACTATGAGTTCCTGGAGTGCAGCGCTGCCACAGGTGAAAACGTTATCCAGGCTTTGGAAATCGTGGCCAGGTAGCACATGTGACTTTTTTCTTTTATTATTTCAGATCATCACATTGTAAACAAAGAAAAAAAAAAAGTTGTAATGATGCCTGCTGTGATATCAGCTGATTGTGTTTTTGCTTCATTTTTGGAAGGATGTTGAGTCAAAGAGCTGACTTCAGAGAGGAAGCCACGGTTTTACACAAAGAGCCAGCGCAGAAAAAAAGGTCAACATGTTGCTGAACAGATTTTTTGGTTTGTAACAAAAACAAGACAAGAGGTGACATCCGGCAAGCAGTGGACACACTGTACTGATCAGAATTGTGTTCCAAGAACTTGTATATAGAGTAACTACATTAAATAACTTTGTTAAATTTCCTTTTCACAATGACCTTTAGCTATTTAATTATTTCTTCCAAACCTGTACTAGAAGATTATTTGTTTAGACAAAATGAGTAGGTAATGCTTGTACTTTCATATTATTTCCATGCTTAAACGAGGCTTGTAAATGTCACTTTGTCAACTTTAGGCTGTATAAGTGCTTTGATTAAAACTTACTCATTAATATATGTTTATTCTTGCACATTAGTATAAGGGGAAGTAGGATTTTTTTTTTCTTTGCAGGATCCGAAATCCTTTTTCTCAACTTAATTTCAAATATAAAGCTTGAGATGTTGTCTTTGCAGTTCCTATTTGAAGTTGTAATAACAGACCTGATAGGAAATCATACATTTTAATACTCAAGCACTATGCTGAGTAAAACTCGTGTCTACTTCACAAAAATTCTCCATTACTGTGTTTGTGGTATTTTCAGTCTAAACAGATTACCTCTTTAGGTTATAGATAATTGTAGGGGTCTATTGCATGGGACAAGAGAGCATCTTTTTACTCCCTTGTGGCTCTTTAAAATGCAGTATTATTCACTTATACTATTAACTTTGTTCTGATTTTGCGTTTTTCATCTGTTTTAAATGACTAACATCAGCACTCACCCTTCCTGCAGCTGTTACAGTTGCCAGGTCAGTCATATTATCATAAATGCATTTCATGCCTCTATAATTAAATACAGGAGGAGTATAAGAGCTTGTGTCATTTTATTTTATTACATTATTGCATATTGTCCTAAAACTTCTGTTACTAAGTAACTCTACTGCACACTGTGTACCCAGAAACACAATCAAACAATAAAATTGTTCTGTCATGTCTCATGCTGAATAAACCTCCAGAACTACAATTTGTCTGCTTGCTTACTTAATTTGTGTCCTCAAGTGAGTTGTGTTTTTCCAGACTGACAAAGAAAACAGTGTTCCCAGTGGGACAACAAGTCCTACAGTGGTATGAAGAGCACGACAACAATGGCGCCACAGCACTAACCCCATAACATCCCACAGGAGGTTTTGCGGGAAACATAAACGCAAATGCAGAGACGGCATCCTCCAGCATCATCAGAGGTCACAGATAATTACACTGGATGTGAAGTTAGTGACCGGCACCAACCTCAGGGAAACATTTATCCACCGGTGAAAGTTTTTCCTGCCCTCAGTTATTCAGACTATTCTGAGAAACGCATCATGTAGAACATGAAGAACTTCTGGTGGAATATTCTTCCAGAGAAATCCAGTTTTCACTATAATTAGTTTTGAATTATGACGTTCTCTCTGGAAAATCTCTTAAGATGGTATGGGGAAATTAAAAACCTTTTAGATGAACTTAGGGAACAAGATCAGAGGAGGAATTCCATTTAGTAAACCAGCTGTTGGGAACATTTCTATTTTTAATCACCTATATATCACAGATGATCCAGTAATGCTCCCATATTCAGTCACAGCAAGGACTGGACAGGAACATTTAATGTAATGAGGCCAGGGAGTCTAAACATTGTGGACAGAGATGATCTGACGTCAATGGGGGGAAAAAATTATGACTTTTTGCCACTTGGGGGCGTATTTGCACATATAAAGTAGGTAGAGCAGATAAGGTTGATAGCTGAGTGATGACAGTTAAAACCATACATAGTCACGTCTGTCACTGATATTTTTATTATTTCTAAAAAAAAAAAGAAATTCAGATCAATACTGATTAAATAACATAACAGAAGGAACATTCATGGATGGAGATCAATTTAAATATTTAAGCAATCCATAATAGGATCGTTTGTGTCCTTTATAGAAACTTGCTCATATAAGCATCTCTGTACTGCAAATATCTTTTCCAACTTAGCTGAACTTTAAAAAGGAAACTAATGTTCAGGCTTATTCTGACAGTTTTCAGCAGCTGACTCAGGTGAGTTGCTTCTTTCAGCAACAAGTTATCCTCTTTCACCTTCTACCAACATTTTCTCATCAACTTTGTCGCGTTGTGCTGTCGTCATGCTTTCCTTGGATGCTTGCAATGCCCGATCCTCGATGGGTAGTTTGGAGCGTTTTCTTGTTTTTTTTGAGGAGTGGTATTGTTGGATGGCCTGCGTGACATCAGCAGCGGTCCAGTGGTGATGCGTGAGGGCATCCTGCAGGGTGAAATGCCCGTCTCTCGTGCGTCTCACTTGCTTGCACACAGCCGTGCTGCGCAGCTCAAGTCCTATCTCATGCACAACTTTACGCAAATATTTCTGAGTTTCGTTTAAGCACTGGACCTCTGTGAAAGCAAAATTCACAAGCATCAAACAGGATCAGCAATTTTTAAAAGTTACATGAGATGTTGCTTGTGCTAAGAGTGGTGCTTACCTAAAGTGAAGTTGGGAGGCTGGAAGTGAATGCAACGCAAGCCTGTTAAAATGGGAACAGATTTGCCATCTGGACCCAGTAAACCTTGCACAGCCATCTCATAGGCTTCCTGTGAGCTCATGTCTACATTGGAATACCTGAAAAAAAAAAAAAAAGAAAAAAAAAGTCATATCCACCTAAACTGTTGAATTATTTCGTTTTTTACTGTGCATGGTACAAAGTGAAAAATATATAGTGTGACAAGAGGAAAGTGATCATTACCTAATAAAATACCTGCTGTTATCCAAAATGATTGTGTTGTAAAAAGTAACAGTAAAATCAGTCGCTTACATTCTTAAGGCTTTTTGGTTGGCTCCCTCCAGCATTGCAATCACTCTCTCCAGCTTATCGTGAGTGATGTGATCTAGGAAACAAGATATTTCAGTACAATACGGTTACAGTTTTGTGAGGAATCAAATTTGTTAAGGATGTGTTTGATCAGAAAGTTGGAAATTAAAAGCATTGGAAAATATGAAGTCTTGACACATTAAAGGCAGAGAGGTTATATTACAGGAAAACTTATGGATGCCTAATGAATGTTTTAGCAAAAAGCAAGAAAAAAAACGAGGGTAAAATACCGTAAGTGGCCTTTTCCACAATTTGACCCTTGTCAGAGAAATCCTGCGTTGCCGTCCCAAATTCACATTCCAATGTATAATCCTAAAAAAATAAAGAAATATAAAAATGAAAATCTGCAAAAGACTAACATGTCTGGCGTGGACCCTGCCTATCACCTAGTAACAGCTGGGATAGGCTCTGGTTACCCCACAACCCTGGATTGGAATAAACTGTATAGAAAATGAATGGATAAATAAAACTACTAAATGTGAAATCATTAAATGTCTAGCTTAAAGTTTAAAACCAGCAGAAATCCAGAGTTACCCTTGTGACTCGTGTTCTGTAGAGATGATTGAGGAGTTTGTTTGCATTTCCGACAGCAAGAACTGCAGCATAGAAAAGACAATACTATGTCACAATTTAGTTATTATAGACAACACTTTCATTGCATAATCAAGAGTAAGAAATTTACCCAGAACACCAGAGGATGCAGCATCCAAGCGATGCCCTACTCCAACTCGAATATGATGGAATTCCGGTCCTGTCACTAAAACATGAAGGGAATGTCAATTTTGTTCGCTCAAATACAGCACACCAACCAGCTTTGATGTAGTCCAGTCATTTCGAATAGTATTTTGAGGGTGTGAGAGTTTATATGTAATGAGTGATATAATAGAGATGACAGGGGAAAGAAAACATGTTGAAAATTCAATGTAATGAGTACTTCTCGATCAGATGTTTATTTCTATCAATATTTTCATCCAATAATTCAGTAAAGAGACACAAATTAGGAATTGAAGTCCATGTTTGTGTAGAATAAAGGAAAAAATATGATGAACAGTGTTTTTAAATTGCTACATTATATACTTTGTGTATGAGGGTGTGCTTTATTTTGAGCATATTACCTATCTTAATATCTATAAATCGTTTTTATTGTTTTCGTTGCTTTATGTAAAGCACTTTGTGTTGCCTTTTGCATAAAAAGCACTTATAAATAAAATTCAATTTAATTAACAGCAGTTTTGCTGATGTACTTTTTTCATTTAAAAACATGATTTATTGTATTCATCTGAAGAGTTGATCAGAAGAGAAACTAACCCAGTACCTTTAAACATACCTGTCTGTTAATGTTTCTGGAGTATTTCAGGCTTTTCTGGATTGAAAAACAAATATTTTTTAGATCCAATCCTGCAAAATGGGCTCTTTCATTACCGGACAAATTGATTAATCCAGGTGTGCCTGACCTCGGTAACCACAACGACAATGGCCAGACACACCTGGATTCATCAATTTGTCCAACTATGACAGACAGGAAACAAAGGAGCTGGCTTAAGTTAAGGAAGTAGGGGAGTTGTGTGCAAAACCTACTGAAGTCACAAATTGTAACTAAAACTCACCTTGGCACTCACTCAAACACAACAGTGTGCTGTGTTAAGTTACCTTCAGGTAAGTGGAAAGCAAAGCATGTCTAGAAGAGCTAAAGCAGAAGATCCACACTGGAATATGTCAAACATGTCAAGGATCATTGATTTTGCCCCTTAGTACTTCCACTGATCATAATTAGGTTATATTTAAATGATCACTATTACTGATTTAATCCAGAACTATAAACCAGACACACTGTCCAGTTAATCAGACTACTCCATGTGGACTGTATTTCTCTCTACAGCAGGAACAGTTGCAGCAAGTAAAACATGACAGCACTTGTGTGACGCGTTTCAGTGCGGAGGCCCAGGTTAAATCTATACAGTGAATTGAGTACACATACCCAAAGGGTGCTTGGACAGTACTGGCACTGAGGTTGCAGACAGTACGAGTCCTTTGGGCCCTTCAGTTCCACTGTTTGAGTGAGCCAAGAAGCGAACCTCGTTAGGAAGAGGCTGAGAAGGAGAAGCGTTTACGCCTGAGGAGGGACACGTTCAGATTTGGTGCTTTTAGAGGAACATTGACACACAGGTTATGTTGGCAAAAACGACATCCAAACACTGAGCTTTCTTATTTCTGTAATCTCGGCGCCAAAGTTTGTAAGGGTAAGGAATCATACCTTTTATAAGATTTGTCTCGATGGTGTCACGTACGAGTTTCCAGTGCACACCGAAGGGTTTGTAAACACAAAACAGACCCTCTAACCTGCGAAACATCCGGACAGCTGGAGTTGCCATTGTCTTCGCAACATTAGACCGTCCGGATTTTTGAGAAACTTAGTACATCGCCTGATTATTATTTTTTTTTATCCCCCCTCCCTCAGGGAATATTTATTTTGTAAAGCATGAGACACTCTTTGAACACTACTGTCCTGTGGGTTAACTTTCGCGCATGCGTACGTCACAACGCGTTAGCGTTTCTGTTGTATACTGCCACCTGCTGGATTGGATGACTTTATTACTTTATTGGGAGATTATATGAGGATTACCTCCAGCAGGTGGCACCAGAAACGGTAACTTACCACAGGAAAGGGGGGGACAAATAAACGAAGAAGAAAAGCAGCCACTGAGGATACCAGCTAATTTAGCTAACAACAGAGAGGACTTGACTTTGGTAATGCCACGATCTTATAAGGTTACGATCTTTTTGATGTCTTTGTCGGTGTGACTCTAATGTGTAAAGGTCTGACTGGCAGGGAAGTATAGTGAACGAGCCTCACATCAGCTTTTGATAGACAGATGCATGTGAATAATATTAATGTAGCAGGTACCAATCTGGTGTTTGTTTTTATTTGTTTTTTTTTTACTTCACAGCTGTGTCTGTTCTTTGCTGATCTGCGACGTCGCATAATATTCTACGTTTTATTAATGAGTAGGGTTGACATAAAACATAATTTTCAAAACTACTGGTTTAATTTATTATAATTTACGTTACATAAATCAGAAATCATTTCTAATATTTCATCCCCCTCTCATTCATCTAATACCTAAAACGCAAGAAGAGTAAAGAGAAACTACAAGAGAGGATTCACTCATTGATCAATTTCTTACACGCCCCAGTTGACTTTGCTTGAAAGTTTACCTCTCCTTTTTTTCTTTCTTTCTTGTTTTATCATTACAAGTGAGGCATTACACAGGTGCTGCAGTCGCTCTGCAGAAACTGCAGTGTTTGTATTGCAGTCTTTCATTATTGGACAATTTGATATATCCAGGTGTGCCTGACCTCAGTAACCACAAGGACAATAGCGAGGCACCTGGATTAGTTTGTTCAGTAAGCCAGCTCCTTTGTTTTCTGTCTTTCATTACTGAACAAACTGATTAATCCAGGTGTGTCTAGCCATTGTCCTTGTGGTTACCGAGGTCAGGCACACCTTGATATATCAAATTGTCCCATAATGAAAGACGGGAGACAAAGGAGCTGGCTTGCGTTGAGGAAGTAGTGGAGTTGTGCATAAAGCTTATTGGACTGGATACATAACCTCATGATTCAATTCAATTTTGATTCTTTGAGTTGCAATTCAGTTTTATTCAATATGATTTAAATGCTTCAATGTCGAGTTTAGTGAGTGCCTCACAGTTAAAAGAACAAAAACATAAAAACGATGTATAAAGCATCTAAAAGCAATAAAACACAAGAGCTGTTCATTTTACATAGTCCTAAACTTCCAACCAAGATCAGACGAGCCTCCGAATTATTTGAAAACCAAGAGGAGAAAAGTTTTCAGCCCGAACTTAAACTGACCTAGGGATGAGGAAAATCATGGATGCTGTTCCATGATTTAGGAACTGCAACTGAAAAGGCTCTATCACCCCTCGATTTCAGTCTAGCTTTTGGAATAGTTAGAGTGTCTCTTGTCAGTTTTTAAATATTTATTTTCATACCCATGTGAACATGTGGTATGTTACCTCACATTTTTGAGCAATAAAACATCTGGAAAAAAAAATGGTTGCCATTTTGTTGTATGATCTAATGCGGCCACCGTACAAACAACATAAATTTAACACACACAACACCCTCAGTGGGTCAGGAGGAGGTGAATAATTTTACCCACCACTAGGCTTAATGACAGGGTTTGTTAAATAATGATCTAGAAAACCCCAGAAAACTTCATAGATCAGCTGTATTCATGGGCACATATTAAACAAAGATTGACTTTGTTTTTGTGATTTTTATCTTGGGGTATCCGAGTACAGCAGGCAGAATACAAATGCCCTTCAGATTTTTATTTGTAAAACATTTTGAAAATTCTGTATCATTTTCTTCAAACATTGCATTTGTGCACTGCGTCATTTTTCTATCATAAAAAACATACATTGAAGCTTGTGGTTGTAATTGGACAAAATGCGGAAAAGTTCAATGAATGTTTTTTAAAAGCACATGTATTTTAAAATCTATTATGACTCCGAAAGTTACATTAGATTTTTCTGTGTTGCTGTACAGCTCTATAAAAAAAATAATGTTATTCAAAGAACATTTATTGACCCTTTTCTGAGGTGTTGCTCAGTTCTCAGGATTTCTTCTGTGTTCTTCCTTGTGCAGGTGTAATGAGAGCTCCTCTGCGCTGGGTGCTGTGGGATGTGAAGGATACCCTGTTGAAGGTGCGGTCATCTGTGGGGGAGCAGTACTGCAAGGAAGCTGAGCAAATGGGTTTAAGGCTCAATGCTGTGGAAGTTGACACTGCTTTCCGGCAGGTCTATCGAAGCTACTCCCGCAGATACCCGAACTATGGCATCCCTCAGGGCCTGAACGGACAGGCTTGGTGGACAGGGGTGGTGCGGGACACACTCTCTCAGTGCAAGGTCCAGGATCCAGCCTTGTTAAACGCAGTGGCTAACAATCTTTATCATAACTTCTGCAATGCAGAAAACTGGGAGGTAAATTACTTTTGACACATCTAACAATGAATTTACTTCAAACTTTATAAAACATGCTTTTCTAGTGATTTGCATCTCTGTTTGTACTAATTTAAGTTCTTTAAAAAACAATTCTTTCCATATTCATTTTTACTTTTGTCACTTATTATTTAGGTTTGTGCCCTGAAGTAATAAAGGTTTTGGTTTAAAGGGGACATATGATGTAAAAATAGATTCTTCTTTAGCGCATCTATTTCAGTCTCATTTAACCTTTTACTTATGAAGGTTTAACTCACTGAGACACAGGGTCTCATTTCCAAGAGTGACCAGTCCAGAAGTACAGACAAGTACAGTTTTAAAACATTTGCATCTTATACTTTTACAATTTGAGGTTTTAAGTAGGATTTATGTCACCTCAGGGTTGCTGTAGAGTAGCCAGACTGTTGCCCATGTTTGTGGGATTTGTAGTTGTAGGAGCAAAATAAATTGCGTGGTGGGCGGGGAATAGCTGCTCACCCCATCCCCTTCTCCACCTCCTGCAACAGCCTGCTGTTCAGATGCCTGTTTCAGCAAGGGGCAGCCATTGTACCCAATTTAAGCACTACTTTGACCAAAGGCATTTCATTAAGGTCTCAGAAAATTGTTTCAGCTTGCGGGAAAAAAGTGCATATGTCCCTTTTAAAAGATTCAACATTGCTTCTCATATTTGTTGTCAATAACGGGTTGAAACAGCTACATGTCCTGCTAAACTGTAATGTCCCTTTTGTTTCAGGTGTTTCCTGACTCAAAGAGAGCCCTAGAAAAATGTTCCTCTCTTGGCCTGAAGCTAGGTGTGGTTTCCAACTTTGACAGCCGCCTGGAAGCAATTTTACGTAATTGTGGACTGCTTTCACATTTTAGCTTTTTGATAACATCAGAGGAGGCTGGTGTGCCGAAGCCCAGTCCGGCCATATTTGATCAGGCACTGCAGAAGTGTGGAACAACAGCTGATTGTGTTGCTCATGTTGGGGACCACTATGTGAATGATTACCTGTCCCCGAGGACTGTGGGCATCCATGGGTTCCTTTTAGACAGACACAACAAGCACAGCCAATCAGATGTTCCTCTGGAGCACCGGCTCAGTTCATTGGACGAGCTACCATCACGGCTTCAACAGCATATAAATTAAAAGCAAAAACGGCTGTAAATCTGCTCACATTTATGTTTTTTTTTTTTTTAAGTCAATGTCATTGATGTAACTATGTTGACCCGTGTGAACCCAAGCACTTTATGTAACACGTAATGTATGCAAAAATGTCATAATTTATACATTATGGATTGGATTAAATTAACTATGATTTGAATATTTATTATACTATAAAACTGAACAATAAAGTTCTGTAAATATGTATTTTACAGTGTTAACATTTTTTACTTACTAAAACAGAAATGGAAGTATTAAATCTGTTTCGTAAAATAGTGATTCAAGACTACAAAAAGCTGGCTGACATTTGTAGACACACATCTGACATTTCAGCCATTGTGGCTTCAAGTAGGATTTTTTTTCATCAAAGTCTTCTATGTTCATCAGTTATGTATGTATATAAAAATAATTTAAAAATAGTGTTGCTGTGATTTGTGGCGTAGCTGAGGGGAACAAATACATTTTCTATATCTTCCATTTAATCAGCAGACAGATTAGTGGTAAACTGTTCGCTTCCTGCCAAATTTCACTAAATATGCTTATAGAGGCTAAGGCTTAACTTAAAGCCCCTGGAAGTTCGCTAGCCAGAACAAACGCTTAGTTGACGCGCCGTCTCTTTTGCTACTTGATTTTTAACAAAGTTGAAAAGCCATCATGACATTTTCTTTTGTTTATTACTTTCCACATGTATTTTTAACAACGTGTCGTACGGCCTATAACACACATGTCGATAAGCATACAAGTAAACGATTAAATGGACAATGTAGCAAACAAACGTACGGTCATAACTGTGTGAGCACCTTCCGACCAGCAACAACAATTAGGTGCAGGTGTGTTCCCCCTATAAAGTTTACAGCCCACATTCCACAACATTGCCACCTGGTGGACACACACAATATTTCACAAAGTGGCTCCTACACTCCGGCCCCTAATTGTAATGACTAGTAGGCAAAACAATTCTAATACAACAAACATGGAGCCACCAATACAATTAATTCATATGCACACATAACCAAAACACATTGGTACTTAGACCGTAAATGATACACTAAGCAATGGGCTCATGCAACAGGCAGAGTTTAGTTACAGGTCTTTCGATGATGCTAGTCTTTGTCTGCAGACGGACTGAACGTACTAGTCCTTTCTTGTCCGGAAAAGCCTCTAAAACTCTTCCGAGTGGCCAAGAGCCACGTGGGGCAGAAGGATCCATGACGATGACTATGTCTCCAGGCTTGAGATTGTTCCTTTTTTGGTTCCACTTCTGCCTCTCCTGCAGCAAAGGTAGGTATTCTCGGATCCATCTTTTCCAGAAAAGATTGGAGATATACTGGACCTGCCGCCATCTTTTCCTGATGTACATGTCATGTTCTTCAAACAATCCTGGTGGTAAGGATGGCTTTCCTTTCAAAAGCAGGATATGATTAGGAGTAAGTGGTTCAAGGTCACTTGGATCATCAGACAGTTTGGTGATGGGCCGGTCGTTTAAGATTGCTTCCGCTTCACAAATAACTGTATGGAATCCATCGTCATCCAGCTTTTGCTGCCGAAGAACCGCATTAAGGATCTTCCTCACCATGCGGATTAATCGCTCCCATACACCACCATAATGTGATCCTGCTGGTGGGTTGAAGCTCCACTTGATACCCCGTTGTTGTAGCATTCCTTCAATGCGTGCTTGATTCAAAGATGACAGTGCTTCTTTAAGTTCCCGGTCCGCTCCAACGAAGTTTGTCCCATTATCTGACTGAATATGGGCAACTTGACCTCTTCTGCAGATGAATCTGCGTAAAGCATTGATGCAAGCATCTGTATCCAAGGAGTTAGCCACCTCCAGATGAACTGCTCTACTTGACAAACAGGTGAATATCACACCATAGCGTTTGACTGTACTCCGCCCCCTTTTCACCTCTATTGGTCCGAAGTAGTCTACGCCTACGTTGGTAAACGGGGGATGGTCAGGGAGAATCCTTTCCTTTGGCAAATCCGCCATCTTTTGCACCATCATCCGAGCATTGTATCTTTTACAGATAGAGCATTCACTCACAATCCGTCTCACAGCTGAACTGGCTCCTGTAATCCAGTATTTCCTCCTCAGTGTGGACAACATATGGTTCCGACCACAATGGCCAAGCCTTTGATGAATGTCTTTCAGAATGAGACTGCCAATGTGTTGATCTTTAGACAGGATCAATGGGTGCTTGATTTCCTCTGGTAATGAGCCTTTAGTAAGTCGTCCTCCAACTCTTAGAAGCCCATCTTCCAAACGTGGGTCCAGCTTAATGAGAACACTCTGTTTGCTCACAGCACCTTTCCCAGAAGACAAATCAGCAATCTCATTGTCAAATCTTTTCTGCTGACAATATCGAACAATGGCAACCTCGGCATCATTCAGATCCTCTACTGATAATGCACGTTTTTCAAGTATCCCAACATCTTGCTTGCTGGGATTAGATGCCTCAAAATCCCTTTTTTGGCGAATCATGCTCTGAAGTGTGCTTTTCACTCTGAGAACCCAGGCCACTGCTACTTTCAGTTTCCTCCAATCTGAAAAGTAGGAGATGAGGCGTTCAGTGGCATCCTGTGAACTCTCCATGGTGACTGCATTCACCACAACTTCTTTCTTGACCTCCAGGTCATCTGCTTCCATCGCAGCATCCACCATGTGTACTGGCCAGTCCTCCTCTGGTCTACACAAGAACCTTGGACCATCTATCCATCTGCAGCCATTAATGAAACCTGCTGCTTTCATGCCTCTGGATGCGTCGTCTGCTGGGTTTTCTTTTGAGCTGATGTATCGCCACTGAGAAAGGCTGGTTGCTCCTCTTATAGTTGATATCCGATTTGCCACAAATGTGTGGAAACGCTTGTTCTCATTCATGATATACTTAAGCACAGACGTACTGTCTGTCCAAAAGACGGACTCTTGCAATGGGATCCGCAACTCTCCTTTCAGCATCAAGTCAACTCGAACTGCCAGAACAGCTGCAGTTAGCTCCAATCGAGGGATGGTAACAGTTTTTAGAGGCGTTACTCTGGCTTTTCCCATGAGGAATGCAACTTGGATGTTCCTTTTCCTGTTTTGCATTCTCAGGTAAGTAACTGCTCCATATCCTGATTCACTGGCATCTGAGAAATGATGAAGTTGGGCATGCATGATGTCTCCAAAGTCTTTAGGTTTAATACATCTCTCCACTTTAAACTCAGACAGATTATTCAGCTCCTCCAACCAACTGATCCATTTCTTCAAGATATCTTGGGGCACTGCATCATCCCATCCAAGCTTCCTCCTACAAAGTTCTTGCAACAAAATCTTGGCTGGTAGGAGGACAGGTGCAATAAAGCCAAACGGATCATACACAGAACTGGACACAGATAACATTCCGCGCCTGGTAAGTGACCTTTGCTGAATCTCCATTTTGAATTGGAATGTATCCGTTTCAATACACCATTGTAGGCCAAGGGCTCGTTCAACAGGAAGCTGGTCTCTGTCCAGATTAAAACTCTTCAGGTCTTGAGCTCTGTGTTCTTCAGGCAGAGATTGCAACACAGTGCGGTTGTTACTTATCCACTTTGTTAGAGTAAAACCTCCTCTTTGACAAAGTGCAGTCAAGTGTTTAATCATCTGAATAGCTTCCTCCACCGATGCCACGCTTTTCAGACAGTCGTCCACATAAAAGTTTTCCTTGACTGTTTGGACTACTTCTGCTGAAAAGTCTGCCATATTGTCATCGGCCGTTCTTCTCAGAGCATAGATGGCGCAGCTCGGAGACGATGCGGCACCAAACAGATGGACAGTCATGCGGAATTCGACCACATCTCTTGTTAAATCTCCATCCGGCCACCATAGAAACCTCAAGAAATCTCTGTCCTCTTCTGGGACCTTAACTTGATGAAACATCGCTTGGATATCCCCCATGACGGCCACAGGTTCTTGCCTAAATCTTAGGAGTACTCCAAGCAGTGTACTGTTAAGGTCGGGACCTTGCAAGAGGTTTTGGTTTAAAGATGTTCCCTTGAACGTTGCAGCGCAGTCAAACACCACTCTTAAAGTTCTCTTCTTTGGATGATAAACACCGTGGTGAGGAATATACCACAACTTGCTACTGCCACCACTCAGCTGCCGGGTAGGTACTTCCTCTGCATAACCTTTGTTTATCAACTCATTGATGCATGCGCTGTACTCTTCAAAGAAATGTTTGTTACTCAGAAATTTCCTTTTCAAACCGAGTAACCGTTGCTTCGCCACAGAGTAATTATTTGGCAGCGTCATGTCATCTCTTTTAAAGGGTAGTTTCAAACTGTAGTGATTGTCTTTATGCACTGTAGAGCCTTCAACAATTTCCATAAACTTCATGTCTTCTCTTGACAGCCCCTTTTCTTCTGTAGCTCTTTCAGGAAAGTCGTGATTGTACTGATCACTTAACATCTTCTCCAGCCTGCACACAGAAATCCTGTTCACTGTAGCTGTACTGCATTCAGTGTTAGGAGTGTCATCTCCTTGCAAAGGACCATTAATGACCCATCCAAGTGCTGTTCTTATAGCGTATGGACCGTCCCCACAGCTATTGATTATCTCCCAAGGCTCTAGCATCTTGTGGGCGTTGCTTCCAATCAGCAGATCCACTGTAGCCTCAATTGTGGGAACTTTAACCTTAGCCAGGTATGGCCATCTGTCCAAATCTCCTTTGGTCACAATGTTGTCAACACTTACTGGCATTTTCTTCTGTGTGAGGGTTTCTGGGAGTTTGTAGAACACATTGCTGTCACATGCAGACACTTCCAGTCCTGAAATTGCGTATGCTGGCATCACACTTTCTTGACTCATGGTGTGCAAGAGAAACTGGGTTTTCCTTCCAATAAGGTTAAGACGTCTCATAAGGTACTCTGAACAGAATGTGGCAGAGCTGCCAGGATCCAAAAATGCATAAGTCTGCACCACTTCGTCTCCTTTAGATGCTTTGACTTGGACTGGCAGAATAGGCAACAAGCAGTGCTCCCTTCCGGCCCCTGTATGGCCACATGTCTTTGGAGACGTTAACCCTGATGTCCCAGACTCCTTAACATGGTCGATGTCTGCACTGACTGATGTTTTCTGATTGACATGAAGCATAGTGGGATGTTTCTGACCACAAGTCCTACAGGTCAAACGTTTCTCACAACTCCGACTAATATGCCCAGTGCATAAACAGCCGAAGCACAATCCTTTGTCTTTCAGGAATTTCAGTTTGTCTCGATGCTTCTGTCTCTTTAGTTGTTGACACTGCTCCAATGAGTGATTCTGTTCACAAAACACACAAGCCGGTGATGATGAGACTGACCTCTGGTGGCTAACATTTTCTAATGGTTCCACAGATGCAATGGTTGTGGCAAAGCTTTTTCCTTTTATTCCATTTCCTGGATATGATTTAGGCTTATTAATATTTCTGTGTCCACTTCCTGATGGAAGGTGTTTTATTTCTCCATATAACGGATCTGACAAGATCCTAACATGCCTTTCTATGAATTTCACCAGATCCTTAAACAGAGCTCTACATCCTGTTTCCTCCATGATGTCAAATGCAATGGTTCTCCATCGCTCTCTGAGTTTGAATGGTAGCTTCGACATAATGGTCCTTATATTGCTTGGCATGTCCAATTCTTGCATATACTCCAATTCCTCCATTACATTGCAGCAACTGCGCAGGAAGAGAGCGTAAGCTTGCAAAGCAATAACATCCTCCAGTTTAATTTCAGGCCATGACAATGCCTTTTCCATATATGCAGTAGAAATCCTGTATTTACTGCCGAAGTTTTCCTGCAAGAGCAGCTTTGCTTTGGTGTAGCCATACTCTGGTGTCATATGTAGGCAGCTACGTACAAGCTCTCTTGGCTGTCCTCGAGTAAACTGCTCTAGATAATACAAGCAGTCAGCCTTGCTTGCCTTTTCTTCAACCCCCTGTTCGAATGCCCTGATGAAGGTTATGTACTGTAGAGGGTCTCCATTAAACAAGGGGATCTCTCTTACAGGAAGTGTTGTTGAACGTTGTTGTTGAATGAGTGCTGATGTTATCTCATTCTGCTTTTGCATCACTGTCAGAATGTCTCCAGGTTGACTTTGATCCACGTGTTGAATATTAGGCCCAGAAGTATTTAAGGCTGGTGTTGGGGGTGCCATATCCAAAGTGTGTTGGTAAGCTTGCTTCACTGAAGTGCCATGTTCTTTTGGTCCAACTGCACTGTGTCGATTAGCCCCCTGAATCAGCATCCCAGTTCGTGATGGATGATTAGCAGCCAGTGACCAGTCCTGCGGTCCTTGTGGTTCATTTAGATGTGCAGGGTTGAACTCTTTTGCCTGTGGATCCAGTTTGTTTGTAGGTGCTGATTCTCTTAGTCCTTTTTCCAGATATGAGTTCATGCCATTTGAAGCTCTTGAGCGACTGTGTTTATCAGAAGCTTGCAGAACAGACAGTTTAGCTGTAGTTTCAGCCATCAGAGCCTCCAGTTCTTGTTGTTCCTTTTTTCTTTTTATTTGCAACTCTTGCTCCTCCAAAGCATGTTTTTTCTTTAAAGCTGCCATACGAGCAAGAAGTGCAGCTTTGTCAGCCTCTGCCACTATCCTTGCAGAGGAAGCAGTACTTATTTTGCTAGCACCCCTGCTTGAATGTTTACTAGCAACATTAGAAACGCTGTCCTCTGGATTGACATCATCAACAACACTTTTGTCTTTAACCTCAGTTGTTATACTTTGTTCAGTGTTTGACAACCACCTCTTTACCTCAGAAATGAAATCATAATTAAACATCATTTTTGCTGTGAACCACACCTTATGTCTTTCTTGTTCATCATTTGGCAACATCTCCAACACGAAACCATGAACATTTTTTACATCATCACACACTTTAAGAAAATCATCAAAAGCAGAAAAAACATGCATTTTATTACCACTGTCCTGCATAAGCTCTTGTATTTTTTTCTTAAGTTTTCCTGTTTTTTGTAACTTGGCTTTTCTATCAGCCTGTAACCGTTCGAGCCTTTCAGCAAAAGCTTTGGCAGTCAGTTTTACGACGCGTTTTTCTTTTTCTTTACGCGCATCAGCACCGATCGCGTTAGTGTCTGAGACAGCCGTCAGGCCCTCAGCCTCGGCGGACCCGTCAACAGTTTCAAGCGCATCCATGACTCCGTCAGAAAGCTGGCCGCAGCTGTTAGCAACGCACCGCAGTTAATGATCCAACCCGCCCATGTACCAATGCATTGGATTTTTTGTGCACAAAACATCAATGGCCATTTAAACACTGTGTAGCGCTACACGTACCTCGTTGGGCGCCTGGAAGTAAATAATTCCTTTTGCGATCCCGTCCTAGTAGCTGCGTTATCCTCAGGTAAACTTGTGAAGCTCCTGATGCCAATTAGTTTCCTTTGATCAGCTGATGCCGTCTTCTTCTCGTCCTGGGCTCCAGAAGTTGTTTCAGATCCACAAACTCCGATCCAAACGTAGTCTTTCATCCATCATGCTTGCGAAGAAAGTTACTTTTAATCCAGCGACTCCAATCCAAACGCGCATCCAGAATTAACGAACAGTTATGACTTAAGATATAGAGGCTAAGGCTTAACTTAAAGCCCCTGGAAGTTCGCTAGCCAGAACAAACGCTTAGTTGACGCGCCGTCTCTTTTGCTACTTGATTTTTAACAAAGTTGAAAAGCCATCATGACATTTTCTTTTGTTTATTACTTTCCACATGTATTTTTAACAACGTGTCGTACGGCCTATAACACACATGTCGATAAGCATACAAGTAAACGATTAAATGGACAATGTAGCAAACAAACGTACGGTCATAACTGTGTGAGCACCTTCCGACCAGCAACAACAATTAGGTGCAGGTGTGTTCCCCCTATAAAGTTTACAGCCCACATTCCACAACATTGCCACCTGGTGGACACACACAATATTTCACAAAGTGGCTCCTACAATGCTTATTGGGCCATAGCATGTCATTTAAACCAGTTTGGGTCAGGAACTGGATTTCTAAACTGAAAAAAATGTCACGGGTGTTCTTTGCCAATACCAGCGACTGCAAGGGGGGGGAAGAGACCATCGCCAGCAGGTAGTGGTTAAAAATCAATAAAAGTAATAAAAAGAACCTAAAAAGTGTCCAAATAAAAGTAGGGGTAACTAAAAACTACTAAAAAGGAAGGCTAAAAGGGCTAAAAGGCTTGTGGTGGTTGGCGTCTCTCTTCATCTTGGCTCCGTCGCGGGTCCATGGCGGCCGCTCCTCCCGCCGGTCGCCCTCTTGGTCATAGGCTACCCGGGACTGCCGCTCCTCTGGCTGTAGCCCTGTGGGCCCCGGCCCCCCCCCCCCCCCCCCCTTCTCTTTCTCCCTCCCTTCCCTTTTCCCCCCCCGGGGGACTCTATGCCTCTTTGGGGCCCCGCCTCCCCCCCCCACCCCCCCCCCCTTTCTCCCCCTCCCCCCCTCCCTCTCCCCCCCCCCCACCAGGGACCTCTTGGTCCTCCCCGGCTGCGCCTCCTGGACCCAGTCCTCCACTCTCTGTCTTCTCAGGGCTCTCTCCTGTTGTCTGCACACCGGCTTTTATCCTCCTGCATCCAATTAAGCAAGGGGAGGAGTCCTTCTCCCCAGGTGCTGCCAGTCAGTTCATTAAAAGCTCCCACTAGCTTGGGAGTAAAAACAATGTTAAAACCACACAAAAAACATAAAAAGCATGCCAAAAACCAAGCTAGTGGGCAGAGTCCAGTCTCTGGCAGCACCCGGTTGTTCACCCTGTGACAAATACACTTTGGGTCCCTGCATTTGGCAGAAACTGAGGTGAAAGTAAAAATGACCAGAACCTTGTACTGTAGGTACATGTGGATCCTCATAAGTTGAACAACGTGCACACATTTCTAAATTGCTCAACCATTCAGGTAGAGGTAAATGATGAGCTGCCAGGTATAAAAAAAGGATGAGGTCTTCCTACATAGTTTTCTCCCTATGTGTACGGGTATGTATGCATATGCGTGTGTATATATGTATATGTGTGTGTGTATATATATGTATATGTATGTATGTACAGTGGGTATGGAAAGTATCCAGACCCCCTTTAAACTTTTTACTCTGTTTCATTGCAGCCATTTGCTAAAATCAAAAAGTTTGTTTTATTTCTCATTATTTTACTCTCAGCACCCCATCTTGACAGAAAAAAAAACAGAAATGTAGAAATTTTTGCAAATTTAGTAGAAAAAAAACCCCTGAAATATTACATCGTAAAAAAAAATTCAGACCCTTTGCAGTGACACTCATATTTAACTCACGGGCTGTCCATTTCTTCTGATCCTCCTTGAGATGGTTCTACTCCTTCATTGGAGTCCAGCTGTGTTAAATTAAACTGATTGGACTTGATTAGGAAAGGCACACACCTGTCTATATAAGAAAGGAGCTCACAGTACATGTCAGAGCAAATGGAGATGGGATAAAGTTCCACAAAGTCAACCCTCACTGCAGCCTCCACCAGTCGGGGCTTCATGGCAGATGGCCTGATGGAAGCCTCTCAGTGCACGATATATGAAAGTCTGCATAGAGTTTGCCAAAAAAACACATGAAGGACTCCCAGACTGTGAGAAATAAGATTCTCTGGTCTGATGAGACCAAGACTGAACTTTTTGGAATTAATTCTAAGCGGTATGTGTGGAGAAAACCAGACACTGCTCATCACCTGCCCGATACAATCCCAACAGTGAAACGTGGTGGCAGCATCATGCTATGGGGGCGTTTTTCATCTGCAGGGACGGTACGACTGGTTGCAATTGAAGGAAAGATGAATGCAGCCAAGTACAGAGAGATCCTGGAAGAAAACCTCTTCCAGAGTGCTCAGGGCCTCAGACTGGGCCAAAGGTTCAACTTCCAACAAGACATTGACCCTCAGCACACAGCTAAAATAACAAAGGAGCGGCTTTGGAACAACTCTGGGACCATTCTTTACTGGCCCAGCCAGAACCCTGACTTTAAACCCAATGGAGCATCTCTGGAGAGACCTGAAAATGGCTGTCCACCACCGATCACCATCCAACCTGACAGAACTGCAGAGGATTGACAAGGAAGAATGGCAGAAGATCCTCAAATCCAGCTGTGAAAAACTTGTTGCATCATTCCCAAGAAGACTCATGGCTGTAGTAGCTCAAAAGGGTGCTTCTACTCAGTACTGAGCAAAGGGTCTGAAGACTTGTGACCATGAGATATTTCAGTTTTTCTTTTTTAATAAATTTTCAAAAATTTCTACATTTCTGTTTTTTTCTGTCAAGATGGGGTGCTGAGTGATTTTGGCAAAAGGCTGCAATGAAACAAAGAGTGAAAAGTTTAAAGGGGTTTGAATACTTTCCATACCCACTGTATATCCACTTGCTATATATATAAAGTTTTTAGTGTTACAAAATGTTAATGCATTTACATCACATAATATAGTGTTACATAATGTGCAAGAATGTTCACTTGGTTTGGGGATTTATTGTGCTTTATAATGTTTCTGTTTATGTCTTCTTTTGAGTATATGATTCTGTTGAACGCCAGGAAGAATAGCAGTTAATGTACATTTCAGAATTATACAAAGGCCTTTTTCAGGCAGCAAAAAGTCGACAATTCAAATCAGTTCTGCAACTACAGAAGTCAATCAAGCCTTGAAAAATGGTACTGCCATTTCCCAGAGCTCTCCCAATGTTCTTTGATCAGTTACAACCCCATCTTCATTCATTTTTATGTACTGCTTATCCAATTCAGGGTCGCGGGGTCTGCTGGAGCCTCTCCCAGCTATTATCAAGCGGGAGACAGGGTACACCCTGGACAGGTTGCCAGTCTGTCGCATCTATCTTACCATAAAGATCTGGAAAAAATAGGGGTGTTCTCAAACTTAGTCTCAGACAGACTTTCTTATTGACACTCCTAGTATGTATATTGTTTGTAGATACAGTCGTTCTCGACCTTAAATTTATCCATACCCTCCCATTAAAGAAGGAATGAGGGGGAATTATCTCAGTGAAAAAGTGAATTTGACAAAAATAATACATATTTTGTGAAAATCATTACATTATTTTTAAGATTTCACAATTCAAAATCAAATAAATATAAAAAACAATTTTTTTAAAGCATCATTGGGCTCCTAGATTTTGTTGAGCAACACTAAGAGTCAATCACTGCAATCAGGAGTTTTCTGTAATGTTCAATAAGACTTCTGCACCTGTTGACAGGTATTTTGGTCCACTGTTTAAGAGCAAGGTACTCTAAATTGTCTGGGACACTTTTGTTTGTTTTCTAAATTTTCTTATCAACCACAATTCAAAAGCAACATGTTATTTCATTAAATTATCATTTTGTCAATTTTTGTTTAGTTTATTGTTATTTGAATAACTATTGTGAATTTAGCCTTTTCTTTATTGGGAGGGTAATAAATTTGAGGACAACTGTATGTATATTAAAGTGTATGTACACTGCTCAAAAAATAAAGGGAACACTTGGGGTTAAATTGTGTTATGTGCTCCCTTTACAAACCACTGTGATCTCAAAAGTAACTGACATGAAGGCTGTTGTATTTTGTCTGTGCTCCAAGAATCAGTTCCCTTTGTGAAATAACATTTCTTATAAGGATGACTTGACCTAATACAAGCTACTCGGCTTTGCCCTTTCCTAATTATTTGTTTCAGTGCTAAGCAGTAAGAATAAGGCAGGGTTGCTTAACCCTAATACCTTTGTAAATACTCTTATTTTAAACCATCTGGTCAGAAGCAGATACCAGGATGTTAGGTGGAGGATCTAAAGGGCTGAAAAAAGAAGCAGAATGAAAAACCCAAGAGGGATGATGCAATTCAGCACAGTGTTCCTGTCTTTTACAGGGAATGGGGCTTGACACTTGCCCAAATCACATAATTTTCCTGGTTATACAAAAGCCTTTCACTCTACTTCACGTCCATAAAAATGTGAATCAACACCCAGTTTTTACTTATCATATTTTCCGTTAGTTTATATTCATTTACCCCCACTCATGCATTGCGTCTCAAAGCATATTGTGTATCTTTAGAGATGCATCCACAAGAGCTGCTTAATTCAAAGCTGGTTTAGTAGCTCAGCCAGACGGCTCTAAAGGGCTCCGCAGAAATCCAATTGCTCACATAATGGGATTTCAAAGCGAGGCCCCTTCGTTGGATGGCGAAAGGAGAAGAGCAGAGAGGAAGAGAAACATGTCAAGCTAATGATGATTAAAACCGAACACACACAAGATAAACTAAATGGTGCAGCTTTTGCTGAGAACATACATTTAACAGGAGTGGGCATAATGTGCAAAATAAAACTGGTTAAGAAATAAATAAATAAAAAACTTGCAATAAAAGAAGAAGAGGGCCAAAACATTACCTTTAGCTATAAAAGCACTCAGGAGTTTGACTCTTTGTTGAGTTGTGCCTGAGGTTAAGAGTTCCTCTTTGGCATTTCTGCCTTTTGAAATAATCAGTGCAGGAGAAAAATAGAGGAGCAGGGAGGACTAGTTGGGAAATAAAAGGTATTTAGAGAGAGATGAAAAAAAAAAAAAAGAAAAAGCTTCTGAGGTAGATTTCAAAAAGTGGGGTGTCACGCAATGAGTCTCAAGTAAGAAGGATTAGTATTACTGAACATAAATACACAGACTAATATTTGCATATTTAATTCTTCATTGAAATGAAACATAATCGAGGCTTTCCTCTGGTGACAACATAAATCTGACAAAGTATGACATAAGAAGGTCGACATTAACCTTCAGAATTTTTTTTTTCTTAGACACTTCTAAGTATTGACTCAATGTTAATATTAACACATGAATGCTGTAACAAAAAAGTCTGCAAAGCAAATAATGTCAGATACTGTAAACAAAGACAAGCATATCATCCTCTCAGCTTTTTTTTTTTTTTTTGGCATATAAATACCATCACATTCATTATATAGCATTTCATTTTAACCCTAACCCAAAAAAACAAGCAAAATTCTGCTTTCTGTCAACATCAGTCTGTGTTTGTTTTGAATTCCTTCACCAATGACAATTCTTTTAAGCATCCAGAGGCTCTGCCATCTTTAAAAGCTATTTAATTCAAAGAAGCATTGCTATAACGCACCACTATTCTGGTTTATATTGTTGCTTTAAATACAAGTGCCATGATCTAAACGCATGCATAGTGGCTGTGTAGGAACCATGTGCCTTTTCCCCTTCAGTGATTATTGAGGCAGTTAAAACAAGTGTGTTTGGCATCTTGCACACGTGGATGCATTTATTAAGTGACAACATTGCACAGTGAGTGGAGTCTCACTATTAACCCATAAATGAACAGCAAGCAAACTTGTGCAAAAATAGCATAAAACCAAGTGGCCACCCAGGGTGTGCTTCTGTTGGTAGTTATAGCATGCAAAACCTCTGATGCATGATTGCATTCAAGTACAGCTCAGGATTAAAATATAAAACTGACAAATACTTCAGCTTCAGTAACAACACTGGCGTCATTTTTTCCCTCCCCCCCAGATCACATCACAGAAATAATGGAACAACTCTGAAGTTGTAGGTTTTTTGTGTATAAATTCTCATTGAAGTCTAGGAAATCAATATTCATTCAGTCCAGTTAACAATTCCTATTCCTGTCAGGTGAAGTGAAAACAGTTCTTTAAAAACAGACCCTAAAAAGGTTTTAAAGCATAATTGTTCCCACCATCAATTACTAAAAATGTTCTTTGTGCTTGCAGAGTTGTGTGAAAGAGAAGTGCAATATTAAAAGACATAAATAGGAATTGTGGTCTTTTGACTTGTGTACGTGAATTATTGTTGTCCCACAGCCAAAAAGATAAGTGCCTTGGCTACTTTGCCTCACACGGGATGATAGATGGCCTCGCAGATGATTTCTCAAGTCCTCTAGACAAGCCATAAACAGAAATCAGGACATGCAGAGCTCTTCCCATGCAGGATTTGGCAGCATCTTCAGTCTCAGAGGTTCAGACAGACTGTTGCAGTTCTGAGTGCATTTCCACAGAAACAAGAGCAACACATAAATGTCCCTAGGTCGTTGCAGTCCAGAAGTCCCAGTTAGCAGAGAAGGAGTGTCATGAAATATCCATCCTCCCATATCAAGAAGCTCTACCTCAGTCCCATTGAAGACAACACTTTGCTCCTGGCCTGCTGTCCCACTTTGGAGTCCCGAGGGTTTGAGGTGACAAAAACGCATTGATGCAAACAACTTCTATAAAGATGTTTGGTCAAACCACTGAAAGATAAATGATAGTTATTTAGGATCTCAGGAACAGGTTGTCTGCATCCTACAGTCCAGAAGTTTATCATAATGAATAGGGATGTCCCGATACCACTTTTTTGCCGACCAAGTACAAGTGCTTGCATTTGAGTATTTGCCGATACGGAGTACAGATCCAAGTACCTAATTAATGGGGATAAGTGAAATAAATGAAAGGTGCTTCTTTTCTTACTTTTTTGGGGGGGGGAAATTGAAATTTCCAAAACTGTATGCGGGGGGTACCGCAGCTCCAGTGGGAGGGAGGGAGGGAGAGAGGGAAAAAAAGTCTGCTCCGACCATCGCAACATTTTGAAAAGTATCCCAGGAACATGACATGTCAGATATATTTTCTATCATCATGTAATTAAAAGTGTCTTCTAATTTAAAAAAGATGTAAACTCAAAAGCCGCGCACCGCTCACATTGAAGAGTATTTTTTTTGCCAGCATGGCGGCATAAACACTGCGGTCACGTGGTATCAGATGCTGTTGGGTATTTCACGAGTGCGAGCACAGCAAAATAGGCCAGTATCGGAGCAAGAACCGATACTGGTATCGGGACATCCTTTATAATGAACATGAACTGTGTTTTTAAGTAAATTCTACTGTGCTCTTCTTTTTATGCTGCAAGTGCGACAGAACAACATACAGTACATCCTTCAAAGAAAACAAATAATTTAGTGCGTAGACCTAAAAAAGTCATGAGCATCTGCACATGTAATTAATGCATATCATAAAATCACCAGTTTAAAAAACTGCAATTAAAAATAAGTTGGCTGAAGCAACTGTGCCAAAATCTGGAAGAGAAACCTAAACTAACACCTTTAACTGAGAGGGAACAGGCTCTGATCATTAGAAAAGTCCAGAAGACACAGGTCTGCTGCAAGGTTATTACAGTTAACTAAAACTAACAAAAAAATGTAAACTAAAATTGAAAAAAAAAAATGTATCAACTGAAATGAAAATAAAACTGACAGTTTTTAAAAAACGATAACTAACTGAAACTATATTATGTTTTTTAAAAACTAACAAACTAAAATTATTGCAAAAACATCCTTAGTTTTAGTCTTTGTAAATTTGTTTAATGCATAAGCTTTTTGGGTTGGTATGAAATCTATTTCTATGTAATCCATTTACTTTGCTCAACCGCTTTTAGTCCAAGTGACTTTCCAATTATTTTGAATGTCACACCAGACAAATATGTATAATTTAGGAAAAAAAAAATCAATAAAACTAAGACTGAAACTAATAAAAACTAAATTAAAACTAAGCATTTTCCAAAAAATGAAAACTAATAAAAAGTAGCACACCTGCTCAAAAAACTAACCAAAAATGTCAACATCGTTTCACCTGGCAACTGCAGAGCTACCATAGTGTGGATTGAACTACAGATACAATCACTATTCAACTCATGTAGCTTTTGTTAAAGTTGCATCAAGAAGCTTCCTGTCATCTCTCCTACCCTCCAGAGTTCAGGATTCCTCTTTCACTTTGTCACTTTCACTTCCCCACACTGTCAACTTCACCTCATCCTTAATCTGACAACATTGCTGCAGCCCAGTGATGTTCTTGCATGCTGATCTTTTTTTTTTTTTTAACAACCAATCCAGTTTCACAGTCTTAAAATTTCTTCCAACAGTTAATTCTTTAGACAGACTTTTACATACCCTCCTCCTCCTCCATTGGATGCACAGGAGCGCCTCATCTGAAGTGGCTACTTTTTAACTCTGCTCATCCTCCACCAGCATCTAACCTCCTGTACCTACCTCCTCACTTAGACTCTGATGGAAGGCCCTGCTAATTGCCAAATGTTTTCTAATTCTGTACAATCAATTCTGTTATTCCCATCCCTTAATAAATGAAATTCTCATTTTTAACCACCACCACCATTTTTATATGTGTGTGTATAAATAAACTTATCTCTCAAGCTAACTGCCTTCTTTCTAAACATAGCCAGTGTCTACACTGGACATGTGTACTCCTTTCCCTCACTCCTAACAGCTTTACACTCTCCTCTTCATCCCTTATTTAATATGAACATGGATATGTTAAGACATTTTCACATAGTGATGAACGAGTACCGCTCTCTGATGGATAGTATGCCCCTCCATGCTTCTCTGCAACATAATGATGTGCACGACTCCGCCTCCGGCAGTCTTGCCTCCACCAGCAACTAGAACAGAAAGTAGGAATAATGAAAAGTGGTGGTCTCCACAGAAGTACATGAGTTTTCTTCTAGACACTTCAACTCAACAGTTATGAACCAAGTCAAGCTGGCCTACAACACATGATGTTCAGAGAGTGCAACTTACTGCAAGAGTGAACACAAGACCATGATGAGAACACAGCCAATCACACACAGAACCAGCATTGTGGCAACGGTTTGCTGTCTGTGGTTGGTCGCCACCACAGCGAGCAGGTCTGCATGCTCACACCTCATCCCAACAAAGCCTGGATGACACCTGCAGGACAAAAGGGAAATCTAAAGAATCAGGAGCTTGAGGATTTTATCACATTATTGGCTAATATGTTGTCAGCTTTGGTTAAAATATTCAGAACTGCTTTGTTTTATTCAGATTTGCTTCAACTTCGACAGCAACACAGAGCAGAGATTCCACTTTTCACTTTAATCATTTTAATCAATTTAAAGGTGATGGCTACAAGTTTGATTCTTCCCCACCAGCAGGTGTCACACTCGCTCACTAAATTAGCATTAGCGACATTACAGAACCAGTTAACAGTTAATTAACATTAGCAAATGTTTACTTTATGTGTCCAGGAAGAAGCTGCAACTTCCATGGGTTTTTTTGAGCCCCTTTTTCTACCTTCACCTTCATCCTATAATGTAACGCAAGGAAGATTCCATTTCTACACAGAGCAATTAAGCTAGCAACTCCTGAGCTAATGTTAATGGCGCAGAATCCTTTAGCGTATATGTGGGCATGGTCTACACTAAGTCTATATATTTTGGACCTGTCAAAATTGATGAAACAATTATCCGTATGCTATACATTTTTTTTTTGTAAAAGTAAACCTTTTATTCTGAGCCCATCTAGACATGTAGTGGATGTATTATTTTTGAGAAATTATTTTGATGAAAAAGTTGTAGCCATCACCTTTAAAGAAGAAAGAAATTGCATGGTTTTGATGTATACTGTGAAAAAAAGGACAATCAGTGACAAATGTTTTCTACAGCTTATATTTTCCCTCCGCTCTGATTGAATGAGCCATCTTATCTATGTCTTCAGCATAAACGGAGAACCTTTCATCTTAAAATCCAGATACTCACTGCTTTAGAGCCAAAAGATAACACCAATATGTCTCTGTTGACAGATGGCAGCACTTCGAAACAACGTAAGGTCCAGTTTTAGAGTTCAAATATTCAGTTGGAAATGAGCATCAAGTACTTTAAATTGGTTAAAATACAAATACGACCAGAGCAATTTCCAGCAAGTTAGGGAAATATTAGTGATGGAGGTGTCGGTTTTCATGTCAGAATCATAAACAGAACTCAGTGGTGGTACTTTACTATTACTTACACACATGCAGGCGTCTCCTCCAGTATCAGGAAGCGACATGTGCCATGAAAGCAGAAATGCTGGTGGGAGTCTGGACAGTCATCAAAATGAGACCGAACAGCTGCAGCCACAAACTCTGTTAGGATGATAGATAAGATTGGTATTTGTGATGTTGACAGAAGCATGTACTGTTCTGAAGCTTTTTGAATAGGAAAACAGTATTTTTATAGACATTCAGCAACTTAAAGCTCCAGTATGCAACATAGGATTCCATTATCAGGAATCAATAATCCTTATAAACATGTTTTACAACAAGTGTGAAATTGTGTAAAAATGTGTGATTTTTATTGCCAAAGAATGAGCTGTTACATTGACTTTCACACAGTCTTACACACAGTTCCTGTCAGCCGAGGTTTTCAAACCTGCAGCACTTTAGTTAAAAACCAGGATTAGTGGCTTATCATAGTAACTTCAGATTCAGTTCTGGATTTCTAGGTTCAGGTCAAGATCATCAGGTCTAGGTCATTATGTTTACATGTTTTTGAGGGTTTTTTTTTTAAGGTATTTTTAATCCCTCCAGTGTTTTCCTCATGGGGTCCTCCATGTCAGGGCCTATGCCTGCTTTAGCGTTGGGGCCGTCGCTGTGGTCCATGTCCCTGTCTGGGTGGTCGGGGTCCAGCACTGCAGCCTAATAGCTGTGGTGTGGGCCTGGTCTGCCCGGATGTGGGTGGCTGCCTGTGGCGGCGACCTTTGTGGTAGAGGCAGGATGGGCCTTGATGTGGATGGACCCCAGAATATCGTTCCTTCACCAGGTGCCAAGACATGTCTTATCTTTGGTATAGTCTGTTCTTGGGGGGGGGTATCTCAAACATGTTGTTTGAGATAAACTTGGGGGACTGTTGATGTAATGTGTTGTTTTTAATATGTGAAGCACTTTGTAAAGCTGTTATGCATGAGAAGTGCTATATAAATACAATTTCATTTCATTTGATGTTACGGCATTGATAGTGACCAGATTTTTTTTTTTTTTTTTCCATGTAGCGGCAATCTTCCTTTTTATGTCAGCTTTCCTTTCTGGTTTGGCTGCAGTCGCTCTGTTGCTTTTCACCCTGCTAGAATTATAACTATCTGGTCATCTGATACAAAATCCAGCCATTTTACATGAACGTGCACACGTCCGGTATCAGAAAACCTGAACCTTTATACATTTGATATCCTGGATATGTTTAACCTCAGTCCACATACAGACCCCTGGTCCTCTCCTCTGCTCTGAGTGGCGCATATCTCTTAGTTCCAAGACATCTCATTCACATGGACAGATCGCAACAGGCTTCAGCAGAACTTGAACAGCTGATGGGCTGATTTAAATCAGGTGTGCTGGAGACAGCAAACATGTTTTAAACCAGTAACCAAAATTAAATCCCTATAGTTGGTTCTCCTTTACCATTTTTTCCATGAACATTGAATGGGTTCTCTTCTGCTTTGCACATCCAATTTTTATTTTGTATATAGGAGTTAAGGGGCAAAAAGTTTAGCTCCCAAATAAACCAATTTGTGAACAAACTTTCTGTTCAATCTTTAGAAAAATGAATCACTGATTACAGATCATGACACAGCTGAATGCCATACTTCTAAAAATAGAGAAAGCTTTTAAACACCTGCATCAGAACCACGCACTAAATCCTAAAGCTGACGCCCACACCACCAACAGAAAGCTGTAGCCTTTACTTCCTGGTTATATGTGGATTTGACATGTATTAAATAACTAATTGTACCTTGGAGGCAAAATTATATACACACACACAAAAAAGAAACTCCCCATAAGACACTAAAAAAAAAAAAAAAATACTGCATTAGGTCCCAGGAGAGACCATATCCCTGCAGACAACAGTTAAAAAGGAAAAATTAAAACCTTCATTTTTTTTAAGCAATCATTTCATTTTTCACTCCGACACCTTAAACATTACAACTAGGTCCAATTTAAAAAAGCACTCAGACAAAACAAGACATTTCATACAATTAAGTTGTACAGTCAGACAAATTCCTTCATTACTGACTCAAATAGATATCAGTGTTGCACAAGCACCCAAAACAGATGCCACAGTGTTGAAACCAGGGTGAGAAGGAGGATGAACATCCAGACAGATATCTACTTTACAGCCTTCGTCACACACTTCATTCCAACGGTAAATGGGCCCTTGGATTGCAGCCTACATGCATTGTTTCTGTCTTTCAGACTCTGTGAAAGCCCTCTGTTGTCCCTGAGGCATCTGCCTACCAAGCCCTCTCTCTTTCCATGTGATTTTGGCAGTCTGACGAGAGAAACACTGACACAGAAACCAGCCTTTTGGGAAAGTAAGGTGCTTTTCAGATTATAATTCAACACTGTAGGGGCAGCATTTGTGAAATAGCTGAACATACTGCTCCTTATCTTGGGTTTATTACAATTGCTGCCCCTGCTCACACTAAGAGGATCAATTATCAGTCTGCGCCACACTGTCTGTACAATGCTGATGCACTGCTCAATGGGAAGCAGAGTGATGACCTCCTGCTGTGTTTAGCATAACTGCTAAAGTGGATGAGATGTCACCATAGGGAGAAATGACACATTTCATGGAAACCGTGTCAAATTCTTCTCCTAAAGACAAACTGACAGCAAGCTATGACTCTCTGCTGCATCTACACAGAACTCCACTGAAACTTACTTTTAGCTGGACGTTTGTTGGTAGTTGCAACAGGTTTTCTGGTTGTGGAGCTTCTGCTGCTGGTTGTTTGAGAGATACTTGTCAAGGTGTTGGAGGCAGCAGCCGAGGCAGCATGGGTGGAAAATGTGGGATCAAAATCCGCTGTATTTGTCTGCCCTGCTTCAAATGAGGCGAGGGAACCTGGCGACATGTGGCACAAACCAAATAAGAATTGTAAGAACACCAAATTCAGGTTTTATTCACTGCAGTGAAAGTGGATGTGAGAAGTTAATGAGAACACAGCGCTTAAAATACAGTGACTTACTTTTAACGGTAGGGATGGTGGTTGTGCCTCTGTCACTGGTCATCCCAGAGGTGCTAGTGGAAGTATTGGGAGCAGTTATGGAGTTGGTGTCAATAGAAATGTTGGCTTCAATAATCGCTGAACTGCTCGGCCCTGCACCAAATGTAAAGAGAGAACCTGCAGGAGGGAAAATAAACAATCTAGTTTTGCACCTGTAAACTCCAGCAAGATAATATCTTCATAAAGAATTTTAAAAAACAATATTGAGTATATTAGACAGAAGAATATGCATTACCAATCAAACCGTTAGTAGTCATATAGTACTACAAACTTTCTCAGAGTTATTTCAATTAACCTGACAGTGACCATGTGATACAGATGCTCCAATAGCTAAACTTTGCATTCAGCAACGGTTAATAAGGTCAAGCATCCATTAAAAGGATGAGACCAAAGCACTATAAATACAGCTGGCACTGTGAACACATGCAATCACAACCAGAGATGGAGGACAGCCCAGGCAAAGTAAAAAAAAAATAAAAAAAAAAAACTAACAAGGATGAAATTTCACCATTAAAATCCTCATTTTGAGTCACTTGAGTCACTAAAAAAACAAAAACAAATGCCTGAAATTGCATTAAGATGAATTAAACCACAGATTAATCAGAAGGGTTGTAGGAACGTTATATATAAATCACTAAGAGCTTATTTTAGATTTGTCAACGAGGGATAATCTCCTCTAAACTGTCAAAAATAAGTTCTTTCTTAATCTTTCTATATGAACTGGAGTCCAATTGATACTTTAATCAAACTTTAACCAGAAAAGGGGAGAAACTTACCGCTAATTATAAAAATAGTGTCCCAGAAAATCCGAGTCATTCTGTCGACTGAGGTCTGAAAAGCAGCTTCACTCAAAATGCGGGCGCGTTAGGAAACCACATCAGTGTTGCGGACTCAAGAATAAACTGCAGCAGCGGCAGTGGAGATCATTTAATCCGGCGATCACAGGGCAGACCTGTCGACCAGTATCAAACACAAGCATCTGATCCTCTAAAATTTAGATGAGGTCGTTGAGAAGTGATGAAAGTGAAGTTGTGGGTCCTTTCCCGGACGTCTGAGCGTTTAACTTCGCGGTGCTCAATTGAGGAAACTCGCGTAATCCTGTCAGAGCGAACCAATTAGAGGCAGAGGGGGGAGGGAGAGCTCATTACGACCTCAATATGACGCTCTTTCGTTGTTGTTGGTTTCTTTGATATGTTTTACTCTTATCTGTTTTATTATTTAAGCTGTTGGATTAGAGTGTAAACTAGTTAACCTCATTGTAATATAGATATCACCAAGGCTTCACTTTTGTCCCTTCTTGACGTGAGATACAACACATTGAATTATCCCATTGAAAATGGATTTAGTTTTGTTTTTAAAGTCTGATCTGACAGAATAAGCCTTAAGGTTTAGGTTCACGAGGAAGTAGTTTTTTTTTCTTTAGTTACACTCAATGTTAAGATGCATAAGATTGTGAAGATGTTTGATGCCATTCCCACCTAGCATTCTGGTGTGCTTTTTGACCACTTCTTTAGTAAAATTTGACTCAACCCCTCCTACATCCCTAAGATTTGTCACACCTTTTATTCTATGACTTTAAAAAAAAAAAAAGTAAATGTTGCAATATAAATATCACATATTTTTACATAATAAAAAAAGAACAATGAGCTTCAGTGCTCAACATAACAAACCTTCATGGCATGGCAAGTTTATTTGTAGACTATAGCACATTTCATGTGCAAGACCATTTAAAATGTTTTACATAGCCTACAACATTAAAAGCATTACAGCAGAATGCAGGAGAAGATATTAAAAAGTAACAAAATAAAATAATCTAAAAAAAAAAAAGATTTAAAATGAAAAACCGAGTTTAATGGAGACTGTGAAGATTTTGACTCCTGAATAAAAACCTATTTAAATGCAGCTGAGAACAGGTGGGTCTTTAACCTGGTTTGAATAAACTGAGAGTTTTAGCTGATCTGAGACTTTCTGGGAGTTTCTTTCAGACATTTGGAGCATAGAAGCCGAACACAGCGTCTCCATGGCTGGTTTGGACTCTGAGAACTGATAAAAGACCAGATCCAGAGGGCCTGAGGGGTCTGGTTCTTACTGGGTCAGGAGGCCATCCATGTACAATGGTTCTAAACCATTAAGATCTTTATAAACCAGCAACAAAACTTTAAAGTCTATCCTCCAACAGGCAGCCAGTGAGAAGACCGGACTGATGTGGTCCATTATTTGGTCTCATGGTGTATTGCCCTGTCACATGTTTCAATGTGAGGGCTTCATTTTGAATAGGTACACACACACAAACACTAATTTCTCGACACACACATCAATACTACATTATGACATCCCTGAAATAGACCCAAATAGTTTTTGTTCTAAAAAATATTTTTGTTTCAAATGTTCTAAAAATAATATTTAAAATGATGAGTGACGCTATTGCCCCTGTTCGAACTCTATTTGCCATATATGGATAACGTAGTTACACCTGGTGAATAAAAAAATCTAGTCACCTACTGGCTAAATCAATTAACTTAATGGTAATAATTCAAATTCACACCTCAATGGCAGTGGATTAAAAAGATATTGTTTGTATGAGAGTCAATTGCATAAAAAAATGTCAAAGGACAAAATGTTTTTTTTGTTTGTTTTTTTTTTTTGGGGGGGGGGGGGGTGTTATTTAGTGTATTACAGGAATAATACAAAAAACAAACCTAAAATTTCAAAACTTAGCCCAAGAAACACATCTGTTACCATTTTTATGCCATTTGCATCAACAGCCAGTATCATTATTTTAAAAAAGCCTCTTTGAACAGCAAAAATGTGTGAGGGAGAGGGGAGGGAAAGTGTGTTTGCTTCATAAAAAGTATGCATAATTCTAGGGCACACAAGGGGCCATGTGACTTCTAATTTACAGATTATTTTATGTCTCACAGGACTCACGCACAAGTTGACACAGAAACAATTAAGTGTTTTTTACTTTATAGTCTGTCAGGTTAGGGAGCTTTCCAGGAAAGTTACTATTTTTCATATACACTTTTTTTTTGCAACTATAATACTGAGTTTCCTCCAGATTTAAAGCAGAAGTAGATCATCCCTGTATCAGATGATTTTCTTTAATGTTCAGCTGATTGTTGACTTAACCAGTAATGTGACTTTTTCCATTGTTCACACCCAGTTGTCTTTATCATCTCACCTCAAACAGCCCCCTGCATTAGCTGCAGTTGAGTGGTTTGCTTTGTCATTGGGTAACTTGTTTCATATATCAACAACAAACTAGCTCCATCTGCTGGACATAAGTAGTTATTATGTTGAACTAAAAGTTCAAATAAATTGGAAAAATATGTTGGTTTTTTAAAGGGTAATGCTTGAATGAATAAAAGGAAAGTATAACCTTGGTCAAAATACTTTCTAAAAACCCAGAGCTGGTGTTTATTTGCACCATGAAAGCTCAATTTACAGATAATTTGGTACAGTAACAATTTGTCTACACAACAGAAAGAAAAGATACCTTTAAAAAGCATTAATGTGGTTGAAAAACAGCCAGATATGACAATTGCATGGCGTTAATTGGCTGAAAAAACTTGGAATTTGGTTAAAGGTTTTCCTCATTATGACTGAGGTATATGCCTAAGTAGCCTATTACAGTAGTACATTAATTAAAGATATACAAATAAAATAAATGAATGAATAAATAAACATGTGTATTTATAAAGAATTTAGCTTTAGGCTATATCTTAGCCTAGCTACATCAAATTACCACTTTAATTGTAATATTTTGTATATTATTTCTTTAAATCTAGACCTTTTTTCATTTAATAATTTACATGTGCCACCCTTTTTACAGTCCGTACCCCATCATCATTTTTCTAGATAGACCTGCATCCCTAAGAGCAGAAGAAGACAAACTCATTGGTTTTTAATGTTAGTGATCCGGAACCTCATGTTAATTTTAACGTTAACATGTAGGCTAAAACGTTGGTGACAGAATAACAATGACATGAGATCTCGTATGTCCCACTTTAAGTTATTAAAGTTAACTTACCAAACACCTAAAATAAATTCTCGACATAGGCCTATCTGAAGCTGTTTTTCGTTAAAGCTCGTTTAAAAAAAAGTCACTTTCCTGTTATTTTTCTGTCTACCATGTAACTGACGTAGCCTGACAGATGTAAATCGGTGCACCGCTCTTGTAAAGCTCTGGCAGACACAGGCTTGGTCTTGATCCAGTTATTTTACAGGGAATTTCACTGCATGAAATATTGTTTAAATTAGTTTTGTGTCAAAAAAAATAATTAAGATCACACGTTGCTCAGCCTCGGGCAGCCTGAAACAAAACTCGGACAGCCTTGTTTGTTTTATTTTTGTTGTTGTTTAATGCATCAAATTGACTTGTTCAACAAAAATTGGATGAAAACTTTACATAAATCGATTAAATCTCAAAATAATTAACCACTAAAATATTATGACTTATCTAAAATAAAATACAAAATAAGAATATGTGAACCTTTTAGTATGCACAAACACCATATTGGAAGTTATCGTTTCACACACCTGTTTACTTAGTTAGTGAAATCTCACGTGCCAGCGTCAGCATCCACCTCTCTGCTCTTCTGCTGAGCACGGCTGAGCATCACCCTCGTGGTTAATGGGAAACCTCTCTGGCATCTCTGCGCATGCACAGCCACTCTTAAATTGCTTACTGAAGCCAGTAGGTAATATTAATTATCTCAGTCCTACCGTCACCGTCACATTGTTTGGGACAGGTCTCTAGGTAAATCATTGTGGCGTCTGAAGAGTCCTGGTAAGACACATCCTTGGTGCTTGGTCGTATGTGCGTCAACCGGCGGATTGTGCAACTGCAGCCAATCACAAGAGGCCTCATGCACATGCATGCCACATATGCGTGCTCGTGTGTGAGCCTTATGAGATCGCTGTTGGAAGTGGGTTTACCTGGTCTGTTTCATCGGACTTCATCACGTAGTTTTTTACACCTGTAACACCACCTTCGTTTAACAATGTCACAGAAGGTAAATGATATTTCTTCAGAAATCATTCGTTTGATATGTGAATTTGCCTTTTTTGTTTTGGTTGTTCATTGCAGTTCATCTATGATCTGGGTTGTGTGAAGGACTTATTTACTAGTTGGCATTTTAAGACTAAAATAATCCGGCAGACTAGGCCTATTTTGTTTTAATCCACAGGTGTTCAAATGTTTAAAGTTGTGTTAAACTGATACTTTCTCGGTATTTGATGGCGTCACCATCTTTTGTGTCCTCAGAGGTTCTGATTGAAAATGACAGCTCATCTGAATGTTTGTCTGTCTGTCTTGTCAGAGCGGTCCTCTGACGTTGGTGCTCATGGTTGCATCTGCAGCCATTGGAGGAACTCTTCAGTATGGCTATAACCTCGCCATCATGAATGCTCCCACAACCGTGAGTTTATTTGTGTGTGTGATGTGATAGTTTCCTATGATTTTCAAGTTAGTATGTGGATTATTGTGGTGTTTGAAGAGCCGCCAGACAGTTTATGATATGTAAAAGAAGGTGTAAAAAGTCAAAAGTGAAAGAGTGAGTTAGACTACATCTAACATTGACCTTGTGGTGAAATAATTTTAATGATCACTAACTTCACCTTGTGTGAACTCCTCTTTCCACTGCATAAATGAGCTGTACAGACCAGCATCTGTAATTTAACATTGAGGTCACAATGTAATTTGGCTTGAAAAAGGAATTAGGTTTCTTGTGTCCATGATTAGTCATTCTTGTTGAAATGCATCCAACAGTGTTGTGTGGCACAAAGTACCTTAGCCCTTTGCACAGCTTAGCCACTGTGTTGATTTTATAAACTATATAATATCAATATCAATATCATGAAACAACTTTAAAACAGACCAAAAGTCACAATTATTTAATGTGGATAATGTGGAATAGACTTGCAGAAGTAAGATGACTTACAAGCCTGTTGATCGACCAAAGGACCAAATCTTGGAGTGGACCACCATGAAAATGTAAACATACAAACAAATATAGTAATCCACACAAGCGAGGGTAAAAAGTTAGTTTAACTGCTGCTTGTGTTTGTTTTTGGTGAACTCGGTAAGACTTTAAAGGTTAATCTTTATCTCTTTCCTGACAGTACATTCAAACTTTTATCAATGAAACATTCCTGGAGCGCTGGGACATCCAGTTGGAGAATTACCAGGTGACGTTGGTGTGGACAATCATTGTCTCCATCTTTTCGTTGGGGGGTTTGCCGGAGCTCTCATTGCAGGGCCGATGACCATACGCTTTGGAAGGTAATATGAAATGAAGTGTGTGAATGATAAACCTGTCATTGTTCATTTACTCTTCCTCTTCAATTTCTCTTCAGTGTAGATGCATAAGTGATGCTGCAAATTACTGTGAACTGAGTTTTGGTTTCAGAAATGAAACTGCAGTTTTATCGATGTTAAAAGGATACCACATGAATGGTGCATGAATCTCTATCTTTCCTGATTGGAGTAAAAGAATAAATAAGAAATGAAGACATTTTATCTCCCTTTCCATCCACAAGGAAGAAATGTCTGCTGCTGAACAACATTTTCCTCATGTCTGGCGCTCTCTTAGCTCTGACAAGTAGAGCTGCTAAGTCTTTTGAGATGATCATCATCTCACGTGTCCTTGTTGGAATCAATGCAGGTATGTCGGTCAAACTTCTGCAAATCAGTTGGAAAGTCAGCTTACCTTCATTTTATATTTCCATTACGCATAAAGCAGAATGACATGAGAACTTATGTTTATTCACAGAAAACCAATATTCCTTTTGCAGGAATTAGCATGAACGTACAGCCCATGTATTTTGGAGAAAGTGCACCGAAGCACTTAAGGGGGCCGTCTCTTGTCGTCTGCTGTTTTCACAGCATTTGGTGTTGTGTTAGGACAAGTGGTTGGACTCAGGTACGCTCGGAATGTGTCCAACAGGCTAATTTTCTATTTGAAAAATGTATCTAGAGTTAAAAGACATGCACAATAACACTTTGGATTGTTTATTTGAAGAGAAATTTTGGGCAGTGAGCCATATTGGCAGTACCTACTTGCAAGTAATGCCATTCCTGGCCTCATTCAGCTTCTAACCCTGCCATGGTTCCCAGAGAGTCCCAGATACCTGCTCATCGACAAGGGGGACAAGGAGGCTTGTATCAATGGTAATTCATGCGTTATGTTAACCTGTTGAACACAGTTCTTAAGAAACACATTTAAATAAATCCTGTCTAGTGTCTGAGTTCAGCAGATAGAAAAAAACTTGAAAAGTGACATTTGGCTTACACTCAGTATTTCAACAAATTTTTGACCAATCAAATGAAGCCTTTGAGGAGGAGGGGCCTTAAAGGTTGAATATGGACAGAGCAGCGAAATTATGTGTGTCTAGGTTGTAGTTGCAACGGCAGAAAAACAACTCCAGCTGCTGGGATGCCAGGCTCGCTGCCGGTATGACAAGTGACCAGCAGCCTGCAACATGTCCAACAAGTAACGCAGAGGAGTTTATAACTGACAGCTAACGTTAGCCACGTTAGCAAACAAGCTAGCTTACCGATCCAGGAAGAAAGTCGCCATTTCCATGTTTTGATGCCGTGGAAAACGTTTATGTGGGTCCATTTAGTGTAGTCTTCACCTAAATATACTCCAGTTTTTGCTCTTATCAGGTCACTCTTCTTCAGAAACTGATAACAATATCTCTGGGGCTCTGAAGCAGCTTCTGGACTTGCTGACTCCACTGTTTCCCCCTGTGCCAGCCTAACTGTGCCAAACATACTGTTGCCACGCAGAGATCGTATTTGGCAACCCGCAATGGCGGCGTGTATTGGCTTGCAGATGTAAATATAATGCCATTATCAAACCCATTAAAATTTATTTTATAATTATTTTCAGGCTAAATGAATATATTGTTTTTAGGAAATGTTGTACTTTCATTCTGTACCCCCCCCCCCAAACAACCTGTGGAGGTATTTTTTTATATATATATAGATATAACTGTGGCAAGGTACGCAACAGAGGGCCCGGGCAGGCTTTGAACCCCAGACTCCCGGGTGAAAGTCATGCACGCTGACCATTCAGCCAAAGGGACATCCCTGTGGCCAAGTAGCCAGCGCACATGATCAGTCGGAGGCATAGTGACAGGACCGTCAACTGCCACATAACTTTTCATTAAAATGTTCCATATTCAACTTTTAAAGGGACAACACCTTAGATGAAGTGTTTCAGACAGAGGGTGATGTGAGCTTCTTTGGCGATCTACACTAGAAGAAAATGATGTTTTCAGAGATTAAAGTGCTCAACATTTCTTACAATCTATCAGTCTAAATAATTTAAGATAAAAGAGAATATACTGCAGAAGTGACAGAAGTCTTTTTTATACGCATAGTAAGAAAAGATTCAGCCAGTACTTCTTTTACTGTAACTGTCATGATTTACATTGTATTAGTAGCCTACAATTTTTAAACTTCAGGTAAAGGTTATATTAATGAAATAAAAACAAGCTTAATTTAAAATATTAACCCTGAAGTTTTCTCCTTGTCAGCTCTGAGGCGTCTAAGAGGTTGTGAAGTACAAAGCAGTGAACTCGACGAGATCCTACAGGAACAGGCCGAAACCAAAGGCATGAGGCCGAGCCGCCCATGGGAACTTTTTACAGATCGCGCTGTTCGCTGGCAGCTCATCTCTGTCATGATCATCAGCAGTGCCATGCAGCTCTGTGGTAATGATTCGGTAAGAAGCAACTGGCATGCTCTGACTGAATATTATTGTTGTGATCCACAAGATATTAAAATGCTGTTATGCTGTTTATAATGTGGCTGGCTGAGACATTGCTACTATTTTTCCATGAGGATCCATGTAACTGATCCGAGGGTACAGAAGCAGGATCAGTTGCTTTTCTGGCCACAGTTTCCTTTTGCTTAGCTGGAAGGTTGGTTAGAAATTTGAGACGATCCATCTGCGGTTTGTTCCATGCCCAGGTTTCTTTACAGTATGCTCCTGCAGGACACATTAATAATGTAAGCTGATGATGAAGCATCATCTATCGCTGTAATGCTCAATGAATATTGCAAAGACAGCTTATTGTTTTTAATGTACATGATAAGAGTCTGATTCATTATTATTTATTGATCTTTTTTCCTCTTTCGGCTTTGCACTGTAAATCTAAGTAACAGAAAATGCTGACAAAACATTGCTGTGTTTGTAGGCTTTTAACCACATGCCTGGGAGATTTAGTGGAGACTTTGTATTAACACAGTTACTAAATGTACAAATACTTGCATAATCTGCTTACCAGCAGTTAAACTCTAGTAACAAGCACTGATTCGCTTCACTATTTTCCCATCATCTGCTCTTCTTAAAGATATACTTCTATGCATCGTACGTGTTTAAAGAGGCTGGGATGGCTGATGATAAAATCCAGTATATCACAATTGGCACTGGGACGTGTGAATTCACAGCCTGTATAATGTGTGTAAGTATCTACAATCAAAGCTCACTTTATGTAACCATTTGGATACGAAGAGAAACTGTTGTTGGCATTCTTTGTAAGGCTTTATAAATGAGGTAAATGTGTGAGAATAACTGCAAGCCTTGTGAACACACAAGGTTTTTTCATCACTTTTTACTGATATAAAACGACAATAACATGATATGGCAGCACTTACCAGCAGAAGACGCATCTTTTTGTGTTGCTCCCATCAAACTTCTCACACAGTCTAGAAATGAGTACTGTATGGTTGACATAAACAAATAATTCATGTTAAAGAAAGATATGTGAATAATTTTGCAAATGTATGTACTGATATTCTCTTCCTTTCCGATAATAGACCTGTTATACAGTTGATTGTTGCAGCTTAATAGGCAGTAAAACTTTAAAGTGCTTTACATAGAATCTGTAGTTTAAATATTTTGGAAGGGAAACAATTATATATTTACTTTAAAAGTTAAACAGGGAGTTCTGAGCCCACATGTTCCCTCCATAGATTTTTGATTATGATCGAAGCCAAAAGGCTAATTATCCAGCCAAAGTAACATTAAAACAAACACAGTGGTAAACTGGCTTGGAAAACTTTAAAGATGTACAGAGACTGGTAAAGGGACGACACGATTTACACAAAGCTTAATATGAAGCAGAAATCTTCCAGCTTTTTTCCAGAAGTTCGCCCCTTTGGCGACAAGTGGAAGTGATGCTAATGTTGTGCACACGCATGAGCTGCTTTGACTGCGTTGAACTCTAATTGAACTCACATTATATTCAATTTGAGCCCAGAGTTAGAGCCATGATGTTTACTGAAGTAATAGTTATAAATCTGCAAGTTGTTTACGGTTTGACCGTTGAGTAAACTGACGGACTGTATGCTAACAGTAACAACAGGCTAATGCTGGCTTGTAGTTTAAATATCTAAATACACAGGCTGAGACCATGATTACCTCATAAAATTACTGCATCAACTAAATTTAACAAGTTGAGTGTATCTCTTCCCCGGGAATAGTCATATGGCTGTCATATTGCCACATTTCCATGCTAAAAACTTAGCATTGCAATATTATACAGATGCGGGCATTAAAAAGTTCCTCCCTTTTCTTTCAGAAGTGCTGCATTAGTGCACCATTACTGCACTATCACTGGCTGAACGATTTGTCCCGCAAAAACGCCATCACGTACGGTGTCCAAACTTGGTTTGTGGAAACGTCCTTGTTCCTGGCATTCATTTATGCTCTGAAATCGTTTTCCCCGGGCACACAGGTGTTTCTCTGTGCGACTGAATTGGCAGACAAGTCGCTGGTTAGTGGCTGGCAGTCGGCTGAAAGGGGAACTTTTTCATGCCCAGATCTGTGCATCCTTATTTCTGTCGTACATCACATTTACCTTGCAAGTTAGAAGAAACCCAACTGTGGGTCCCGTTTTACTCCCAGACTGGATCGGAGCTCCCGCCAATTGAAACAAAAGAAAGAAAAATAGCTGCTCGGCTGTTTACTCCCGTCTTACTCCGGTGCCGCTGGTGTTGTGCCAACAGAAACAGTATTAAGAGACCACCGCAGTGAAGAAAGATCGGCTCATTCTACACATCAGGCAATTGTAAGAGCATGTGGAGGAAAGAAAAGAATAGTATTTAACATTTAATCTTGCGCAATGCACCTTTAATATGAGATGGAGCTTTTACCACTTATCTACAATGAGGTCATTCTTCCTTCTGCATGCAACAGTATGGGGTCGATCTCTGTTTGGGACAGGTCAGAGCTGCAGGCAGACCAGTCCGATACCTGTACCTTCTTCCTCCGCCACCCCTTTGCATTTTGTGCAGAATGTAGTTTGCATTACATAAGAAAAATCCATAGAAGCCTTGAAACATGTGAATTACTCCTGCCAAAGTCGACTTCATATCATCACAGTGTTTTTCTCTCTGGTCTGTATCACGCTGCACATTTCTTACTAAAAGGATTAAGAATACTGATTTTTCTGAGCATAATACAGATTCCATTGTGTGATGATCCATCCCAGATGCTTTTAAATCCTACGAAGTCAATGCAGCCTTTAAACAATGTTACTCACTGAAATTCATTCAGATCGCACAAGTGCAATATTATGCACAGTATAACTATGCAAATCCCCTCCAGTCTTTCTTTAAAGGATATTCTTTCAAACATTTTAAAGATTCAATGACAAATTTGCCCAACAAGAAAACATCTGTCCTTCTGTGCACCTAAAACACTCAGTCTTTCTTGTATACTGCTTTTGGACAAAAATTATTAGAATCACATGTTGGTGTCACCTTTTTTAAAACCTTATTAATAGCCCCAAATGCAAAACTAAATGCATTTTAACAAATTCAATTAAAATGACAAAACAAAGTCTGAAATATCTTGGCTCGATCCTGTTAACGATTTAATTGATACTAAAAATCATGCTCTTATTTTTTGCACTTTGCATGACTGTACTAAGTTTAGTTTAAATTACGGATTATATATGTCCATGTTTATGAATGAACAAAAAGCTAATCAGACTTTTTTAATCCTACTTCAGTGTTCACAACTAAACTGGATGTGCTTGCACATTGGGTCTTGAGTATAAATTAATCATAAGCAAATCTAATGAAATGTTTTATACTTTCAGAACCTGCTGATTGAACGCAAAGGTCGGAGATTCATGTTGATGGGTGGTTTCATACTCATGACCATCTGGGCCATTGTCTTCACAATCGCTCTGTCGTTTGAGGTAATTATCTAACTGCTCCTGTTTATCACGAATAAATCAGACATGGCCTATTATTATCACACAGAGATGAGGGATTTGATCAGGATTTGAGGGACAAGTGATTTAAATTTAAATGAGTTGCTCATTTCAAACAGATGGAAGTCTGTGATGTGTTGAATGTAAACTGAAATTATTTGCAATTTGTTCATGTGCTGGATGAAAGACTGTTTCTAAGGCATGTCAGTGTAACAATGTCACCACCAGGAGGGATCAAGAGTCAATATTCAGGCATGTGTTTATCTGATTTGAATGAAGGAAAGTTTAACATTAGAAAATGTGGGTTGGAGGAGAATTTTCTCTAATACTGCCGCATTAGGTTAGAAATCTGCACAAATGCTTTCTTATCTTTACGTTAAGGTGATATGATCAGTAATTGTGATACCAAATGTTTGATTAGGTTGCTTCTTGTCACTGTGTTTTTCCCTTTTCCCCTCACATGCAAACAGCACTATATATCCTGGATGCCTTACCTGAGTATGGGCTGCATCTTCACTTACATCCTCAGCTTTGGAATGGGACCAGGTCAGTCAAAAAATTTTCCCAAGATGCAACAAACACGTGTGTGTTACATAAAACATACTTGATTGTTTTTTCTCCCTGCTTTTTAGTCATTCATATAACCACATATTCAACTGTTAAACATGATCACCAAGTCTTAAAATATACTAACTTACTTAACACTTACATTTTTATCACTTAGAGAGAAAACCTATCATGTGCACATATGATTTTCCATGCATTTTCAAACCAGAGGTGCACTGTAATATGACTGAGTAACAAATTCCACTATAATCTGATATTGTAGCATTTGTGATCTCACTCTCAGAAGTACGGAATAGTCCAAACCAAGCTTTCTTGAAGGATTAAAGATAATGAGGCTGACAGTGATGATATGTCTTATCCCTCCCTCAGCTGGAGTGACCGGCGTTCTTCCTACAGAGATCTTCAACCAGACTGCTCGGCCAGCAGCCTACATGATCGCAGGCTCCATGATGTGGCTCAACCTGTTCATTGTTGGAATGATTTTTCCATTTCTAGTGGTCAGTCTGCTGCTACATCAATATTCATTTGTGCATAAACTTACCTGAAGTAATCACAAATGAGCACACACTCAAAAATAGAGGTACAAGACAGGAACATTTCTGTACCTGTAGGTACGTTTTTTTACAAATGTTCTCTCAAAAGTACAATATTAGTCTTTTTGAGGCCAGAAATGTACTACCTATATTCTATGAAAAAGGGTCCAAAGTAATATAAAGTACAAATTTGTACCATTTCAACCCTAAGGCTACCTGTAGCATTGAAAAATGTGCGTAGCTTGTACAATAACTATAAATAGCAGTCCTTCTAAACAGTAGTATCATTATAGTTATTATATTATAATTTTCATAATAGTCATAGTAATCATAGTAATAATTATGTGTATAATTATATATGTGTTTGGCCTAATATTTATATAACAATAATTCTTTTATTATTAGCATCTTTGATTGTTGTCATAATCTCTATTTTATATACCTTTATTCATCATTTTTAATTTGTTTAATTGTACTTTATTAACTCATGCAGCTTGATAAGTTACAAAAATGGAGCAGGACCGAAGGTACAGAAATGTCTTTCAAAAAATGAACACCCCCAGCGACAAGCTTTGTACCCTTTTAAGTACAAATTGGTACCTCTATTTTTGAGAGTGCATGTTAATTTATGTAGTATTCAAAATACTAGAAACAATCATTCTTAACACAATCACTGAGCCTAAGAAATCACAAAACAAGCTGCTTTGTGGCTGGTGCATTTGCTGGAGATTACCATTGATAATGCAAAGTCCTAAGAGCGCATCCAGTTAAATTTGGGATTAATCTATGGTCTCTGATAATTCTACATATACATATTAATGGTTTTATACCTTACAGGTGAAACAAAGAGGTCCTTTTAAGCTGTAACACTAGCTCTTGGACTAACATTAGAGTCCATACTTGAAATGGTGACAAGATCTCAACTGGGGAGCCACATGAGTGAACCTAGTGGAGAAATTAAGTTTATACAAACTGAGAATAGACTAATCCATGCAAACACCAGAAGTAGACCCTCCGCCATCGCTGAGGTGGCATTTCTGTACATGTCAGAGACAATCCATTGCTCGCGTTAGAGGGCAGCGGTGGATGCCAACTGCTGTAGAGAGAAAAAAAAAAGTTAAATAGTAAGATACTGTTGAATAGTAGGGGGGGGGGGGTAAGGGGGGGACTTACTTCAGATGTTTTTTAGGTAATTTTCCTTGACCTTAATAGAAAAAGTCATGAGTTTATGGATAATTAGCCAGAGGAATTCATTTGAAGTTAGTAAAAGAGAATCATATTTAACAACAATACAACCATACTTACACAAAGAGCTTTGACAATGGTTCTTCAGCTAATGCGTTTTTCTTATTCTTTTTCTTATTTACTTTGAGTTCTGTGCCTTAAACTGAGGAATGAGGGATGCTCTGATGCTTATCACTTATCATACATAATGAATATGATTCATATTCATTATTCTGATACACTTGTTTAAATTAAGGTTTATTCCATGACAAATAAACAAAAAACATTTTAGTAAAAATATTAAAAGAGCATTCTGAACACACAATAATAAATGTCTGACAACATTTTGTTGCCTTTCCTTCACAGAGTGAATTGAGTGAATACTGTTTTGTGCCTTTCGGAGCCGTCTGTCTGATGTCGGCACTATACATCGGCTTCTTTCTGCCTGAGACCAAGGGGAAGTCTCTGTCAGTCATCACACGTGAATTCCACAAACTCAACTTTAAAGGCCAGGACAAAAGTTTGGAATCACAGCCCCAAGCTCAGTATCAGCTGGGAGAAGTGTGTCATTCCACGGCCTTGTAGACAAACTGAAACAATCTTCCCACCGTGTGCCTCACTTGGACCCGATCTGCTTCAGCTTGAAGTCGCAAACTCTGGCAGAAAAGCTGAAATCACTGATAAATTGATTAACTCCTTTATCTGGAGTGTGTTTAGTTTATTTTTTTTTCCCCTGCCATTTGCACATTGCATGCTCTGTTGTTCTTTCGCACAGACTGTTGTGATACAAACAATATTCAGATTAATATATTTTTGATTCTGTGTCTTAAAAGAGATTATCTTATGGACAATAAACTTTGTTTTTATGTTAATAGATACAATTTAACATGTAACTACTAACTACTAACTTGTAGACACTTTTCTTGAGAGAAAAAGTTTATTTTTTAGCAACATTTTCTTTTTCGTTTTGTAAAGACGGAAAAAGAATAAATGAATGAATTGTAAATTGTGTTTTTTCTTACAGTTTTTTTTTTTTATCAAGTCAGTAAAATATCACTGTTTGGGGAAGACTTTTCTTTTAACTGCTGGATTACAGTTAGTAAACTGAGGCATCAAAGAAAACTCCAAATCAGGCTTGTCCATCAGGGTGCCAGACTTTTCACTCATCAAGGTAAGTTTATTTGCAAGTGGTTCATAAAATGTGAAAAGCTTTACAACAGGATGCAGAAGAACCATTACAAACTACATTGAAGAAAAAGAAAACTACTTAACCTCACACAGCAGCTCAGGCTCCTTTCCAACCAGAGAGGTGACGTTCCACGTCCCTGGAGCTAGCTTCTGCAGCCGGGGGTCGGACCGCCAGGGTCTCCCCCGCCCTCAGCAGCCACCCAACTCACACTGCACCCGACCCCTATGGCCCCTCTCGTGAGTGATTGGTCCACAAGAAGGGGGGCCATGTCGTTCTTTCGGGCTGAGCCTGACCGAGCACCATGAGCAGAGCCAGGCACCAGGCGCTCGCCTCCATGCCCCACCTCCAGGCCTGGCTCCAGAGGGGGGGCCCCAGTGACCCGCGTCCGGGCGAGGGACACACGACTCCAACACTGTCTTCCTCCATAAGGGTGTATCGGCTGTGCTTTGTCTGGTCCCTCTCCTAGTAACCTGTTTGCCATGGGTGACCCTGCCAGGGGCATAATCTAACCATCGACAACACAGCCCCTAAGATCTTCAGAACACGCAAACCCCTCCACCATGATAAGGTGGCAGCTCAGGGAGGGGCACAGGAGGGGGGTTCATGTCATTATTAGGCCCATAATTCCCTTTTATGGCACAACCAAATAATTGTTTTACCTTCAGTAGCTTTGGAAATACATAAAAAAAACAACCTTTGAAATGTGACATGTCTCCATGTCTGTATCTGCTGTCCCTTTAAAGACGCACAACGGAACTTTTAGCAGTTTTCTCAGTGACGCGCCCCCTATCGGCGGCTAAACTAGCATCCATCTTGTTCGTACCTGTACTGTAAGCTCACTCCAGCCAGTAAAAGACAGTCTTATCTTGACTCTTGTTCTGTCCCTTCCTCTTTTTCTTTTCCTGTCTTCCTCCGGTGATGTTTCCTTGCGTTTCTTTACCGAATTCGACATGATGCGCATTCAAAACACCCGCGATGTTGATCCCTGGTTTACATCCGGTTGCTAGTGAGTGACGCGGTGCTGCAACCAATAGTTGGCTGCAACGTCACGGTCGCGTCCCGGATGGGAATCTTGCATAGTGCTGTTTCTGAGCCCCGGGACGCCTCTGGGCACTGACAGGTCGAAAATGCGCATAATGAATGTTGGTGTGACATCAAAACGAGTCAGAAACACAGATTTTTAAGGTCTAAAAGTTACGTTGTGTGTCTTTAAGATGCCTCCTGCTGTTTCTGACACGCCCACTCCACTCATCACAACACTCTCATGCTCTGGTGGGGCGAAGCTTGGCAAGGGAGGGGGAGGAGCTTCGTGGTATTGGTGGTGCTCTGTGGCAGCAGCCGTTTTGGCAGCCATGTTGGTTTCCACAGGACATTCAGGGATTTCTCAAATATGCGTGAATGAGTCAAAGTAACCCCCGGGGCATGTTTTATGGGGAGGGAATGACATAATAACATAATAAAAAGCTCAAAAAAGTCAATTTTGCATGTTACCCCCCCCCTCCTTTAATACTCCTTTGAGCAGTTATGATCTGCAGTTATGGATTAAGGCACTTAAGTTTATTTACTCATCTGAGGTTAATTGGTTTTACTCTCTCTCTCTCTCTCTCTCTCTCTCTCTCTCTCTCTCCCCACTCTTAAGCCTCACCTTCATTTTGAAACAAACATTCTACACAGAAATAAACTGTGCAGTGCTCTGCACCGTTTCCAACGTTCTTTAGTTTAAACAGATCAGATGTTGATGAGTTGTTAAGAGAATTTAAGATATCTGCTTGAAGATCACAACTCAGTCTTCAGAGAAGGAGAAATGTTTTAAATCAGCTGTGTGCTCATCAGTAGCTGGTATTTGAGACACAATGTACTCTGGTGGTAACTCAGTTAACATACAGTAGGAAGTTGATAAAAAATTAACTTAGGTTTGTCCAGGGGACCATCTTGCAGAGCTTTAAAGCTAAACTGCTCCTGTGGAAGACCCATTATGTCCATTTCTACCTCAAAACTTTATTTATATTCACTTCCTAAAAGATCACTTAGTTACACAGCAAAAAATATGGCACTGTTAAAAGAATTTTTTGTTAATACGCCATCAACAGACAAACTTTAAAAGCTATATATTATATATGAAATTGTCATCATATTTGAATATCTAGTTAACTATATCCCCATTTCTTAATCTTAAGATTTCAGCTATTCATATTTGCTTAAAAGGCATTCCATACTTAGTAACATCATATGCGTCATTCATGCATTCATTAGTAAATACTGACTTTTGGAATCTGCAGTTTATAATAGGAATTTTATGTTTTAATGAATTAATTTATGTTTCTTAATGTCTTAATTAATTATTAAATGGACGCAAAGCATCTCTCTACAACAATTTTTTTTTATTTTAATATAAATCATCATCAATGACTCTACGCACAAAGAGAAGTAATAAAAAAGAGATAACGTGTACTTTTAACACAATTTTATCTGACTGTGTTGAGTAAGAAAAATAGACCTGAAAGTAGAGAGCATATATCAACTTGTCCAGGATTTAGTTTAGGTAATGATGATTTCTTCTTTTTCTATTATTTTTCAAAACAATGTTTATCATTTCTTTTGTATTTTAGACATGAAAACCAACCAGGGAAATTATTTGTGTTGGCATGAAGGTGATAAAACACTTCCTCATTGTTTCTCAGAAGGCCAGTAGGTTCATACTGTTTGATGACTGTGGGTGTTTGACTCTTTGTTTCACACTGCAAAATAAAACCATTTGAAACCAGAAAAATGTTTTATTTGCAACAAACTTGTTTGGCCCAGCTCTACTTATCATGAAGAAACCGCTTTGTTAAAGAGAACAAAAAATCTTATCAAAGTTGCAAAGTATCAAACATACAAGGCTGAAGTTCAATAATGTCAAGAAACCATGACCCAGAAACTTAAAAACAGCTCCATTTAACACTTTATTTATTTATTTAGCATTTGTATTTAGCACCATGAAGGCATGTATCTCTTATATATCTCAGTCAGTAGGGATTGGCAAAATATATAGCAAATTAAACTAAATTAAACTAACAGTTACATATTTTTGCTGTTAAATGGACTTGACTTGCACCAGATCTGCTTCAGCTGTCTTGGAGTAAATGTACCTTCTGTTACATATATCTACTGTGAGCAAAACTGTCATTCACAGCAATCTGCTCAGTAAGAAGTTCAAAACTTTACAAGTTTTGCTGTTTCAAATCAGATCAAAGTGGCAGAAGAAGAACAACATTCCTCTCTGCTGGAGGATAAATATCAGCTTGTAGAAAAAACTTTTTTTTTTTAAAAAAAAAAAAAAAAGGAAGAAGATGGCAGGGATTTAAAGATTAATTTTCTGTGCATTAAGCTATTCATAAATTCAATTTAATAAATCTACTGATCGTGCAGAGAGCCTTTGTTAAGATTTACCAAGAATCTTAGATCAAAATGACAAAGTCTTTAAAAATACCAAATATGGCTTTTGAGCAAGTATTGATAATATCTGTATTGTATAAAGTAGTGCAGCAAATTGTCTCTTTATTTACTCCTCTTCACCAAAACACTCGAATATGCAAATGCAAGTGTTATTGTCACATGTCTCGGGTGAGGTTTTGAACATGCTGGTTGAACGATTTACGATAATTTTCTGAAAAAAAAAAAAAAAAGTTGCAAAAGTTAAATACAGCAGGTAAAAAAACAAAAAAAACATTGAACACATCAACATTTTTCTCAGAAAATATATTTCTAGTAGAGCTCTACTAGTGCTTTCTTGGCTTCCCAGATCTTTTTGTCCTCCATTTCTTCATGTGTTCAATACTTATTCCGTGTGTCATTTTACAATATTAGATGTAACTTCATTTACGGACATAAATATTAGGATTTCTTTGTATATGTGCATTGCTTGTGTTGTTGCCAACATCTGCTGAAAATTTCATGTCAATAGCTCTACTAGAAATATTTTTTCTGAGAAAAATGTTGTGAAACAGCTAATAACTGATGCTCTTTGTGCTGCAACACTGGGAGATATCATGAAGGTATTTGTACATCTAGTTCCCCAGTTCTTGAGCATAATGCAAATATGAGCATTAATTTGAAGCACACTCTCCATGGAGCCAATGATTACATCACCATTGTATTACTTATTATATCTAATGTACAAACTTCTCATAACTTCAAACACGTGGCAGCTGATGATCCTTCCATGCTTGCGTCAGACTTACATAACTTTTTTTTACCCCTTTTCTAATTTGTAATGTTTATGAGTGGATTTGTTCTTTTAAGCCTTCAAGCCTCCTGGTGAAAGTAATATCTAACTATTTGACAGAGCACATGGCAAGACATGTCCTAGTTGTAACAACTGCAGGAATCAGCCAGACAGACCAGGTTTAATCTAGAGTAGCGTTTGGTCATCCCTATCATCCACGTCAAAACATGACGATCATGCCCTAATAGTATGAATGGACAGCCAAAGCCCGTTGATGAGTAACTTCATGTGAAATCCAATAAATACATCGGACCTCTACTCCTTCTGAAGCAAGAATCCACAACAAACCAGCAGAAATCATGGACATTGTATCGAAGAAGGTAAGAGGAAACTGTTGGATTATAGCACCTTTTGTGACTTTAAAATATTTTAGCCTACTAGAAAATTTCTTTACTTGTAAGACATGATGCTATCTCTGAAAGTATGCTTTTGATTATTATTGATTATAACATATTTTTTCTCTGTTTAAAAATTAGAAGTAAGGGAAGAAATACATGATAAACTGCATATATTATTTTATTTTATTTGGCTTTTGTATTTGCAACTGCATTCTTTTGCAAAAATTGTGGTGGTTCTTGGTCAAGTGTTTTGCCTTTTATGCCAAGCATTCAAAATGCCCTGATTTTCAAAAAACAAACAAAAGAACAAATGTTAATGATACAGGAAGCATTAATGGAGGGATTTTTTATTTTTTATTTTTGTATAACTGGTTTTGTTATTTTAAGCATTTACTCCTTTGGTAATAGTTTGAAACATTTTCTTTAAATCATAATTGATACAATTTCAAAGTTACAGAATGTTCTGCAGTTGGGTTTGTTACAATGCATTTCTTTTTGTCCTCGGAGACAAACTCCCAAATACTTGCAATAAAAGCGCAACTAGAACTTAGGTGTGTAAAGAGGCAAAAATTGTTTTTGAAAAAGAAATCTAAGAATGACTTTTTGTAAGCATGAAAGTGTTATTTTAGTTAAATCCACAAACTATGTAATACATCCTCTTTTGAAACTTCTGCATCTACTACTGTATTCGGGGAAAAACTGATAAAAAAAAAAAAAAGAAACAATTAACCTGAAATAAGCTTTCATCAAAGAGATAGTTGCAGATTTAACTGTACACCAGAAAAGTGGGGCAACTATATATTAAATGTTCACAATTATTTCAATGATCCAGGCAACAAAAATGAACATTCAGTAAGTTGTATTCTTGGTTGTTTCAGCTCAGAGCCTGACACTTAAAATGTGGCAACATAAGACATAAACTGTGTAGCACCAACTACCAAACTGTTTGATTTTTTCATTCAGTATAAATATAAACAATTAAAGAGTTCTGCATGTGAAAAATGGCAACTATTAGTCCAATGCAAGTCACTATCCTGTGTAATAAAAAATATTTGTCTTAAATGTGACAGTTGCCTTGCATTTAATCTCATCAATTATCTTGTCTGTGTAATGTAATAAGAACACCTGCGAAACTTTGCACAAGTCCAGCTTGTGAAAGTCAGATCAGACGTGATATGCTTACCTTTAACAGAAAGCATCAAATTGTACATGTTTGCTAGGCCTTGCATGTGAAATCAAAGTTTTTCTTGCAAAATTCCTGTGTACTTTGCTAGAATGGTTGAATTGTAAGTACTTAAGTTAAATACGTTAACTCAACATATACCAGAAAATAGAATGTAGTGAAAGAATTTACATACAGTGGATTATTTTGGTAGGAATATCCAGTAAGGGAGAAAAAAAAAACTTGCTCAGAAGTTTTTAAGTTTCTAAAGATTTTTTTTTCATTTGGTACAAGATTTGGTCAATAATAAAAATGAAAAAGCTACAGCAGGGACTCATTATAGTCGTAATACTGTGATTATTACAAGAATGTGCAGTCATGTGTATCTGTAGGGAGGAACTGCTTAATGTCTGACCAGGTGATGGGAGCCATTTATAATCATTACACGCATGTTTTAGGCCTGTGTTCAGTAAGCTTTTAACAAGTCATAAGATACAATCTGGCTGACCTCTCACACTGTATTCAGTCGCTGTAAAACATGTCTGTTTCAGCTGCAGTACTGGAGGCTGTACCTGTTGTCACTAGTACTGGGAATCGGAGGCTCGTTTCAGTATGGGATCCAAGTTTCTCTCATTGCTTCTCCAGCAGAGGTAAGATCTGTTATATAGACTGAACTCATGCAACGACATCTATATTTCTCTGTGTAATTTCTTAGTGTAGTTGAGTTAAATTAATCCTTTGTGGTAAGCCTACACATGTTAGTTCTCCAGCAAGTAAGCCTTTAAAATGTGTTACCAGTAATATCATAGTTGATGATATTACTGAAGAAGTTTTGAATCTTTTCACCATTTGACTCTCCAAAAAACAACCCCCCTAAATAACAAAATATCAAAGTAAATAAAACTATTCAGACATTCAGAAGAAAGATTGACCTATGAGGTAACAAGTTTTGCTGCTTCAGATGTTTCCTAACCTCTCTGACTTTTTACGCAGCATATCCACAGTTTTGTCAACTACACATGGATGCAGAGGTATGACACTCCGGTGGATGAATCCACCAATCAGCTCATTTGGTCCTTCATTGTGGCTGTGCTGAGTCTGGGAGCTTGGGCTGGGGCTATTCACAGCGGGAGCCTTCCGGTCACTTATGGCCGGTGAGACAGCAACACATCCACACAAACATTTTTGCATCAATTTGCTGAGAAGTTTGTTGATAATCAATAACATTTGAAGTTACTTAACAGAAAAAAATGAAGTCATAACGTTCTCTATGGGTTTTTAGGTTTAGATTAATGTGTTTTCTCTGATTTTGTAGGAAAAAAGCTCTCCTGATCAACAACGTTGTGGCGATTGTTGCTGCCTTGCTCATGGTTTTCAGCCGTATGGCCAAGTCTTTTGAGATGATCTTGCTGGGACGAATTCTCTATGGATATAATGTTGGTATGAAACAATGATGTTTCATGTCTGTGTTACTTTGGTGATTTCCTTCCTTTGCTCTGCTTACCATGTTTCTCCACACAGGTCTTGGCCTCAGTGTTCATCTCATGTATCTTGGAGAGAGTTCACCAAAACAACTCAGAGGTTTCTTAACCCTCACCAGTTCAATCTTTATTGGTTTGGGGAAAGTCACGGGTCAGATCATTGGCATCAAGTAAGAATTCACTTGCACTTTAAAGCAGATGTAGAAACCTTTAAGTAAAACAAGAAAACAAACTTAGGAAGCCTCACACCTCACTTCTAGACACAACCAATAATCTGCCAGTTGCCTAGTTATTGCATCATCACTGCTTTTTTCTTTGAAGTGACCCATAGTAGAAATTAATTATTGATCCCAGTGCTTATAATAATAATACTTCAGATGTTTTTCCATTCTCATCTTTTTTATTTTTGTCTCAACCTGGATTCCAACATGTCTTCTCTTTTTTAATGCTGTGTTCAGGGAGATCATGGGAACAGAAGAAATGTGGCCATTTCTCTTAGCAGTTAGTGGTATTCCAGCCATCCTGCAGTTTGTGACGCTGCTTTTCTTCCCTGAGTCACCTCGGTACCTTTACATCGATAAAGGTGACACTGATGGCAGCAAAAAAGGTGAGTGGACACAACAGACTCAGACTCTGATGCATTGATGAACAGACATTAAAAATAAAAACTTCAAACGTTTTACCGTCAGACATTGAACATTTGGAGAAAATTGAAGACAAGATGGGGCTGAAGTCATCTCTTATTCTTCTTTAAGTTTGCTTTTCTGCCAACTAAAGTCTTGTCAGCTGAATGACTATGTCATGAATCTGGATGAATGCAGATCAGTTCATATTAAATATGGAATGGCATGCAAAAGTTTGAGCACCCTGGATGAAACAGTAATTACTGAGAAATATAAAACAACAAAGCAATAGTTTTCAAATGGAATAAATGAAAAGATTACACTTTCATATTTCACAAAAGATAACCTTTCAATTTCCATCTTTTATCTACAATATTTTTTTTTATTTCCTTTCCAAATAAAAGGAAAGAGTAAAAACAAAAACATCCATTCTTCCTTCTTAAACATATGTTTTACACAGAAAACCTTTTTGTGTTAGCTATTCTCATGTAATGTGTGTGTATTTATATGTGTGCATTAGCCTTGCAGTGGCTGTGGCAGGAGGATGACTTAAAGCTGGAGTTGGAAGACATGCAAAGAGAGAGAGAGAGCATGAAGGGGGAGAAAGCTAAGACAGTGAAGGATGTGCTCACCTCTCGCTGTGTGAGGTGGCAGCTGCTGACTCTGGCCATACCCTGCGCTGGCGTTCAGTTCTGCGGCATCAATGCTGTACGTTTGCTTCAGTTTCCTACTTCTGTAATGCTTTGCACCCATTTCACTCTGTTTGATGGGCGTCACTGTCTCCTTCAGCTGTACTTCTACGCCTTTGATATCTTCCGCGAGTCGGGAGTGCCAGAGAGCCAGATGCATTATTTGGCTATTGGTATTGGAGCAGCAGAGCTCATCACCATAACACTGTGTGTAAGTATCTGTTGGAGAGAGGGATAGAGAGAGAGAGAAAGAGAGAGAGGAGAGAGAGAAAGAGAAAAGAAAGAAAGAAAGAAAGAAATGTGAATAAAAGTAGATTTTAGTTTATAGAACTTGTTCATTTATACCCACTATTTAATTCCTTAAAGGTACAGTATGTAAAAAAAAATAAAAAAATCAAAGGTCAATGGCAGAAAAATGGGATATATAATCCAAAACTGTGTTTCTATTTATGTGTAATCACTGCACTAGAATAGCTGTTATATGTTTATTTTCTTACAATGAGTCATTTATATCTACTTGCTGGGGGTGCACATACGGAGGCTGCAATATTTGTGCCGCCATTTTCACTACGGTATCCCTAAACGGACAAAACAATGTGAGAGAAATGAGAACCCTCTGAACTTTAAAAATGCTATATCAGCTTTGTTTAATGGGAGTTAGAGCACTGTTTGGGATAAGTGATGCCTTACGGTGTGTTCAGACCAAGCGCGATTTGGGCGTCAAAATCGCGCCTGACGCCCAAAGTTCGACGCTTGGTCACTAAAAAGTCAGACGCTTGATTTCCAGCATCTTGACGCCCCTGACGTGCTGCGAGAGATGCCCAGCCAAGCCGCGCTCGCCGCGCCGTGGGAGGAGCCTCTCCTTTCTCTTTTCCCTTTCACTGCTCTGTCTGCACCATGGCAGGTGCAGGAGAGAGAGCGGCTTGGCTTAATGTGATAAATAAAGCAGGGAACGTCGTCGTCGGACATCTCTGCTCTGTGTCCGGTTCACCAAATGATTCCAGGTGTTCTAACTGTGATGAGTTTCATCATTTACTTCAGGAGCTGCTGGCGAGCGGAGCTTTCAGCCGTCTGATCCGGCCCAGTTTAACGTCCCGCTGTCCCGATGCGAGGCAGCATTATCAGCCCAGTACATCCCATCAGGACAGCAGGTCATCAAACCACCGTTCAGAAACCGGGACCGGACACAGATCACAGTTTATCCTCCTCTGTCTTCAGATAGAGAGGAGATTCCCCTGGTTTTTCTGGGTGTTTCCTCTGCTGTCAGAAAAAGTGTGTCTGTGTCATGACTCGCTCTGATTGGTCGACGCCCCGCGTCAAGACGCCAAAGTTCAGATTTTCCAACTCCGGCGTCTGACGCCCTTGACGCGCCTAACGCGCGTCAAACGCTCAAAATCTCAAAACTCGACGCGCGAAACGCGCGTAACGCGCCTCGACGCGCCGCACCCGACGCGCGAAACGCGCCGCAGGTTTTTCGACGCCTCCTTGACGCGCGTCGGCCATTGACTTTGCATGTAAACCCGACGCCCTTGACGCCCAAATCGCGCTTGGTCTGAACACACCGTTACTGTACAAGTCATTAAATGTAGTTACTTGTAGTACAGTCAAAGCTACACCTGAGACCACTGCATCCACTCACAGATGAAAACATCTTGATGTCTGGGAGAATTTTGGCCACTAATGGCCACTGTACATTCACAACAGTGCTGGAATATGAAGTAATTGGAAAGAAAACATCTTTTCTTTCAAACACCCATCTTTACCACTGGATGTATGTAATTCTTACATACTGTACCTTTAAAGAAAAACCTGGAAAAAAAAGAAAAAAGCAAATTTTTAAAGTAAGTTACTAGTAAGAATACTGTACTTTAAAGGTACAGTATTCTTACATAGTGTACCTTTAAAGAAAAACCTGGAAAAAAAAGAAAAAAGAAAAAAAGCTAATAAAGCTCATGTTTGCTCTCATTTACTCTCTGTTTCTATTTCACTGCTGTGTCTTAGTCCTTCCTGATAGATCGTGCTGGCAGAAAGAAGCTGATGGGCTTCGGTTACCTGCTGATGGGGATCACCATGTGTGTACTTACTATCATGTTGTCGATCAAGGTAAGCAAAGCGAGATACTGCGCAGCTCCTCTTTGCTGTTTCATGTGAGATAAATTCTAACTTTTTGTTTCTTTCTGCAGGATCTGAACCCACAGATCCCATATGTAAACATTGGCCTGATCTTTTGTGTCATTTGCATTTATGGTCTTGGGCCCTGTGAGTGGTTTTAATTGTTGACAGCATCAGTAGAAATATGAGCACCAATACTTCATTTGATCGAGTCTGTAGTGTTAGTAAGTATTATGTTTATATTTTCATCTAGCTGGTGTGTCTATGGCCCTCCCTGCTGACCTCTTCCTTCAGGCCTGGCGTCCTTCTGCTTTTGTGATCAGTGGGACCATTAACTGGCTTGGCATGTTCCTGATTGGGATGCTGTTTGGCTATGTAGTGGTAGGATATCCACACAGCAGGTTCAGTAATGCGTCCCCACCCATCTGAATTTATTTATCTAACTCCATTTTTTTGTTTCTCTACACAGGAGGGACTTGGGCAGTTCTGCTTCCTGATTTTTGTGGCTTACTCCGTTTTCAGTGCCATTTTTATGTATTTTGTCCCAGAAACCAAAGGAAAGACTGTGGTGGAGATTATGGAAGATTTTAACAAACTGAACTACAAGAACAGGGGAGTTGACACTGAAAACACTGGTGTTGAAACTAAATTTTAACTTTTTTTTTTTTTGCCTTTTTTTGTATGTATTTATGCATGTGAGTCAGTCTACACAAATAAGTGTATTTATTAAATCTGATAGTTTTATCACAAATGAGTTATTTACATATAGTGCTTATGTCATGAACATGGAGTTTGTGTATTAAACAACATTTTTCATTATATCTGAACACTGCCTTTGCTTTAACAAATTTTTGTGGATCTTTTTGATCATTTGTGCTCAGTGTTGATAAAAATTTGGATTTTAGTGCAGCCTGTAGTATAAAGTCCACTCTGCAATTCAACGACTCATTACCTACTTACTGCACTTGAAAGACTCTAGATGACAAGTGTTCAGCCTGATGAATATCTCAGAGTAAACCCAAAAGTGTAAAGTGTGGAATTAACTGTCAAACAACATCTCACATCTGTAACCCCAAAATAAAATGTTTTTGCGAGCCTCTGCCTCACAAAGAAGCACCTCGACTTCAGTTTCCATAGAATTGCTTTTTCTTGTCCTCTCAGTTGTCCCGATTATGCTTTAACTGCTACAAATTAACTGGCTTATTTATATGCAGAAATATCCATACGGTACTTTGCATTGGCCATTTATGAGGAAACTGCCTGCAACTGTGCGTATGCATGGTTCTATAAATCTAAAGATTTTTTTGGCACATGCAAACTTTGGGTTTTGGGCACACGTTTCAGTAAGGATCCTGCACAGTTTTATAAATCAAGCCCCAGTCATGTGGGTTGACAGTGTTGAATGGCAAAAAGAAATCAAAAGATAAGAAAAAATATGCTTTCAAATTCACGCAAGCACACATAAACAGCAGGTTTTCCCCCTACACTGTTAGTCAGCAGATGAGCCTGCAGCATTGTTTCAGTACCCTTTCTTAATAAGCAAAAGACCCAAAAATAATTTTCAGCTGCAATTTATTTGATGCTCATCTTTGCACCAAGAAGAGTTGGGACTCAATAACAGAGTACAAAAACAAATATTTATAGAAAAGTAAGCTTATAGTGAAATATGTCCAAAGACGTCATAACAAAACATGTAGCTCACGTTTTAAAGAGCAACTTTGAGTAAAATGATAAAATACCAAGTTAACATATTGTACATTTTGCGCTTTTATACAAAAGTGTCAATGCAAGTCACTCTGTACATATCTCACCCTTTAAAAAAAAAACAGGACCTTTTTTAATCCACTGCTGTGCACAGTCAGTATTTGGAAGGCACTTTGCAACAGACCAAAAGCAGAAAGCAAAACATTTATGCCTAAAGTAATTCATAAAATTATCTGTAACATCTGAGTACCAACATGAATAAAACGAAACATAAATCCCAGTGAAAACCAAAATAAAGGTTCTTACAGCATTGTTCAGGTCTTTAAACAGTAATTAAAATTAAGAAACCCTTATAACCTTTTTAAAGAGTAAATACTAGTGCAGAGTGGGTCAAAAAGGGGGGTGGGGGTGGGGAAGACAACCTTGGTTAAAGATGAGGGTCGAGCAGCTGGCAGTGTGGGTGCTACCACAGCAGTGATAGTACAGTGAGTAGTGTAACTGTTACTGCCACCAACCAGTGATCGACATTCAGTCCCAAGCTCAGCTTGCATGCCAGAACATGCACGTTACACTTCAAATGGCCATAACTTAACATCCCTCCACACAACAGACAAGAGAAAAAAATCTTTATATGTACAGGACCACCACTGACAAACACTGATCATATTGGTTGGTTCATATATATATTTTATATATATATATATATATATATTTATAGAGTGTGTATATGGAAGTTATATACACTTGTTACAATCACAATATAAACATAAATAATATAGGAATGTACTGAATTTAACAGGCTAAATTACTCACAAATACTTAAACAGAAAGAAAAAAAAATGCAGTTCACAAACACTGAGCCATTACACCACACACACATACACACACACACACACACACACCGCCAGCCCCTTCATTTTTGGACTGAGCCTGATTTGCATCATGATACATGTTTTACAACATGCTAACCTCGGAGATTTGATGTGTGAGCTGTGTGACAGGTCCATAAGATACCAAATCATTATGTTTTGCAGTTGTAGGACTGTGATGTAAAGCACTCTGCTCACAAACTGTGCCATTGTATTAAGTTTAAATATTTCCAGAAGCAAGAGGAGGGAATTATGGTTAGGAAGAAGGTAGTTTAACTGAAACTGAACTGGAAAAGTAATTAATCAAGTCTGCAATTACCTTAATTTTTTTAACTGGTTGATTATCTTAAAGAATTGTTTGTTTTTTTCAAAAAGAAGAATGTAAACTTATCACCAACATGACATTTAAGAATCTGAATGGCTTTTTCAACATCCTGACACAGCAGGTAGTAGACTCAAATATGACTATATTTAGTTACAGCTTTAAATGTAATTCAAATTAGAAAACATATCTTCATTTTTCTGATAAAACAACAAAATGAGGAAAATTTAAATAGGGAAATGCCACGAGACGTCTACTGTGTATTAATTTAGAAAATATCTTCAATTCTGTTTGTCTTAATCAAAGAAAGTAAACTGGATGAAAACTGTCTGCACTGTAATTTACCCAAAAAGATACCTGTATATTAACAAAGTCAATCTAACAACATATAACTAGTAACTTGGAGAGAAAGGTGTACAAAGCAAAGGCCAAAAGTGATGATGATGAAGGATCACGGTTAATGAAAGCAAAGATTTTTACACTAAAAAAGCTCTACTTTGAAGGCTGGTGGATCAAAGTGTGATTACCTCTCTGAACCCTCTTGCTGTCTGTTGCACTACACTTAAGATTCACATCTCCATTTAAACATTTGAAAAAGAAAAAAACTGAGCAAATCAAGAGATTTTTGTTTGACATACAAAAATATTTACACAAAACTGAGGGAATGAATAAGTTAATAAAATACAATCTACACTTCTTAAAATATAAACAGAAAAAAAGAAAAACAAAAAAAAACCTGACCTTGGTCCCGTTTCATTTAAACAACCGATTCAAGAACTAACAAAGTGGGAACAATCTCCATTTCTCATTTTGTACATCCTTGGGTCTTCTTTTCACCTCTTAGTCCCCTCCAGCTGAGAAGAAAGCAGGGTGGGGGTAAAACAGTATTAACCAAAATGAGACAATCTTCCTCCTGAGACATCATCCGAAATACACGGCAATCAAATATGACTTACAAAAAAGCTGCTTCATCTGTTCATCTTATTTTACTGTACTGCTGCTTCTTAACATTAGTCGGACAAGCAGAATGTGTACATCTCACAGCTGAAGCAAAAGATACAACTGTGTATTCTCACTCGTAGCTTCCAAAAACCCCATTTCTGTCTGTTCAAATATATTTAAGTAATTGCAACATTTGACAGAACGCAGCTCCGAGATTGAGTTCTGGGTCATAGGCAAAGAGGACGCAGGAGAGAGGAGACAAGCTGGCGCAAAATGGACAAATGAGAAGAGATCATTGTCTTTGCAGCAGAAAAAAATAAAATAAAAAAACGTGCTCCCTACACGCTCCAGCCACATTTCATGGCACATCTTACATTGAAACAAATTGTGAAAAAATTCCTTTCATCAATGATTAATGGCGTTCTCTTTCTATGTCAATGTCTTCTTCCTTTTTTTTTTTGTCATGAACAGTTAATCTTACAAATAGCCAAACTAAAAATTAGAACAGGTGCTTTGAAAAAGTGCTTCTTAAGTGTAGGAATCCTTTATCAGGTACCTAAAATCTGACATTTTCTGTATGAGGCAGGAAAATTTTCAATAACTGTGCCAAGGAATGTGTAGTGAGCCTGTTAGGAATATTACCTCACTAACTTACAGATTCAGAGAATCATAATCACAATTTTAATCCCTGCACTTAAAAAGAAAAACTCATTCTTTCAAGAAACAAAGAAATAATATAAATATAGAATTTAGCCCTCCTGCGACTCTGAGGTAAAGATATCAGTTTACAAGGAAAAACAAAGAATAACTGTAATGGCCAAAGACAAATTTACCAAGTTCACTAGAGCAATTAAGGTGAGTGAAACGACAAATACTCATCTAAACAATACAGCAAATAAGTCATTTCATGTTAAGAAGCATTTGTGCAGCTGCAAACACAAGTCAAGAGAGCCAAAAGTAATATCATTTCAAGAGATTCACATCAGTTAAAAGAAATAAACCTTCATGTCATTTCTTCTCAAAGAAAATCTAAATACCAAACACCCTTTCTATACTTTGAAAAAGTAGAAAAAGTAAGAATTATATGGCAGTTTTTGACAAAAATATTGGATACACATAAGCAACGTGACAAACAGAAAAAGTAGTCTTGAGGCAAAGTTATTCCCAAATACAGAGCATCTTCTGTGGGCAACCAGAGTTTGTCTTAAGAATGAGGCTGAACAACAACTTGTAAAACCTCTTAAAGTCACTTCCCTCCAAAGTCAATTCCACTTTGGCCTGCTTCAGCATCCACGAGTGAAGACGCGAAAGCAGACTGGACTATCTGAAAACCAAAGGACTCCAGAAGAGACATGTTCTGTTGAGGTGAGAAGGGAGATGTCAAGGAGGGAGCCATCTCACTTAAGCCGGAAGCGGAGACCCCATGGGGTCTCTGGGCTTTGTGAACTCTGTGCCGGTGTTTGTTGAGGTAGGACTTGGTGCGGAAAGCCTGACCACAGATCCCGCAGGTGAATTTTTTCTCCAGCTCCGTCTTGGCTTTAGAGCCCTCTGGAGATGCCAAAACCCCTGCAGAAGCTCCGTTACAGGCCAAAGAAGGCATCTCGAGCTCCGGGCCGTCAGATTTGTGTGGAGATTTAAGCTCGTCGCCATTAGACAATTCCCTGAACGAAGTATCCGATTCCTCCGACTCCAAATGAGGACATTTCCCAGCAGTCTCTTGCCCATCTGAGAAGAATATAGCATGAACAGAAAGAAAGTGATGAGGCAAAATAAAGAAGAAGAAAAACAGAAATGGGAGACAAGAAAGGCATGAGTTAGGGGAAATGATTATAAAACAGGTTTTTATTAAATGCAGCTGTAATCCCGTAGCTGGTTGGTATCTGCAGAAACAGCATCTTTAAAACAGCAACTGTTACGGTAAAAGGTCCCAAGCACAAGTACAACAAATTAGGTCAAATAATTTAAAGCAGCAATAACTTAGTTGCATTTGAAAAAGAAATGGCTTTTTATTAAAAAAAAAGAAAGAAAGAAAGAAAAGACAACAACAACAACAAAAAGAAACAACTACAGCATTTAGCCATAAAATCATATCGCTTTGTCCATTTGCCCAGAGTCCCCTGGCATTTCTGCTTTGCTTATCCAACCAGTAAGCCATGCGAGCTCCATGCCCCCACCAAACCTTCTGCTGGACTGTACTGACCTGCGACAGGCCCATGGGCGGGGAAGCCAGGCACCCCGCCAGAGCGACACTCCCAGAAATATGGAGCCCCACCTGGCTTCCCCATGAGCAACTCAGGCTGCAAGCAGAGGGCTGAATGGCCAGGCTGGGGAAGAACTGGGTGTCCCGACAGACCATGACAGCGACCCTCTGCCTCAGACGAGGTGAGAAGCAGCTGGCGACTGGCGCACAGGTCTACACAACACCCAGTCAGGGAGAAAGGAGGGGGGAGGGGACAGACATAAAAGGCCGACGGAAACCATTTGGACAAAGTCACCTTCATATCATCACGAGTATCTGAAATATTGTTTGTAAGCACAGTGCACTAGATGGGTGTAGTAGTATGAATGAACCCATGCTGAAAGTGAGTCCAATAACTAAAGCCATCAGTGATGGATGGATTTTTATTTTCTCCATTTCCCATTCCACAATTTCCAAACCCTGTTCTACTGGCCTAAAAGCTAAACAGTTGATAAAATGATTTAAACAGTGGATTTTTGTGGGAAAAAAGTACACATCAGAGTTGAGTTGACCAACAAACTACTTCTAGGAGTAAAATCAAGTCAATTTTGCCAAATGGGTGCAGCCCCTTCTCAGAATGGAAACTTTAATTTGTTACAAGGACATTAAAGTGATAAAAAAAAAAAGTAATAAATATAGCGATAGTAAACATTATTGTCTACAGCCAAATCAAAAAGTAAATAATGAGAAAAATTCCAAAACCCGCCTTAACCACCTCACCAACTCAAGTACAGTTAGCTTGAATGGATTCACTTTTTTTATGTTTTAGTCCTTGTTTTAACAGAGCCCAGTGACTCCAAGTTTTTGTCTCTCATGTACAATTGAAAATACTGGGCTCATTTCGAGAGAAAAGGCAGGGATTTAGAGAAGAGGCAAAAACTTAATGTTTAGGCCCAATAATATTCACAATTTTGCTTCTGCAAAAATTTGAAAAAAACTGTAAAAATGATCAGAGAACACCACCATGTTTTTGTAATATTCAGGTAGGTTGAGAAAATAGTAGCCAAAAATTTTGTAGATAATCATCTTGAGTTGAATTAGCCTACTGGACATCCAATCAACAAAGTGTTTCAACAACTATTCAAAAAAGGCAACCGTTTGTTGCTCTTATACAAGCTGTAGGATATATGTAGTATGTAGTGTATTCAGTCATCCTAAAAAATTTTTGTTCATTGAATAAGGAAAAAAAAAAGCTATCAGTGAAATATGTTCATGACATTGATTTTGAACTACAGTTTACCAGAAATATATATATGTAAAAACAAGTAAACAAGCTTGATTGGGCTCCTGAATTAAAATGTTGTTGAGCAACATGTGTTTTCTGTAATGTTCAAAAGACCTCTGCACCTGTTGACTGGTATTTTGGTGCACTGTTCACGAGCAAGGTGCTCTAATTGTTCTGGAAAAGTTTAGTTTATTTATTTATTTTTATATTATTTAAATCTGAAATTCAAAGGCAATATTTTAATTCACTATATTTGTAAGTTTTTAAAATTCATTATTACTATTTTAAGTTTGTTATTTGAATAAATTGTGAATTTAGCATTTTCTTTAATTTGAGGACATGAATAATCTTCAGGATGACTGCATGCACCCAATTCATTAGAAAGGGAATAATCATAAAACATCAAAACCTTTTAGAAAAGGTCATGATGCAAGTTGTTAAGATTTTATGTCAATGATTCAAAAGCAAAATAAATAAATAATCCCCTTGTAATCTCCTTTAACAGACTAATAATATAGTCATGAAAAATAAAATGGTTTCAGAACTACTTATAAATGCAATGAGCCAACTGAGGATGTGCAGTTTCTCTCTACATTACTGTTTCCCCCACAGAACTTGAACCACTACAAAGGTTTCAATGAATCCAGGGCAAATGGAGCACACATTAAGACAATCATGCAACACTCAGTGTAGCTGAACAACTGATGAACCAGCCAAGCAGTAACAGAGTGTTAACCATACTGCCATAGCCATGCTGGACAGACAAATACAGGCAAAAGTGAGACGGCATCCTTAATTTCATTGTGAGAGTGAGAGAGAGTGTGACAGAGAGAGTGTGACAGAGAGAGAGAGAGAGAGTAAATCAGTTGTCTACCTTTTCTTTTTTTTTTGCCTTTAGAAAAAGATGTACTGCTTTAAAAGGTACTGCAGTTTCATGCAATCATTACTACCATCCTGACCTTTAGAAATGAGTCTCAGCGTATCGAGTTACTTCAGCAGCATACTTCTAACTCTTCAAGTAACTTAAAGATGACCCACCCTTACCATGAGACGCTTCAGCCTCTAAGACCAGATGCAATGTTTGCATAAATAGTCTGAAGTTCAGAATAAAAAGCTGAGCCACACCCAGACACTAAAGGGGTAGTTTTGGAATTTTTGACATATAAACTCAAAAATAAGGTCCTAAGGGTACCATTTATCACTGGAGACCGTTTCAACATATTTCATCCTGTTATTCTGGTAGCAGGAGGTCGATGATGCTACAGCTAGTGCAAGTCAATAAGAACCAACCAAGAACTACCCATTTAAATATGAAAAATGCCCTGCGATATGCACATTTTGCAAATGAAGCCACAACGGTAAATGTTGGAGCAAAAAGCATGGAAGCAAGAACAGATGTTTGCTTGTGTTAACATATACAGAGATGTGGCAGCATGTTTCTCCAAAAAGCAACAGAGCAAATGACAGCCAGAAACATGAAAGTCTGGGATGGGACGGGCGGCCGCTTGCCTTCCACTGAGCACTGGCGTCCCATGTGGTAAGGGGTGCCGTTGTGCATCTGCAGTTCCCCCCTTGGCTCAGGGAAGGTGTGCATTGTAGCAGAGGGGGACAAAGGAGAGCCATGGTGTGTCTTTATATGCACCTTAAGGTAGGACGCAGTGGAGAAACCTGGGACCAGAAGAACAAAGAACAAGGAAGTTGCTTGACACACTCAAAGCCTTGGCAATGAGAGGGGCATTCTCAAGCAAACGCAGGCTACTTGATGCTGATCCGATTTTATGACAGGCTGGATTAATTCTGGGCATCAATATGGTGTGATTTCGACCAATCTTTGAAACCACACCTACCACCAGTAGGAAGCAAAAATAGCAATGGCTTACTTAGGAAACAAACTGCGCTGTGGAAAGAGGCATTCCTGTAACATAGCTCTAACTGGCTGCTTTACAAAGTGCACACAAACATACCACAGCCTATCTTGTTTTTTTGTGTAAATAAAAGGTTCTTATAATGGACAAAATAAAATTGCACTTTTCAAATCTAATGGGGACTAAAAAGCTCCCAAAAGTGACATATTGGCATGTCAAGTTTTTTTTAATACTTATGGGTGATGAAGCGTTAAAAACCAAAAAGAACGAACCCACCCACGTCTCTCTCCATTGCCTTGAACAGGCTGTGTATTGCATAAAGCGCTGCAATTCGGTGGCCAAATTTCCCGCACTGCCCTGTGGATGTGACATCAAATGACGCTGCATCCACATCCACGACAGTTTTGATGCAGGAAGAAGACGGTCGTGGTAAATTCAAACACTGTTAGCAATAGTTATGGATTCTTCTGCTGTCAGCAAATGATCCAGATCAACTGAAAGACACTAAAAAGTGTCACTATGAAGAAAAAGCGTCGTAAACAACATTACAGCTTCAGTTTGTGCATGCTCCCATGATGGCTTGGCTCGTGGCTGCAGTTACCTGAAGCGCCAGTCGCGGCAGTCACAAGTTTCATTTCTTAATTTTGCCTCTAGTCCCTTTAAGCTTTTCTCCCTGAGATATTGCGATTAGGGGAACAGAAGAAAGCCGCTGCTTCACAGACGAGACCCCAAGCTGCTTCCAAACCACTTTCCCCATCTTATTTTAGACACGAGCTACCCCCGCCCATACAGTTAGAATTTTTGATTCGGTATAATTAGGTATGCTTGTGTGTTATTGGTATTGGTTTTCGATATCAGCCTTTAGGAGCTGAAATTTATCAGTTATCTGTATCGGTTTTAAAAAATGGTTATCATGAATCCCTAATAGTTTTTCAATAAAACTTTTTTCTTTGTTTGACTAGAAGTTTTCAGCTTCTGCTTTCATGTGTTTAACCATCATTCAATCGCAATGTCTGAGCCAGTCATCACACAGTTACATTATCAGTTTTTCATTTTTTGATTCTTGGAGTGTAGGTAGAATTAAAAACTGAACTACAATTGTCTGCAGTTCTTACAATTTGGACAGACACGCACATGCACGCACACACACAAAAAAGCATCTGTGCCTGCCAGAGTCAGCTGCATCAGCAAAAACTTTACTTTCACTGATCCAAAAATGTCTTTTCAACTTACCAACATAGTGCTCAAAATGGTTTTTCAGAGATAAGCTTTTCCTTCTTTTGCTTGTGAGTGTCACAAATTCTCTTAAACCTCTCTCACACACATTACTGGCTTCGTCAGTCTGTCTAAATGATGTCATTCAGTCAGACTCGACATCCACAAGTTCTCTCCAGATTAATGTAAAGCAGTGCACATGTGAAGGGGGCTTAGAGGGACATCTCAAATAAAAGCACCGGTAAATTATGTCATATGTGCATCATTATGTGCACGGAATCAACAGGAAGTCAACAAACACAGCTACAGGAATCTCCTACACGTAAGTAAAAAAAGAATCAACCAGACAATCACTCATCTTTTGAGTATTGTAGGTCCAGCACACCAAAGAGAAAAAAAAAACCTAAGCTGACATAACTTTGCAGCGATGAGAACTGAGACTTTGAGTAAAAAGGTAAAGCCCAGTTTTCAATCAGACATCCATTTTTTCAATAAATGATAAACAGATAAACTCTTCTAAACAAAAATTGTGTGTAAAACAGCAAGCAAAATGCTGTCAACTTTTCCAGCAACACAGTGTGATGTCATTTGGCAGCCGCCTGTCAGGTGTAATGTGGGGTGGTTGTATATGAAAAATCCTGCACAAAAATTCAACACAAATCATGAAAATATTGACAGTCTACAATAATGACAGAGAACTTTATAATATGAATAATATAAACTTAAAAAAAAAACCTCTCTCAACCATAACTCTAGACCACTGTGATCTTTTTGTTCAACCCCCAGAGCACAGAATGATAAATCAAAACAGGACAAAGCCTGTCTTTTATTCTATGGATATCAGTGACTTCAGCATACCCTTAATTCTCATCTAGATCAGAAGGATAAGAGGATTAGAGAAGTTTGTGAATGTGAAAAACGTGAAGGAATTACCTTTATTACAAATGCCACAGTAGTTGTGAGTTCCTTCACTGTGTTTTTTCAGGTGGTCTGTCATGTAGGCAGCTCGCAAGAACTTGCCACAAACTTTGCAGGGTATTTTATCCTCATGGCATGCAAGATGTGACCGGAGGCGATCTCTTGTGGCAAAGGAGGCATTGCAAATCTGAAATACAGAAATAAACACTGATAAATTTCTGTTGTATATTACATGTTAAAACGATCATATATATATATATATATATATATATTGTTTTTTTTTTCTCCTTATAAAGACAGATGCTTTCCCACATCTTCAGTGTTACCTGGCACTTGTGGGGTCTTTCTGTTGTGTGTACTTGTTTGATATGTCCGTTCAGGTGGTCTGGTCTGAAAGAAAAAAAAAGGGGAGGGGATACAAATAAAATAAAATAAAAAAGTCACTGTTTGCTTATAAGGTCCTCAATTACATTTGTTTTGTTGGTTATTTACTGCTCAATACCAACAAACAAGTGGATGCGTTATAGGCCAATGGCCGATGAGTAATAGGTCAACGGCTGTCTGACCCTCCATTTGAACAAGTAAATTAATAAAATTCATGTAACATTGCAAAGGTAGCACTTTATGTTGTCTTTGGCATTAAAAGTGTGTTATACATAAAGTTTTATTGTTAATTTAACTTAATTAAAAAAAAAAAATCAACACAATGAAATACTAAATATAATAAGAAAAATTTATTTGCTTTTCAGACTTGACCTAATTATTCGTAATCATTAATGCTAAACCATGAAATACAAAAAGAAAATGTAAAAATTTATAAGAGTATGTGACTGAACATAATCAGATTAAAAAACAAACAAAAAAAATCCCAAACCAGTAGGTGGAGACAGTGAGGTAGAAAACGGGGAAAAACAAACTGTTCAACTTGATTTTTGGTAACTGCACTGATGGAAAGTAAAAGACCCCCTACAAGTTTACCTGTTGGTTTAAATAAGTCAAGATTAAAAACTCACAGAGGCCATAGTAAAAATGACTGAAAATAAGTTCACATCCCACCTCCCACCCGAATACATCTTTATGATTTCATTCAATCACCTTTAACCAAGCGGATGGAAATGCGTTCTTTACTATCCTGCATTGTCTTTACTTCTCCAAAGCAGCTTTGTATGCTTCTGAACAGAAAAGGCAGAGCTGTAACTTATTGGGGGGGCTGTGTTACGACGCGAGCCTCTCTGTTGCATCCGCTAAGCTATTGCGGCCAAATAAAGCTCACAGTCATTCAGACCCAGCAATGTCACCGTTCTCCTCCAACTCCAAAACACAATTCATATAGTCAATAAGCTTGAGGTTGAACTCACCTTGAAAAGCCTTTACCACAGCTTTGGCACACATACGGTTTGCCGACTGAGCCGTCATGGGACCGCACGTGATATGACATCCTGTCCTTGCGTTTGAACCGGAGCCCGCACACAGGACACGCGTACGGCTTTTCTCCAGAATGGGAGAGCTTGTGTCGGTTCAGGTGGTACACGTCACGAAACACTTTCCCACAAATGTCACAGCCAACATGCCGCCTGGTCCTCTCCCGTTTGCGTCCGTTATCCAGCGACAAGCCTCCGGATAACTGCAGACCGTTTTCCATTAGACCAGGCTGCGACAGTAAAGATAACCCGCCTGCTGTTGACATGCCGTCGCTGAGGTTGTTTACTCCTCCGGTGGAGGCTCCGTGTTGCGCTTCGTGGTTCTTCAAACGCGAAGCCTCCGTAAAAGCTTTACCGCAAGTCCCGCAAGGAAACAAACCGTTGTCTTTGAGATTGGTGTGATTAAAGTGGACAGATTCCACGACTCCTTTCTTTGGTCTCCCCCTTCCCCTCTTCGATCCAGGGGAGCCAGTGTCGTGATTAAACGTGTTCCCTGTTATTTCCGATGATGGAGAAACCGAAAGTCCGTCGACAGGTTCTAACATTGGCACCGACGACTCGCCGCCGTCCTCCAATAACACAGCCGCAGTCTCTTCACTGCCGTCCACATGCATTTGTGTATTGCTAGCAAAGCTTTGACCGTTCAACAGCATGCCCGTTCCGTTCACCAGATCCTGCTGCGCCACCGGGAAACCCAGCTCCGTGGCCCCCGTGGCCTGGAAGAGGCTGGCGTCTCCTCCCCGGGAGGTTGGGACGAGGATTTGTACGTTGGACTGTTTAATAACCTCCTGACATATCTCGATGACTGATCGCATCAGCAAAAACTTGGCAGCTGTCATCAACTCCGGGAAACACTCCAGTCGAACCACGATCCTGGAGGTGTACGCGAAGTCCAAGATGTCTTTAAAAACTTTAGGGCTGATTGTGTGCATCTCCAGCTCCTTGGCGTCGCCGTCTCCCTCGGTTTGACGGCTGAACACAGACTCGAAGTACTCGCTGCACGCGGCTAACACCGCTTTGTGAGCAGGGAAGCTCTCCTCGCCGACGCGTAAGATCACATCGCAGAACCTGCCTCCATCTTTCCTCTGAATGTTGAGGTTGTGTAGCATCTCCGCACTGTGCTTGCTCACCTGATAGGTGTACGAAGAAGTCCAAGACGGCTCCGCTACTTTCTCCATGCCGAATTCATCCAATAACAATGGTTGTTAATGACAAGGGTCGGAGAAATGACAGCTTATGCGTAACAATTTCGATCAACTGAGGCCAGCTAGCAACAAAACCCGAAACCAGCCGCCCCTCCCGTCGTTTTAGCATCTACCGTTAAACGTTAGCAATAGCAGCAGCAGGGGAAAAATGGCAGCCCCCCAGCTTCCTGTGAACTTTGACCCTGCTTTCTTGAGAGGTGGGGGTCGCTCCTGCTTTGGTTAAATACGTTTCTGATTTGAGAGTATATTCATATTTTGTCCCAACACATTCTGGCTCTTATCGGTGGTGACTTCCGACAACACCAGCACCGCGGGGGGCATTGATGTCTTTATGAGCTAAACGTTGTCTCTTCCTGTCTGTGCGAGATAAAAGCCCCTCCCCCATCCAAGCCGAAAACCTCTTTTCTGTAGAAGCGCAGTCTGTTTTCCCACTGCGTATAAAACACGACACTTTATACTTCACCTAAAGTGACTTGTATCTGCGCTAAAAGACAACTGAGGACTAAGTACATGCGGCCAAATTGTGGAGACTAAAGATAAACTATCAGAATAACATCTGCACAATTTGTGACAAAGGATTGATGTGAATATTGTCGATCGTTTTTCTGATACTTTAGTGGGAACAGACTGGATCTAGTCTGTGTATAGGTGGTCAACAAAATGACAAAATAGCCTACCTCATACATTTCCCACAACTTCTAAACCACGAGGTTAACATACGTTGGATCCATTTTTATATACACTGGATCCATAGCAACTTACCGACTCATCTTGAACCACGTCATTACAGAATTTTAAAGCCTAGATAATTTTAGTCCTAACCAGAAGGCACCAAATCAATCACCACCCTGTAAACAGTAAGTCAAACACCCAATTGGTCTAGCTGAAGGATCATGAACTCCAGATCTCTTGGCAGAACATCCTCCAGGTTTGCCAGCTGCAACACACCTGACTCATTGATGGATCATAAGGCAGGTGCAGAACTTAACATGCTGTTGGAGAAAACCATTTCTTTTAAAACAGAGTTTATCGCAGGGAAACACCTAAAACCTGTATGACACTAGCATGAGAGGACTGGAGTGCACAGTTCCTGGCCTAGCTTGACCATGGATGGTTTGTGTTGAGTACCTACAGGATCAGTGCAAATGTACAGATACTCAAGTACGGTTTACTACTTTGAGGTAAATTTATAGAAAATGTAAAACGTTCATGCGACACATAAATATAGGTCATGTAGACTCATGCAGTGGCAGTTTCTTCATCTCAGCTGATTAAAACGTCCATAACAAGCATCATCTTTGCCCGATTTTCCCCCCAAAATATATGAACAGTATGATGGACTTTAAATACAAGCTGTCAGACACATTTGGGTGTTTTGAATAGCATGTTGTGTAAAAATTATGTAAATATTAACAGTCATACATGTGCACTCAAAAGTTTGAAGTACCTAGTTCACTTGAAAGGTTTTCGTGCCTTTTAGGCACCATCATTAAGCAACAGCCAAATATTCCCAACTTTGTGGATAGCATAAATGCAATTTTTTTTAGCAAACTGCAAAGACTCTTGCAGACAAATCAAAACAGGGAGGAAGGGGGAAAAAAAAAGTTTCAGATTTTGATTACTTCTGTGGGAAAACAAAACCTGCACACTGCAATCTGAATCATCTGTAAATAAGTCTTACTCCTTACAAAACTTGTTAAATAGTTTTCAATGATAATGATGAAATCACTAATGCAACACGTTAGTGGTGCTGTGCTAGCCTGCTTTTCATGGTGTGATGCAAACAATAGAACTTTCACTGAAAGACAGCCTGGCACATTTTCACCTTCGTAAGCCAACAATAAAATTAAAAACAATTTACAAAGTGTTTTACTCAAGATTTTTATTAATTCTATTTGTGCTTTTTTATAACTTAATAGCACATAAACTGAATCCCAAACACCTTCAAATGACTGTGAGCAGTGAAGCCCCCTGTGACAGGATTGAGAGTACAGTTTAAAAATGACAAAACAAAACCAAAAACAGACAAAAAAAAAAAAAAAAAGGCACAACCAGCTCGCTGCATCCCCTTGTACTATCTTTACACATTTAATCCTCTACTGAAAGGGGCCACTGACCATGCCACAAAGGTGACATGTACACTCAAGTCACTCAAACCTGCCATTTCTCACCAGTAGTGACCCTCTTTCAAGTTATGCGGGATTTAAAGGCGGGCATAAAGGAATGCTACCAGCTTTTAGTGACAGTCCTACAGTTGAACTCAAAACTGATGTACTTTCACCTTCCCAAGGGGGGAAAAAAAGGGGAGGGGGGCAAAAAAAAAAAAAAAACACCATAGCTATATACACAATAAGATTCCATCCCATGGTCTGTACAATTGGGCCTATACATTATTTACTTTCTAATACAAAAAAAGACAGCTGGCAAAACATATTCACTTGCCTCTTCAAAAGCAGTGACTTTAAGGTTAAAGACCAAGAATGGACAGAATGTCCTGTTCTGTGCACCATCCTTCAATTAAAGTTCACATATTCATGGTAACCAGGAGGTGGAGATAGGCAGAGGAAAAACAAAAAAATAATCTCACTTTCCAGCACATTGTCAATTTTCTTATGGCCGAAACTCCAATTCATCTACACTGATGACTTTGGCTGGCATGGAGGGCAGAGGCTGCTCTAGCACATCTGATCCAAACCACTTGGCAAGGCCTAGAGGGGGGCTGCCCCCATGGCGCTGGGAGCCATTTGTCCGGTGGGGGCCTTGGCTCTGAGACTGGCTACCTGGGAGAATGGGATGTACTGCAAAGAGAGAAAAAACGTGTCTTAAAAACTAACTTTGCACAGTTTGCAAACTTACACAGTAAACAAAATGCACCATATACTGTAGTTCTACAAAACACCCTTGCTGATATACAGCCTTAAACAATTAATAGTAAATTAAGCCGCCACCACATGAAAGGTAATATTTGATTTACCTGGCCTCTGCTGCTGAAGTTGCTGTTGCATAACTGCTAACTGCATCTGAGTATTGGATCTGGGAGGTAGAAGAGGATGCCCTGTTGCATTTAAGGAATACAGTGGTTGTCCAAGCAGAGCAGGAGGCAAGCCTTGAAGTTGTGCAAGGTCAACATGGGGTGGAAATATACCTTGTGAGTACAACAAAAACCCATCAGAAGAGAGATAAATGGTTTAATCAATATATGATAGGAGATTAAAAGATGTACAGAGGATTAAGATACTAACCTGCTTGCACAAGTGCAGGTCCAAGCTGCTGGGGCTGGATCCCCTGTGCCAGCATTCGTTGAACCACATTAGGGTGGAGCTGAGGAGGTGGCCGCACCATGGGTACATGGGATAGCAGTGGTACTGGGTAGATGGGACGAGGGAACGATGAAGATGGTCCTGGAGGTACCACAGATGGTGTATGGTGTCCAGCGGAGCCAGGCCTGAGACGCTCTTGGTCCTTGCTTTGCAAGGTCTGCGAGCTGCCTTTTACCACTCCTGGCTGGGCAACATTTTCATCCATTGCTTCCAGGAACAGATTTGGAGAACTTCTACCTGTAACAACATGACCCAAATCTCAGTGTTAGAGCTTTTACACGTGCATTTTAGTGAAGTACATGTAGATGTAGTTGTACTCCGTACCATCTTGTAATTGTGCGGCTGCCACTTCTTCTTTAGTCTCTGTACGGCATGATGGTTCATCTTTGCTTTTCTCTTTTGTCGCATACATTTTGCGTATCACAGATGTGGGTGTAAATGATGGGGACAGCTGTCAGGAGGATAAACACAAAAGTGTTAAAGGAGCCCCCCATCATGAAAAATTTACTTTTGAACTTTTACCCATGTAGTTTGTCATTTCCTTCTAAACTACCACATAGCCCTATACCCCACATTTCATTTAGAGGCATTATTTTTCCTTCATGCATATTTGAGAACATGATGAATCTATTCAGTCCAAGCTCTAGCTCCCTTCCAACGTCGGTCTTAGAAATACCTACGTAGAACAACAGCGTCTTTTTTTTTTTTTTTTTTTTTTTTTTTAGCTCTAGACAGCAAGTTGGAAAAAATTTGGTTGCGTTTCGGCATGGGAGTTTTTGTTGTACTGGACGATGGATCGACTTGCCAGAAGTGGCCAAATTTGGTCTTCAGGAACACAAGGAAAAAAAAAGCCCTCAACCCTCAAAACCCCGCTCATCTTTGTGTACTACTGAAGCCTGATGCAATTCCAACCTTAAAAACACCTAATGCACAGACAGACAACACCAGTGAGTGAAACCATCTCCCAGCTCAATGCTAACCGTTAGCCTATGACTTGTCTGCTAAGTTATACTTCAAACTCCATAATCAGACTCTGGGTCGAGTGCATACAGCTCTATAACAGGGTAATCCATTTTATTCCATAGATCAGAGTCTGATCATCCATCAGTGTTTACGAATATATCCACGCGAGTTCTGAGCAGGTTCAGAGGCAGGTTTTACACACACAAAAAAAAAAAATCTGTGACCTCACCATCTGTGACTGTTGCGGGGTGACATTATGAAATTGGCATACAAACGTCATGCGTCAGTGCAGTTAGCCGTTTTACTCCCATGTTGGAAATTAGACAATCTTGTGTCAATAACTGTTTGAAAACTTTGCAGTTATAATAATTCAATTTTATTATTTTTAAATGTTTGTTAATGTTGGGAATGTCCCAATACCGATGCCAGTATCTGTACTCGCCTATTTTGCTGTACTCTTCATATAGACTCATACTCAGGGAAATAACACAAGCGGTGCCGGCTTTACATTTATTCCATCGGAATTTACGTCATTTTAAATCAGAAGACGCTTTTCATTACATGAGGACAAATTGTATACATCTGACCCGTATCATGTCCCCAGGATACTTTTCATAACTTGGCAGTCGGAGCGGACCACTTGTAAGCTTTTGTTTCCGTGAAGTCTGTTGTTTGATGAAGTGCAAAGAAACTGCAATTTCATATTTTTAAGAAAACAATCCCAGCATTTGGTTAATAATCAACGTTATTGATAACACTTTTTTCTGGTTTACTCCAGAAAAGATCAAGTATGCAAACACTCGCAGATACCAGATGACCAAGCAGACATCACACCTGCTACCAGAGATGCTTCTCATTATGAGGAAAAAGAAAAATACTTCACCCTCCTTATTAAGTACTTGCATTGGTACTCTGTATCGTCAAGTACTCAAATGTCAGTACTTGACTTGCTTAGCAAAAAAATAAAAAAATAGTATTGGGACATCCCTATTTTTTTTTTTTTGGTTTGATTTTTTTTTCTCAAATAAAACAGGTACTACCCAAAAAATTAGAATAGAATTAGGTGCAATTTACATATTGTACAGACAAATATGTGAATCACTATATTTCAAGCTTTTACTTGTTAGGATGTTGCTGATTAGAAGTTGTAGCTTAAGAAAACCTCAAATTCTAAAACTCAAAAAATTAGAATACTGCATAAAAAAAAAAAAAAAAAAAAAAAAAAATCAAATCAGAGAAGGGTTTTAAATACAAAAATATCAGGCCTCCTAAAGTAAAATCTTTCATCTGTACTTAGTACTTAAAGGGGCTCCCACCGACTGCCTTAACCCGGCGTGGCATGGATGCTACCAGCTTCTAGCATATTTCAGGTGTAATGGAAGACCACCATGTTTCAATCACAGCCCTGAGCTCTTCTCTATTGTTTAGTCTCTTCCTGTTCAGCTTTTTCTTGACAATGCCCCACAGATTTTCAATGGGGTTCAGGTCATGTGAGTTTGCAGGCAAATCAAGCAAGGTGATCCCATGGTTGTTGAACCAGGATTTTGTAGTTTTGGCAGTGTGGGCAGGTGCCAAGTCCTGCTGGAAGATTAAATCTGCATCCCCATACAGCTGGTCCACTGAAGCAAGCATGAAGTGTTCCAAAATGTCCTGGTAGACGGCTGCATTTATGCTGAACTAAATGAAGCACAGAGGTCCAACATCAGCAGCCGACATGGATCCCCAGGTCATCACAGACTGGGGAAACTTAACACTGGACTTCATGCATCTCCTATGAAGCGCCTCTCCGGTCTTCCTCCAGACTCTGGGACCTTTGTTTCCAAACGAGATGCAAAACTTGCTCTCATCAGAAAAGAGGACTTTTGACCACTGGGCAACACACCAGTCCTTTTCTCTAGCTCAGCTAAGGCACTTCTGGCGTCGCTTGCTGTTGAGGAGTGGCTTGACAACAGGAATTCGACATTTGAAGCCCATGTCCAGCATCCGCCTACGTGTTGCTTTTCTTGAAGCAGTAACTCTAGCCTCAGTCCATTCCTTATGAAGTTCCCCCACACTTTTGAAAGGCCCTTTCCTGACCATCTTCTTCAGGCTGCAGTGAGCCCTTCGGCTTGTACTCAGTTTTTTTCAACCCTTCTTTCTTCCGCTTAACTGTCCATTAATGTGCTTTGAGACAACACTCAGAAAACCAGTTTCTTTTGCCATCACTTTTTGTCTTTCCCACCTTGTGCAGGGAGTCAATGATGGTTTTCTGCACAACTGAGATCAGCAGTCTTCCCCATGGTTGTGAATTCTTCTAAACCAAGACAGACTTTTTTTAAAGGCTCAGGGCACTTTTGCAGATGTTTTGGATGACTTATCCGATTAGACCGTTACACTGAGCCTACAATACTGGAGATTTTCACAGTATTCTAATTTTTTTAAGTTTTTGATTTAGAGGTTTTCTTAAGCTGCAACTTCTAATCAGCAACATCCAAACAAATTAAAGCTTAAAATATATTGATTCACATATTTGTCTATACAATATGTAAATTGCACCTTTTAAGTTGAATTATGGAAATGCGTGAATTTTTTCAGGATATTCTAATTTTTTGGGTAGTACCTGTATATTGTTTCATTGTTGGGGGGGGGGGGGGGAATAAAAAAAAATAAAAAAAAACTACAATGAATTTCCAATTTCAGATTCAAAGTATTTTTCATTTCATAAAAATATTTGACACCAAATTAGTCATTAGTGAGGGGAACATATTTAGCTTACATGCGCCTGTGTCTGGCTTTTGGGGAACATTTGAAAAGCATGATACAGCAACTATAAGTCAGTCTTTTCACAGGGTTCCTACTGGATTTTACAAGTTCAATTTAAGACCGTTTAGAACAGAATTCAATACTTATTTCACGGCCACACTGGCAATAATGAATGACTCCTAGAATGCAAGAAAATGCATTTACTTACATCAGCAGTGACCAATTAGTACACTGACTAAATGTACAGCGCAAGGGTTTGCCTTACTTGAACTACTTGATCACAAAACCAGATCCCTCTACAATTATAAAGACCTCAAGAGACTGAACCACCACACAGTATATGTCCATTTTACTCCTTAATCCACAAATTTCTCAGATCACAGTAAGGTTGCTTTCTTTTTTGCCTAAAAGTCATGTGTTGGGTTATATGTTCTGCAATCATTTTATACCTCCCAAGTCAGGGATAATTGGTTCCTAATTCAGTCAAGTTGGAATGGGGGAAAAATTAGTTCACTCCTGTGACTTTGCAGTTCATAATTTTGCCCCACACATTTTAATGCAATATAGCGTACAATCTTTAGGCGGAGAATTTCAGGCTTCCCAAAATGAATTAAAAACAAACTGTCAAATGTAAGGACTTAAGTCTTGAATTTACAAAAGTTGCATTTCATACCTTAAAGGGATATTGTGCAAGTTCTCCTGTGTTTTATTCACAAAAACTGATTTGGTTCAAAAGTGTTCTTTCACTAATCAGTAATCACTCCCATCAACAAACTGAAGTGCTCCTCTAAGTTCTAAATTTGCCGTTCCTATCATTCATTTACACATCGAGCGGGTCGGCTCGGTGAAGGCTGCCATGTCGTATCGCCATGTTTTTGCGTTCGGGAGAAGCGTGACAGCAGGAAAACACAGAAACTCACCGGACACACCGGAGTTTTCAGCTCAGTTCGAGGTAATGCCTTTGAAAAGTCACCGCGCTGCAGTAGGGAGAGACTAGCGTCTCACTGACGCTGGGTTCATGTACAGTCGGGCACACGGCCGTTGGTAACAAACCAGATGTCATTTTAATCAATGAAGCCGAGCGAAAGACTGTAAAACATGGGTCAGGGAAAACAATGCGACATCGCCATGACAACAAATCAGATGTGGACTGATGTCACTGTAACTGACGGACCACGTCTTCACATTAGAGGCTGGTGATAACTTTACATGCATCGGCTGTCGTCGGTCTGCCCGGTTTCACGCGAATGCAGCATGAAAAGTACGAGGGAGCTGCTCCCGATTACACAATGTCCCTTCAAGACTTAGGGCGCATTCAGAAAGCATAGTCTGCGAGTCTCGGTCCGTTTGGGGACTCGGGGTGGTCTCCCGGACCGAGATCGCGTTAATGTTGCACTATTGCCAAACGGGCCAAGAATGAGAATCTCAGGTGGCGCTGCTTTAAGATTCATGTAGGTGAGGACAAAACGCACGTACAAGAAGGTTCTCACTGCTTTTGTTTCCTCCAGAAAAGTGACATTTTTGTACGAGGAACTGGATATGCTTTCATTAGATCAAATATCGATTAAAGCTTTTACTTCCTCATAACTCCGTGTCTGCCCACGAACCATCTTTATAAGTACCGCAGTCCCTGTGTGTGTTTGTTGTCGTGGTGTTTACCCACGTTGTCCAACGTTTGACCCACAATGCCAATGCAATTTGTAGTCCACTTCCTGTCTTTGGTCCACTTGAATCGGACAGATTCGACCGCCCGTTTGCAGGCGGACCGAGTCCGGTTGTCTGTTCCGGATCAGAGTTTGTTTGCGCGTTCACAACTCCCCTAACTAAGCGGACTTTCCGAGCAAACGGACTCTGATTCGGATCAAAAAAGCTCTGGGAATGTGCCCATAAAAACTCACGGAAAACCTGTTTCAGGATGCAGTGCAAAATCCCCCCCAAAAAACTCACCACCACCACAGAGCATAAAGTTTTTGCTCACCATACTAGTGACAGCATTTCCTGGAGAATTTCTTCCAGCAGGCTGGGGTCCAGGGGAACGATTGACACGCTGTGGTCTGTTGATCACACAGACAATCAGAACAGGGGAACAAAAGAAAAAAAAAAAAAAACTAGTTTCAGATCATAGATTCAGTACACAGATGCAGCATAAAGATTTGCAAAAAGTACAGGGACAGTTTGGATGCTGCATGGAAAGGTATGACCAAAAACTTGGACTTATTGGTGGCAGAGATCCATACGATTACCTGGTAACACGTAAAAGCCTGTACACGCTGGAGGAGCTGAAAGCTTACAAATCTCTCTAAACATGCAGTTATTTTGTATGCGGTTGGGTGATGGATGTTTGTCACATTGACATCAATTTGGAGGATTCTTCTGCTTGCAAAGGTTAGTCAGCACGATGCTACTTTGCACAATGCTAAAAGTCTCCTGAAGCAGACATGTTGATGTAAATTTGGTAATTTGTTGACGGTTAAGTTATAACCGCACTGTTTGACCAGACCATCTCTTATCTTTGTCTGTTAAAAGCCTCGTTTCCACCCGCGGGTCTGGGTCAGGTCGGGCCGGGCCGGATCGGGTGGGTTTGGGTACGGATGTGTTGATTTCACGCTGTGTCCCTACAGCAACCTGTACTCTTATTCTGGAGGCGGAGAATTAGCTGGACAGCGCTGCTACATGATTGTGTGACATCATCGCCGTGTAACGCCGTTTAACCAAAAACACCGGCGCCACACGTGACAGAAACAGAAAGGAGTCACCCCAGCTTTGTTTTTACGCTGGGTCACGCGGGAAGTGGCGGATTTTTCAATGAATCAGCTGATTGCTGTGTATTAGCTCCACCTCTTTGGTCCGGATCGGTTAGATCAGTACCCCTACCGAAGGGTGCCAAAAAGTAGTCCGGGTCGGGTCGGATATAAGGGTACCCGTCCCAGTTTTTATCTGTGGAGACGCAAAAAAACGTGGACCGATCCGGCCCGACCCGACCCAGACCCGCTGGTGGAAACGGGGCTAAAGTTTCTCCTTATTCCTAATATGTTCAAAATTATAGTTGCACATGCACCTAAAAGAAAATTTAAATCAACTGTGAGGGTGGGACCACATTTTTAGTGTTAAAAAATATGGACATGCATGTTTGTTTTTTTAAATTCCTGCCTCTAGTCCCTTTAAAAAGATCCTGTCCACACGCCCTCAGTCAAACATGTGGCTGGAATGGGCAAAAACTTTCACCGCTTGGGGTCAGTAGAACAGCTTTTACTAACAACGATTCATTTATCAATGTTTTAAAATTAGGAACAGGACTACCCATGAAACAGTGTCCACAGGTGGTCTGTTGTGACCGCTTAACCCAAAAAACGGCAAAGTGAACAGTGATGACGCCAATCGGAAAGGATCTATATCACCGATTAGGCTGTAAAAGTGTCTGCTCATTTAAAGTCCTTGTCTTATTTAAATATTTAACAAAAAGAAAATTATAAAAAGGTATGTTGGTGTGAAACAATTGATTTGATTTTCATTTTTCAGTTAACACTGCAGGCCATAAACTTAATATTTGTTTTTTATGATTAATTTCATATCAGGAAAGAGAATTAAAAGGGTGTAGCAGTCTGTGTGCGCTCTGCTGCGCATGGTGCAAATGTCAAACAAAGTAGAATTCCAATAGAACAACATTGAGAAAACAAAACAAAAAAAAAAAAAAAAAAAAAAAGGCTCATAAAAATAAGTTATGTAAAACAGAGTAAAAGTTAGAACATGCGCAGCAAAAGCCGATTATGCTGCACTGCCGAGATTCAGTCTCCAGGTAAAATTTAATATGACTCCAAATAAAACGAGATCTGACAAAAAAATAAAATCAGTAAATAAATCCTGCCACAGAAAGGAGTGTGCTCTACAGCAACTATCCAACTCTTTAGAAGTTGTGTGTCAGGAAAACTTGTGTGAACAGGGGAGGGGGCGCTCCTCGTTTTGTTTACAATAAAGCCGACAGGAGAATCTCCTCTGGATGGCGTGGTGTGGGGGTGGAAGGGATGTGCAGAACATCACAGCTATGATTTTCCTACAACTTACTGGAATGGTACAGCAGTCTTCCCGACATCTCAACTAGAGGCTGACATTTTTTCGGGATTACCATGAGTCACGTGATTCCCACGGGAATCGACAGGATGGGAGTCAACTATTAATCACGTGATTGGGACGGTACGGGATAGAAAGTTAACGGGAGCAGGAATCAATTAATAGGACAAATAAACAGGTGCCACCATTTTTGTAGTTCTTTCCATAAGCCTTCAATGAAACGCAATGAAAAGAAACTACATTGCCCAGAAGTCAACGATACATCAGGCTGCTGTTTCCTACTGGGATGGGGAGGGCAGACACCTGCAGATAAACCGATGTGGCAAAAAGTATTCTACAACCAGACTGAAGGAGCTGACGAGTCCTTTTGAGCGCCAGATAATGTCTCCTTCTGGGGTTGTACTTCAGCTTCAAATATGTTCACTGAATTTTCGTTGCGTTTCAGTTCTCACACTCGCTTGTTATCCACTCTGACATCAAGCAGCAGATGACGAAGCTGCTACTCCGGGAGATGAGTTAAGCACCCTCGATCACTTCACCAGTCCTCAGCCGCTCCAAGAACACGCAACATAACCTGTTAGTGAAAAACGGCGGAGAAAGCACAACTCCCTCTTCTCCAAGCATCAGGTGGGCTTCCCATGGAACATACGAAACTTTCTAGAGCAGGGATCCCCAATTCCGGTCCTCGAGGGCCGGTGTCCTGCAGGTATTAGGAGCTCCCTTGCTGCAACATACCTGACTCCAATCAGTGGGTAATTAGCAAACTTGTGCAGAGCTTGACATCAAGCTCTGCACATGTCACAAGGTGTGTTGCAGCCGGGCAGCTCATAATACCTGCAGGTAGGGATGGGTACCTTTCACATTTGAATCGATACGGTACCAACTTTCGGTACCTGCAAATCGATACAGATACCAAACGGTACCAGTTTTCGGTACTTTTATGTGCGTTTATATGGCAATAACAGATTTATTTCTCATTCTCAACATAGAATTTTTAAATATATTAAAGCAAAATCCAGCTGTTTTCTCTATGATTTCAGAGTGTCTGGTAACAGGGAATCTTAATGGCAAGGCAAGTTTTTTTATACAGCACATTTCATGTAGCCTACAGGAAAATTCAAAGTGCTTTAGATAAACCAAGCATTGCAGCGGGGTGTAAAAGGGAAAATGATTAACAAAAAAGTAGAAGTATGATTTTAAAATGATAAACATTAAAAATATTTAAGATTAAAAAGAGCATAGAGCCGTGCAGATTTGAACTTTAGAGTAAAATCTATGTGAATGCAGCTGAGAACAAGTGTTTCAGCTGATCTGAGACAGTTTCTACCGTGCTGGTTAAACCATACAAGCCGTTTCAGAGAGACGCAGACTCTTATTTATCAGTATGGTGGCTGGTGCACTCGCGTGCGGAAACTCCGCTGTGATGAAGAGTTTAATAAAGATGTGGGATGCGACAGAGGGAGGGAGGGAGAGACGTGACATGCGCGTTGCCCCAGAACTGGTTTACTGTCTTGGTTGATGGTAAACTCAGTAAATATTCACATCGTATTAAGTTCTTGAACGGCAGTTTGTGAACCCTGCTGGTTATTATCTGCCCCCGATTACATCTGTTCAGCCGCCGAGGCGCTGACGGACCTCTCCCTCTTTTCTGCGGATGACGCATCGGGAACGGAGCTTTGAAAAGATTATGTTTAATCTGCTGCTTCCTCAGATCAGACGCGGCCAGGAGCAATAGCTTATAGGCCAAAAACAAAATATCAAAAAGATAAGAGCAAAGATGTTGGATGAAAGCAAACAGTTGTTCAATGAATTAATAAAAAGCAACTTTTGATGTTAAGTTTGGGTTCAACTGTGGTAGACATGAAGTGAACTGGGCTGCAGTTTTCCCGTTTTATCTTTATTTTTATTGTAATTGACCTCTGCAGGGATTTAGCAGCTAGTCTAAAAAGGAAGACTCGGTCAAATTCTGTGTGTTGCTGAAAGGCTAGTATGGATGAACGGGAAAAAAATGGGAGTGGTACAGCAGCGGGGATGATTCTGAACAGGAGCAGGATAGGAGTCATTTCAACGGGATTGGGCAGGAGTAGATTTTTTTCTGTGGGAGTGGGATGGGACAGGAGTGAAAATCCACTCCTGTGTCACCCTCTAATCTCAAACTGTTCATTGAGGAGCTGCTCCACAAGCGCTCAACAGCTGATACAGCGAGACCACGGTCCAGTTGATTGCGCACAGGAATAGACGCGGTGTTTGTCCGCAACAGTCAGTAAGACTGTTTCCCACCTTGACAGACTGATGTTGTAAAATCAGTGGAAGAAGCTACAACAATGATGATAATGTGACAGTTGAGGATCCTGTCATGTGCTCTGGCTTCTTTGTCAGACGTTTCTTTGGCTGAATGGTCAATTTTTACATATGTAAAAATCAAGCGTTCAGCACCCCCCTACTGCCAGGATGGTATGATCTTTGCTTGGTAACCACATGTGACTATTCGACTTAGAGACTGGCAGTCGAAGGACAGTCCTGGAAACGAATAGTCGACTATTCGGGGACACCCACACCATTCACCATCCTTCATTCATTTTCTGTGCTGCTTATCCAGTTCAGGGTTGCTGGAGCCTATCCCAGCTATTATCAGGTGAGAGGCAGGATACACCCTGGACAGGTCGCCAGTCTGTCGCAGGGCCAACACAGAGAGACAACCTTTCATGCTCAAAGTCATACCTAGGGACAATTTAGAGTGACTAACCTAACTTGCAGGATTTTGGATGGTGGGAAGAAGCCGGAGAGAACCCATGCATACACGGGGAGAACATGCAAACTCCACAAAGGAAGGCCACGATTGGAATTGTCGGAAATCGAACTAGCAACCTTCTTACTGTAAGGCTGTGGTGCTAACCACCACACCACCATGCAGCCCTATTAATCATCCCAGTTGCTAAAATGACCTTAAAGTTGTACTTCCATGGTCATTTCATTAATATTTCTGTGTTCTCCATTATTATTGAGGGAGGGTTACCTGCCTTCCAATGGACAGATATAAACCCCACGTGGGATACGCTATTTGCAATGTGACGTAGAAGTGCAAGGCTGTTCCCGATTCGCTCTTTTCTTCGTATCGTTTCTCTGATGAGAAAGCACAGCCGACTGGGGGGAACGCAACGCTAGCAAGGCAGCATGTGTAAGTAAACGAGGGGAAACCCTCCGTATTTCAAAAGGAGCAAGTTAAATGGGTTTTCAGTGGAAGGAGGCCTTTAAAACCAAGTGGCATCTCCCACCAGCCTACCATTAAAAACAGGAATATGAGAATCAAGGTATAAAAAACAGACTAGGGTTTAATTGACAACTTTAAAAAAAACAAAAAAAAGTAATGGACAGAGGTAAATGGTATCAACTGTCCTTGACTTCTTTGCATGTTCTCCCATGTATACATAGGTACTCTGGCTTACTCCCACCATCCAAAAGACATACCTGCTGGGTTAACTGGTCACTCCAAATTCTTCCTCGTAGTCAGTGTGAGCATAAATGGTAGTGGGCATTCCTCTGCATTGGCCCTGCAATAGACTGACAACCAGTCCGGGGTGCACTCTGCCTTTCATCCCCCTAATCCAGAATTTAACTAAGCGGTATAGAAAAATGGATGGACAGAATCACAAATCCATTTAAGGAAATTTGAAAAGAAAAATTACAAACCTATTACGAAGGGTTCTGTCCTGTGGCTGCTTATTGTAGCCCGACTGGAATGAGTGGTGGGCATGCAGAGCAAGATCCTGCTGGAAAGCCAGGGCTTCCAGGTCAGCCTGACTTATAGGCCTTGAGAGTGCCCTCATCTGGACAAATACAGATAAACCAAACCAAAATTTTAACCTCAGCTGCCAAAAACTTCCATGGTATGAGAAAAAAAAAAAAAAAAAAAAGCTTAAAGGAATAGTGCACCCACATAATGATGTAACTATTTTCCACTTACCCTCATGGTGAGCAAGACTCTGGAGCACTTTAATATGTCAAATGCAGTTGGCGATCAGGACTTCTCGTTTCCCCCCCCCCCCCCCCCCCCCCCCCCCCCCCCCCCCCCCCCAACTTTCATATAATGGAGTTTGATTGTGCCCGAGCCAAAAAGGTCCATAAAAGTCCACAAAAACTTGACAATATTCCTCCATACTGCTCGTCCAATGTAATCCAAGTGTCCTGAGTGGGTAGCATCCAGAATTTAACACGAAACTACGCCATTTAGTATTTTTTTTAGAGCCAAACAGTTCTACATCGCATCTCCTGCTAGCACGCCGATGCGCGTTCATGAAACTACGGAAGGCCGGCAGACGAGATCGTGCGCTCTTTTTCTTAGTTTTAAATCAATATCCAACCCCTCTTGTGTCTGTCTCGGTTTGTCTGCAGCTCTGTTGCTTTTAGCACAATGTAAACAGCTAATTTCTTCTTCTACCCTTGTATTATCAGCAGAGTAGGCTCTGAACGCCGAGGCTTCCGGAGTTTCGTGAATGGGCATATGTGCGCTTTGCGAAAGTAAGATGTACTACTGTTTAGGATCTAAAAATATACTAAATGATGTCATTTCGAGTAAATTGTGGATGCTACCCACTCAGGACACTTGGACTACATTGGACTAGGGATGCACCGATCCGATCTTCAGATCAGGATCGGCTCCGATATATATATATAAAAAAATCCTAGATAGGTTAAAATCGGTAGGGGTAAACATGAGCCGATCCATGGCCCGATCTGTAGGTGCAGATCTATTCAGTGTATTTCTATGCTGCCCCTTTAAGTGACATCACGCGCTGCCGACGCAGCACATGGAGGCTGTTTGTTTACAAGGCCAGAGTCGCAGCTTTTAGCTGCTAGCAGGCTTCAGTGTCTCCTTCTGTCGCTGCTCAAACAACAGTCCTGCGGTGGTTTGGTTTCCACGTTTCACAGGTAAAAAAAAACGTGGGTGCAGACAGGTCGCGGAGAAAGTAGAAAATACTGTTAAATCTTTTTGGACAGAACAAGTTTTATAACTGAGGGTATCCACCGGCATCCGGTGCAGTGTGGGAGAGACTTTTTTTTTAATCCAATCCGCTGTTTAGAAATGACCTCCATGTTAAAACTCTGATGAAGCGTTTGTTTATTCAGCTGCTTTTGTCGTGGATCTTTCATTTCCATTTTCATAATAGTACTAAAGCATTTTAAAAAGATCATTTGCTGTTTTTGAATTTATCTACTAACCTGTCCATCTACCAAGCAAGTGGAGATATTTTTTTTTCCCCTCAATTTCAGCTTCTTTATTAGGCCATTTACTTTTATTATATTGCATTTATTTAACTGCACTGACTGAACCAGGACGTTTGTTACATTTTTACACATGTAAGCAAGCTTGTGAAGAGGCTTTAAGATTGTTAAGGTTTATTTAAGATTGGTGTGTGTGGGCACTTGTTAAATAAGTAATTCAGTACATTTATCTCCTTTTTAAAAGAAAAAAAAAAAATAGGTAAAAATATTTTAAAGCCAAGTCTGATGTTTCCTTGTACAAAAGAAAGATCCCAGTCTGTTCTCACACAACAAGCTGTGCCATCAAACAATACCATGCTGTTTTTTCCCCTCCTTTTTCTGTATCGGCAGATACCGAAACATCAAATATCGGATCGGAGCCCAAAAAAGGCAGATCGGTGCATCCCTACATTGGACGAGCAGTATGGAGGAATATTGACAAGTTTTTGTGGACTTTTATGGACCTTTTTGGCTTGGGCACAATCAAACTTAATCATATGAAAGTTGGGGGAAAACAAGAAGCCTTCCTGATCTTCGGCTGCATTTGACATATTACAAAAGGGCTCCAGAGTAGGGTTGTCAAAAATATCGATACTCCGAAAAGAATCGATACTGAAACGCCGTATCGACTACTAATTTGCCATGGTTTCGATACTGCAGTGCACGCGCACTCAACAGGAAGCAGCGGCAGGTAAACAGCGGCTGACCGACAGGCAGAGATCCTGACAGCTCATGTTTCTGCTGCTGGAAGTCCAGACCAGCTAGTCTTACTAGAAAATGAAGACTGAAAAAGTCTTGTTTGGAAGTATTTCACATGCAGCAGACAAAGAAGGAAAACCGAAAGACGCAGACAGGCCTGTATGCAAACAGTACGTCAAAGCGGTTGCAATGAAGTCCAGCAGCACAGCAAACCTGGCGAAGCATCTTAAGGACAGACATCCTGGCCTTCACGATGAATTCAGACAGGTTAGTTACTTAAAGCTCCCGTTTATTATGTTACTTAAAAACGCATTATTAGTGACGGTTAGCAACACTGCTGCTAGTCTGCATTTTCCAACCTGGACCTTATTTCTAGGAATACGTGTTTACACTCACCGGTAACATTTGTGTGTTACTCCAATTTCTTCGGATGATAATCACATTTCTGGCCGTCTGTGTATGAGCGCTATATAATGCAGGTGAAGGAGGCAGCAGGAGTGGGTCTCTAGATAACATTATCTACAGTAGAAATACTTCATTTCACCAATACTTTTAAGACAAATGAACGAACGAGTACTGTAGTCCTGTTCAAAACTGGTTGCCGTCTACTAGTATAATACCTCAAAATATTGTTCAAAAATCTTTTTTTGTTTACCTCAAACCAAAAATGGCATTATTGTTGACATTATTATTATTATTATAGTTTGCACAATGTCAAAACCAGTTTCTTTTTTTTGCACTACCTCAGAAAACTTTTCTATTTTTTTTTTTTTAACTATTGTCACTTTTAGATTTTTGGATGTTTTAAATATTTAAAAAATAATACCTTAGACAACCTTAAAATATTGTCAAATTGCATTATATTTAGGTATATTTTTTGCATTTATTTGCACATTTATTCAACTAGCATAAGATGAGATTTTCAAGTTCATAACAAATGTCTTATGCTTTTAAGTATTTCTCTTTTTTGTCCCCTGTGGTATCGAAAATGGTATCGAGTATCGAATTTTTTTTAGACAGATAGTTTGAAATTTTAGTATCGTGACAACCCTACTCCAGAGTCTCTCACCATAAGGGTAAGTGGAAAATAAAGTTACATCATTCTGTGGGTATTCTATTCCATTAATACAGTAACATTTTAGCTGATGTTTGTTAGGTCAGCTTAGTACCAGGGCTGACACTTGAGAAAACAAACAAACAAACAAAAAAAAAAACACCACACACTACACTTTTTTGCCAATGAAACATCCCTCATCTAGCCCTCTTTTTCCTAGATTGGAGGGTAAAGTAAAACTACAGTGTTTGCAAAAATACAAAAAGGACACTCAACCTAAAGTTTGTTCCTGCTGAACTACTCTAGTAATGTAGCAGAGGGCATGGAAGAACCTACACAAAACTAAGAATGAAAATTAACCCACTGTGATGAAAACATTACAAAACAAAATTTCTGATAGATTTTCTTGATATTCCATCATGTAAATTTGTTACCTGTTGCTGTGCTGGGCTGATAGACCTGTGTACATCAGCAAACTGTTCTGGCAGCATGTGCTGAGGACCTACAGGAAATCCTTGAGGCAGGAGAGGGGAAAAACTAATTAACAAGCCTGTTTAACAACCATTTCAAAACAAAGCTGTTAATTTCTTGTTCAAGAAATTAACAGCTGAGAAAACATCCAGAATCCCCATTTTCTATTCCTTTCAACTTGCCTGCAGAAGGTGGCAACCTGCTACTGAAGTAGTCAGGAGAGGGTGCCCTCTGTGGGAAGAGAGGGGGTGAAGGGCCCTTATGGAGTAAGCCATGAAGAGGGGCTGCAGTCACTGGCGCCTCAGAGGTCCCCAACAAGCCACCTAAAGGTGATGGGGAGCTACGACGACCCTCCAGGAGCTCCTACAAAAAAATATTTCCCATTTTAATTTCAAGAAATGGAAGATTGTCAAACTGTAGCACAAAAGTCTTATCAAGTTCAAGGCAGAAAGTTATCAATCTGGGACACATTGACCTTCAATGGCGTCAAACACATACATTTGCCATAAAGTTACAATGTTCTTGGCTTTAATCTCAAAAGTGTGGCCTGAATTGATAATGTGGAAATAAAAATATTTTCCCAACCACAAGTGGAAGATACAAATGCACACTAGAGCAGTACTCTTAGTACCAAACTGCTTCTACTTCACAATTGGGGTTTTCTATAGCCAGAGTGGATGGCATTGAGCAAAGAATGTTGTATGTGGATGATCTGCTCCTTTATGTCTTGAGACCAGAGACATCCATCCTTCTTGTGCTCTCAACCCTTAATCAGTTTGGTATTATTTCTGGTTACAAGTTAAATCTTGACAAAAGCAAACATCGTGCTTCCAGGAAATGCAACGCAGTACTGTTTAGGCTCTAAAAATATAATAAATGATATCGTTTCGAGTAAATTATAAACACAACCCACTCTGGACACTGATTTTATTGGACGAGCAGTATGGAGGAATATTGTCAAGTTTTTGTGGACCTATGGACCTTTTTGGTTTAGTCGCCGGTGAACACCATTATATGAATGTCAGCGGATAATGGCACATCATTCTGTGAGCGTACCATTCCTTTAAGCTGGACTCTCTTTACAAGCTCCGGTTGCGAAGAATCCTCCTCTCCTTGAGGGAGCCTCCTCACTGTGGTTGAGTCTTGGCATTTGGTCATTCAATGATCTCTATTTTGATGGCATATTTGCCTCTTTTCACCAGCTTTCAACCAAATTTCATCTCCCTAAAACTAATTTTTTTTCGCTACTTTGAGATGCAAAGTTTTATTCAGGAGAAGTCCTCTCACTTTCCTCTAAAATCCACCAGTCAGAATATCAATGTTTTCTCGTCACCTCCATCATCATCAAAAGGGTCATATTTCTTTGTATGAAAAGATATGTTCTTCTCAGGCCTAGTCATTGTCGACTGTCAAAGCGTATGGAAGCAGGACTTGGGCTATTTTATTAATGATCCGTGGGACAAGATGTTGCTTTGGTTACATGGTTCTTCACTGTGTGTCAAATATGGTCTTATTCAATGTAAAATCTTATATACCGTCTACTGGACAAAATCTAGACTCGAGTGTATTCTTATGAAACTCCTGCTCGTGACCGCTGCCACCAAACACATGCATCCCTTTTGGTCCAGTCCATAACTTCAACAGTATTGGACCCTCGTATTTGATACGCTGTTAAGGTATTTCGGTTGTCCTTCTCCCCAGATCCTTTTGTACCCCTGTTTGGGGTATTAGATTACAGTGACAATGTCCAAAGTAAAAGCGGATTTTCTAGCCTCTCTCTCGCTGCTAGCGAGACATAGGATATAATTATGCTGGAAGTCCCCCCTCCCCGCCATCCTTTATATCTTAGATCAGAGATGCTCTCCACTTCGGTGGATAAAGAAAAAAATTCATTCACTCTACATGGTTCAACAGCTAAATTCTTAAATGGCAGCCATTTCTTGATCACGTAGAAACAATGCGCACTCGCAAAGTACCCGAGTAAGCTGAATAGCTGTGTTGTGTTTATCTCAGATACTTAGCAATATGAAACACGAATTCAGATGAGTACACCCAATCATTGACTTTCATTAATTTGAACTGAACTTGATTTTTTAAATTTCTCTACAGTAGCAGACCACGTTTCATTTATTTGTAAACAAGTTTTTTAAAAAATGTTTAAATTGAACTCTCTTTGGTTAGTCAGTATATGAGAGTTTCCTGTTTTGTTTTGGAAAAAGAAACCCAATATTGTTTGCAATGCTCTAAATTCTGTACATTGTACCGAAATCTTAAAAACAGAATTATTTAACAAAAAAAAAAGAAAAAAAAGAAAAAAGACTGGCGCTCATCCTGAGCATTAGCCTGGAGTACATTCAACATACTCACCTGGAATATACTTTTCTGCTGCTGAGCAGGTATGTGAGCATCAGGCAGTGTCACCACACCTTGGTCTGATGGTTGCTGCTATATGTGGGAAGGAAAAATATTTACAGATGCAATTTGCCTTTGAAATATCAAATTACATCCCATATCAATTCCATCTCAAGCATTGAAAAGTTAATGGAAGGCCTGAACTAAAAAAAAAAAAAGAAAGAAAAAAAAAAAAAGCCACCACCATATCTACATTTTGGACCTATAAGAAATATAGAACGTGGCTAAAACCTCCCAAACAGTAACACAGTGAACCACTGAGATTGATATATACATGCAAGTCCAAGTCACGTCCCTCATGCAAGGTATGCGCGTTCAGATTAATATACCAACAAATTTACCCAATTATCTGTTAATGCACAGGTTTCAGCTCAGTCTCCCCAATCAACTTGCACAAAAGGACCATTGTCAGACATGCATGCATTAGAAAAGAGCGACTTACAGCGCCATTATGCAAATTTATGCCCACCATCTTAATTTTCTTGAAAGATGTGCCATTTTACTTCAAAAGCATGCATGCAACAATCACAGGACTAGATATTGCTGCATGCAAAGTGTTGTTACTCGTCCATTGTAAATCTGGTACGGAGGGGGTAGAAAAAAAAACAAAAAAACCAACAAAGATACTCACGTTGCTTGTGTTGGGTTTGGGGTGAGTTGGTAGAGTTCCACTTGCCTTCATGCTGCTGACTAGTTTATTAAAGGCTGACATGTCTGTGTCACGAGACCGTGGACGGCTACTTGAACCACCGGTTAATGCCTCCTCTAGATGCTCAGCCATGAAAGGGGTGCCATTTCCTTTCTGTGGTGGTGACACCTTCCGTACATGTGGTTCTGGACCAAGTTTCATCCCCTTCATCTCCCCCTCCACTTCTTCCAGCGAGAGCACCACCCCAGAATTAGCTAGTGACAAGTGGATAAATAAATTAGCTTTACTGCTCTGCCATAAACCTTTGATCAATTTCATAATAAAAACTTATGGCAAAAGGGCTTTGCTTAAATAAAGAAGTTTTCAGTACATAGTTACCATTTTTTAGCTTGGTAAAAACAGTTGTAGTAGAGACTGAAAAGAATCAGATTCCAGATAGATTGTTATACCTCAAAACTCCTGTTCCTGTGCACCCAGTGGGTGTACAGTAGCTTGGTGCACCAGCACTGACTTGCCATGTATAAGATACACGACAAGTCAGTCTGGGTTTCCTCCATTGGTAAGTGATTTCCACTCCGGTAAACAATTGAATGGACCAATCACAGCGCGGGACTTTACGACACGTCTTTTTTGGCGACTCATTTCTCAAACCATAAACGGTTCAAATGGCAGCCGCAGAGGAGCGACTGTTAAAGGCCCTGTACCTGATTTTATTTTAATCTCTTTCAGAGAAATGCTTTCTGCATGGTATAATATGTGTTAAAAGAGGTAATTTCATAAAAATAAATCACTCATTGATTGCGTATATGCATGAATCCAGACCTTTTTAGTTTACGTTTCTAAGGATGGTGTGACGCTCTTTTCGTGCCAATGCGGTTCGTTCTACATAAGTTTCGGTTTCCTACCAGCCACTCACAGCGTTTTCTAACAAGCAGCGCCCTCCTCTCTCACGTGCACGGCAGCACTTGTAAACAGAACCGCATGGCGTTTACCAAAGAGAAAGTGGCGATGCCGCAGCAAAACAGCCTGTAAGCATCAAAACTGAGGCGGAGAGAGGCTTGAAACGCAGGAGAGACCAAAGAAGGAATAAAGTTCGTGTTCTCTGTGGATTGTACTGAAGGTAGAGAGCAGATGGACGCCTCGGACTAAATGTGGACTCGAAATCCGCCTGGACAGGTATTTTTTTCAATAACTTTCTTCTCAGTAATATTTATGTCCTTGGGTGCTGGCGCTTCCTCTGCTGGTCTATCGTATATAATACGTAGTGATATTTACAATGTAACACGACAAAGCTTTACATCACTGCTTCTCGAAGTGGCCGCTAGAAACTTTATCAGGCTGTCATGTTGTAATGTCGCCAATAACATCATAACTCGTCATAACTGTGTATCTGTTTACATAACTGTAGTTACGGTAAACTACCGGTTATGGTAAAAAATGTCATTTAGCCGATCTGCAGCCATTTACCGCAACCAAAAGAGTAATTTTACTGGAAGATGCAAGTTTTCTCTGGAGAGTTTCTTTGTGCACGAGAATAAAATGTGCACGTTATTTCGTGCATGTTGAGTGGGAGGAGAGTAGGAGCGTTTCTCACTGGGAGAAAGTTAGGGGGCGGGGCTTACAGTTCAAACTACACTCTTCACCTTGCTCACGGTTCGCAAATGTGCAAAATCAGGTATAGCGCCTTTAAAGGCATTTCTTCCCCAACGTCATCTAAATTACTTCATGTGCTGTCATTCAGCTTTGCAGACATAACGAGCCAAGTTGCATGCCAGCAGCTCTCGAGGAATAGACTAGGACACAGAGCAGGTGTCCGTCATGCATTAGTTGGGGAGTTCGATTCCAGGTTTCTCCAGGCAACATACAGCCAAAAAACCTGAAAGGATTTAGGCTACGTCAAAATGAGAAGAACTGTGGATCGCAAATATAAACTGAGTGGATATTAAAAACGTAATGTAGTCCGTATTTTTGTGTACAACAACCTAATATGGGTGTGATTTTTTTTAGAGGACTTGTTGATTTTACATTGCACAGTTTTACGTGTCAGCAGCACGTAATTTGAAGCAGAAAAATTCATGTCTGGGGACACAAAAAGCATCCACATTGACTTAACATTGCGCAGGTTTTATGTGTCAGTGACACGTATACAAGTAAAACCGTTTGTGCTCAGGTCACGTATTTTTGTGAGATCAGGTTGTCTATAATTATGCAGCATAATTACATGGTACATCAGTTCTAAGATAATGATCAGACAAATGGTAAGTATACATTTTGGCAAAGAAAAACCTAAAGATAAAAAGGAAAGCCTGACTGAGTATGGCGATGAGAGCCTTAAAACGCAACAATGGGACCCTCACTCCCTTGTTTTGTTAATTAGCACTTACTGCTTTCTCGAAGCCGAGCTTTGTTGACAGAGAGGGTGGACAGAAGGGGCTTCAGGTCTATTTTGGCCTTGTGCAGCAGCTCCAGGATATCCACTTTTTCCTTACACTCTGCTGACTGAATAGGTGTGAAGTATGAGGCAGGGCCTTGTCCTGAAGATCTGCAATATGGCTCAAGTCCTTCAGAAAAGCAAAAAAGTGCAAGATTTAAGTCTAATTTAAGTCACCTTAGGCTCATTTATGGTGCCAACAGGATGCTTTGCAAGAAATGAATGCAAAAAAGACAGTCCGGTAATGTAACTAGCTGGGTAAACATTTTTTCCTCTGCATTATAAAATATGGAAAGCAATGCTCAAGGGATTTTCTCCATTTATCATGTTTTGTTTATTCAAAAAGGAGCACTGTTTAGTGCTGGTGTCATGACCTTGACTTCATGTAATTTTGCAATGCAACAAGTTCAAAAAAGTAGTTCTGAGCAGTTAAGTCAGACCTGTATTCATGTAAATATCTGATGTTTAAAAAGGCACTGCAGCAGCAGCTAGAAAAACCCATCTCCATGAGGTCAGCAGCAGAACCCACTGCGGTCGGCTGATTGTTCTACATGCATAATAGAAGTGGTGGAAACATGGAAGATGGTTCCAGACCAGCTGGCGTGCCACACAAACTGGTTTGTGTGGCAGAATCAGCCAGTTTAGATGAGTGTGATGATACTGAAGAATATGGGGGCATCAGACCTTACAAAGTTGAAACCAGACTTGGAACTCTGTAGTCCAATCCCAATGTTCCCAATACTTACAAACACTAGCCCTCACCAAAAACCACTACACCCAGGGATCCTACACATTTTAACAAGTTAAATTTAAGACTTTAAGACCCTGTGGGAACCCTCCTATACCCTCAAATTGAAGCCACAAGGACTAGGGCTTTGTAATCTTCCCTAAAAATTGGGACACCACTTGCTGCATTTATGTTCAGGCATGCAAGTGACTGCAGTGTGACATTTGCACGTACCAGCAGGTGGCGGTAACGCACCTCACTGTTCGCCTGCCGCCAGTAAAAACAGCAATAGAGGAAGAAGAGAAGGAATAATGCTGCCTTCATGTGGTATCGTATTTATGGTAAATACCAAAGTCCGACATCAAAATTGCACATGAACACCCACTCATGTCGTAATTTCCACTGGGAAATTGGAAAAATTTTATGATGCCCGAGTTGCCGAGATGAAGTAAACTCTGACCTTTCAACATGGCGGAGAGCAATGAAAATATCCTGAATGGGAAGCAATACATTCTGTTTAAAGTTTTCTGCTGCTGTTACGTGGTTAGTTTGTAGTTGGGATAATTCTGTGACGTACAGAACTTTAACAACATCACCATTTAAACTTAGTTTTGTTTGTAAAAATATGGTTATTATTTGGTTTACTTCCTCAGGAGATTCTAGCTAGCAGCTAGCTAGCTAATCAGTCGAAGATAGCCTCCATTGTTAAACTTCATTAAGACAAGAAATCACTTGAACACAATGCTCTGGTAATTTCCATTTAACAAGGAGAAAGGATCATCTTTCCCATACCACATAAAAGCAGCATAATATGCACGGATGAGATGGTCATTTGCGGTAGTTTTCATAGACCTCAGATAGCGCAGTTGGTAAAAGTATCTGACTTTTACACCAAGGGTCACAGATTCAAGTCCCTTTTCGAGCAAACACTTTTTTCTCCCCAATCTTATTGAGAATCTTAAATATCTCCCCCACGAGCTCATATCCATCCATCTTTTCCAGGCGTCCTATATCACTCGCCAGCGTAGGTACAGAAATCTGTATCACCTCAGCTTGGAAAACCCCTAGTAGAAAAACCCACTAACCCCGGCGAGGTGAGCAGAAAAGTGATAGTGGAAAAGGGGCATAGGCAGCTCCCTGCAGTACCAAGTCTGCTTCTCCCAGCCCCCCGTAACTTGAACTGCATCAAAGCAGATAGCTTCCCTTTAAAACAGAAATGAAGAGGTTCTTGTGCAGACATGTCCTGCTGCAGCGAGCAGCACCACAGACTGGTCAAATGTGCTGAAATGCAGCAGTTCATCCTAATAATTCATTCATGCAGGCATGCCTGCAGCCTACATAGATCATGAAGAACGTTTTGGTTTATAAAACATGGCAAAAAAGAAAAAAAAAAAAAAAAAAAAAAAAAAAAAGTCAAAATCATGTCAGCACTTCATCCCCACTAGCAAAATTTAAAATACTTACCAGGAAGATTTTCCAACTCCTCATGAGGAGTGGACCTCAAACTGCTAGAGTGGCTGCCTGATGGGCTCAGGTTACTAGAAAACCATTGACTAAAGCGGCTAGCTGATACAGGACCCTCTCCCAAAACATCCTCTATCATCTGGAAGACAGAAACATAAACATGTGAGGCAGACTGAGAAACACTCAACAGACTGAAGGGTGCAAAAACAGAGGTCGAACTTACATTTGGAGAGCTTTCCATCGATTTAGCACAAATTGTCCTGAAGATTGTGGGCAGCATCACTGAATGCACTGCTGTTTGGCAATATTGATTTATCACCACAAACCACTTTATTTTAGAGCCTTGTTCACGTAGTTTAACCAATAACCAAGTCTTGCATGTATGATGGGCATAAATTTGGATTGATACCTTTCAAACTCTGCTTAACCACATGGAAGAGCCCACAGAACAGAATATTGAGAAAGTGCACCATTTAGTGAAGGTATGCACCACGTAAGATTAGACAGTGAGATCAAGGCAGTTCAGCTGAGGTAATCGGTCAAAGTATTAGTTGTTTGAATTACAATGGCTTAAGCTTTACATTTAAAACAAAATAAAAATGTGAGAGTGTACCATGTAATAAGAGCAACATTTCTAAAGCCATCAACTAGACAAAATAATTGTGAAATCAAATCCCCTTCAAGTCTTGCAATCAGAGCATATGAAAACCTCAACTGATCAGGATTCTGTACATGTATATAAGAAAAAAAAAAAAGTGGTGTGGAGAGGGTGTCACACACATTAAGAGTAGGGCTGGGCGATAAAATGATCTTAAAAGTTGAAACAAAATTAAATTAGTTGATCTCTTTGAGATATATACATTTTCAGTAGATCCATTGGCATAAGTGGCCTGTTCCTCTGTACCAGAGGCAGTCCCAACTCCAGACCTCTTGGGCCAATGTCCCGCAGATTCTAAAATCTTCCTGCTGCAGCACAACCATGATTTAATGACTGGTGAAGAACTAATGCTGTTGGGCCATTTCATTTGAATCAGGTTAGTTGTGGCAAGTCTAAGACTTGCAAGACACTGGCCAAAAGAGGTCAAGAGCTGGTGATACTTGCCCTATACAAATATTAATCATCGCCATTATCATTAACAATAAATCAGTTGCCAGTCTGGACATGCCAAAATGCTTGCAATTACTGCAAAACGTGGACAGAATTATTCAAGCTTTTACAACTAAAACAGCAACATCTTTTAGGTTAGAGCCATGTGTTGCCAATCTTTTTGCCACAGTCTCTTTGGTGAACGGCCCACACATGCTACATCACTTCTATAACATTCTATGTGCAGAGATGTACCTGCATGTTCAGAAGCAAGTCTTTTGCAATCACATTGCTGCACCCATAATTTTGTTCCATAAATTAAACTCCCCCTATTTCACCCAAGAGAAGGATAAGCTTGCACAATTGTAAGCATACTCCAAATACAAGAGCAGCCAATGCTACCAGGTAGAAGTTGTAACAGACTGAACTGTAGCAGCCTCACAGCTGACAAGGCTGTGAACATGAGGGATAAAGGAACTATGAAGGTTTTATATAGTATATGCCAATGCAATTTAAATAAAGATAATTATTAAATATTGGAACTTTTTGCCTAGTCACCCAGCCCTAATTAAAAGTTAATGACACCTGTGTTATCTATACCCAAACCCAATGAAAAAAAAAAAAAGAAAGAAGTGCAGCTTAGTACTTACAGAAGCCAGCCCTGGCATGGTCTTCTCTAGATTGAAGAATTCATTAAAGTCAAAGTCTCCAGCTGACTGCTCTGGAAGAACATCAGGGTGGGGAACTTCCTGATCTGCTGTAGGCTGCAAGCCTGCTTCTTGATCCTCCACTAGCCCACCGTTACATTCCACGGCTGCAAAAAATATGTGCGATAAGAACAAAAGCACCAATACCATTACCCATTCCAAATTAACCTGAAACTAATAACTGCAAACAAAGCTTGGACTTGCCTTCTTTAACAGACTCTGTTCGCTTCCTTGATCGCTTTGATCTGCGTTTATCGTCCTCTAGGATTTTGTCATCAAATCCAGTAAGCTCAATCGTCTCAGACTGGCTGGTGGGACCCCCGGAGAACCACTCTGGCTCCTCCTCTGCATATGAATCATTTCTTCTCCTTTCACTAAATACACGTTTGTCACCAAAATCTCTCTGTAAATGATTGTGTAAATTAGTATCACTGCAGCTGTAAAAATAGGAATGAAATATCTAACACATTCCAACAATTGGATTAAATTAATGAGAATCTCTTAAAACTCATCTTAGATCACAAACAAGACTCTAGTGAAGCAACACTTCCATTGTGTTTAGATATTGGAAGAAAATATGAAAAACATTTTTTTGGGAAGGGGGGAGGGGGTCTCGAAACAAATTTTCTATCCGTCATCTGTAAAACGAGACTTCAAAGAATTCCAAAAGTTTGCAATGACTTGTGTTAAAGGGGAACTTCGTTTTTCTTCAATCTGGATCCATTTTCTAGGCTTTCCACCAATCAGATCGGTTCATCAATGTTTTGTTACGAAACATTAGTCGGGGGGGGGTCCGACTAATGTTTCGTGACAAAACATTGATGAAATGAAGGAGTTTGTGGCAGATAATGCCTTATTTTGAGACTGGATGCAGTTGCCCCATCACTGCCATTATATGGCGCATATGCTGATCGGGAGATATATAGATCCGCTCGAGAAGGAATTCAAGTTGCACCAAAACTGTCTGGGTGAGTAAATGAACATATTTCATGCTAGAAAATAGGTCCAGACTAAAAAAAAATGAAGTTCCCCTTTAAGTACTTTAGTGGGATACAGAAAGACTGTTTAAAATATGGACAGATACATTACGGATTAACAGAGCAACATACACCAACCCTGAATCTTTTATCTTTAAAGTCTCTGTCACGTTCCCTCTCTTTCTCTGCACGGGCTTCTCTCTCAAAGGCACGGGCAGCAATTATGCGTCCACTGCCGATTCTGCGAGCCCCTCCTAGACGGAGGTTCTCATTTTCTTTATTTTCCAGGGGGCTGATTGGCCGTCGGCCATGGGGTGCAGGGGCAGCATTGCCTTGACATCCACCTCCAAAGCTTCGCCGCTGTGGGCTCAGTACGACATCCAAATCATCTTCCTTTAACCGCTCACGGGGATCTGAACAAATTCAGAAAAAACAGGCATGGCTTGAGGTGCTTTAAGTACACAGACTAAACTAATAGCCCTATTAAACTAAAGAAAATCATTCATGTAAGCAAAGAAAATTATTTAAGGAAAAACACTGCAACAAAAATTTAGCAGTAGTGAGCAAAATAGTTAAAAGCTCAAGCTCATCAGTATTTGTAGGCGAATATAGTAAGAAATAGATATCAGCTCCCCCCAACCCCCCCCAAAAAAAAATCAGGGTGCCTCATCTTCAATTCATCACACAAGTGTAATTCCAGCTGAGAATCTCTTGCTGTGATGTTTGTGTAAGAATTCCTGAAGATAGACAATTTTTTATACACTTGCAATTACCCAGTGATCATGAAAAAAAAAAAAAAAAAACAGGGTGAAAATAAAATACAAATGAAATAAAACAGATCTAGACAAGACTTTCATATCTACTTTACCTGGGATTCTTCTTTTCAAAGGAACTCTATCATCCATGTAGTCCTTCTTAAAACCTTCCACAGGAGAGCTCCGCTCTGAGGTGGGGTACAATGATGCATGCCATTTCTCTGGGTCCCAAACACCATCACTGAATTTTAATTATGAAAAGAACAAAATCAGCGCACTGAACCCATAATCAGAAAAACGATTTTACAGATAACAGTTTCCATTGGACAAGTGATTTTATTTGTTGCAAAACCTTTGCATATGAATGATACAAAAATGTCAACATATTTCCTGTTCCTGAACATCAGGGAACATAAAAAGTTGAATGAGTAGATTTCATTTAGTGCTCAATTTTAAACTGGTGTAGAGGTTAATCTTTACAAAAGAATAGTGCAAATGGCATTAAAGGCGTTATAGAAGATGTTTCTTTCAACAATTTATGCACTACCCCATACACTGAGTAATTAAAAGCTTTAAATATATCAATATTATACATCAGCTGTGAAAGTAATGGGGCTGAAAAAAACATCCAAACATATCTGCATTCCTTAACCTTTTCATTTGTCTACTGGCTCGTCAATCACTTTTACTACCGTAGTAAGTGTGATTGGTGATCAATTCAACGGGTAATAGGCGAGACTGATTCATTGGCAAGAGTAATACTGCGACCCGGAACTGCGCACACTCGTCTGATGTTTACAGCAGGTAGCCAACATCATTCTGCAAGCAGTTAGCGACGTTCAGACAATGACACTCTACTTGTGTTTGTGTCATGATGGGAGAATCTATACCTGCTGTCTGCTAAACACCGGAGTGGCTCATGCACGTTATTCTGTGGTTGGGGGAGGGAGCTGTGAATTTAGAAAAAACTATAAAACTTCTATAGCGCCTTTAAGGGATGAGTTTGTGCTTTCTTCACATCCAAATGGCTTAAGGTAGAGTCTGAAGTTTCCCCTCTGAAAATAAACGTTAGACTTGTGCAAGTGTAATCCATCTCAAACCGGGCCTTTGGGCCTCTACTCTCATGCAGTGGTGAGTTTGAGTGCAACCGCCTCTCCCCTGTCTGTATTTGGCTCTGTTATGGTCTGGTCAGGACATTTCTGGGTGGAGATTTCTGTTTGTATGGCCAGCCAGTGACAGAGCCAAGGGCATAACATTGTGTGGGAATAAGCTCATGATTGGAGCAGATGCAAGTCACTTGAACTCTCAAAGGAAGTAAAAAAAAAGGGAAATAAAAAATGGCAGATGCACCGAAGAAAAGGGTAAGAGCTGTAGATGGTGCACGTTGGAAAACCTGGGTTAATATTGGTTTGGCTTTTACCTGCTTCTGAGCTCTGAGGGAGAGGCTTGAAGCTGAATAGGCTGAAGAACGAGGCGGCTATTAGCCTGAGAGGGAGGGGCGCTCAAGTTTGAATACTGTTTGCAAACCAACGGTGGGGGGACTCCGGACTCTTCCTTTAGGTTAAAACTAACATTACAAAGGTCAGCCCATATATTAATGAGCCAATACGAGTAAACAATATAGGCATTTTCTGTGACTTTAAAAGAGTAGGGTGGCAGACTGCCAATATTCATATCGGCATCACTTTCTTTCCATCAATAAACCAAGTATTTAAATAAAATAACGGCAAAATTTAAAAGTGCATTCAGTCATTTTGACTGAGCTCAGCCATTGGAATGCATCTACAATAGTATGGAAAATTCTTAAATAGTCCATTTACAAAGAAGAAAAAAAAAAAAAAAAAAGATATTTAAATGTGATTTGCAATAATAAAAAAAAAAAAATTAGAGTTCAAATTTTTTTTTTTAGGGTAGCTTTAACAAGACATGTTTAAAAGCAGTCAAAAAGATTGTAGTATTCAAGAGAGCCCACCCTTAATTCTGTTTGTTAAGATCAGCTTTTATTTCCCTGTTCACCTTAGCATATCAGTTTGGATTCTTTGGTTTCAAACCTCAAAAGAAAGTCTCTTACCTATCATATTTCTCAGAGAGACATTCGGGCCTTTCATTGGAGATTGGCAATTCTTTTATCTGCAGAAGCTCATCCTGTACAGAGATAATGTTACAGTGCGTTAAGAACTGCAAGGCTTACTTCCCATATGAATATTCTGCTGACATTTCTCATCACCTTTGTGTATCTGTATGGAGCTGTGGCTATTGGCTGTTGCTTGGGCTGGTCCACAACTGCATCATCATTCTTTTGCTGTTCACAGGCATCTTTCTCCATGACTAATAGTAGGTTGGGCTGGTTCTCGCCCAACAATGATTCCTGATAGAAAGTTTGTTTATACAAGTTAATCATAGCAGGCACTTCTACAATATTAGACACAAAAGATGCACGTCTTTTGGTAGATTCTCTTTAGTCGTCATAGCTTTTCCCTGAAGAAAGTCACTCGCGTAAAGCAAAGGCTTACTATGAAAACAGCAAATCATCATATCCCCAAAAATTTTCAATAATGATAACCTTAATCTTGCATCGACCAAATATTCACTGGGGTGGGTCTAGCAAATGCTGCTAGCCAATTAACGAGTTAATTGATAACAACTGGAGGCTGATTGCAAGAAAAGTGACAGGTCAATTACAGTAATTGCAAAATGTTGGCGTTAATTATCCAATTGCCTATAGCGTCTCTGTGGTTAACGAAACCGTTTTGAAAGAAAACAAATCTCCAGGGTTGAACGAAATGTTCACCAAAGAGGACTTACTTATTATTACTATTTCAAAAAAGTCTAAAAGTGTGTTACACCAAAAATTCAGAAAGGTGTCTGCTAACAATTGTCACACATTTGTGGATGGAAGGCGAAACTGAGTTGGCGTCCCACACACACTTACCTCTAAGCGCAGTTACTGCAATAAAATTAAACCAACTCGTAAATAATTACAACACTTAGACTTACATAAATTACTTACTCAGTTTAAGTGATGCAAGGAACACTGGCTGCTAACAGACAACCGACTGGTTCACGTTAGTTAGCTAGCTAGCTAGCTTAGCACCTTTAGCTAGCTAGCCAACTAGCTGGGGAATGGGGATAATGCCCACCCAGCGAGTAACAAATCGTAAGCCGGTTGTGCTGTTGAAGTGATTTTAGTAAACACACACTATTGTGGGGTGACCAAAAACAAAAGAACAGGTCCAAATAACAAATTAAATCACACGGAAACTGTGTAATCTCAAATTGTCTTCTCTTTCTCTGTTTCTAAGTCGTAGCAGCAATTTTCCTACGATCACCGCTTTAAGAAGGTCCTGGGAGAGATTACATTGTGTCCATTGCGCCTTTGTAGAATTTGAGTCTAGTGCGCTTATGTGACATCGTTGCCCAATATTTTAAAAATTACACAGAAATTAGTGGTATATAGTAAGATATAAAGCTCCCCAAAATGTGGCTAAAGCAAAACTTACTTTGTGGAGTTATTATTTATGTTAATTTTAAAACACTATACGGGCATCATTCGGACAACTACATATCGCATTAGGGTGCGCTTGATTTGATTTTCTTTATAGCAAATTCTTGGGGCTCGCTGCATGATACAAACTCCCCGCCCTCACAGACGGTCAAAGAATAATAATGTATGTCACTTTAATGCTAAGGACCCATATTGATATTTCCCCGGAATGAACAGTTACAGTATAAATTTTTGTTTGGTGGAAAGTCATATTAATAATACAACAAATCAGTCTAGCGTGTTAAACAGTGTTAAAACTTGGACGTTAGAACCGCTTTAACCTGAAGTTAAAGCGCACAGCATTAGCCCAGGCTGTTGCCGTTGCTAACTGACCCCAACCCAACCTCACATCAAATGTCACGTGACTAGGAAAAACAAACGCGCGGCAGTTGGTTAACTCAACAGCACTGTAACAACAATGAAGCATGTTGTTTTCTGTCATACAAGGACTTGCCGTAGTATGAGCGTGTATTTCTAAAGCGATGTTTCTGATCCTGTAAATGTGTGTTGAAGGGGCTCGATTTGTCATAATGCAACGTAATTCCACTTGCAACTCAGATCAAGTAAGAACCCGACCTGTCAGATCTGGCGGTGCCACTAAACAGGTGCGAAAAGTTCAGTCCAGAAGAATTCCTTATAGAGTTGGATACAACTGGAACAAAGGTGGAAGACTTAAGGAGCTGAGGATAAGGTGCTGAGGCGCTTCATTCACCACATTTCACCCTGTTACTATAATGTTTTGAGACTTAGTTTAACTTTTTTTTTCTTTTTAACCTTTCCAGGCAATTGGCAAGAAAGTTCCTAAAAATATGGATAAAAAACACGTTTGGACGAGTTCTTCCTCATGAAGCCAGGTAACATATTAGACTGATTTTGGACTTGAGTTGGTCAAAAGTGTGCTCATTCATTGATTTTTCAATAGGATTTATTTATTTATTTGTTTTTGTTTTTTATCATGTCTTATGTACCATTTTAGCTTTGATTGTTTCCCACTGTAAAAGAATGTTGTGTGTTACAGGTTCCACTATAACAGTGTAGTCCTGAGACGAACCTTTGAAGGATGGAGAGATGAGTGGTGGGCCTCCAGGAGGGAATGGAGTCTTACCGTACGAGCAGAGTGTCACTACAGGTCATCAGAACATTATGCTGGACTGTAAAAATCTTATTTCTCAAGTTGCTGCTTAAACATTAGTGTGTGCTAATGGGTTTTTATTAATTTTAGATATTACCTATGCAACTGGACATTCCATCATTGGAGTAACTTAATATTATTGCAGAAGAAGAAGAGGGAAAAAATGCAGAGTGCACAATCATTTGGTATGATTGATCACGAATAATAAGTTTGTCATCTACCTCAGATGTGTTCAACACTTTGCTCTTTTAACCAGCTGACAGGCGACTGAAGCAACTTGTTTGGAAAAGATGGAAGGCTTTCATAGAGATGAGAAGAATGCAAAGCAGAATGCTAGAGTCAGTTCTTGCAATAAGGAGAGTCTCAACTATCAAGTGAGATTTTTATTGCATTTATTGATCAGATATTTAATTATAATCTTGTGTATGCTATTGGTTTTAACACTGTGTGTGTTACAGCTCAGCATGGAATTTGTGGCAGACGAGGCTACAACATGAACGACACTTGAAGCAGAGGGCACTGAGCGTACGGAGGAAGGTGAAACATAACCCACTGTGTTGGTGTTTGTTTACAACATAATATGCAGTGAGTGCTTACTTCCTCTGAACTTTCTCCTGGTTATGTGTAACTATTTTTTCCAAGGCCTGGCTTTTGTGGAAAGAGATGTACAAAGCTGCTTGTTGCCAGAAGGAAAAAGAGTCCAAAGCTGCTTTTCACTTCACTCTGAAACTAAAAAGAAGAACTTTCCATCAGTGGATAAATTATGTGTCCTGTCGCCAGACCAAGAAGAAGACACAAGGTGTATATGGTTTGGCATCAAGCCCTTTCTTGAATTTTACATCTTTTGTTTTGCTCCCTCTTCTAGCTGTTTATGTTTGGTGTACTTTTTCTTTTGCATTTGTTCCTTTTAGCTGTGGCTCAGCATGCCTGTTGTCTGCGCCTGATGAAGAAGTGTTGGAGGCGATGGAAAATCTCATTAGATCACAGACAGCATGAAGAGACTTTTTTACAAGATGCAAGCCTTTTAACTGTTAGGAGCATTCAACGCAGAGCACTGCTGCGCTGGAAAGCTTGTATCCTGATCCATACAACAAATAAGGCTTCAAAATCACACACAGTCTTCTGAATCTGTACAGCTGTTTGGTTCTTTAGCTCTTCAGTAGATATGAATTTGTGCAGAGAGGAGGCTGACAGAAACCAGAGCGCAACTCGACATTTCCATCATCTTTTAATGGTAAGAAGAATAAACAGACAAATGAAGCCATTATAAATGGGCAGAATGTGTGATTATGTCATCTACTGATCAGTGTGTGCTCCTTTTGCAGCGTTCTGGATTGCAGGGGTTGTCTCTTAACGTCATGTGGAGCAAAGCACACCGACTGAACAACAACATCGCTGTCCAGCACTGTCAACAAACAGTAACTGATTAGCACCACATGACTCAAGTCTTACTGTATAGTGTCTGTAAAGATGCAGATGTGTCTAATGTTTGTATTCTTTCTAGATGAAATGTAAGTATTTGAAACTGTGGAGGGACTGTCTGGAGGAAGCTGAGGATCAGAGATTTCAACCTCTAACTGAGATGGCTCTGACTAGCTACAGGTGTTTTTAATTTACATTTTCAATGTGCTGTTTTCTTTGCAGGTTTAACTTTTTTTCCTACCCTGGACTGAGAAGCATGTTAATTTTGTTTTTGTTAAGAATTGCTTTCCTCATTGTAGGATTTCTCTGCTGAGGATGTCTTTCTGTCATTGGAGAGAGAAACTTGCTGAGCTGAAACACATGCAGGTATTCTGAAAATGTTTAACTGTCAAGAAATGCTTTTGGATAACATGTTATAAACTCATCCTGCTCTTAAAGCTGCTACCAAACAAGTTGGGATGCTGAAGAGAAAGTGATTCTTCAACCATTCATGCCCTTTATTTAATTGGAAACAACTCAAGGACAACATGTGGAAGTTCAATTTTTCATCAAGTAAAGCGTTTCGTTTCAGTTAACATCACCACCTACAGTCGTCCTCAAAATTTATTCATACCCTCCAATTAAAGAAAAGGCCAAATTCACAATAGGATTACAAATTACTGGAAACTAAAGAAACTAATAATATATAAAAATTTACAAAATTGTAATTTAGTGAAACAAAATATTGTTTTTAAATTATAGTTGTAAATATTATTTTAAAAAAACCACACAAACAAAACTATCCCAGACACACTAGAGCACCTTTCCTATGAACAGTGGACCAACATACCTGTCAACAGGTGCAGAAGTCTTTCTGAACATTACAGAAAACACCTGATTGCAGTGATTGCGTCAAAGTGTTGCTCAACAAAATTTTAGCTTTGGAGCCCCATAATGTTCGTTTATGTATTTCCCTTTTTGTATGTTTGTTTTTAATATTTCTGTTGAACCACAATTCAAATTCAACGTCATGATTTTTATAGAATTTTTTTGTCATTTCAACTTATTTCACTTTTTTTTATTCTTTAATTGGAGGGTATGCATAATTTTGAGGACGACTGTCTGATCAAATATCTCCAGGTTTTATTGTGACTGCTGATGACCTCATACAACTACTTTGTAGTGTTTTTTTTTCCATCAAAAAACACACTTGAATTCTTTGAGGGGAAAAAAAGTTGACATTTGATCAGTCCATCTACTTAGACCACATTTGAGCCCAAAGCATCACAGATACATTAAGAATTATTTAGAATTAAAATGGATGGAAGATGTAATTTCAGTGTTTAGAAATTAGTTGAATATTTAGCCATCGTTATGTTGAAAATACTATGTTTGAATTCACAAACCTCACTTTTTTTCTGCAGGAATTGGAGCGTGATGCAGACATTTGGTCTGTAAAGCACTTGTTATCTCGATGTTTCAAGTCATGGGTTGACTTCACTCTGCAGAGACGGGTATGTGAGCACAGACGACACAAAGCTGATGTCTATAATCGGTAAGTACTTGCCTTTTCCAAACTTTTATGTGTTCTATCTCCAAACTATTGTCTTTGACCTTACAAACTGTGTTGGATGATATATTTTTTTTAATATTGCTGTGTTTTCAGACAGCGGCAGTACACCTGGGTCTTCTACACCTGGCAGGAAAAGTCAAAGAAACATAAAGAGGAGATGCTCTCTGAGCGGATGGTATGCCAGCAGAAGATGGAAACTGCAGTAGATCGTTGATTAAAACTGCTGGTGTGTATCACACATATAATGTGTTTTCAGGCAGTTCTCCACAGCAAGCGATGCCACATGCAGAGCGCCTGGACTCGATGGAGACAACTCACACAACAGCAGATCAAAGAGGCAGAGAAAAGGGAGGCTTCACACCGTCTGTACCTTCACAGACTTCTCCACAACACGATGATGCAGTGGAAAGGCAACAGCAGCGAGATACGAGACAGGTGAAGCAGACTGAGTGCTGCTCCGGCTGTTTCTATATTGTTGTCTAATTCATTTGTTTTTTCACGTCAGGAGAAATAGAGAGGAACAGGCCTGTTATCGAGGTGACCTGCGCTGCATGAGATTGGCTGTAGACAAATGGAAAAAGGTGCATTGCTTTGGTTTTTTGTCTTCATCCTGCTCAGTATGCAAACCATGTGTTTAATATAAATCCATGCTTTGATTTAAGAAGAAACTCTGCTAAGATTTGAAAATTTGCATTATTTTAGTATTCTCTTTACCACCCCTGTGTAGTGCTTAAATGAAAGCACAGTTTTGAGGCTGATGGATATTTCTAACCTTCTTAGATTATTATTGAAATCCTACGCACTGATGTGCAGTATTATGAGCACCATCTTTGCGTTGTAGCTCGGTACCCCTTCTCCCCTTTTTTATCCATCACTAGTCATGTGCAACACAAATCAGATGTGCTGTTGGTCGTTGTAGATCTGCATGTGTGTGTTAATTACTGCAATGTTTGTGATCAGTTTGTTCAAAGCCAGAGAGTGAAGAAAAACAGGTTGAAGGAGATCCAGCACTACCATGAAGCGAAACTCCTCCAAAACTCCTTCGTGGCCTGGAAGGTGAATGAGCATCAGTTTCAGGAGAAATGAGCCAATGGTTTGATGCCATGGAAGTGACAGAAATAACACTGAAGTCATAAAATCTGTCTCCACAGAAACATCACCTACACTTGTCTCTCTTCTATGAACATGCTGAGGAATTTAAGAGGCAGCACACAGAGTGTTTTCTCAGGTAATAAACACAACTACAGACATTATACATCCTCACTTACCTGTTGGGAAACCACAGGTGTATGTCAGCATCATAACTTCCAGTCATGTTATTAGGAAAGTTCTTATTGTTTGGAGAGAAAAAGCAGCACTGCTGGCTGAGGTCCAGGTTGCAGAAAACCACTTCCAGCATTTCCTCCAACTCAAGGTGAAAAAGTTATTTTGTACTGTGCCTCTTCAAAAGCATTATTATGCTTAATTTTTCTGTGCCCTTTCGGGGTCTTGTTAGAAAAAGAAAAATTATTCATCTTTATACTGAATTGACTCTGCTGTAGGTGTTTCTTGCCTGGAGAAAAGTAACAGCAGATGCAGTGTTAAGGCGCCACCAGCAGGGGGAGGCACTCAGCCGGGTTCAGCAGTCAATAAATCAAGGTAATTGAACTTCATCCCTACAGCTACTTTAACTAGTGTTTTTTGTGTGTGTAAATGTGGCTGGGTGTATGCGTGATCATATCTCTTCTCATATCTCATATCTTCACCCGGGTTGTTCTCAGATTGTTTGCCTACTGTCGGTGCTCCTGTAGATTACCAGCTTTGTTTTCCAGCAAAGACTGGCATGTTCTCTGACGTGTGTCTGTGCATGTTTGTCTTTTCTCTCTTCTTTTCACACGCTTTCTAATATTTGGTTCACCTCTCATCGTTTCTTTTCTTTTCATCCCTGTATTGTCTGGTCCTCTTCAAAATTTATTTTCTTGGGGCGGTGATTAGCTCAGTTGGTTGAGCAGCCGCCCCATGAACAGAGGCTACAGTTCCTCAACGCAGTCGGCCCCGGTTCGATTCCCGGTCCAGGTCCCTTTGCTGCGTGTCACTCCCCACTCTCTCTCTGCCCCTTTCCTGTCGCTATACACTGTTGCATAAAGGCCACTAGTGCCCAAAAAATCCTTTAAAAAAAAAAAAAAAAATATTTTCTTAAACAAGTTTTAATCTAATCAAACGAATGTCATTTTCTTGCAATACCTTAACAAAACTTTTAGGTATGGTTGCCTCAAGGTGCAAATTACAACAAAGCTCAAAACTCTCAAATTTTAGGAAACAGGACAACAAAGCAGAAAACAATCAGAAAATATCTCACTTACAAACAAACAAACAAACAAAATAAACATTACTCTTAGAGCTCAATACCTGTAGTGTTTATTCAGTGTGGTTTTGCAAGTATACATGCATGTATATACTTGTTACTTTACTATTTTATTTATTTCTGTGTTTAGTGCTGCTGCTGCACTCTTTCAGACAGTGGAGGAACCAAATCAGGGAGGCACAGATGGAGAGGATGAATATGGGAATAGCCAGGTGGCACCATAACTCCAAACTTCTCTCTAAAACTCTCAAAGCTTGGAGCAGGCATCACCGTCAGTTCCAGAAAAATAAGGTTGTCAGTTCATTTTCTACTAACTTTTACATTATGCTGCAATGTTGACTTCATGCTTTAACATGAATTTTTAAAAATGTGATTATTTCATAGGTGATGAAGCGGCAAGGAATCTTGTTGCTGAAGCTGAAGGTGTACCAAACTTACTTTGAACAGTGGAAAGTGAAGGTTTGTTGATGCTCTGTTACATATTCTTAGCAAACAGAGTGATTCATATCAACATTGTTTCTTGTGGGAAACATCGTTGACATTTCTGGGGCATGACAGCTGATTTCATATTTCAAGGTTAGGTTGATGCACATTAAGGATGCTTAAAAGCAAATCGTAATTTTTAAAAACAATTTCTTTGTAATTTGTTATGGAAAATGTTCATTTGAAAATTGGGTAGAAATAAATTCCACAAAGCCACATTTGCCTTCTTCATGTTTATTAAACTTCAGCGAGAAAACGGGTTTAACAGAGTACGAGAGCCTGTAGAAATTATGCACAACTTATTCTTCCTCCAAGGATGTTTGTACTCTGCTCAGGCCTCCTGCTTACACCTTTTAGCCGATCTTTGCAGAGTTAGAGTGCATGGACATTGCATGCTTAAAAATGGTTTAAAATAGTCTAAACTACCACGTATAATGATAAAAAAAAAAAAACACCTGGAATCAAACTGTTGCCTAAAAATTAACCTTAATTTGGAGTCAGTCTGGGTTCTTCAACCAACACGCTATATGCACGCTATCTGTCCTGACACCGCTCTCAAATGAAACCTAACCTGAGCATTGCTTTATAACAATCAATCAATCAATCAATCAGTAGTCAGTTGAGTACCATTTGGTTATTGTAAATGGCTATACAAATAAAATTTCATTCATTCATTCATTCATTCATTCATTCATTCATTCATTCATTCATTCATTCATTCATTCATTCATTCATTCATTCATTCATTCATTCATTCATTCATTCATTCATTCATTCATTCATTCATTCATTCATTCATTCATTCATTCTATAGGTACTGTGCAGTTTGTTCATAACATCTTTCTAGACGTCTGCAATCGTTTTTGTGTCCTCATGTAACCTTTGACGGAAAGTGGTGAAATGATGTGGTCAGGGCTCGGCGGGAGCTGCGTGATGTGTTGCAGGATTCAGCGTATCTTTTATAGCTACAGTACAAATAGTCTTTTATCACTCCAGCTTTATTTTTCTTTGGCAGTGGTGAGCTGCCAAAGAGGATGATCGATCGGAATATCAAGTTCTTAGAGCTTTTCCGCAGTAATGTACATTGTTTGATTTATTTCTTTTAAACTGACCATGACTTTGGTATTCTTCCTGCTAACAGCTGCAACACAGACGGAGAGAAGCTCAACACACAGAGCAAGCTCTCTGGCACTGGTCCCTCACTCTTCAGGCCAAGGTAACACCTGCCTCCACAGAATTCGCTTGCTTCAAAAATGAAATGCCAAATATGCTGCATAAACCGAGCTCACAGCTTTAAACATGTCTGCATTTTTGCCTTTTGAACTGCATGCAGGTATTGCGTGGATGGAGGCTGTGGGTCACAGAGCAGCGCAGCAAGCGAGAGCAGGCAGTCAGAGCTGCACAGGTCTACAGAGACCAGCTGCTGAGGGAGGGTGTGACGTGCATCCTCACATATGCTGCTTACATGAATAATCTCACAACAGACCTAACAAAATTCAGCCAAGAACAAGTGGGTGATTATGTGCGCACAGCTTGTGATTTTCAAATATCAGATCTACGTGTCATTTCATGCAGCCTGCTTGTGTCTTTCAGAGATCACAGCGTCTCCAGAGAGTTGTGAAACGTTGTGCCATGCGGTGGAAGCAGCGAGCGTTGTGTAAAGCACAGAAAGAGCAAGAGGTCCCCGTGCAACCTGCGAAAAAGAGTGTGACTTTCTCTCTTCCAGCATCTACACTGAGTGGCATTTCCCCATCTGAGTCAGTGGAGCAGATAGCTGAAGTTTCTCGTCAGAGAACCCTCATATCTACTGAGCCTTACAAGTCCACTGTGGACTTGCCATTGAAAGCCCAAAGTCAGGACCTTCTTCTGCCTCCCTCAGCTTTCATGACCTCAGGGACTCAGAATACAGTAATTATCACTTATTTGGCTTTACGTTTCAGCAAGATTCCATGCATGTGTTGGAGAGCTTGGGTATCAGATGTTTCTTTTCATTTTCAAGATGGGGAAATCTAGCAGGTCATGTCCCAGAGAGCCTTTACTTGAGGCCTTTCATCAGTCTGCCACTCCATTTAATCAACTCTCATCAGCTTATCCAGGTATAGTACCTGCAGTTTTTCTACCTGGTTTGATTTTCTTTCGCTGCCAATGAGAAACACAACTGTTAAGCTTGGGTTATGAAGTTCACCTTAAATATCTGTTCCGTTTCCTTTTGAAGATGCACATCTGAGCGCATCCATTAAAAAGACTGAGGATCCTCATGTAGAGGATTCATCAACTGATCCAACATCAGCTCTAACAAGAGAGCTTCTCAGCATTCAGATAGACCTGAAGAGCTTCCAGCAGAGCAGACAGCAGCTTCGGTATAGATCCCTTTCCTCTTCTCATAATTGAGCATGAGGGTGTGCAGTGACTGATATTTAAAGGTGTGTGTGTGTCCACCCAGGGCGTGGAGGAAGTTAAGAGAGGTGTTGCAGAGTTGGCTGCAGACGAGTGGCAAGGATGAACAAGCGGAAAGAAATGCGGTTTGTGAAGAGCTGAAGGAGGTAAAGACAGAAGTAATCACTCTGTTTTATGTGGAAGTGAAAACAACAAAATGTAAACATACAGTTTGAGTTTTGAGCATTTGGTAGATAGAAAAAGATGTAATTACTTAGCCGAACCCTACAAAATGAATACCTTAAAAAGCGATGTGGTTCATAATCAAACCCATTTTTGAGAGAAACATATTTGAATTCCTTCATATTTGATGCATCAGCTTATTTAGACCTGCAAAGCAGTTGCTCGTCTTAGTTTACACACGTATAAGCACGTCCCTGTTCCAACATTTTTCAGTGTGTTGTTGGAGTCAAAATGACCACATATTTTTTTTAAGAGGTTTTTCATTTACAATATTTTTGTTTTTCCTTTTTTCAATTGAATATATTTAAATCTATTTGCAACTTGTTTTTGGAGTTTATAAAAGGTGCTGTGTCCCTTCACACTTGGCTGACATGAGCTTTAATGTAATAATTGTCTAAATGAGCTGCACTTCTGAAGGTTTGGTGAGGCCTGCAGGGGGCTCAGTGCTCCTCCTTCAGCTGCTCAGCAAGGTCACTCTTGTATCTCCTCTTGGGTTTAAAACTTTAATTACTTTACTTTACTTTACTTCAGGATGTTGTATAAAAAAACAGACAGTTTGTGCAATGAGAGGAAATTTCCCAGAAATAACTTGAATTACTATCACAATTACCTGAATGAATATCTTCAAAGCCACTGCATGTTTTTGTTTATGTTATCATTCTTACTATTAAAAAAAGTTCTGACTGTTTCACTTCTTTGTCATTGACAGCTGGAAGAGTGCATCCTGACACTGTCCACTGAGCTGGAAAAACAGAAACCAACGATGCTTCTCCACGCAGAGAGAATCCAACATTTACAGTCTGTCCTCCGCGCCTCTGGAGTACATTCTTCCTGTTGAAAAGCAGAAGACGTGGAACCTCATAACTGTGTGTTTACATGACAGGAGCATGAAATGATCACCTGCTGCTCCTCCTTAACTGCTGTTCCTCTGGCTCTGTCATGTTTTCTTTAAACAGTGTAAAGCCATAAATGAAATGATTCAGCTGATGCATAACTTAGTACAAACTTTATGCTTTACACTGAACTTTTGAACCTTAACTACACTTTTTAATTTTCTTCTCAATCAGCTATCTTAACATCCAGATAATGATGGTTGTTCTTGTTAAATAACATTTGAAATGTCTTAGAATTAACTCCACATATCCAATTTTAAAAACTGAGTACTTTAAAGCTGCTTTCCTCTCAACATTTACACTTTTATTTTTGAAACGTTGGCTAGGGGTCCTCCTTGTGACAGATGGTGCTAAATATTTTCCATATGTGCGCAAAAAGTGACATAACTGTTTTCAGAGGAGTCGGTCTTGCGCAATAGGTTTTCTATTTTCCCCGTTTGAACTTGTGCCTCATACACTTAGAAATCGATGTAGGAAAATCTGGCATTTCAGACTCGGAGAGAGGACAGCAGTGTGTTGCTGTTTGCAGGCTGTACAGGAATCATTTTCTGAGTTTTTTAACCAAAGCAGGTCAGAATGAGAGTTTACCCTGTTTTATTCTTTGTCACCTTTGCCTGCTGCATCAGGGGTAAGCATCATTCCTTAGTTATTTATTTGCATTATTTTGTGTTGATATCATCATTTTTGTTCATATTGACAGTTTTTGCCATATTTCTGAAATTTAACCTATTAAATATTGTCTTTTTTGTTAATTAAATGCTGAAATCAGGTGGTGTTTTTTATTGTATGCATGAAAACATCTTCCTCAAACGCATATATGCATAAAACTGATCAGTAGTTTCAATGAAAACATGCACATCTGTCCTCTTACTGGCTTGTGTGGACCATTCAAACCCTTCCTCGCGCGGCAGCCAAGAAGATGCGCTGGTGCACGGTATCGGATCCTGAACAGAGGAAGTGTGCAGAGCTAGCAAAAGCTCTGGTGGCCGTGCTGCCACCAGCTGCTGTGGCAGCTTTTGCCAGACTGTCATGCATACGAGCATCCAGCACAGCTGAATGCATCGACAAAATCAAGGTGAGTGAACCAGAGAAGTTGAATATACAAAATAGTATCACAAACAAAATGACTCTTTCCATAAAGAAAAACCTTAAAGACCAACATGGCACAATGAAACATTGATTTCTTTTTCTTTTTAAGTGGATAGTAATGTCAAACATGAGACTATGAGCAACATGATGGTGCTGTTTTCAGCCTTGCAAATATTTTACAGTGACACTGGTTTGATTTCTGTTTTTTATTTTTGGGGAACGTAAAAAAAACTGCAAAGACTTTTAAGTTGCAAAATGAAAACTTTCCCTGGCTGATCTGTTTCAGGCTAATCGTGCTGATATTGTGACTGTAGATGCAGGGGAAGTTTATTCTGCAGTAAAGCAGTATGATCTTGTTGCCATTGCCAAAGAGATATACAGTGATGGTAGGTTTCCTTCCCGTCTCTCAGACACTGGCTGATGTCTGCTTAGCAGTGAGATCTGAGAGGTCTGTGTATGTTCATTTGCAGGAGGCTGCATTCTCTCTGTGGCTGTGGTGACAAACAGCAGCTTGGACATTCGATCCCTGGAGGGTCTCAGGAGCTGTCACAGCGGGGTTCGATGGACAGCTGGATGGAGCCTCCCACTCGGCTTCTTGCTGTCCAGAAACTACCTGAGCTGGTCCAAAGAGCATCCTCTCAGTCAGGGTACCGACACTGTTGGCACTTTCAGCACAGCTTCATCTCTCTAATGTCTCTGTTATGTTTTTTCAGTCCTCTGATTTCTTTTTTCTGTTTGGTAGACGTCAGTGCCTTCTTTAGTGCCAGCTGCATTCCTGGAGCTGCTGCCATGGCACCTCCTCTGTGCGCCCTGTGCCAAGGCCAGAAATCGTACATTCGCCAGAAGAATTACCACTGTGAGACATCTCACAATGAGCCTTTCTACAACAACCAGGGAGCCCTCAAGTCAGACCTAACAAAGCATAATTTCATTTTAGTTTAACATGAAAAGTGTCTGAAAATATGAGTGAATATATATATTTTTTTTGCCTCTTTTGGTCCATCATAGATGCCTCAGAAGTGGGGCAGGGGATGTTGCATTTGTTGACCATTTAGCTCTTGAAAGTATTGAAGGTAAGTAATATAATCATAGCACAAACAATAAGAAACTTTGTGTTGGGACAAAGCATATTGTCACAGCTCTAATACTTATTACTGGAAATGTTATTTATCATAACTGATGATTATAAGACAGAAACAGGTCTGAACTGCATCAAGCCTGTCAAGCTCTCGAAGCCAAGCTGTTCAAAGTGCTGCTTAATGAAGTCTGTCATTGACCTGTTGAAATAACCATTTAAATCCTTCTAACATGTTCTAACATGTACCTCTCCATCAATAATACCTTCACACATGTGCTGGTCATTCAAGTTATGGACACCCTTATCAAAAAGAAGTATTCCTTAAGTACATGTCATTAAGTATACTGAAGTATAGTAAAGTATATCCTCAAAGTGTACTTTTATTTACCAAATGCACTGATACCAATGTACTAGCAGTGTACAAACAAGTATACTTCTTGGGACTAAATTGTCCCACTTTAAGTATTTAAAAGTACACTTTCAACTATACTGAAAGTAATCTTCTTATACTTTTAGTTTACTCCCATAAGAAACTTCAAGCTTACTTTTACTTTTAGAAGGTACACTTTTAAGTATACTAAAGTACATTTTTAAATAGACTAAAAGTAATATATATGATATGAACTGTGAGTTCTCAAAGTGTGAGTGAGCTAGCGCCTAAATCTTACAAGACAGGATTTAAAAACATGATAGAATGTACATCTTGCAGTTTGCCACAAAGAAACCAGTATGTGCGAAAATGTACTATTAATCTACTACTATCAAAGCATATCGTTCAAAAGTTTAAATATAAGTATACTGTAGGTTAAATATACTTAAACCTCTAGTATATTTATAAGTAAATGGAAAGTAAACTTCAAATATTTCTGATAAGTACATAAATAATAAACTGTCTTATTGAAAATTGAAATTGGTATATTTCAAGCATACATTCAGTTCCATTCTGCATTGGATACATGCAGTACAGCCAGTACTCCCAGGCTTGTTTCATTTTGTTGTATGCTTGTACAATGACAATAAAGTATCTATCTAGAATTTTTATGTATATTTCGAGTGACCTATGATTCTCTTGAGTTAGGTTAAAGTTGGGAGCCATGATCCATGCTTCCTTGGAAAGACTAATCCTCACATGGATGCTTTGTGTATATCAAATCCCTCTCAGGAGATGGACTCTGTCTATAAAGTTTAAAATCAGCTTGATTGTGAACTGAATCTTTTTCTCAGTCTCTCATTTTCTGTCTTTTCTGTCAGAGGCCGAGCGAGACAAGTTCAGGTTACTGTGTACTGATGGCACACAAGCTCCTCTCAGCCGCTATAGAAGCTGTAATCTAGGCCGTGGTCCTGGAGGGGGAATGGTCACTAGACACAATTTTCGCAAGGTTGTTAGAAAATTTGTAATGACTATTCAGGTAAATATTTCTCTCTATTTTTTTCCCCAGTTTTGCTCTCATCTGTAAATATGTCTATACTTGTTGGATCCAGCTGCTCTTCGGCCACTTTGACAGCTTTAAGCATTTGTTTTTGCAAGTTCTCTCTGGGATTGATGAAATATTTTTCATATTATTAATGGATCCTTTAGTTGCTGTTTGGTCGACAAGGAAGAGAAAGACAGCGCTTCCAGCTCTTCAACTCGTCACCTTTTGGAGAGAGCGACCTTCTCTTCAAAGATGTGGTGGATAAACTGGCTGTCCTGCCCGACGACATGGACGTCAGCCAGGTGCTGGGGCTCGATTATGTTGCGCTCCTCAAAGGTCTTGGGCACGAAGGTACAGATGCTTTTTAACTTTTTTTTCTTGCTTTTGCACTGAAAACTGAACCAAATCGTTTTTTTTATGGCAACTCTATGTGTCTTTGCAGGAAGTTCCCTGGAGGACAGTGTTGTGCGATGGTGCTGCATCAGTTATGCTGAGCAGAAGAAGTGTGAGCAATGGGCCCTCAGCATAAAGTCAGATCCGTTAGTGTGTGTCAGAGCCGTTTCCATGCGTGACTGTATTGAGAAAATCAAGGCAAGTCCTCATTATTGCACTCAGTAGGGAACTGTTCTACAAAATGCAACCAGCTTTTTCTTTACCACAGAGAGATGAAGTGGACGCTGTCTCATTGGATGCAACGCATTCATTCATCGCAGGAAAATGCGGTCTTGTCCCTGTGGTGACAGAATACTATGGTAAGACTATAATACTGTATGAACACACAGCAAACAGGTTGCGCCAAAATCAGTTAGAGGATTTCCAGCATTCATTCTTGGCTGATTAACTCACCAGACATGTGATGATTTTCTACTTTTTGTTTTCATTGTGAATTAAATCTATGTGGTTTGCAGGGTTTTATTCAGGCAAAAACAACTTTTTAAAAGTGCTCAAAAATATGCTCATGGTTACAACTGCTGTTATCAGAAAAGTATGTTTGTCTGTACATGGTCAGTAAGATGTGTGCTAGTTTCCAAAGGCTGAAGGTAAAATCTACAATTCCACTTATAAGCAGTTGAAACTATTATGGCCCCGAGGTACAACCAGAAAAAAGCAATAAATCATATGCTGTATGTATATTGTTGATGCAAAAGTAAAATAAACTATTACCAAGACTGAATGAATTTGTTTGATAAACAAAAAGAAGTAAATATCGCTTGTAAGCGGAGAGCGTCACAGAGTCTGAGACGAGTCTTGCAAAGTGTGAGGTCACAGACAGGCTGACACCAGAAGAAATAAACCTGTTTTCTCTCCACAAATCTTAAACTGAGGCATGCAAGCACAGAAGTCATATATTGATTTGAAAAAGATTAATAATACTGCCAGAGTAAGAGTGACACTCAGGATATTATAATTAATTCCAGTCATCATGTGTATCTGATCACTGCACTTTTGTTTCAGCTCTTGAAATCCGTATTTGATGGCGCATTGTCTCAGCAGACAGGGTCTCCACTATATTTAGAAGTTTTATTTTGTGGTCAATCATGAAAACAATCAGAGTAATCATTTATCGTCTTCATTGATTGGTGTTTGTTGGATACTTTTGGTTCTTCCCAGGAAAAAAATGTGTCCCTGCTGATGGATCTGCCCACTTAGAGACAGATGGTAAGACTGTGTAAAAAATCCAACCCCCCAAAAAGCAGCTTTGTGCTGAACATAGTGATTGTTCCTGATAATGTGATTGTTGTGTTTACATGGGAAAATAAAGCTGTTTGTCCCATCAGTCTTGCCGTCAGTGGTGGGTATAGCGGTAGCAAAGCGCTCCAGCAAGAACGTGTTTGTGGGAAATCTGGGAGGCCGCCGCTCCTGTCACAGCCACACGTACAGCCCTGCAGGCTGGCTGCTGCCGTCCACACACACGTTGAGCTTGGAGCATAACAGCAGCTGTGACCCAAACCAAGGTACCGTTTCCTAAAATTTCAAATAAACATATTCACTGCCAATTCAGACCACGGATGTACTTGTTACACGAATGTAAGAAGATCTCTGTTCTCAACATTCACATCTTTTCTCTTCTGTACTGGCAGCTGCTTCATTTTTATTTTAATCTTATTGTTATCAAGTTACAGATGTAACCACAGTCTGCCTGTTTTTGCTTTCTTAGTGTACAATGAGGTGTTTTGGAAAGGCTGCCTTCCTGGCTCTGAGGGAAATCTGTGCAAAGTGTGTATGGGAGGCACAGGAGAGGCTGCCACGAAACGCTGCACTGACAACCACAATGAGCGCTATTATGGTAACATGGGTGCTTTAAGGTACAGTGGTTTCTCATTTATCTGCAATTTAAAGAAATGATTCAAAACAATTACAATATTTTTTTTTCTGCTGGTTTAAAGATATTTGCAACAAACTCAAAACAATTGAACAACATTTGTGTTCAAACCTGGGCAAACAGCTTTATTTGCTCTCTTGGGGACATCTGTTCACATTGACACCTTCTGAATTAACGTTAAAAGTCTCTTTAGAACCAGCTGCTTTCTTGCCCCCAAAAGCTATCAGTGAGGAGTTTGCCAAAATGGTTGTTAAATGCTTAACACATTGTGTATATTTAGGTGTCTGGTTGGAGATCCAACTGGGAAAAGCTACGGTGATGTAGCCTTCCTTGAGCAGCACAACCTCCAAGCCAACATCCTCCGTGAGATATTAAATAAAACCAACACACAAACAGAGTAAAATGTGTTCTTTGTGTTGATTGTGTGTTTTCATGATGTGGAATCAGGCTTGAACTCTACCGGCTGGGCAGAGGGATGGACGGTGTTGGATTTTGAGCTGTTGTGTGGCGATGGAAGTCGTGGCCCTCTATCAGAATGGGAGAGTTGTAATCTGGGAGTCATACCACCAAATACCATCATGACAAGGCCGGTACTCACTGCACGCGTGTACGACTTCCTCATGAAGTCACAGGTTAGCTATCCATCTCTCATCTGATCAAGAAGAACAAAATGTCAAGAAAACATCAATACAGATAATTGAAATTAAATTTTTCTCTTTCCTTTCTGCACTGAAGAAATAGTGTAAGAAAAGACATAATGAATAAAAAAAACTGAATTGTTCTGATACACTGTAAAGGAAAGAGGCAAAGAGGGAAGAGTTTTTCAATTTGACAGCCTTTTGGATGAGGTTTTCTCTGTCTGATGCTCCTTGCTCTGAGGCATCTCTGCCTCCTCCCAGAGGAGGTATGAGGGAGGTCACCTGTAATGCAGACTGCTCTGCGGATTATCCTGATGTTGAACATATTTTAAAGGAAGGGGGGCACCAATGGTCTTCTGGTAGACTGTGGTGCAGCTTCCGTATCACTCAATTATGTAGCTTGTGAGGATGCATTCAGTGATGCTGCGGTAGAAGGTGTGCATGATGGGAATGGCGGCACTAGTTTGTCCTGGTTTGCAGAGGTGTGGGCTTTCTTAGCCTGTTATACAATGATGGTGTTCCAGGAGAGATCTCCCTTAATCTGTGCAACATATTTTTCAATTTGCATTGATAAAATGCTCAAAAAATATTTTTTTTTAGCTTGTGGATTTAAATTTGAATTTAAATTTGTTTATTTGATGGGGACAGAGCATATGAAAACAAAGAAAACAACTTCTAAATATGCCGGATTTAGCCAAGAGGCTAGTTTTCATCTGTTGTCCTTAGCCAGATCCCAAAAGGCTCCCTGAAATGAGGAAATACAGAAACATCCAGTTATAAAGTAAATAAAATAGTTACCAATCCAAACTAACCTAAATTGAATATGTGTACTGTTTTGTTTGGTTCAGAAAGGAGAAATCTAGATCATTTTTCATTCATTTAAGAATTTGAAATCTTTTTTTTGTGTCATAGGAAACTTTGGCAGCCAATCCAAACATAGAGTTCAAGCTCTTCGAGTCTCATCAGTACGGAGAAAGTGATCTACTGTTTAAAGATGCAACTGAGTGCTTTGTACATACAAGCCACATGGACTACCGCTCCATCCTCGGAGAGGAGTTTTACGCTCGTGTGGAAACCGTCTTCAACTGCACACACTCTGGTAACACCATTAACACACACACACTGGCAGATTGTAGTGCATGTCAGCTTTCTAATGTACCATTCCCACAATAACTGGCATATTTATGTCCACTTTCCTCACACAGATATCTTGCAGTTTTGTAACCAGGATGTGTGCAGCATATTCTAATGGAGGAAAACTGAAACCACCTTTCCCTGTTTCTCAGTAATTCAACTTTTATCAAAACCGTCACAGGTGTCATCACAGTCATGAGAAGACTGAACTGAATGAGGGCTTTGCTTTTTCTTTTGAAATGCTGAGATGCTTGCATGACTCGCATCTTTGTGTACTTCACATCATTTCTTAGCAACTGTTTGTAAACCTGACAACAGATTTTCTCAGAAATGGAAACTTTGAGAAAATATGGGATTAATTTTTCTTAAATTGAATTTAATCGTAAAAATGTTCTGAAACTGATGATTTGACCCAGCAGATGACTGTGCTTTAACCATTTGGGACTGGGGCTTTGGCTGCAACAAATATTAAGTGATAACAAGAAGAAGCTTTTTGTTTGCTTCCTATGTTATATTCAATCTTTATGTAATGTTAAGTCATATGCTCCTACATTGCTTGCAATTTTCTGGTATGATTGTTTAAAGACAAGTGAAATGTGTTCAATTTCTAAAGCTTCATTCAAAAGCAACAAAAGTAGACATTACTTGTGATTAAAGATAACTAAGTTCATACACTCCCCACTCACTTTATTAAGTACACCTGTCCAATTTCCCATTGCCACAAATGGCTAATCAACAAATCACATGGAAGCAACTCAGTGCATTAAGGCATAGACATGAAGATGATTTGCTGAAGTTCAAATTTTCCCTCTTGTTCACACACATTTCTCTACTAATTTGTTATGGCTGGAGAGAGGTAATGCAGTATAAGGAAACTTATCCAGTATGTTTTCTGATATGTTGAACTGTCCAGCATTTTATAGCAGAGAACCTTAAATGATTATCTGTTTAATCAGTCAGTTGTTACGGGTGCTGTAAACACTTGTTTACCTGACAGTATTTCTTAATTTGTCAGAATAATTAAAAGTAATAATAATCTTATGGTGTGGTATAACTACTTTTAGGGATTAGATAACCATCGGGGGAAATTATATATGAAATAGTTTGTTTGTTTTTTTTTAAAGGGTTTATTTATCAAAATGACCCTAACCATGGTAAATAATTGTACGTTGCAATCCTAAGTTTACTACAAGTCCCATATTACAATGCGGTTCTTTGGTGTAACATTGAAGCAGGGACTTCCTGTTCTTTTCAGTCTAACAAAGGTTCCCATCTTATGTCAGCCTGTTTTGGTTTGACATGTTACTTAACTACTCTACATAGCTGCCGACACTGTATTGCTACTATTTAGAGTAACTTTACATCAATGGGGATCGTTAATAAGGTAAAGTAACAAGGGTGCTAAAGCTAAGTCAGGCCGTTAATGGCCGGTCCAATGACTTTTTTTCTTTCCCATGGTCACATTAACATGTTATGGAGTCGGGCTTTGCTGACGTTAAAACTGTACACACGGTAGATGAAAAGTCTTAATATAAAGATAATGAGACGGAACAAAGCTCAGCTACTAGACAGTCAGCGTTCATTATAGTTTTAAAACGGTGCCATGAAGGACTTGTACGCTTGTTTGTAACTCGTGTTGTGTTATGTTACTGTAGATGAGACTACCGTGGCGGGTCGTCACCCCTCACACAGCCACTGTAAGGAGAGCCTCCTCCGTCACTGCAGCTAAGCTGAACTTCGTGCCCGCCTGCAGCACCGCTGACGCCCAGTCACTGGAGCTGCTGCAGGACTTTGTGAACCGGGCCAGGCGCCTGTTCATCATCAGCGGAGCGGGTCTGTCCACCGAGTCGGGCATCCCCGACTACCGCTCGGAGGGTGTCGGGCTGTACGCCCGCACTGACAGGCGACCCATGCAACACGCAGAGTTTGTCCGCAGTGCAAAGTCCCGCCAGCGATACTGGGCCCGAAACTTTGTGGGATGGCCGCAGTTTTCCTCTCACCAGCCGAACTCCGCTCACAGGACGCTGCAGCGCTGGGAGGACAGAGGAAAGCTGCACTGGCTGGTCACGCAGAATGTGGACGCTCTTCACACGAAGGCGGGACAGAAGAGGCTGACCGAGCTCCACGGCTGCGCCCACAGGTGAGAAAACTCCTGCATCCACGGTGGCACAATGAGAAACAGCGGTTTTTTTAAAGCTCTTGCGTACTTTTACAGGCTATATGTTGTTAAATGATCAAAACACTAATTTATCAGCCCCTATAAATATTCGGATTATTGGACTGTTCTCTTGCTCTATTAATGTGTGTTTTTATTTTTTTTAATGGTTGTAGATGGTGATTTAATTGCATTTTTGCTCATATTGATACTGGATAAATATTCTGAATGAACAGTGTTTGTCAAATTCATTATCACTTAAATTCAGCAAAGATTAAGGTAACATAAAGGAATGTAATTGAATTTACAAAGCAAGTTAAGAATGAAATATCTCCATCTGCAGGGTGATGTGCCTGGGCTGCGGTGCCATCACACAGAGGGAAGATCTGCAGGAACGATTTGTATCATTAAACCCAGAGTGGACAGCTCAGGCTGGTGCTGTGGCTCCGGACGGTGATGTTTTCTTAGAGGACGAGCAGGTTCAAAACTTCAGGGTCCCTGCCTGTGAGGACTGTGGGGGGACACTGAAGCCAGAAGTCACATTTTTTGGAGACACTGTCAACAAAGCACTTGTACACTGTGTGCACGATAGACTGGCTGAGTCGGATGCAGTGCTGGTTGTGGGTTCGTCATTACAGGTAAAAAAAAAGAGAAAAAAGAAAAACAAACCAAAAACACAAACAGCACTTGATTACAGCTCACTTTTTCTGGAGGTTTGCATTCAGTTTGTACTCCTCTTTGTTGTTTCCCAGGTGTACTCAGGATACAGGTTTTTACTTGCAGCAGGTGACAGGAAGATGCCAGTCGCCATTCTGAACATCGGGCCCACCAGGGCAGACCACCTGGCTGAGCTGAAAGTAAGCAGCCGCTGTGGTGAGGTGCTGTCAGCGATTCAGATCCCCTGATGCTGTGTGCAGTGTTTGGATCCTCTGCACTTTGCTGGCCAAAACTACCTCAGATTTAGAATAAACCTGAGGTGTACTAAGTATGAGGAGTAAAGGAGCCACAATCAGCTTCACTTGAAAAACACTCACTCCATTCGTAAGTGCACGGCAAGAACTGATACATCTATACTCATGTACTGTATAAAGAATGGATGAATGTTAAAAATTATGGTCAAATGTTATAACAACTTTATTGGCAGAGCAAATTGCAGAAAAAAACATGAAGACTTACATTGTACTGTTTATGTTTGACTTGAGGTCCTGAGTCTAAAAAAGTGAGGATGGAACTACAAAGTTTGGAGACTAGACTGTTCATGGTTGGATACAGATGCTGCAAAAGAAACGGTGTGAAACACTTTAAGCTACAAAATATTTGCAGAGGAGGAAAATGTTGTTACACAAATATTTCTAAACATTATTTATGTAACACATTTAAAAGCAAATAAAAAGGAATTTTATCAAATAGTGGGGAAAAAAGTAGATTTAAGTAAGTCTCAAGTACTGTGCTGAAAATGTGCTCAATCGATGGCAGTCAGTTTTTTTTTCTCCCTGAAAATGGGATTTGTGTCGTCAGTTTTTATTCTCATGCTGTTATATCAAATGGTTAGATTGTTTGCCAGATTTACATATTTTAAAATACTGCCTATGCCTTATTTAAAACTTTGTTGATGATGTGTAACACTCAAGTCTTGATAATAAGGTTTTTGGAAAATATATACATCTCTTGTTTCCCAGCGTTTTTCCTTTTTTAAAATGCATCATTGAAGCTTCAGTTTGACTTTGAACACATCCAGTGGCTTGCTGAAGTTTCTAAAATGTATAAACAGATGGATAATTGGCTAGAACCAAAAATTTCCACACACCTCATTATTTCAAAGTTTTTTTATTGGAGCAGCAGAGTCTTTCAAGTCCCGTGTGTGATATTATCAGTTTGGCAATTTTCTTGAGCATCTTTTTTTTTTTCTTAAACTGTCCACAGATTCTGAATTCCTTAGGTTATACTTTAATGTATTTATACGGGACATTTAAAAACAAAAACTTACCAAAGTAGTTAAACCTAAAATATCCTTTTTAAAAAAGATGTTTTTGCAAAATGGCAGATGGTCCACCACTACTTGAGACTCTGCTGCATCTTCCTGAAAGTCTAGTACACACATGGGGCTCTGATTTGAGTACTTCCATAAGCATTTCAACACATTCTGGTCTTGGACCCAGTTTAACCAGTCCATTGGCAGGTGTTCAGCAGGTCATGGCTGCCTACTACTGTTGGGACAAGTCTACCGAGCATTTATAGAAATATTAAAATTTACATTACCCATCGTATTCTGGTTGTAACCGAGCCACATCAAGATTAATTTAAGTTTGAGGTTAAAGTTATAGAAGCTCAAAGTTGTAATTAGTGTTTGCTCAAAGTGAACTCTGATGTTTAGGGTGTTTTAAAATGCCCCAAACTTTTCATTTGGTTGAGAAATGCTGTGTAAATAAAAGTGAAACGACTTTGTGGGGTATTTTCTAAACTTCTGTGTGTTGCTCTTCAAGTTTGTCACACTAAAAACGGTCAAATAATAAATAAAAAAAATCTATGATTGTAGAGGACACCCTCAACTTAGAGAGCAGTCTATACATCTATAAATGCCAACAGATATTTACCTGCCATAGAAACCTTTTTTTTTTTTTTTTTAAGAAAAATCTGAGAATGGTGACAACCACAGATGCAAATTTTGACCAGCTGCACTTGGATAACACTGCACCTCCAGATGTAAACAGCTGCTTTTCACCCAGTTTAATAAGAATAACTCCACATGTTCCATAACATTTTATTTAAAGAAATCAGCATCACAAACAGACCGATGGCAGAGTGACTGAGGACTGACTGAAACTAAGGTCCTTCAGGAGATGTTGCTGCTCAAATCTCTCTTGCAGACGGAGCTTCCAGTTCTCCAGCTTGGACTGTGTCTCCTGCTGCAGAGCAGCGGGGACACTGAAGGAGTACAGACAACATCTGTGACCTGCACCATCTACCTGCCATGTTGCAGAGGCCATAAACACGGTCAGGGGAGTCATAGACAAGCAGTTTTCAAAGCTCTTGTTCTGATCAAACCAGTAGGTGACAGGATAACCCAGTAAAAGACCAAACAGTGTGCACAGGTTCCACTCCTCAGACATGTCCCCAACACAAAGAGGTTCCTCGGCCTCCTGGAGTTGCGGGAAATCTCCCAGACGAAGCAGCAGCTCTTCCGTCACGCTCTTCAGTTTTCCTCTCTGCGAGTCAGTGATAATGGGCTTCTCCAGGAAGTGGCAGACATTGATCACAGCCACACGGTCGTCATGAAACACCTGCTCTAGAGTTGATCTCACAGCACCGGCATTAATTATTAGACTGTTTCCACTCAAATCCAAAGTAACAAGTGAATTTGATACAAGCTGGAGAGACTGTAAGGAGCTCAAATATTGCTGCACCTGTGCTGCACTAGCGCCATTACTGTCGTACAGAAGAGCAGGCTTCAAACCCACATCGACGGCGGAGACCTGAGCAGCAAGTTCCAGACACTGAGGAACCGATAGAGATTTTCTACCAGTACGCAGACATTTACAAGCTGCAGCCACAAAGAACTCCTGAGTTGACATGGCTAGGGTAAAAAAAAAAAGAAGAAAAGAAACTAATAATCACATGCCAGAATTCATACTGTCAAACGGAAATTCCAGAAAGTTGTAGCAAAGCAAACCTGTGACTCAAAATAATAGGGATACTACTTAAATGTAATTATTTGTTTTCATGTCACAGGTGAAAAGAAAATAATTTGTGTAAACGAGATGTTTTCTAGACATCAGTAGTCAGAAAGACTTGAGTATTTATTCATGTCCCTTGTTCATCTTTGTTGGTCCAAGACGCCTAAAAGAGGAAAATAACAGTATGTGAGCAAATACCTCTAAATGATTTTTTAATATAAATTTTTATTCTTTTTTTTTTTTTTTTAAACAGTCCAGTTCCTGTTTTAAAATGCAAACTTTCTACTGGCTTCAATAAAAATAATCCTACCATTATCTGGGTTTTGGTTGTGATGTGTTGCGGTCTTGTTATGTCACAGGCTGAGGAGACATCAGGTCAAAATCTGATAGATTTCTCGCAACCCAAACACCAGCAGCAAACAAGCCTAAATTAACCAGAAGATTCCTGAAGGGAAAAACATACAAACAAAAAATATCACAATCACTTTGGATATTTACAATCAAATTAAAATGAAAGATCTTATCTTGTACACACACAGGAAGAGCAAATACTGGGAGATGGGCACAAAATACCCCCTATACTGTACCAGTCTATGCACTGTGTGTACTCTACGGACCTGCTCAAGATCCAGTGAAAAATATTAAAATAAAAGGCATGAATGTGTGCATATACAGTCATCCTCAATATTATTCAACCCTTGCATTATATAAGAAAAAAAAAATCAGCTGTCATAATTGAACAAGGTAATAATACATAAGAATTTCATGAAAGTCATGACATTGATTCTGAACTGTGGTTCAACACAAATATTAAAACAAACAAAAAAACAAGTAAACATGTTGAGGCTCCTGAACTAAGCACTTTTTTTAAAAAAACAAGTGATTTCTGTACCTCTCAATAAAGCTTTCCACCTGTTGACAGGTATTTTGGCCCACTGTTCATGAGCAAAGTGCTCTACCCTGTTTAAGACAGTTTTTTTCTCTCGTAATTATTCTTTTCAGCCATAACTCCAAAGCAATATTTTATTTCACTAAATTATAATTTTGTAATTTTTTTCAGCTTTATTTATACAGGTTGCCACATTGAGATCCAAGATCTCATTTACAATTTACCATTTCTTTTTTCATTTTTAATAGTTTGATATTTGAATAATGATAGTGAATTTAGCATTGTCCTGGAGGGTATGAATCATTTTGAGGACGACTGTCGTTAAGAATGCATTTGAAAAAACAAAACAGTTTTGAATATTATTTCAACAGGACAGTCGCTGAATACAGTTACTCAAGTTGAAAGCTGCAACAAGTCTGGTCATCAGGGCGCACATATTTCGCTACTTCGACAGTGCAATAAATAATTATGCAATGTACAGGTACCCCATATTTTTCGCTATTAAAGAGGAAAAACAGATTTTACACAGCGGAGAAACTAGAAATACAGTGCTATTTAACTTTACAAATTACTCGTCTTTGAAATCAAACTTTTAAAATTTGCTGTCTGGTACAACTGTTTCAGCTCTGGACTCACTATAAACACAGGAGACTGTACGACGCAAGGGCAAATCTCTCCTAGACACAGTATGTGCTAAAGCTAGCTGCATCGCTAACAAGAACACAAACACCCAACGACTTAAATTTCCTACATCATCTTACCTCCTAAAATCGTTTCTGTCTGTTGCAAACCGACAAGCAGAGCTGATCCACTCCATCACTCCGGAGGAAGGACCCTTTTTCACGTTTGATCCACTCATCTTGCTAATGCGTGGTGACTACGGCAGCAAGGATTCTGGGGGAACGCACGCGGACAGGAAGAGGAGGAAGAATTTGGGTGTTACCCAAGTACGGCAAGGGATAAAGCTCAAACTTCAAGCGCCGTTGCTCACTTACATATTACATGACCAAAGATGTCTGCGACCAGGTATCGTCGGTTCTTGAAGCTGTGCGAGGAATGGCCCCGAGACGAGACCAAGAAAGGCCGAGATTTAGGGACGTTTCTCCGGCAGAGGGTCGCTTCTGCGTTCCGCGAGGGCGAAAACACACAGGTTGTTGCTCACACCAGCCTCTAAACACCGAGCTAAGCTAAAGAGATAACGGCGAATTAGTGCTAACAGCTGTCGACCTTGGAGCATTGTTTATACTCGAGAAACGTCTCTGAGATGTACGCTGCAAGAATGCTCCAGGATAGTTGTTGTTTCATTGTGGCTACTTTGATCTCCCATTTATGTAACAGTAGTAACAGTCATAGAAACTATGATAGTCATCATCATCCCTACAGTATTGCAGTAGTGACTACTTAACTCACGATAAAGTTGGTAATTGTATCTTTAATTAAGTTAAGTATTATGCCAGTGCGAATACCTTACTTAATTTCCTGCACAATTGTTGCACTTGTTCATATAGATGTAATTAATTCATTTAATGACAAAAGTTAAAAGCGGTAGTTGCCAATATGATCAGATTTATTCATTTTTATAACACTTTTTAAGAACTCAACATATTTCCCCCCCAGATTGCAGATCCAGAGAAATGTGACCAGATGTATGAAAGTTTGGCTCGCATCAATGGCAATGTGTACAGACAACGAGTAAGTTAACTTTCACAGGTGCTTTTCTGATTGTGTGCTTCTTTTATGCACTTAAAAATTCACTGCTTGGCCTATTTTGGGTATTGCATCCATGAGATGAGAGAAAAATCCCTCTGCATGCAACATCTTCTGATCTGCTCCAGTTAACTTAAAATGCATCTGCTGAATCAGCTCAATAGTGTTCTTATAAGATAATAAAACGTGTTATACAGAGCAAAGGCCTCCTTTGTCTTGTGCTAGTAAAGTACACCACGTTAATGTTTAGATTGTAGTTAAAAATTTAAAGGTGAACAAAGAGCACAAACGTTAACATAAGGCAGAGATCAGTAGATATTAAAATCACCCTTTGGGTGTGTCACGTGCCTTGGTTGCCTGCAGTTGTCATGTGTAGAAAAATATGCAATAAATATTGTAAGTTTGCCCTGTTTGTGCAAGCTAAAACATCCATTCTTTTGTTCTAAGTGAATGTACATGAAAAAGGGGAAAAATGACTTGACGTATTCCTTGTACACAAAATGCTTTAGCTTATTAGAATGTCAAGTTCAGCTTTAACATATTCAGTCAGTGCCAATTTTCTGTTATTGTCCAGTTTCCTCGCGTGAGAGACACAAGCTTTACTGGAGTCACAGTGGAGGAGTGTAGAGTACTTTTGTCAGGTATGGACTCTTATGTTCACAACTTTACATCAGTTAAATAAAGATATCTACAGACACTTTTATCTCTGTTTTAATTTTTTTCAGGGAGTATGCAACAGAGCATGGACGAAGAAAAAAAAGGGGTTGTGGAAAACATTAATGGAAAGATTTTCCTCCAAACCACCAGAAGACGTTCCAGAAAAAACTCCTGAAAAATAACCTTTTCTCCTTCTCTTCTCGTGTTGCCTGTATAGAAATAAAGCTGATTGTTGTCTTTACAGATTGTTTTTATGAATTAATCTTAGCTCTACAAACTCTGCAGGTATGGAATATATAGCTTGTAGTTCTACAAAAGCTTAACAATGAAATCTTCCCTAATGGGTTATAATAAGACTCATTTAAATAGCAAGACTCTTTACGTCTTACAAGGTTCTTCTCTGTGTCACCTTGTTAGGTTGATATCTAAAAAGTTTGTGTGATGGTTTGGCCATATGTCCACCCCACCCCGATAACAATGACTGAGCAAGATAAAAATAAGTGTAGAAAATGGATGAGTGCATCTGAAGAGTAAATTCAGACATTAGGTTGTCCAATAAAAGGGTTTGAGTACAAGAATTGGAATTTTTTAATCCCTTGTGAACCCTTGAATTTTAAGAAGGAATATCTAATACACCATTAATGCTGATCTTCAATATTTACTCTCATTCAGTGGAAATGGTAACATAATGGTTTGCAACCACTTAAAAAAAAGTGTTAAAATCAAGTTGTATGGGTACGGAAGTTGCACACAGTCTTAAGGTTAGCTTGTGCCCAGCAGGGCAGCTGATCTTGCTCAGCTTTAAGTTAATACTTGCAGTTTCTCTAAATTTCTCTGGAAAAACAAGACTTTATTCACAAGTGAAAAACATAATTTTACAACAAAATCTTTGTTACAAATTCACATTTGGGATATTTCTAATTAAGGAAACGGCACATAAAAATGGCTTTATACTTCTAATTTACTTCAGTTTAATAACACCCGGATGACTTCTGCATTATTCTGTGCCAAAGATGGATACTTATAAATTCTGTTCATATATTGGAAACTTGTTAGTTCCCTAAAAGGAAGAACTTTTTCTCTTTTGAAGCAATGCAAACAGAATGCCTCACAAATGAACTTAACGGGTGGAATAATGCTACCCATTGGACAACCTGATTCTGTTAACAGCTTGATGTCCATTGGCCAGCACATGCAGACACTGATAGGTCCTGACAAGTCGATTTTATAACATTAACCCTTTGATATCAGCTGGATTACAGAATCAACAAGCTTAACTGTGAAAGTGAACTGGAATTTGTGAACAAGAACATAATGTAGTGAATCAGAACTGAAGAAGCTGAAGCATACGTGCAGTTCCTCTACTCTTCTTTTTCCTCTGGGTTGTCCCTCCATATGCGGTAGTTGAGGGAGGTGGCAAGGCACAGCCAGGCCAGATAGGGAGCCATAAGCAATGTGGCGGTTCCGCTGATGGGATACCAGGACACCATGGTGGCCCCAACAGTCCCAGTCAGAAGCACAATCTCAATTAGTGCCTACATTTGACAGATAAAAGGCATTTCAATGTAAAACCAAAAATGCACAGGAGTCAAATATTCTACACTTTCTACATTTATGTTAAACTTGCCAATTTTAGCTTGTGGGCACCAAAGAAAATAGGAGTCCAGGCCCAGTTCAGAGCAAGCTGCAACCCGTAAAGTCCCAGTGGAGCCAGTGCCTTCTCACTGAAACCCCCAAGCTCTTTCCACACCAGGTAGGAGCCATACCTGCATCACAGAATTTAAAATAAGCTCATCCAGAAGAAAATAGTCAGGCTCAGTTATAGCAACACTTACCCCATGCCAGTGTACAGACACGTCCACACCACAGGGAATGCTGCATTTGGTGGACGCCATGAAGGTTTCTTCAGGGTTGGGTACCAGGTCTTCACCTGTTTCGCGTGATGAAACCACCATAGATCCCTCCCACATGTGGCAGGGCTGTCATCCCAATCATAGGCAGCCACATGGTCTGAGATAAGAACAGGACACATTACACTTTTTCAACCTCTGCTTAAGCTGGGTGTTAGTAATAGTCAGATTAAATGGTGACCGAGAAAGTGTATTTTTCCATTAGATTCACTTTGAGCAACATTTACCGTGATACATAAAGGCATGCTCTTTCTTTGGTAAATAAGGGCAGATGCTTGAGTTTTGTTTAGGGGTTATATAAAAGTAATAAAAATTTGCAAATTATGTATTTCTCAACTGAATGTTTTGTTGTTCTTTTCTCCAAAATGGGCACTTTTACATCAAGATGGGTTTTGATTTTCTACCTAAAAGCCACCAAGGGCTTATCTAAGGCTATACTTTATCAAAAGTCAAACTTCTAATATTTAGTCTACTGAAAGAACAGTGTAGACAATAATACAGTGCAAAAATTCTGTTTTTGCTTTCTGCATATAATAAAATGCAGCAATTTAATACAAATGAAACAAAATGTTGTTTTTTAAGTTGATGTATGCCACAGTGGATTCTAGTTCTGTAACATCTGCAATCATTTTCTGTTTATCTGCTTTGTGAAATAAATGGCTGCTGATGGCATTAAATAATCAGCCAGCACTGATTATCTCATGTCAAATAATCCGCCAGATTATTCTGCCATTCAACTGATTCATCTTATATGTCCAAGCCCAGCTCACTGACCATGATCCATTTATAATAAACTGCAAGACAGTGAAACAATGAGCCAAAAGAGCTTAAAATGCCCCACAGAGGCCAGCACAAGCCACGGCTACTCAGTGAGGGTTCATGAGTAGTTTTCCATACAAAATGCCATTAAATCCTTATTCAGCAATATAGTACAGCAAATTCAATTTATAGCTATAATCCCTAAGCCTAAATTCCAGTATCTCTCTCAGATATATATATATATATATATATATATATATATATATATATATATATATATATATATATATATATATATATAAACAATATATATATATATACATATATATATATATATGTATATATATATATATATACATACATATATATATATACATATATATATATATATATATATATATGTATACACGTATATATACTTATACATAAGGATTAAACAACGAGGAGCTGTGCATTATACAGTTCTAATGCATGATGCAGAGTCTAGAACACCACAATGCGCAGCGCACCGAAATAATGCACACTAGTAGAATTCTCACTGGGAAGAATATATATATATATATATATATATATATATATATATATATATATATATATATATATATTGTGTGTATATATATATGTGTGTGTGTACATACATATGGCTGTAAAGTTCGTTTCCTGTTTAGTCATTTGTGATTATTAAAAAGAAATATGACTGAAATATGTATATTTGTTTTCATGAGACAACTTGAAAAGTAAATCATTATGTCAACGCAGCTCAGGTGTCAAAATCCACCAAAATCCTTGACATAATGAAGCCTAATCAAACTAGATTTGTTTTGTCTGTTCAAACTTCAGAGTACCCTGATCTAACACAAAATGCTAATGTTAAAATGAGCTAATGTTTCCATTTGGGTCGCAAAACACTTTTGATGAGAAGACTACCTTTATTCTTACACCATAGACAGGCTCTATGTCAAAGTTTTGTTTGCATTAAATAACGTTTAATACATTTCAGGTCACAGACAGAGGTCAACAAAAGTACTCACCATCTCCTCTCAGCAGTCCGAGCCTCCGACACAAAGTAACAGACGTAGTTTGTGCTGCGAAATAATGCTACAAACATACAGAAACTTTTTCTGGCATGCTGTAATATTGTGATATAGGTGGTCAGACGGGCAGGGCAGTCTTATCGGAGTGTTCACTCTTCTGACACTCCCAAACGCAGAGCCAAACAACGTGACGTCGCAGCGTGGTGATCAAAGATTGGTCACGACCTCAGGGAGGGGGTGAAAAAAGAAAAGATACATGAATTGGCTTGTTAAGGTCAAATGAATACATAAATATTATAAGAACACGGTAGTCCAAGGGTGAAAAATTGCAGAAGCAAACTATTATCGTTGCTTCCTTCTTGGCCAGTTGTTTAAAATGTCCTCGCACACAACACCGGAAACGTGACGACAGTAAAGAGTACCAACTGTCAAGATAGTTCCCCCTTCTCATCTGAGTGGTTTTTTTTTTTGGAGACAAGCATTCTTTACAGCACCATCTGCAGAAAAGGCATCTAGTTTGTCAGACATGAAAACAAATTATTAAAATCTTTGTTAAAAAAAAAAAGCTAAACTAGTCATATTAGTACTAATTAGAGAGGATTTACCATATATGTTCCTACTGCTAGTTTTAAAGCTGTTGTGAAATGTGAAAATTATTTTAGAAGATACAGACAGCTGATATTTTAAAGAAAATTCTTAAGAAAGCAGAGAAACACCACTTCAACACATATGCATTGGGTGCCATGCCATGAAAGCATTTTTTAAATTGCTGATACTGTCTTAAAAGTAAGAGAAAATGTTTAGACTGTTGGTTACTCTGAGTTAATCCATGACACCTAATAAATAAAATCAGTTAACTGTTATGACATATAAAAACTCTTTATTGACATGCAAACATGTTATTTGAACTTCCAAACTATTTAGTTTGTAATATATTTTTCATAGGCCTATTTACCTCTTTGCTCCCTAATGAACCTCCCTAAATCCCTGATGAAGCAGGAAGCTACTTCCCAATCAACGGCAGCCTCTTGGTGTGAGGGATGTGATGTAATGCTAATAATTATCAGATCAGGTGTTCTGTGAGTTAAATTAAAAATGTATCCAAGTTTCTGATAAATACATTTTCACCCTGTTTTTCTTTAAGCAACATTTACATGAGGATTTGACCTTTTTTCACGCTAAAAGATGGTAAGGCTTTGAAGTGTTTGTTTTTATTTTAATGAAGAAGTTATCTTTGTGATTCTCTTAAAATTGTCTGATAAAGGCTGCTCTAAATTGTTATATCTAATAGAACACAAAGCAGAATATAAGCAAGCACAAATTATCACAAATAAAACTCATTTCAAGGTGCACATGATTATGTGGTTTCAAATAATTGGTTAAAGATCGGATGATGTCAGTTTACAGGTGACAGTCGGGTCAAGAGATTGGGATAGTCAGCCCTCCCACTCTTTCAAGCTTAACTGCAGCATAAAAATGTAAACAAAAAGAGCTTGCAACCTAATTTGCCGGTTAACTAAATCTTCCTTCCTGGTTTCAAAAGTCACATTCCTGCCATACCCTTTCACACAAAGATTATGAAATACTCAAGATAGCACTTGCCTCTTACAAATGGACTCATTAAAAACAAAAAAAGTGCAAAGAATTAAAGCAAATATGAAAGATACTCCTAGCAAATAAACCAGCTTAATTTATACTCTTTTAAGACTGTTTACACGTCTATGTTCTCCACAATCTGCAGCTTGCAGAGTTTGTTGAATTAGTAAGTTTTGACGACTGAATTTTTCTAATTTCAAAGTTTTATTCTGATTACTGTGTAATCAGAAACAGAGCATTTGCAGGTAATAATGGACTATGTCTGAAACTGTAGAATTACAACTCTCATCCACTGGATATGCTGGAGTCTTTCAAGTATTTAAGTAGGATAATCAAAAAACAAAACAAATATTATCTGATAAGCCAAGAGGGGTGTGAGTTTTCTTTAAAATCTGTAATGTTGTGTAGCCCAAACAGTTTTATATACCAGTAGTAAAGGTTTACTTGTATTTCTCACCTCTATATTTTAGAATGATGTTTTCAGTCTGTGTTGTTAGAGGGGACAAGTCGATCAAGCTGGTTTTAATAAACTGATGTGTTTACAGCAACTGCATGTTAATAAGAGGCTGAACTATGAACAGGTGAGCAGAGGTTGCCTGATTCCTCTTGACTCCCTTATAATAAAAAAAAACCAAACATTTGATTTGATGTAAAAACTGAAAAATGGGTATGGAACTTGAATTTAATCTTACATGTTAAGTGTCTCTGTGTCTTCCTGTTCAGCCGGTAGGCCGTTAGAAATTGTCCAGCTTTACTATAGCATTCTGTCTTTGCCCCTTGACAGCTGAGTTTCCTTGTCTGGTCTTAAGGTGAGGCGCATTTCATCACAAAAGAGCCCATTCATTCATACAGGGAGGTTCAAATGGAAAACTACTCATAGTTTACTTTTGGGTTTGTGTTCGAGATGGAAAAAGCTCAGGGAGACCAAGAAGGTTTCAGAGGCTGCTTTAGGGAAGAGTTTTTGTGTGAATCAAGATGTTTCTGTTAGTGACTGTATTTACACTGAAATGGGAGGTGATCCCTACATAAATCTGATGTTTTTATTTGGTAAAAATGTAAAGAGTTCATAAAACCTTATTTCTTTGATGGTTAAACATAAGGTATTTTCCGTTTTCATACAGTCCAAAGGGCATGGACTCTCACATTAGTTTTTCTCTTCTCCGAGGTAGAGTGCAACTAACTCCAGCTTTCTGGAGACTACAGATAATTGTGATCTGCTTATAGATCTCAAGCTTAGTCTCATTTCTTGAGCTGACTTAGGACTGAATCTCTGCTCCTTTAGTGCAACAGTCAATGATTTTCTAATGGCCTTTTTCTATTTGATAGTGTGGCATGACTCAACTCAAGCCTACATAGCAAAAGGTCCTGGTGTGAGCTGAGTCAATACTAAACAATTAGATCAAAACACAGTAAATCAACAGTTGCCCAGAGTGATTTTTCCAAAGTAAAAGTCTGCACACTGCAACATTCCCATGTTATTTGAAAAGAAAAGAGAGAGAAAAGAAAAGAAAAGAAAAGAAAAGAAAAGAAAAGAAAAGAAAAGAAAAGAAAAAAAGAAAAGAAAAGAAAAAAAAGAAAAGAAAAGAAAAGAAAAAGAAAAAAAAGAAAAGAAAAGAAAAGAAAAGAGCCATTTGGACATTTGTGTGCAGTTAAAATTATCCGGACTCAAACTGTATAAATTGTGGGACACAGAACAAGTTTATAACCTGTTATGACAGTTTTTTTTTCCTGTGGAGTAGAAGTAAACTGGGGTTTACAGTTGTAATGGTTAAATACTTTTGTAAAGACCCGGCACTCCCATAGTGCAGTCAATACTTTCACCCCACACCCGCATCATGACGCTTTATGACATAAGTCTCACAACCCTTCGTAATATAAAGCTGATCCATCTATCACGGAGGAGTCGCTGTCTAACAGTGGAAAAATAGTTCTGTTATCTTTGTGAACCTGCTAAACTTGTCAGGCATTGTGACTAAAAATCAGCCTAATGATGCTCTGTGTCAACTCATAGGAGTTTAAAGCTGCTTCAGACCATTGCTCTGCTTTAATAGGCTACTTCAGACTTTGGTCAATAACTCATGCCTGCTTCTGTCCATGCGTAGGCTACTGGGAAAACAGAGGTCCAATTACAAGGCCAGGCCAAACTAACCAGAACTTCATTAAACTGAGTAACACAGACATTCCTTGTGTAAAAAGATAGTTAGTATGGTTTCAACAGCCCTAACAAACAGGCATAGGTCATGGCAACTGGTCCACCATCAATTACATATTTTACGCAAAAACTAACATGGCTTTTATCTGTTAACTATCTTCCTAAGAGCTATTTACCCTGACAGTTTATACTTTGCTGTTCTTTAATGGAACAAGTTTTGGCGCATGGTAACAAACACAATGAAAAAAAAGAAAAATGTTGATATAGGTGGTTTCAATCTTGATTAATCTTCTATTTACATTTGTTCAAAGATTTGCAGGATCTCTGAGAACACCACTGAAAGATCCCTGAGATTTCATTAACCAGCAGACAAGGTCATTCAAAGGATCATCTGCATGTTGATGCCCAACATAGTATCCATTAAGGATCCTATGCTTGACTTTTAAAGCAACCACTGACTACTCACAAGTACATCACATAACCCAGAAATAAACAAAAAACCTCCACAAGAAAAACAAACAAATTGAACACAAACATCCTTTTAACTTATCTTGAGCCCTAAGACAGACATTTCTGGATTTTTTTTTCTCCACTTTTAACTTTTTAGTCTACTACAACACTGAATTTTCCTTTGGGATAAATAAAGTATTTTTCATTTCATATTCATTTAATTTTGATTTATTCCTTTTTCACTGCACAGAGGAGTTTTAATTGAGGGAGTTTGAATTAAATGTGTGTATTATTTTGTTTCAAAAGGGGAGAAAGAAGTGCTCTCAACCAGCTCATTGTGTGTATTTTGAGGGAGACATGGTTATTCTCCCAGTTGATGTGGGTTTTTTAGCCCCTCCTCTTCGTCCGCCAGGCAGACACACCTTTCCTCTGTGGTCCTCCAGCGTTTCTTACCTTCTTGTCGCTCCTCTTAGCCTCGTTGTCTGGCTGTGAACTCTCACCCCAGCTGCTTGGGAAATGTCATACAGGCAGAGGCCCGTGCTGCAGTAGGGGGGCGTAATAGGAGGGAAAAAAAAATAACATTTTTTTTTTTTTTTAACCGCTCTCACTGCATCATTTATCCGCGTCTCTGCCGTGCAAGTGCCACATCCCGCTACCAGCAGCAGCCGCCGATAACTCCCTGCAGTCTCAGTGCTCATTTCGCATTAGAGCTTAAATATAAAGAAAAAAAAAAAAGAAAAGAAAAAAAAAATCCGTGCCAGACATGTGAGTAGCAAACCATCGCTGTCGTTCTCTTCACTGCTATGTACTCACGCTACTGTAACCTCTTAACGGCGAGAACAAATGGTCATTGAACCGTGTCGTGGTGCATTTGGTGTCAGTGTGCTGATTTCGTGGTTGCATGGCTGAGTTCAAATCTGTCCACATTACGGGGGGTGGGGGGGGCACACGAAGCCTCGCAGTCGGCTTGTTGGGGGGGCACTAAGTCGGGTGTGTTAATTGAGCAAAAGGCTGTGATTTTCAGCTGTTAGTAGCTCAGAGGGAGGGGAATCCCATTCACTGACTGTAAGGTAAATGTGTGATGTAGCTTAGCTCTTTAGCCTGCTCGCACTGATCCAAGCCAGCTGTGAACTGGTGTGCAGCCCGGTGTCTCCAGTCAGATGTGGAGGCCCAGGTTAGAGCACACATAATGCGGTGGTGTAGGGGTGAAACGTGTTAGCAAGCTGTACGAGAAGCAAGTGATCAGTGAAAGCAGAGGATTGTTGTGTTTGCAGTGCTCAGCGATTCGTGTGGTTGTTTTCACCTCTGATCTCTGAATACTCACAGGTGCACTGACTTCATATTTATGACTTCTGCTAGTAACTCTCCTATTCTTGCTTGATCAGTTTCTGTGGAATGACATGAATTTATAAATCGTTATTTTTTTTTTATTATTATTTTTTTTTATCAGATTTGCTTTTCCTTAACTTTCACTTTGGACGTCGCACTGTGAATGATATACTAATGGAAGGGAAATTAAAGTTAATTGTATGGTGAGTTGAAATAATTTGTTCAAACCCCAAAATGTTTTGGATTCTTTGCAACTTGGCCCTCCAAATTGTTGATTGTTGATATTTTTTTCCTTTTTTTTTTCTTAAGAAAAAAAAAACTGTGATAGTTGTCTAAATTTTGTTTATGGGAAAAAAAATATACTACAGGTTGAGCATCTTAACACTTCTGTGCTCTCTTATTTAGTTACTCATTTGATAATACAGTCGCCCTCAAAAGTATTTATAAAATAAAATACCTAAACCTGAATGTGCGTTGTGATTTCAGGGGGCATGCCATTAATCTTCTCTTGAAGATGTCAGTCCAGCAAACTAACTGGCTTGTGATGCAGCTGCCCAGTCGAAGATCCTGGGATTGAGCCGTGAATCCCTTAATACTGATGGCCTGGACTGAGTAAGACATCTGTGAATGTTTGGAAGTGAACTTTTGGTGTTATTTTGTCTCTGTTGTTTGTGGGCTATTAACTAGTCACAAACAGCTGTATGTGATGGCACTGACTTCCTTCTTGGCAGGTTTCAGCTGGCCTGCTGAAGCTATGGGGAGCTGCTGGAGCTGTCTGTACAGAGACCCCATCCGAGACAACCATCTCACCAAATTTAAGGTCAGGAGTTTACAAATGACTTACAACAGATTCCCCCCCAGAAAAAAAAAAAGGATGGGAAGATGACATCTGAGATGTCAAAATTGTAGAGATGCGTGATAACCTTGATAACGCATGATAAGTGCAATCGAGAAGTAAAAAAAAAAACACAGAAATGATCCACTGACGAGTTCGGTTCAAACATTTATTGTATGTTAACACAATCTGATAAAGTTTATTTTCACAATAATAATGACTGACAGGTAAGACTTGTCTATGCAAATACAGTACAGTGCATTTTTAGACAATAATTCAGATCTCATAATGCGAGCGGAGCTCTGTCATGCTGACAAAAATAATATATATGTTATCAGGGCAAGTTGACATGATATCGGACCCTTGGAAAGACATAATAATTTCCTGTTATCGGCACAATGATTATTGTGCACCACTAACAAAATTAAAGTACTTTATGGAACATATAAGGTCATTTTGATGCTGGCAATATCTTAAAGAGAAAGTAGAGATAATGACTTGTTGAAAAGTTGTAAACACTGTAAGTTTTCCTTTAAAAACAAACACAAACATTTCCAAGTTTCCAAAAGAAAAGTGGAAATTTTGGGGGAAGTCTATGTCATCTGTTCAAAAGTTGGCTTCTGAGATGGTATCATGGTGTGTCAGTGGATTTGGCATTACTGAAAATTTTTAATGTTAAGTATTACAGCTTTTAGAACAACATGCTTTAGTTTATATGGTATCATTTTCAAACAAAGCCTAGATTATTTCAGCAAGACAATACAAACCAGTTCTACATGTAATGCATGTACAGCATGATTTTTGAAAAGAGGAGGTGGTGGACAAAGGGGACATGCACCTGTCCAAACCTGTTGCTTTAATCAAATAAAAAAAAGTTTAATTTTTTCATGTTGTATTTGTCAGTGGAGTATTTTCCACTAACAATGACTTCTCTTTATTTAATCTGTGTCGCCCTTCTAGGTCATCAATGTGGATGACGAGGGGAACGAGCTGGGCTCTGGGATCATGGAGCTCACCCAGACTGAGCTCATCCTTCACACACGCAAGAGAGACGCCATCCGGTGGCCGTATCTCTGCCTGCGTCGCTATGGCTATGACTCCAACCTGTTTTCTTTTGAGAGCGGTCGGCGTTGTCAAACAGGGCAGGGTAGGCCATAAAATTATTCTGTTCACGACTGACTGATCACTGGTCAGCGGTGTGATATCGCAAAGCTGGTCTTTGCATCTCATGACTAAGTAAAATGCCCAACTCCAAGGCTGGCAGGTGTCTTGCCAAATGTCTAATATTTTAAGAGGTTTACTTGATATTTATTTTAATTATGTTATTATTTTGTGTATTTGTTCAGGAATCTTTGCATTCAAGTGTTCCCGGGCAGAAGAGATTTTCAATTTGCTCCAGGAGTTGATGCAATGTAACAGCATCAATGTAGTGGAGGAATCGATGATGATGAGTCGCAGTGGCCACACACCAGAGATGGACATGTCTCGCGCTCCACAGACTCCCAACAGTGAGTCAAACACAAACAGAGGAGGCTTAAATGATGCACTTGATTTGAGAAAGATTTTAGAGCATACATGTATCTCTACAGCAATGAATGTTGCAGAATTTGTTTATCATAAATAAGCACAGGTTTGAGAGTTTACGGGATCGAGCTTTAACATTCATCTTTCTGTTGACATTGCAACTCCTCAAGCTGCTCCTCTTCTCTGCTTTTCCTTTAGATGGTTCTTTTGTATGCAGAACAGTGCATGAAGACAGACAAGTTGTTAAAGTTGAGAAATAATCAGTTTACTACCCCCAATCGCATAGTTGCTTAAACAATATGCTTGTTAACATGATACTAGAATAACATGAGCTAGTATGAGCAAAGCTGATTTTAAATGCATTTAAATGTTTTGGTTTCAAAAAAATATGAATTAAAGCTATCAAAACTGGTCCAACACACACTCTCACAATGCTGTTGGAGGCTGAATCCCTGTTGTGTGTGTACACCTAGTTAGACTGAAATGGACTTGGGTGCTCTGCGCATGCTCCAAAGTACCATTTTTATTTTTGAAAGTGTAAGTGTGTGTAAACACAAGCAAATATTAGCAGCCTAATTAGGTTGATTTTGTCTTCTCTGTAATTCCAATTGGGATGTAACGATTACCGGTAAAATGGTTAACCGTGATAAAATTACCAACGATTAGTAATACCGTTTCAAATTTTAATTATCGTTAAAACTATCGTGACTGATTACTGCACATTGAAAAATTCCTAGTGATGCTGTTCATTGGCTGGAAAAGCAGCAGCAGTCACAGTTTGCAATGTTTAATTTATGGAAAAATGGCGGAAGGCAGCGAAGGCACCCACATGGACAGTTCTCTGGAGATTTTTCCCCGTTTAAAAAAGGACAAAGTACACATTTAGAACCATTTGGAAATATTTTTAAAGATGCTGGGGGATATTTCTATAATACTGTGATAAAAATGATAACCGTTATCACTTTGGTCACAATAACCGTTATATGAAATTTTCATATCGTTACATCTCTAAATTCCAAGTATCAAATTCTTTTTTCATGACAAGAGATGTTTTAAAAGGAGTTGTACTTTTACCTTGACAACTGTCGACAACTTCAGTCTTCCTTAAAAGCATCATAGGATGTTGTGTAGGGAAGGCAGAGAAAACTGAAAGTTCATTGTAGATCAACTGATTTTTGCCTTCTGATGCAGCGTTTCTGATCCTGGACCTCAGAACCCACTGTCCTTTAGCTTTTACATCTTTCCCTTCTTATACACACCTGGCTTAGATTAATGGGTTGCTCACTGGCTTCTGCTGAACATAAGTTATTAAAAAAAAAAGATTTTAGGGGTGTGGGAGCAGGGTAACATCTAAAACAAGCAAGGAAGTGGGTCCCCAGGTGTGAGATCGGGAAACTTTGCTTTAATTATAAAAAGACAAAAAAACAAAGCACCTTTTGGGGGTAAAGCATGTTCAGAAACCAAGAAAAGAAATCCATTTGCCCTATTCCCTCCCAGCTCTTAGGATTTTTTCCTTTCTGCTTCCGATTCCTGCTGCTTCACTCTCCTCTCTGCTTGCGTTTTTCTGCCAATATTCTTGTTCTTCTGACAGGCGGCTCCTGGATATCAATTTATCACTGAGACTGTATTTTGTGGTAGATTTGGTTGGCAACTACAATATTTCAACAGTTTTACAGTACGATCTTGTCAGCATGGCTTTCAAACTGCAGAAGCCTAATCTATGATTGCTCTCAAACTAAAAGTTAACTAGCCGCAGATGCATGCCCTCTCTACAGACAACTTCTACAAACTTCTACAGAAGATCAACATGCTGGAAACCAAGATTCAGTGACAAGAGATGAATATGGAAGTGAATGGATTGTGTGGAAATGACACGATTTTACCACTGATGAACAGCAGCGGACAAGATCTTTATGTTATGCAGCTAATTGGCACAAACATGACTGGAAAGAAACAAGAAGATTGGCTACAAGATGATTCTTCTACTGATGGTCCTCCCTGGGATTCTGTTTGTGCAAAGCCAAAGAGCAAATGATCTGACAGGGTAAAGGGGGAGCCTAGTTTACCCAGACCAGCTCCGCAGCCAGCTGGCTTGCACAACCATCCAGACCTACACCTCTTAGCAAAGACATATTCATTAAAGGAGAATTGACTACAAGTCTCCTTCTCTTCAGCCAGACATGCAACTACAGCACAGATTTGTTCCACTGCTTCAGGAATCTGGATCTCCATCTGATGGCCTGGATGAAATCTCCCTACTGCACATGACATGGTACAATCGAAGAACATTTTGGAAAGTAAAAGACTATGAGGAAAGCTAATGGCTGGGCCTCAGACTCTGATTGTTGGTGACTTTGGTGTGAAAGATGTGAGAAATGTGTGGCAGAGCAAGGTACTGTACTGTTCTGCCCCAGGGAAATGGTATCAAATGTGAGAGAAAAAATTACACAAATTGTGGCGTACCCAACTGGAAAGCTTCGTACTGCACTTGGGATCAACTAATGTGACACAAGATTCTGAGCTGAAACAGGACTTCACTGAGCTGCTGGATATGATCATTTGTCTGGGTGACCAAGTGTTCATCAGTGGCCCTCTCCCTCCAATCAAAGGAGTAGAAATATTCAGCAGACTGACCACACTGTACCACATATTCAGTAAATTTCCTAGACAATTTCTTCTTCTTCTTGGACCACAGGAACTTTTTAAGGATCCTGCTTAAACAAGTCAACTGGCTGTTCATCTCTGAGGCTTGTTTTATTTTCTGAATAAACACTACGTTTCCTCGGACAAGGATAAGAGACAAGGTGGACCAAAACACCAGGATAAGACAGAACCAAGTAGAAACTTTGAGATAAAACCGCCTCAGCCCCCTCTTGAAGATGGCCTCAACCATGACATAAATCAAACCCCAAAGCTGCTGCAGAGAACCCAGCCCCCCTCATCTCATCATACTCCAGGACACCCTCCAGCCTCTCTCTCACCATCCCCTCTCACCGTCCTGAACTTCACTGCCCTGATCAAGGGCTTATTCACTGTTGCTACCAAGCTGACCCAATACTGCAGTCCCATCTTTTTATTCTAAAGCATCCCACCCTGTCTCTGGGGCATCTCCACCAATTCCCCGGTGAGCTCTGACACGTCATAGACCCAGCACCAAATTCATCATTTGTCTCCTCATCACAATACAGCAGCAAACCCTAACTGGTATGTGCTGGGCTAAGACTGCAACTACTCATGGCACTCTCCTGGATATGCCAGGGCACAATGTTTAAGTAGTTTTCATTGTCCCTGTTTTAATAGGTAGCAAAGAAAGGCTGGTATTGGTCCTAGGAACCTGGATGAGTGAAATCCACTTGAAAATTCACCACTTGTCTTGATGCCCTGCAAGCAAGGTTTTTCAAAGATGTTTCAGGATGCAAAGCCTCAGATGGTTTACAGGTTTTGAGCACGTCTCAAGATGTCTTACCCCAGAATCTAAAAACAGCCGTCATCAAGCCTCTCCTAAAAATCAACAACTTACACTAGTTACTTATAAGCAGCTGATGACTGATGTCAAACCTTCCGTTTCTTAGTGAAAAAAAAAAAAAAATCTGTCTTTTAAAAATTGCAAAACTTCTTGCTACAAAACTGTTTTGATGTCCTCCAGTCAGATTTTTAGTCAATCATAACTGAAATTGATAATAAAAATTGTTTATTTGTAGTAGACTTAACTACTGCCACAGTGTTGTTCCAGGTCTCTCTATAAAAGGCAAGACAGCTACGGTTAGTCCAGAACGCTGCCGCTTGAGTTTAGTAATTAAAGCATCCAGTTATCCAGTTTTACATGGGCAGCTTGATGTGTGAACTGTTGGCACGTTTGCTCCATAAACATGAACTGGTTTCCACTACCCCCAAGTGGTAAAAAGAAATCACTTAAAATGCAGGTTCACAGGCAACAAATTTGAGCACTTACAGCACTTATGTCATTTACAACTTTAACATAGAAAAACATTCAGAAGTAATCTTTTCAGCAGTCTTTTGATATTTGTATCTTAATAATACAACCACATGCTATCTAGCTGGGGTAGGTGGATTTTATTCCTGCAGCATTTCTGCTTTACTCTTGTTGTCCTGGTTGGGATGACTGTCTTCTTTAATTTTCTTAACATTCTTGTTGTTTTAATTAACATATATCCACAGTTAAAAAAGGAATAATGAGAAGTCAAAGTAATGCTCAATCTGTTTAAAAGGCATTAATACTTTTCTCTCTACTCAGCACTCCACTGCAGGAAGAATAAAACAATAGAATTCTTTGGTGTCAAAATGGACTTTTGTGGCCATTTTTTTTTTTTTTTTAAATATTTTTTTTTTTAAAAAGATTCTTTTTTAAGCATTTTATTGAAAAAATTTGCTTCTCTATTGTTGTTTTTACTCTTAGAACATTCCCATTGTCACAGCTTAAATAAGGTTGAATGGGCTGTGATAACTAAACAGTGTCTGTTATTTACTGTATATGATCCCAAACCCTTGTTTTTTTTTATTATTAAATTTTCAATAGAGATGCACAGATCCGATACCTGGATCGGATATCGACTCCGATACTGATAAATTAGCTGGATCGGATATCGGATGATTGTTGCCGATCCAGCATTCCGATCCAGTCATTTCGTTTTTTTATTAATATTGTAATAAAATTACACTTGGTTATTTGTTAATAAATGAAATTAAGTAAATTTGTATGTGTAAATTTCTAATCTTTTTTTTAAACGGGGCTAAATGTTAAAGGCACTATATAGGGGATGTTTCAGCATTTCAGAATGCAGACTGTTTGTGAGTTTTTGAATAACGCGCATGCGCAAGACCAACCTGCTAGATTCCCAGCTCCCTCCTCCAGCCACAGAATAACGTGCAGAGCCACTCCGGGGTTTAGCAGACAGCACGTACAGATTCTCCCATCATGTCACAAACGAAAGTAAACGGAAAGTCGTTGTCTGAAAGTCGCTAACTGCTTGCAGAATGATGTTGCTGTCTGCTGTAAACGTCAGATGAGTGCGCGCAGCTTCTGGGACGCAGTATTGGTCTCGCAAATTAATCACTCTCATTGATCAGTCTCACCTATTACCTGTTGAACTGATTGTCAGCGATCGTCAACTGATCGTATGATAATATTTATATATTTAAAGCTTTAAAGTAATCATAGGGTATGGGGGTAATGAACCCAATTTTACCGAATATTGCAAAAATAGTTGAAAGAAACATCTTCTGTAACGCCTTTAACGTCAAGCCTGAACCCTTCACTCAAATGGCAAGGTATGTGGTTCATTCATTCAACAGAAGTATCGGATCGGTATCGGCCAGTACACTCAGCCCAGGTATCGGGATCGGGAAAAACTGGATCGGTGCATCTCTAATTTTTAATACTCCAATAAGAAAAGTTACAGCAGCTGACTGCTTTGAGTGAGAAGAGGCTTTTGCTGAGAAGCAAGCTACTTTTACTATACATTGTTCTCTAGAAAGTTTTCACTTTGTCTTTATCATCATTTTCTCTAAAAGTATATTATCTTGTGCATTTTGTGTCCATTATCATGTCCGCAGCTCCAGCATTTCCTGTCCAATCTTTTCCCAATGGATACCCTGGTTACCCAGTTAGAAGTGATTCCTCACAACCCTCTCTTGCTGATGATCACGGACATAGCCTCATGGGTCTGGAAGACCAGGTGTGACACATTCATTTCATAGCTAATTTAATGTGGTTCAAGTTCATGGCTTATACCTGCCTTTGTTTTGCCTTTCAGACCCACACCTATGTAAATACTGTGAGTATGGAGGGGGACCTCTCCATGCGTCACTGTGTGCATTCTCTGCCTGAGGTGCGGCCCAGCACTTTCCCTGAAACAACGAGGGGAGCCATGCCTGTCGGGGGCCAAGGGAACCCACAGTCCAACCTGCGGTGCTGCCCCCTTGAGGAGCATAAAGACCCACAGGTGTTTTTGCAGCCGTCCTCACAGGAGGCCAAGTTCATGCTCGGCCCCACTCCAGTGCAACGCCATCTGCTGGAGAGGGAGAGGGAGAGACATGGGCACAATCCTCACAACCTTCAGCCAGTAGAGGGTGCAACAGGCTCAGAGACGGAAGGAGATGAGCCCTCTATGCACCTGTGCAACTCTCACTCCTATCACCATTTCCATCACCACACACATCGACATCCGGGTCATGAGCACCCAGACGGCTGCCAGAGTGACGAGCTCACCTATGAGAACATCAATGGCCTACGGAGCGCCCGCAAGCAGCGTCTGAGCCCCAGCAGCATGTCTCAGTCTGTGGGTTCAAGCAGTAGCAGCAGCACCGGGGACAGCCACTCACATTCGCTCTTGCACCCACTCGCCCACGGCCCGTCATCTCTACCCCCACAGGGATATGCCTGTGAGAGGGGCTTGGGTGGAGGTCATCGTCGGACAGCCCTCCTTAACTACGAGAACCTGCCCTCTCTGCCACCGGTGTGGGAGTACAGCGCTCTGCAGCGAGATGATGAGCAGGAAGAGGACGACGAAGACCAGGATGATGAGGATTATGAGGAGGAAGAGGAAGACTTTGAAGAATATGAGTTCTCAGAAGGTCCTGGGACACCCAATGGGTACCACCAGGAGAGTCGAGGTATCCACAGGGATGCTCTCCAGAACTATGTTAACACAGAGCAGGTCCAGCCTCCCCGGCTTCGACACGCCTGCCCCCCCTCCACGGCCGTGTCAACCTGACAGAGGGGGGCGAATATTTAGCTTTGATTTCCGCAGACGATCGCGTTCAGGGGTTGGAGGCTGTGAGCACAGCCACATGCCTCCATCACGGCAGCTGAATTATATCCAGGTGGACCTGGAGGGAGAACCTCCCTGCCAAGCCCTCCCCAGTGGGGGTGCCCAACCACAGCACCAGCGCCTACCACCCAAAAAATGTGGTCCGCAGGCACCCCGGCGCAGCGACTGCTACGCAGTAATCGACCTGAAGAAGACCGCTGCCATGTCCAACCTGCAGAAAGCGCTGCCCAGGGATGATGGGACTTCCAGAAAGACTCGCCACAACAGCACAGACCTGCCTCTGTAAACGGAGTTCAAACTGAAGAGGAACGATGAAGACAGATGAAGGCTTATCCTCATCTTAGCACACTGGACCCTTCACTGTCATCCATCCATTCAACTGTTGGGCTGAGTAAAACGGTACAGATACCTAAATAGAAACTTGTGTGTGCATTTAAAAGGAAATGGGAAATCTCTGAGAAAAATTAGCCATTTTACCCATTTTCTTTAGTTTTTTTTTATTGGATATTTGATTTTGCTGAAGCAGAAAACGTCAGTCTTTAGCCAAATGATCTACACAAACCTTGTGACTCTTTCCTTTATACTCTCAACATTCAGGTTTTTTTCCTCTTTTAACATAAAAACTCTGAACGTTAGAGTAGCAGCCCTCATTACTGAAGAGTAGTTGCTGGCATTAAGGAAAGTTAATGGTTCCTCCCAGGGACTGACCAGTGTTCATACCTCATCACAAGCACTTAAGTCTATTGTGGCTAGTTGAAGAGACCATTATTTGTTACTGTATGCCTATAGAGCATTTTGCACACAATCCTATGGAATTGTATGAAATCATATTTTGGGAATCATTTCGTCCAGTCTGTGGAAAACAAAAGGGAGGTTTGAGGGTGTCAAATGAATAATGGATTAAGATATTGGAAGAATTAAGTGTGGTAAAAGTAGCACAAATTAAATGAGCTTCAGCTCTCTTGTGTCAACATGCAGAATTTTAAAAGTAGCATATCATCTACGATCACACCTCCTGCGTATCATCCCAGACCTGCAGGCGGGGGGGGGTTCAAGCTTGTCACGTTGCACTTTTGACCCTGGGCCACTGAAATGCTCTTTATCACTAGTCCCATGCCACTGGAGCCACAGGTTTTGTCTTTTACCAAAATGAGTAAATAAATGGGGCCAAACATATAATGGATGCTCGTACACAGCAATGTAGACAGGCTTTATTGAAATGTTCCTGAAGGACACATTGATGACCTCAAATAGTGGCATTAAGCTATAACCTGTGCAGAGTCTAGAATTTGTCAGTTATCAGGTGTGAATGGTCTGTGTTTTAAAGGATAATCAAGCATGCAAAGTCATGCTAAGCGGCTATTGGTTGTCTTCGTCAAATATTTATTTATTTATTTCATATTTATTTATTCATTCTTTTTAAAAGAATTGCTGTAGTTTTGTTTTTCTCCATAAATAACCAGCGTTGTGTGGTCCAGTAGGTAGTATGGAGACCAAAGTTTCACCTCAAATTATCACTGGACACCGGTGTATTACTGTTATTACTGTGCTTAAATTTATTTAAAAAGAGACTGTATTTATATTTTAAGTGCCAAAACGTGATTGCCATCTGTACGAAGAATAAAATCAAACGTGCCATCAGGATTTCCGGACAGAAAGGTTTAAGATGAGAGCAAGTGTCGGGGGGACAAACTTAAAAAAAAAAAAAAAAGGAAAAAAAAAAATCCATCTTTTTATGAGTAATAGAGATAAAAAATAATGAAGACCACACATTCCACCTCATCCACATCGACAGCCATTTTGGAAGGAGATGTAAGAATCTTATCTTGTAGTCTGATAATCACTGTCAGGGTGGTTTTATGCTGCTATGTGTACATACTAACAGTAGCCCATGTTAGCTACAGGTACTTGTCAAAATGAAAAATGATGTGATGTCAGAGCTTTTACCATATTGCTAATAGAAATAGTATTGTGTTCTTCTGATTTTTCTTTCTGAGCAGCAGAAATGTTGTGTACCATTTCAGAGAATGTTTCATCTGGTCAATATTTCACTCCATCGAGTTTTTTTTTCCCCTCTTTTTCCTGCTAAACTGGCTGGCTGAGTAACGGAAGCACAGGCCCACTGATGGCTTCATCTTTTAACTGAGCGCTCACATCAGCTTGGTCTTTATAGCTGCTCGAGGAGGGCCAGATGTTATAGATTTACACACATGCAGGCCTTCAAACGCAGATGTATTGTGGCATATGGCTTGAGTTGACCTTTGTTTTTCTTAAACAGGACATACATGTACAATCTCTACTTCTGACAAGTTTTTTTTAGCTTCTGTGTAACATGATCTTGAATATTAAAGCAGATTGTAGATTTGATTTATGCATTATTGTCATTTGAGGGCAAAGATTGAACTCTATTTGCAACAAGTCTACGAAAATGTAGGCATGTTGTTACAGGTTTAATGATGAGTAACTCTGGAATGTAAAGCCTTAGATATTGACAAATGGAGACTTCAGATTGATGATGGCTGTTTGGTAGAGCTGCTCTGGAAGCTGGCAGTGCAAATATGATACCATTTTCCAGAGGGCAGCAGAGTGAACAAGAGGGGGAAAAGATGCACGTCTTTTACAATGTTGCCTGCTCATCTGCATCATCTGGACTGGTAAACGTCCACCAGAGAGAAACCAGTCATACCCCAGGCAGTCTTCACCACCCTCTGGACTGTTGTTCTCTCAGCTGCTGAACCGCTCCCCCAAACCACATCTAAGCAATTATTCAAATCATCTTTTCAGTAAAGCTTACATAAGTGTAACTAACTTAAATGAGCGTATTGTTGATATGATTATCAATTAAATTCTAATCACAGAAGCCTAAAAAGAGCCTATATCAGAAGTATAAAAGTTTATTTTGTTATCAAAGGGCCAACTTGCAGCCAATTTTTGTGAGTAAGACATTGCTGGACAGAGGGATGTTTACATTTTTGCAATAATGGATGAACTATTATGTTAATCTAAAACGGACCAATTTGTGAAGTGTGAGATTTAAATATTAGTCTGTAGAGCTGTGGGCTTAATGTGTTTTATCACCTGTTTCTCTGTAAATCCGCAGTCTTATTGTTTCAGGTACAACGTTTACTTTTCAACCTTCATATGGAGTGAATTTAACTATGAAAGTACAAAAAAAAAATCCAACCATCGATTAAAAAAAAAAAAAAAGAGAAATAAAACTTGTTTTCTGGATTGTCAGTGAACTCGCATTGACGGTGCCATACAGTCGGTTACCATTACCAGTGCTTATGTAAGCTTTAATTGTGTTACATCTTTCAGAGCCGTGGCGATATATCGTACCGGGATGTAATTTCTCCGAATATTGTTACATGTGTTTTTATAGTCACTTAAAAATGTGTTAACTATCTTTATGAAATGGAAACCTCACACCACCTTAATCGGTTTTTACAGCATCATTACCAGCTACTTTTGTGTTTACTGACTGAAATTCAGAATAAATAGATGCAAGGATTAGTAGTTTTTTTTCCTACCATTCAGTTCTTTGTCGTTACGTGATCTCATTGCACTTGAAGGTCAAATGAAGTGCAGCTCTCACCTCAGTACTCATTGTGACTAGATCTGCATGCCGTCTCAAGTGTTTGATTTTCATAATCTTCAGTGTTTATGCCCGAGGCCTGTTTCACACTGGTGTTGAAGAGCTTGTTAAGGTCGATTATGAGTCTGATTAGTTCTGTTGATGTAATCTGCAGGGCAAGTAGCCGCAAGTTGAGATAACTACTCCTGTCATTAGCTTCATCAGACTGAATTAACTGAAGGGGTTGTTCAAGAAAAGGGCTTGCTCTGTGTTTACTGCTCAGACGTGACTTTGTATCTTGTCCATTTAGATAAATTTCTCATTGTGCCTTGCATATTCAAGCTGGAGAAACATTTTCACTGCTGTTTATGAAGGCAGCCTGTTTTAAAAATGTAAAATCAGTGCCTGTTGAAGGTTTGAGGACTGAAAGATGAAGTTGTGTCGTAATCTGAAAATGTGCCAACTTTCACACGTACCTGTGCTAAAAATGTCAGAAAGTTTGATACATGTGTTTTTGCTGTCACATTTGGAGTTTGAGACCGATACCACACTCATGTTTATGCTGTTGGAGGTTTGCTTTGCACGGAACAGTGTTCTTTGAACTGCCTCTGGCATGCCCCCCACCCTCCCAAAAAAAGTTTAAAGGGAATTGGAAGGAACTCAATATTTTGTCAAATCATGCTTCACATGATAACATCAGCAAATTCTTTGTTTATTTTCACCTCATAAATTATATGCACTTTGATCCAAGCCGCTTTTTCCCTTGGTCATTGGCCTCGTGTCCCCACCATCACCAGGGTCCTGGCCCTCCAGTTACTGACCAACTCTGTTCAGACTGAAAACCAGCCAGAAGCAGTTTGTGTGACTTTTTCCAAATAGTAAGATCATCTGACCTCTTAACACTCAGTAAAAAAAAAGACATGTCTGTCTCTGTGCCCACACTGGCAGCACTCTCGTGCCCTCTTGTGTAAACTACTGTAGTGCTTGTGTACCTGGTACCATCCAGTGTAAATGGTTTGATGACACGGGCCAGGCTCTAACAATTTGTTACAGCGGGGGGCAAATGACTCATCTAATAATGCATCAAATAAGCACTGCTAGTCGTAACCAATAAGTTATTGGAAGAGGTTGAGGTGCTTCCATGGTTTTGTTGAGCATAAAGGCTCTTAACACTACTGTTGCTGTTTGCATCAGATTATTCAGACTTTATATCCACTGTAAAGACCTGAGAGTGGTATTGTACTCATCTAGCTCTGAAAGAAAGCAAATAAGCACATTTTCAAAAGACTTTTAGTTTTGTGAGAAATAACTTGACGAAAGTAAATTTTGAGATTATCCTCCTCAAAGTGGGCTCAGCAGTAAAAAAAGTGCTGACTCCAAAAATTGAGGTCATGACTGGTAACTGCATGTTGTTTGCCATCAGGATGTCAGAAGATCAGGCCGAACTCCATGACAATCGGATTTTACATCAGCGACAAGTTTTCCTCCATAGTGTTCAAAAATGTGTGTGTGTGTGTGTGTGTGTGTGGGGGGGGGGGGGGGTTGTTTGATGATTTTGCTTTTTGTGCTTTTCAGATTTCCAACTGGGTGACATGTAAGAAATAGATTGTAAAGATTCAGAGAGAACAGAAAGATGAGGCCAGCAGTTAGTGCTCATCATTGGTTTTTCTTTCATTGCCATCACTTCAGTGGTTTTCTACATCATTTTCAAAAATAAATATTTCCCATCGAACATCATCATTTCAATGGATTATTGTAAAACCTCAACTTTCTGTCCATGCTGTGAGATAAATCTGTCAAATACTGAAAGTATCAGAAAACTGTAATATCTCATGTTATTACTGTGTATTTTTTCATTTTATCTGGTTTGTTTTGTCTGGTGCAGACTGTAATCGCCACCAGAGGGTGATGTACATGTACGGGTCTGAGTTGTACATTTTTATGTGACAGATTTCTGTATTTACATGCAGGTGAGAATAAAACTTTGTGATTATTATATGAATTTATGAATTGAATGAGTGCCAAATATGCCTGAGCATGATAATATCCTGTACGTGAGTGGAGCTGGAGGTACTCTAACTCATTATGTGAGACTCGAGTGACTTACTGCTGTTGTAGACTTGAATGCACAGCGTTGATCATGCTCAATATTTTTGCTGAAAGCAGAAAAACTTCTTTAGGATTTTTGTCTGTTTGAGAAAGTTTCTTCAGATATTTGTTGTATGTTCCCGTGTCCATCCAAGGCTTATAAATGCAGTCAGTGATGGTCTTATCATGCTGCCATTACCGGTGAATATAAAAAGATGACTTACTTTATTTCTTGGACTCTCAGAGAAAACAGAAGAAAAAAATGGGGTCATTTTTCTTTTGAACCGTTCCACACAGAAATGCGTTGTTTATCTGAACTCTGCTTCATCCCAAAAACACAGTGAGCCTGACATTTGGTGAATTTTACCCTGGATTTTATCAATTATAGAGTGTGGATTTGTCCAAATGTAAAAATAAATGTAATTCTAATATTAAAATGAATCTATGAAAATATCTTATCCTGCACCAAAAAGTGTCTCCTTTTTTTCCAAGTCAAACATTAAAAAATAACTTTATTAAGCAAACAAAGCTTTTCCTCTCCATGACCATGTGCCTCTTCTCTTCATCGCTTGTTCAATTTGAACTTAAACATTATATTTAAAAGGTGCTAAAATACTTCTGTAAAATACACTACAACAGATTGCTCAAATATCAGAATAGTACAGCATCCAGACTCTTCAATTTCCTTTTATTTCTTCAAGAATTACAAAAATCTGCACCTTTTGGGATGCTGATGAAGAAACCCAGTCAGTGAAGGAGGTAAAAGGCTTTGTTTGCTGTGGACTGTGCCGCATTGTCAGAAGACAAACAAGACACTGGCCTGTTTATACATGTGTAATACAACCCTCTTAAACAGTGTGTGGATCATCATTTATTCCCAGGCACAGCTCCTGAGAAAATATCCACTCTCTGAATGATGTCTGTGTCCTGAGGGTACAAGACAAGCCGAGCTTAAGGCAGAAAGGCTACCGTTGCTCCATAAGATAAAGAACCAGCTATCCAAGTGTGGCAGTTGACGGTCCTGTCACTATGCCTCCGACTGATCATGTGCCCTGGCTACTTGGCCACAGGGATGTCCCTTTGGCTGAATGGTCAGCGCGCATGACTTTCACCCGGGAGTCTGGGGTTCAAACCCGCCCGGGCCCTCCATTGCGTACCTTGCCACATTCTGGCGTTGTCGGCAGGATCCATGTGCAATGCCGGTAAACGGTCCATGGATTCCTAATTGGTGGCACCCTGCGCGGAGCACGAGGACGTGCTTGTGGAAAGAGGGGGAGAGATGTGGCAGTTGACGGTCCTGTCACTATGCCTCCGACTGATCATGTGCCCTGGCTACTTGGCCACAGGGATGTCCCTTTGGCTGAATGGTCAGCGCGCATGACTTTCACCCGGGAGTCTGGGGTTCAAACCCGCCCGGGCCCTCCATTGCGTACCTTGCCACACAAGTTTCCCATTGTTGCTCAATCCAGACTTCCAGACTAATAATGACAAGAAGTGACTTTGTGTCATTTTTGCAGCTGAATAATACTTTTTAAAAAACATTTTCTTAGTGTCTGCCTATGTGTAAATTATTGTAATAATTTGATGTACGGTGAGCATGGTTTTAGTCAGCTCTACGGATAAACAGCAAAGTCTAAATACATCTTAGCTGTCTTGTGTTTGTCTTGTTTTATAGATACTAAATTAGTGTATTAAAAGAGAGGCCTCACAGATAAAGCAGAGCTTTTACTGTTTCTAATCTACTTTTCATTAGCAATGTTAAATCTGGACACTTGCATTTTTTTTTAAATCTAACCTTTATTCATACCGGTAAGTCCCACTGAGACACAGTCTTATTTGCATACAAGACCTGTTTACTTAATGAACATGTCATTAGATGGTGGGAGGAAGCTGGAGTACCCAGAGAGAACCCACACATACACGGGGGGAACACAAACTCCACACAGAAAGGCCAGTTTTCAAACCCCTCCCCAGCTGAGGCTTGAACCAGCATCCTTCTTACTGGTACTTTAAGGCCACAGTGCTAACCACCACACACCATTGCGCAGCCCTATTCTAGTTACTTTTAATAACTAGTCAGTTCTTCATTTTTTGATAGTAGAACATAGGTGGAAAGGAAATTTTTGTTCCATGGCTTTTGAAACTTAAGCAAGAGTTAGTTGTTTGACTCTAAGAGCTAAAATCTGCTCTCTAAGTTTACTGTTTGTCCTGAGGTTTCACCACAAATATTTCAGTTATTTCACTGCGCAACAAGCAGTGGCACTGCTCCTCATGGGTGCCAATGCATTAGGAATTTGCTATTGGCCTATATGAAAAGAGGTTGAAAACAAAAATAAAATTTTGAAGGAATTATAGGCCTGTCAGCTGATATTGAGATTAAAGTGATAAATCAAGTCAAAGGGTTTGACAGTTCCTTACATGTTATCAAAGGACAATTGATGAAAGAGCAGACAGCAGTTATACATTTTTCTTGTTCATCTACTTAAACTTTAGGCCAATGAGTGTTTAACCTTAAAGCTGTATCATGCTTTTCAAACATTCCGAAAGTCAACAACAGGCATATGTTAAATACATTCTCCTCTCCACTATAGATAACTAATTTGGTTTTAAATTTTCATGTGTCTCTTCTTAAACGGATTAGAGGCAGGAATTTAAAGTTATACCGTGTAACTTTTGGCCACTAGGAGCGCTAAACCTGCAACGGCGCCAATGTCTCACAGGCCTCACGGCAATGACGCAAATTTAAATCTCCTCTCCCGTGTTTGGATATTGAAATAAACGAGTCCATCAAGATTCAAGAATTTTCTAAAGGATTTTTCACCATTGGAGGATATCCCCCTGGTGGAGGTATGCGCCTCTGTTTCTAATTATATATGTTTACATAGCTGAAACATCACACACAAACGCACAATGGAAAGATAAATGCGCAATCAAAACCGGCCACAAAACCAAGTTGTAGTTTTGAGCACTGAATGAAGTCGTAACTTTGGCAAAACTCACATTTGTTATGAGAACATCTGGATTAGCTCAGCTTACGGGACATTACAGTGCCTCTGCTTCCTTCTGAACAATGTATGAAAACCACACAACTAAACCAAGCAAACTGCCGATTGTTCTGTTACTTCTTTGATATTTATATGAATTACAGAGAACGCATTTATTGCTGCAAACCAGCCACAATTGCGCAAAATGTTTAGGGAGTCACGTTAGCTTTGGTTTATAGTAATTCTAGCCGCGTTTCGCTAACAGGAAACTATCGGCAGCTTATACGGCTCTGATTGACGTTGTTTTGAATAAACGCTGACTGAAAAAAAAAGAAAAGCATCACATTTTCGTATGTGTACACAACAGCCAAACTTACTTACCAGTCTAATGATTCCATGGCAAACCAAGAGTGGGTTTTGCTTCCACACTTATATCTCCAACGACTGAATTCTTTTCCAATGTCCATTTGTGTTTTTGATCTGCCGTAGATCCCCTTGCCTCTTCTTTTTTCTGGCCTGCTCAGACATCACTTTCACCTTTTTATTTTGTTCCGCCATGAATATGCTTCGAGTAATGAGAGAAAGTAGCACAAGTAGAGCTTTCTGTGTTTACGGATAAGGAGCCATATAGCAACTTGCTTTACGGCACTTTCATCGATGGCCCGCCTCTCCAAAGTTACAATGTCTGGTTTCTGCAGAGGGCAGCCCGCTCAGAGTGCTGACACGCGTCAGTCACTGTATATTGGCCCGAAAAATCATCTAATACTGCTCATTTTAGGCTTAATGTCAGAGTCAAAAGTTACACGGTATAACTTTAAAAAAAAAACCAAACATGCATGTCCATTTTTTTTAATACTAATGGGTGATGAAGCGCTAAATACCAAAAAAACATTTCCACCCACGTTTCTCTCCGTTGTCTTGAACAGGCTGTGTGCTGCAAAATGCGCTGCAATTCGGTGTCCGAATTTCCCGTGCTGCCCTGCGGACGTGACGTCAAATGATGCTACATCCGCAATTTTGATACAGGAAGAAGACGGTCGCGGTAAATTAAAACACTGTAAGTGATAGTTATGGATTCTTCTGCAGTCAGCAAACGATCCAGATCAACTGAAAGACACTAAAAAGTGTAAATATGAAGAAAAAGGTGAGTAAACAACATTATAGTTTCAGTTTGTGCACGCTCCCGTGACGGCTTGGCTCGTGGCTGCAGTTACCTGAAGTGGCAGTCGCAGCAGTCGCAGCAGTCGCAGCAGTCGCAGCAGTTGCGAGTTTCGTTTCTTAATCTTGCCTCAAGTCCCTTTAACATGGAGGTAAAATGCATGACTGCACTGAACCACCGAAAGCTCGATGTGTGGGTACAGTAGACCAGGGATGGGCAATTCCAGTCCTCGAGGGCCGGCATCCTACAGGTATCAGGAGTTTCCCTGTGGTAACATGTCTTGTGACCTGTGCAGAGCTTCACATCAAGTTCTGCACAATTACCCATTGATTGGAGTCATGTGTGTTGCACTACGAAGCCAGATTTTCTCTTATCGAGGTAACTTCAGGGTTAACTCTGGGTTTTCTGTCCTACGACGCTGGTTTATTTCTGATCAGGTTATAGCTCCCCGGTAACTTTTGCTGAACGCCTAACCTTGTCCGGACCAGGTTAAGTTCTGGGTCAGAGATCAGTATTAAAGCACCACCCTCTGACCAATCACAATCTTGGAAAATGGCCTGCCCACTTTTAGAAGATCCCGTCGATGCTGGTGCACAGATCATGAGAGGAGTTCTTAGAAGAGAAAGAATATTCAGATGGTGCAATCCTTTTGATCTGCCAGATGACATTTTATATGAAAGATGTAGGTTTTCCTCTGCTGGACTCCGTTACATCTGTCAGCTGTTGGAGCCGTACATCACAAATGTAACGCATCACAGCTGCACTGACTACACCACAGATGCTCTGCATCGCACTGAGTTTTCATTAATGTTAATAGACTGATTAAATCAATTTTGATATAGACGCTTCACCTTGAGTGAAAACAAATATTAGTGCTGTACTGATGTAGCTGAATAGCTTAAAATTTGTAGCTGAATTATGCTCATGGTGTTCAAATCCCACTCAGTAAAATGTCATTCATTCATTCATTCATTCATTCATTCATTCATTCATTCATTCAATCTATTTTTAGGCGCATATGCCAGTAAAACGCTCGCATTGTACAGTCCTGCCTGAGCCGGGTTCTGCTGGAGGTTTTTCCTCCCTGTTAAAAGAGTGTTTTCCTTCCCACTGTTGCCACCACTCCGTGCTTGCTCAGGATGGGGGATTGGACCGGGTCAAGTTAAGATTCTATCCAGTCTAGTGGTTTTCTTAGCTAGGCTATTAAGAATCTGACTTGAATTTCTCTGTCTGTTAAGCGCTCTGAGGTGACATTGTCATGAATTGATGCTATACAAATAAAGTTGAATTGAATTGAATTGCAATTCATAAGGTAAGATTTGAATTGGAATAATTCTAACTTACACATCCCATCTAGTTGGTGGAGAATATTGTGAGTTATTGGTGGTAATTTTCATTAACAAAAGAACAAGATTTGGGGTACAAGTGGCCGAAATGAGTTTCCTCCGCAGGGTGGCCGGGCTCTCCCTTAGGTAGGATGAGGAGCTCGGTTATCCGGGAAGGGCTCAGAGTAGAGCTGCTGCTCCTCCGCATCAAGAGGAACCAGATGAGGTGGCTCGGGCATCTGGTCAGGATGCCTCCCGGACGCCTCCCTGGTGGGGTGTTCTGGGAACATCCCACTGGGAAGAGACCCTGGGGAAGACCAAGGAGACGCTGGAGGGACTATGTTTTTCTGCTGGCCTGGGAATGGCTTGGGATCCCCCCGGATGAGCTGGTGGATGTGGGCGGGGAGAATGAAGTCTGGGCTTCCCTGCTTAGGCAGCTGCCCCCGCAACCCAACCTTGGATATGCGGAAAGAAAATGGATGGATGGATGAATTTTCATTGATCTTGTGTTTTCACTGTAAGTGTTTTATAAGGTGGCCCCATATCCCAGTTTTGACAGTGAGATCACTATTTTGGGTTTTTACTTGCCAAAACACTCGACAAAAACTAAACTGGCTACAATCACCTTCCATGTAAAACAACTTTACTCCCAATATTGGTAATGCAAAAAAACTCCCACTAGAATAAGGGCTAATGAAAAAAAAAAAAACGATGTAAGCTGTCTATATGAAATCTACTACATGGGGTTTAAAAAAAATGCAGGAAAATACAGATGTACAGTAAAAATGTAAGTTAAATAAACTTGAGTTACATCAGTTTAGATTTTAGAAAATGTTTTGCAACACAGGTTCCTGGACAACATTTCTGCCCATAGATGCATTCACATTAATGAAGCATTTTGGATATTAGACTTTCATGATGGCACACACATGTCACGTAAAGGTAGCGTGGACAATTTGGATATGAAAAAGATAGCTCACAACTGAGATCCAATTCTTATCGTTCATTTAAAAGAGCCGTTCAAAAGAATCAGTTAGTTCATGAATGTCACTTCTTTAATTGAAACTCTGTGATGCTTGAGAGGTAATAAAATCAGATTTATTGGGACTATCTGTGAGCTATCAATGCTGTGACCAAAATATACCAACAAAAAGTCCCACTCTTACACAACATAGTAAAGTTTTAGGAATTCATCCTCTTTATACAGAAAATCCTTCTATCAGTTCAGATATCTTGGTTTAGAAGAAAGCACCACATTCCTGTTGAGTTTAAAATAGAAATCCAGATGTAGCTTTGGATGTTGTGCAATCGGACAACTGCCTTTGCACTTTAACTATAAAGGGAAAACAATCTGCCTGTGCCATACAGAGCTAATACATCTGGCTTGTGTGGTAGCTGCTGGCTTCTCTAGTGTCTGGTTTCCACTCAGTTTTGCTCATTTTAGATGAACAAACCTCAAATGTTTATGGTCAAAACATGACATACTCACCCATCATGGCAAAATAAACAGTACTCGGAAAAACTCTTAAAACTGAGAAGTGGGGACAAGCCAAAAAGAGGAAACTCAAGAAAAACTTCTGTTTTTCAGTAATACTAAGCATTCAAGCAGAAATCTGATTAGTTCATTAAAGCAGAACTGCTCAAAATGTCCTTGTTCTCTCCCAAATCTTATCTGCGGAAATAACATCCCAGTAAAATGAAAAAAAAATTCCCACCTACGATCCCCCCCGCATTTAATCCTTTTTTTGATGATTTAAATCATCTGTCACTAACATAAGTACTGTACAAAGACAATTAAGGTAGCTGCAATGAAATAAAAGAATAAGTAAAAGCAGTGAAATGGTGCATGTTTGACAGGTTCTGCTGTGGCACAGGTGGTGCCCTGAGGAGAACTAATAGCAAATGATCACTGGTAAAAGATTAGTTAGGAGCAAAAGAGTTTTCTCAGTGAGTGACTTATAAGTCAAGAATAAAATCTGAAACTCAATCTTAAAGGTTGCGTAAAGCCAGGGAAGGATGCAGGTGCAGTCATGTTTTCATGTTTTTGTGAAAAGAAGAGCTATAGCAACATAAGTTTCATAATCGTGTTGGCAGGATGAAATAAAATCAATTTCATTTAACTTCAAAAAGAATTTTAACTTGGATAAAATCCTCTGATTTATTTTTCTTCTTTTTTTCACCCCCAACACATGGTTTCAAGATCAGTTTAAGGGCCAGCTAGATCCATATCACAGGCAATGCAGGCACCACTAAAAACAGGGTCCCTGTGATGAGACATCCACTAGACTGATCTGTTCGGCCACATCTTTGAAATCTTTCTTTTGACATCCCATGAATCTAGAGTATCACAGAAATCAGTTTAATAGGAAACTGTTTTTTCAGCTAAGGGATATTTCAAAGTGAAGAACCTGGTTGTCAAAGACAGAACTTTGACAACTTGTTTAAACTACTGTTCTGGTCCGTGTTGGAATTTTGGCATCTCCAGGCAGTGCAGAACTCTGCTGCCAGACTTTTTACTCGTGCTAGTAAAAAAGCACACATCTCACCATTTTTAGAAGCACTTCCTCATTCATTTTAGAATCCATTTGGTTTGAACATTTTAAGCCTTACATAGTCAACCCTTGATTATAGCTCTGAGCTGCTGTCACCCTATAACCTCTCCCACGCCCTTAGTTCTAGTTTTTTGAAGCTCTTTTCTTTACAGGTCTAAAGGCCATTATGCCCTCCGTTCCTTCCTGTGACATTGTCCATCTGCCCGTTCCTTGGGTTCAGACTGAATGGGGAAAAAGAGCCTTCTGTTTTGCTGCTCTATCTGCCAGGAATACTCTCCAGAATGAACTGAAACTTTGAGTTTGTTTCGCATCTTAAATAAACAACATTAATCACTTAGACAGTGCCTGTGTTTTTAAATTTTTATTAGGCCTGCGGCTTCAGCTAATGCATTTCAAATGCCAATCTGCACTTTTTGGATAATTTTTACTTTGATCCACTGTTTGTAAACCTTTTGAATATGGATCATTTTATTGTGATGTCTGCTGCTGATTCATGGTCAGGTCACCCTTGAAAATTAGATCTTGATCTCAATGGGGTTTAACCTGCTAAAGAAAAGGTTTAATAAGTTTTTAAAAAGATCTTCAGGTCAGTGTTTACTGACCATCCCTCACACCAAATTCAGGATTAGAGGAGGTTGTGACTTTCAAGCAGAGGCCCCCCAAATTGCAAAATACTCTGCCACTATTTTTGCTATTTTTAAACTTTGTTGAGTCTTTTTAAAAGCAGCTAAAGAAACTTTTGTTCAAAGAGGCTTCAAGCTAGATGTGGATGTTTATGACAGTTGTATTATGTTTTTATGTTTGTATTCCTCAAAATGTCTCTCAGTACTATTTTATTTATTTTGCTTGATATCTTTCATATTTTACTGTGAAGCACTTTGTGATTCTTTCTGTGAAAAGTGCTACATAAATAAACTTTACACACTTGCTGGGTAAAAGATAATTACTTTAGTTTTATCCTCATAAAAATTTAGGAAGTTCAAAGACCTTCAATCTTTTATTTCTGCAAAACTGTTCAGCAGCGAGTTTCAGAGAACGTGAAAAAGGATCTGCTGTGTCAATGCATCTAAATGACTAATAAATCAAAGCTGCATGTTTGGTGTTTCCAAACGTAACCGCAAAAGCATTAGGTTTTCTATTTTCTGTATAAATGCTCCTTTGTAAAAGTGAAAAATAATTGACAATCTTTAAAAGAAAACTTACTGTAATGCAACTTTAAAGAAACCAGTATTTCTGGCTGGACCACCACTGTCTGACCACATGTGTGAGTTGATCACTTAGTGACAACTCAGGGTGTTGTGAGGACATGGTCACGTATGTTTACTGGTGGTAGCTGTTTTGTCATGTGACAACCCTTATTCAGTTATGGTCCAAGAGGATTGTTCCTTTAGCTTTGTAAATTAGCCATGCAGACAGATTTCACATCAGATGGGGTGAATAAAACAATTTTATGTATCTTTCAGTGGCCACTGAATATACTTACAGTACAAACACCTTAACTGTTCAAGTTAGAAGACTACAAATAGGGATTAACAACAAGATTTAAAACAACATTTAAAATAGTCAAATAAAGAAGTGAAAGATTAATTTCTCATTTAAAATAGTCATTATTAGCACATTAAATCATTTTCAGTGGTTTTAATAAAATCTTTGTAATGATTAAAACAATTTGTTTGTTAAAATGTACTCAAATAATTAATTCACTACCATTAATCATTTGTAAAGAGCTGTGCAAATAAGTAGCACATTCCAGACTCCTTATCTCAAGTCAAACAATAAATCTGAGATAAGTTTAACTTTATTAACCCTGCGCTGGTATATCAAATAGTTGGGACACTTGTCACTAAAACTGTTGTGTTCATAAATTAGAAAAAAGAAGAAATTGCAACAGAAAGGCTAAAATATACCCCTGTATGAACATGATTTATTAAGGAAACAATTACCAGAGAAAATACTGAGAACAGTCATTGGACATGAAAAAAACAAAGGTATTTGGGTAAATTCAGACAAATTAAACTGAACTTGTTGTATGATGCTATAAAAATAAATCTGAGCGCAAACACAATAGACAATGGGGCAGATTATTAGGCTCAATTATTTACACCAAATGACCATTTGCATACAGAGCTGGTTATTGTCATTGGTTTTGCATTATTTATAACCAAAAGCTACAAATTCCCAGTTGGCAGGTAACTACAGTTTGTTTACTGTGACTGACATAGCCGGGAGGGCTCAGCTGCTTTGGTTTACTTGTTAGCAACTGTACTAATCTTAATGACTCAAGGTCCTGTCACAGTGGAAAAGTACAGCACGGAAGTGGCATTACCTCGGACCTTTTCAGAGCCAAACACGTCCAAGTGAGACAGCATAGTGTGCAGACCAGTCCCACAATAATTAGGTCATAGAGGAGCCAACGGAAACCATAGCTACATTGTTTCTCACTTTGGCTCTGCTCATAACATGCTGTTTGTGTAGAGATCCTGCGCTGTACCCAGCTGAGAGGAATACTGATCAGTTTTCTGTTGTGCTGGAAGCAGCTCTGCAGGGGAGGGGGCTTTGTGATGGAGGGGTAAGTTTCGGCTACGTTTTTGTTGCTTTAACCCTAAAATATGCTCTAATAAGTTTCCAGCTTTTCTGATAAACACTTGGCAGTAAAATCTTTCTGTTCCTGATAATCCTGCAAGCTTGAGTTCAATGAAGTAAATTAATGAAGCTTCTCTGCAGTGCCAAATGATCAGCTGAGTAACCAAAGTTTGACAGTCCTTGCCCTATAAATGTGAAGGAGTTGGAGAGATGTTTAGGTAAGGCTTCACTGACTGTATCTTCTGCTGCTGTTCAACATGTCAAGGGAATTTTTGAAAGGAAACAGTCTCGAGGTGACCAGTCAAGAAAACAGCTTAGGGAAGAAGACTCAGCTGTTGGATCGGGGCCAATGGGCAAACAAGTTGGAGTTCCTGCTAGCTGTAGCAGGGACCCTGGTTGGACTGGGAAACCTCTGGAGGTTTCCCTATTTGTGCTACAAAAATGGAGGAGGTAAGCACAATCATGGTGCAAAAAAATGATCCAAATCTTTTGCACTTACAATCAAACTTATATTTGATTGTTTAGAATTTTATGTTTACAGAGAAAATTGGCCCTGATTATCCTGATGATAGTGATGAAACTAATGTCTATTGTTACTACAGTGATTTTTTTTTGCTTATCACGGTCAATGAAGTCTTGTTTCTTTGAAAAAAAAATTGTCAGGATCCAAATGAATTGATAACTAAATACTGAGTACACAGCTCTTTGGTCTGCAAAACTGTTGAAAACAGAAGATGCATCAATATACGTGTGTTTATCTTTGGATTTGCCACAGCAGAAGTATTTCAGTGTCATTTTGTTTCTTTTCAGGTGCATTTTTGATCCCATACGTCTTGTTTTTGCTTTCTTGTGGCATCCCAATGTTCCTCTTGGAAACAGCCATGGGACAATACACATCCCAGGGATGTATAACCTGCTGGAGGCACTTCTGCCCCTTGTTTGAAGGTCAGTTTTATTACAAGGAACTGATGGCAGTGTGTGAAAACATCCCATCATTCTACTGCATTTCATGTGTACTATATGCGTACTGTGTGTAGATGAAATCATTCAGAAAGATAATTTGTCATCCTTTTGGGCAAAACTAAATTTTCAGTGAGCATATACAGGATATACTGTATATATACGTATATACGTATATATACAGTCGTCCTCAAAATGATACATACCCAAAGAAGAGAAAAAATCAGCCGTCAATTAAATAGGTTTTCATAAATTGACACAAGTAATAATAAAAAAAAAAATTTCAGGAAAATCATGACATTGAATTTGAATTGTGGCTCAAAAGAAATATTAAAAACAAACACACAAAATTTAAAAATGTGTAAACGAACATGATAGGCCTCCTAAACTAAAATTTAGTTAAGCAACACTTTTAGTCAATCACACCAATCAGGTGTTTTCTGTAATGTTCAAAAAGACTTTTACAGCTGTTGACAAGTATTTCTACCCACTGTTAATGGAAAAGGTGCTCCAGCGTGTCCAGGACAGTTTTGTTTGTTTTTTGTTTTTTATTATTAGTATTTTCAACTACAATTCAACAACAATATTTTATTTAAGTAAATTATAATTTCGTAAATTTTTCTTAATTATTAGTTTCTTCAGTTTCTTGTTATTTTAATCGCGATTGCGAATTTAGCATTTTCTTTAATTGGAGGGTGTGAATAATTTTGAGGACAGTAGATAGATAGATAGATAGATAGATAGATAGATAGATAGATAGATAGATAGATAGATAGATAGATAGATAGATAGATAGATAGATAGATAGATAGATAGATAGATAGATAGATAGATACACACACACACACACACACCGGCCACTTTATTAGGTACACCTGTCCAACTGCTTGTTAACACAAACTTCTAATCAGCCAATCACATGGCAGCAGCTCAATGCATTTAGGCATGTAAACATGGTCAAGGCGATCTGCTGTAGTTCAAACTGAGCATCAGAATGGGGAAGAAAGGTGATTTAAGTGACTTTGAACGTGGTATGGTTGTTGGTGCCAGACGGGCTGGTCTGAGTATTTCAGAAACTGCTGATCTACTGGGATTTTCCTGCACAACCATCTCTAGGGTTTATAGAGAATGGTCTGAAATAGAGAAAATATCCAGTGAGCAGCAGTTCTGTGGGCACAAATGCCTTGTTGATGCCAGAGGTCAGAGGAGAATGGCCAGACTGGTTCGAGCTGACAGAAAGGCAACAGTAACCCAAATAACCACTTCTTACAACCGAGTATGCAGAAGAGCATCTCTGAATGCACAACATGTCCAACCTGGAAGCAGATGGGCTACAGCAGCAGAAGACCACACCGGATGCCACTTCTGTCAGCTAAGAACAGGAAACTGTGGCAACAATTTGTACAGACTCACCAAAACTGGACAATTGAAGATGGAGAAATGTTGCCTTGTCTGATGAGTCTGCTAAAAAATTCAGATGGTGGGCTCAGAATTTGGTGTTAACAACATGCAAACATGGATCCATCCTGCCTTGTATCAATGGTTCAGGCTGGTGGTGGTGGTGGTGTAATGGTGTGGGAGAGATTTTTTCTTGGCACACTTTGGGCCCCTTACCACCACAGCCTACCTGAGTATTGTTGCTGACCATGTTCATCCCTTTATGACCACAGTGTAGCGTCCTCTGATGGCTACTTCCAGCAGGATAACGTCCATGTCATTAAGCAGGAATCATCTCAGACTGGTTTCTTGAACATGACAATGAGTTCATTGTACTCAAATGGCCTCCACAGTCACCAGATCTCAATCCAATATAGCACCTTTGGGATGTGGTGGAACAGGAGATTCACATCACGGATGTGCAGCCGACTGCATGATGCTGTCATGTCAATGTGGAGCAAAATCTCTGAGGAATGTTTCCAGTTTAATCTATACCACGAAGGATTAAGGCAGTTCTGAATGCAAAAGGGATCCAACCCAGTGCTAGAAAGGTGTACCTAACAAAATGGCCGGTGAGTGTATACACATACATATGGGGACATACGGTGGCGTGTCCAGGGTGTATCTGCCTCTCACCTGATAATAGCTGGGATAGGCTCCAACAAACCCTGCGACCCTGAACTGGATAAGCAGTACAGAAAATGACTAACTGACTGGTGACTATATGTATATGCAAAGGCTATAGCCTGTATACCGTGTTATATATACATATAAGGGCTTTGTATCTAAGAAACCAGGTTTACTCTTATTGCTGGATGGTCATTGTGGACAGAGATTAGTCCCAAAGCTGGGATAAGCACAAATCAGTAAGAGCAAAAGAGAAAAGGGATTTGGGCTATGAGCGAGGGAAAGCATGACTAAGAACCCGTGGAGCCGTACATACAATAGTGGCATTGTTTATCTCAAGGCAGCTCCACCCTGAAGTGTGCTGTATCATCTGTTTTACACTCAACAAGTTCATAAATTACTAAATGAGCATAATTCAGTGCCGAAGATGACTTGGAACTAGAAGCAGAGACTATAAACTTAATAGGAGAATGTTTACTGCTGAGATGAAAAAAAATCATGGAAGAAGTTGGATGATTTTCCCAGACTTCTCTTGAGTCTCATTTTTGCAGTCAGAGGAGTCACCCCCTGCTGGTCACCAGAGATGAAAATATATCTTCCCTCTTGACAGGCATGAAAATACATAACTCAAGCGTATTCTGTTTACTGTCTAGAAAGCAGCATCATTTATTTAGCATCGTAGGCAGTTATTGCCATGTGCTGATATATGCAGGACTCTGCCATACATATCTACCCACTGGTTGAAACCTTAGGGTTTTGGCACATCAAATCCTCATTTATAGATCAAAATTTATCATCCTAGACAGAGAAAAGTGTCTTTTTGGCTAGACAGGACTCCAGATCCTTGTCACCTTGCAGTCAGAGGCAAACAACTAATTTGACAAGACAGGTTTGTAATCATCAGATCAGCAAACTGTGACAAGGATCAAACATTTTGAAACCTTAATTCTGCAAAACAGGCACTCATACACTGGGCAGCACTGAGCATATACATGCCCTGCAGGTTTTCTTTACCTTCCTGCTCCAACACTCCTGACTCAAATTAAATGTATCTAACAGCCTAGGAAGTTCTGTACAATGACTCACTTTGAGTCTGGTGTGTTGAAGCAGGGAGGCATAGAAAACCTGCAGGATTGAGGCCCTCGAGGACCAGAGCTGGACAGTAGGGATTTCTCAACTCCAAACTGAAGTTTTGACTCCATGTCATCAAATGAACTAACGTGCATGCTGGATGCATTTGTAAGTGCCAATACAGAATGCTTTTTCTCTTAAAAGACCAGTTGAAGTCTTTAAAAACAGTTGAGATTCTTCAAAGCCTGAAAGCAAAAGGTCTCGAAGAGGTCTTGCCCTCTCTGCTCACTTAAATGAAAATATGCTAAAAAGGTTTTCCAACAATTATTGCTTCATGACAACAAAAATTTTAACTTTTTTTTTTTTTTTTTAATCCAGCTCTTTACCTTGATAGATCTGGATGAACAAACTGGGTTAGGCTGAGGGAGTTTGGGGTTTATCCTACAGTTTCACCATTGATTCATTTGACATTTGAAATGAGCATCAAAACAATTTTTGTCAAAGCAGTGTTTCATGCAGTCAAATGTAAATTCACTGACTTAAAGGGACTTGAGGAACGAAACTCGCAACTGCCGCGACTGGTGCTTCAGGTAACTGCAGCCACGAGCCAAGCCGTCATGGGAGCGTGCACAAACTGAAGCTATAATGTTGTTTACTCACCTTTTTTCTCCGTAGTTACACTTTTTAGTGTCTTTAAGTTGATCTGGATCGTTTGCTGACAGCAAAATAATCCATAACTATCGCTTACAGTGTTTGAATTTGCCGCGACCGTCTTCTTCCTGTATCAAAACTGCGGATGTAGCGTCACTTGACGTCACGTCCGCATGGCAGAGCTGGAAAGCTATAATGTTGTTTACTCACCTTTTTTCTCCGTAGTTACACTTTTTAGTGTCTTTAAGTTGATCTAGATCGTTTTCTGACGGCAGAAGAATCCATAACTATCGCTTGCAGTGTTTGAATTTAACGCGACCGTCTTGTTCCTGCATCAAAACTGCAGATGTAGCGTCATTTGACGTCACGTCCGCAGGGCAGCACGGGAAATTCGGACACCAAATTGCAGCGCATTTTGCAGCACACAGCCTGTTCAAGGCAACGGGGAGAAACATGGGTGGAAACGTTATTTTTGGTATTTAGCGCTTCATCACCTATTAGTATGAAAAAAAATGGACATGCATGTTTGTTTGTTTTTTAAATTCCTTCCTCAAGTCCCTTTAAATACAGACACAAACTTGTATAAAGAAGCTCCCTACAATGCACAATGGTCTGCACTTAAGGTTTGACTGATTGACACACACCTGAGAAACCTGATGACACTTTGCATACCGACTGTCTGTTAGTGCTTTGCCACTATGCATGACAGATTATGTGTCCCATAGAAGAGTCCATTCAGACTGCATATTTCCAAATACTGCAAATTAAAAATAATTTATGAGGGTGTGAGTGTGGGAGAGGTGTTAAAGCAGTTACAAAACACAGCCAGACACGTAAAGATGACAGATTTCCTGCAGGCTTGAAACCTCATCCTTTGATTCAAATTCCTGACGTGTTCCAAGCAGTCACGTTGTCACGCACATTGACTGGATGATGGGACTGATAAATATGCCGAATTCTTCTCTTTGATGAAGAATATTAATTTTTCATCCTCGAGAATGCTTGCTGGATGAGCAGTTATGTGTCCAGGAAATGTGCTCATGTGGAGCGTGTGAACACACCTGCAGGGTACATGAACTGTCACTGCTTTATATAAAAAATGAAGGTTGGTAACATTTTCACATTCCTCAAAATCAATGTATCTAATAAGTTAGACAAAAATGTTTTTACTATATTCAAAGCACCATTAGCTTTTATGTTCAAAGGAAATTTGTTGACAGTATAAAGAGAAAATGTGGAGACTTATAATAAACATAAAGAAACTAGTCTGAATGACTGAAACCTGACAGCTGCCTTCACAATGTAGCTTTTAATCTGTTTTCCCTATTAAGTGGCAAAAAATCAGAAATTCAAATGTGTCAGCTATCAGTTTAAAGTGATCTTTGCAGGTTTACAACTTAGCAGAGTTTTCAGAAATGCTTGCCGTCACTGTTGAAAGATTGATCCATGTCACACTAAGCTAATCCACCTGCTACAGATCAGCTGTTGCAGCTGCCACAGCTTTGCGTCAAACCCATAGACAGTTTAATAAAGAAACCAAACCACACAAATACTGTACATGCTTTACATTTGGGATTCACTCTTCTGTGAACTGAACTGTCACACAACCAAAACAGAAGGCTTAGGTTCAACTGGAGAAATAAGGTCTCCTTTTTTTATTTATTTATTTTTATTGTTTGTTTTTATTTCTGCCAACTTGTTGTAGACACTTCAAGTTTTAAAGGCGATAGCTACAATTTTTTTCATCAAAACAATAATTTCTTAAAAAATAATACATCCACAAAATGTCTAGAGGGTTGCTGAATAAAAGTATTTATTCCCCCCCCCCCCCCCCCCCCAATTTTGTTTATAGCATATACAGCGGGGAAAAAAAGTATATTGAACCCCTCAACATTTTTCTCAGAAAATATAGTTCTAGTAGAGCTATTGACATGAAACTTTTACCAGATGTTGACAACAACGCAATTCTTGCACACATAGAAAGAAATCCTAATATTTCTGTCCATAAATTATGTATAATACTGTATAGTGAAATGACACAGGGAAGAAATATTGAATATGCTTACTGAAATTTATTTAAATGGACTGGAGGCAAGATTAAGAAATGAGACTTGCGAGTGCCGCAGCCGGCGCTGTGGGTAACTGCAGCCACGAGCCAAGCGAACACGGGAGCGCACAGAACCGGAAGCTATAACATTGTTACTTCGCCGATAAAGTCTTTTTCTTCGTAGTTCCACTTTTTAGTGGTCTTTCAGTTGAACTGGATCGTTTGCTGAAGGCAGAAGAATCCATAACTATTCCTTGCAGTGTTTGAATTCACCGCGACCATCTTCTTACTGTTTCAAAACTGTCGGGGATGCGGATGCAGCGTCAACTAATGTTACATCCGCAGGACGGCGCGGGAAATTCGGCCACCAAATCGCAGCGTATTATATTATGCAGCACAAAGCCTGTTCAAGGCATCGGAGAGAGACGTGGGTGGGCTCGTTCTTTTTGGTTTTTAACGCTTCATCATTAGCATTAAAAACTTGACATGCATGTTTATTCTTTCACAATTCCTGCCTCTTCCTTTAATACTTATTACAAAAACCATTGTTGGTGATTACAGCTTCAAGACACCTCATGTATGGAGAAACCAGTGGAATACATTGCTCAGGTGTGATTTTGGCCTATTTTTCTAAACAAACTGCCTTCAAATCCTCAAGGTTCTGAGGGTCTTTTCTGTGAACTCAAATTTTCAGTTCTTTCCAAAGATTTTCAATTGGATTCAAGTGGGGTGATTGACTGGGCCATTCTAGCAGCTTTATTTTCTTTTTCACCAGTTGAGTGTTTCCTTGGCTGTATGCTTGGGATGATTGTCTTACTGAAAGATCCACCATCTTTTCATCTTCTCAGCTAGCAGCAGATTCTGGTCCAGAATGTCCCTCTTCTTTTCTCCATTCATTCGTCTTTCAATGATATGAAGTCTGCCAGTACCACATGCTGAAAAACAGCCCCCACAGTGATGTTCCTACGTCCAAACTTCATTGTTGCGATGTTGTTTTGGGGGTCAAGTGCAGTGTCATTTCTCCTCCAAACATGTTGTGTTTTATGACATTCTAAGAGTTCAATTTTGGTCTCATCTGACCAGAATATGTTTTCCCAGAATGCCATGAGTTTGTCCAGATGTTGTGTTGCAAACTTCAAACGAGCATCAACATGCTTTTTCTTCAGAAATGGAGTCTGGTGGTGTGTGTGCATGAAGGCCATGGTGGTTGAGTGCATTACTTCTTGTTTTCTCTGAAACAACTGTACCTGCTGATTCCAGGTCTTTCTGAAGCGCTCCATGAGCGGTCCTGGGCTGTTGGAGAACCTTTCTGATTATTGTTCTGACTCCTCTATCTGAAATCTTGCGAGGAGCACCTGGCTGTGGCCGGTTTATGACAATGCTGTGTTCTTTCTACTTCCAGATGATGGCCCCAATGGTGCTTACTGGAACTTTAGTAGTTTAGTAATGCACCTGGAACCAATGCCTTCAGTATGTTTGCAAAAATAAGGTTGAGTAGGTCTTTTACTCATCATGGAATGCTTCTTGTCTGACACCTTTGTGACGAGAAACCCTCTTACAGGCATCAATCAGGACTAAGTAAGCTGATATTACTTTGCACTGACAGGGAACAGGATTACTTTCGAAATACTGACAGACTCCAGCTGCTTTTTGTGGCTTTCTTTATCTTTTTGTCCCTCCATTTCTTCATGTGTTCAATACTTATTCCCTGTGCCATTTCACTATATCACACATTACTTAATCTATGGACATAAATGTTAGGATTTCTCTGTATGTGTGCATTACATGGGTTTTTGCTAACACCTGGTAAAAATTCACGTCAATAGCTCTACTAGAGATACATTTTCTGAGAAAAATGTTGACGTATTTAATACTATTTTTCCCTGCTGTAAATAATTGTTTTCAATCTTGACAGGTCTAGAAAAAAACAAAACAAAAAAAAAAAAAACATCAAATTTTCATGCCAACGTCGGGATTCTTCGCCATTAGCATTAGCTCATGAGGTGCTAGCTCGATTGCAATGTGTAGAAATGTGTGGCAGTTGACGGCCCCATCACTATGCCTCCCTGTGATGCGTCCTGGCTACTTCGCCACAGGGATATCCGGTTGGCTGACTGGTTAGCACGCATGACTCTCACCCTGTAGTTGTGGGATCAAATGCCGCCCCATACCTTGCCACACTTGCCTTGCATTTCTCAAATTCAAGTGGACAAAAAATTAAGCAGGATGATGGTGAAGGTAGCAAAGGGGCTCAAAAGCCCTGCAACTTTTCTCCTGGACATGTTAGTAAAACATTTGCTATGCTAATAATAATAATACATTTTATTTGAAGCGCCTTTGAAGAAACCCAAGAACACTTTACATCACAAATAATAAGCAACATAAGTGAAAGACTGAAATAAGAAATTAAAAATAATAGTTAAAACAATAAAAATAGATAACACTTATAAACTATAATACAGTACACAGGTGCAGTGAGAATGTTTAGAGGTTAAAGGCGAGTTTGAACAGGGAGTTTTGAGGAGGGATTTGAACTGAGGGAAGAAATTGGTATTGCGGAGGTCAGGAGGGAGGTAACTCCATAGTTTGGGAGCAGAGCACCTGAAAGCCCTGCTCCCCAAGGCGGGAGGAAGGGCCAGTGAGATGGAGGGAGGAAGAGGATCTGAGGGAGCGAGAGGGGATGGTGATGTGGACCAGAGCAGACAGGTATGGAGGAGAGAGATTATGAATAGCCTTGAAAGTAAAGAGAAGGATTTTAAAGATGATGGTGATGCTAATTAACAGTTAGCTGGTTCTGTAATGTGGCAAATGCTAGTAAGTGAGTGTTAGTGTGGCACCTACTAGCGGGGAGAATTAAACTTGTCACCTTTAAAGAATAGAAGAAATGGGATTATAATTTTCATAACTATGTTTTCAGTGGTGATAGTTGGCATTTTACATCTAAAGATGTCATAATTCACCATCTTTGGCTTGTTGGCATGCTGCATTATCACAATACTTAAGTTGCCCAGAAGGGACACAATTGTTTTAAGCTTTCAAGTTTTTTCCACTGCAGTTTGTGGTTGCATGGCAATACTCAGTAATTAGCTCATTGCGATTGTCATTTGGTGCCACCTCACCCTGAAGATGAAATCATTGCTTTTTGAAAATAATTTAACTGCATTTGAAATCAAATTGTCAAAGTATATGGCACATGTGATTTTTATTTTTAAATAACTTTTCTATATTTTCCACGTTTGTTTTATGGTATAATGGCATATAATCGTATAGCAGCTACAATAGTTAGGAACTAAACAGTTAACCTAACAGCTGTGGTTCATGTTTTTTCTGTGTTTCAGCCCACAAAGCTTTCACAACAGAGCTTTGATCTCTTTTTTTTTTCTCTCCATTACTTCTTGTAAGGGATCTGCAGGCTTTTGGTCAGGGCTTTGGGACTGGTTTTCCTTTGTGTTAAAGTATTCTCTAAACATGCATCAGTTTTGCTTTGAAACAGTTTTCACAGCAGTAACTGTTCTTTGTGTTGTTACTCTACTTATTTGTTATTGATAATAAAGCATTGAGTAGATGCTGAGAAAGCATCATCGCATAAATCAATGGGACTTCTTTTATTTAATTGATTAACACAGAAATGAATTATAACCACAAATAAATTCTTTGCCAGGAGTTCTTTTACTAAATCAGGTCTCTGTTGGAATATCTGAAGCCCTTTAGCTCAGTAATACACTTACTAATAGTGGTGTGCAATACTGCAAGATTTGGTATCTATCTGATATCAAGTAAATAAAAGTGCTAGTATTGTTGATACCAATGTAAATACCAATATTTTTAATAGGCTATCAAATTAACACATTTATGCAAATAGATTATTATGTGGAATCTATACACTATTTTTTAAACTCATTTATAAACATACACAACAACCAATTTATTATCCACACCATAAAAATAGAATTTGGCATTATCTCGACGAGAGAAGCTGAATTTTGGTATGTAGATGCTTAGTCACCAAGGTGAACCGAATCCATCAATGCCCCCATATCCTCCTTTTTTATATAAAGTTTGTATAGTTAAAGCCTTACATATAGATTTCTATAATTGGGTATACAAAAACAGTCGTCACTGGTGCCATTTTAAAAGTCTGAATTTGGCATTATCCTAGTGTGAAAAGCTGATTTGGTAAATATGGGGGCCCTTGTATTAGCAGTGAATTGAATCCTTCAGAAAACTCTTTTTCCTCCATATTTATGAAGATGCTGATAGTTTTCAAACCTTAAATTGAAATATTGATATAAATGCACAAGTATCAATCAATATCTATCGTTGGTATCGATGTTATCAATATTTGTACCGATCGACCCACCACTACTTACAAATTCCAGTTCTGATGGCAAATTTCTAATACAAAGGAACAGAAAACAAAGCCAATTTGTGCTTTTAAAAACAACGGCTGGGTAGATTTCATTTTAAAAAATAGAAAATGTCAAGAGAAGTTTTATGAGAACAAAGAGTAACAAGCTTTTTATAAAGATAGAAGGGACAGTGAATCTTTTTTTTTTTTTCAACTTATTGAAATTTACTGAATAAATTGATCAGATGTATATGATCACTTTTGATGGAGGATGTGTCTGTATATGCAAGCTCTGTGAAACTATTTAGCATGAATGTAGCATGGTTTGTCTCAGACAGACTGACAAGCATGTTAAAGGTGTATATTGTTTGGATGAGGTCCATCATATCTGAACGCCTCCCCATAGCAGCACAGATTGTTGAATGTGCAAGCAGCTGCATATGCCCAAATAACTGTGTCTATAATTTTCAGTAATCAATACTGACAATTTTATGTCTCCTCAGGGATTGGCTATGCCACTCAGGTAGTGATTGCATACGCTGCTGTGTCATACATTGTCATCCAGGCATGGGCCTTCTTCTACCTTTTCTCATCCTTCAGTACTGAGGTTCCATGGGCCAGCTGCAGGAACCCGTGGAACACAGGTACATACAGTATGCAGTTGAATGCAGAAATTAAGTTTGAACACAATGTATTCTTCATGATTTTTTTTCTTTTTTTAAACCTTATTCTGTCTTCTAATCATAATGATTATAGTAATACTGCTACTACAGTTTGATCCTAAGAGCATACACAATTTCCTGCTCCAACACACCTAATTAAAATGAATATACTCATCAACTTATCAAGCTATGCCGAACCTGTGAATGACTCATTCATTTGAGTCAACTGTGATGAAATGTCTCCTCTTGTTTTTGTTTCTTTTGTTTTATTTTAATCAGAGTCCTGTGTTGAATTTGATAAAACAAATGTGTCATCCAATTGGACAGCAGCTGCAAACGCAACAACGCCTGCAACAGAGTTCTGGGAGTAAGTGTAATTCATACCTGCCTCATTTTGTAGGTGGATTCACACCCTGTTGTGTCGGTGTGTGTGTCCTGGATTATCTTTCCCAAAATCAACAGATCACACTCAATAGCCCCCTTTCAGACAAAGAAGTTCTAAGTACACAGTTCTAAGAACTGTCCACCTCAGATTTTGTTTTAGGAACTACCCTCCCCCAGGGAGACTTTTATATTTTGCATTCGCACGAGTCAGGGACCTTCACAGGGACTGATGTGATGTAACAGTGACGTGTTACTTTAGCGTCAAACTCAACAACAAAATAAAACCCATGAAAAGTAAGGAGAAAGGAGAGAAAAACACAACATAACCATGAAGCTAGCTCCAGGTTGGAGTAGACAACTTGAAGAGCTTTGACCTCCTCATTGGTCCATTTATCACGGACTCTGTCCATTTTGTTGTTTTCTCCGTAATAAACAGCTTCAGCAGTAGTTTTTATACAGTTACTCGATTAACTAGATACTGTAAGTCAGGGGTGTCCAGCTCTGGTCCTCGAGGGCCACAATCCTGCTGGTTTTCCACGTCTCCCTTCTCCAACACACACCTGACTCAAATTCATTGGCTTTTAGATTCATTTAATTTGAGTCAGCTGTGCTGGTGCAAGGAGGCATGGAAAACTGTCAGGACAGCGGCCCTTGAGGACCGACTTTGGACATCACTGCTGTAAGTAATAATATTTTGTCTTAAAAAATGCTAAATTATAATTTAGTGAAATAAGACATTACTTTTTAACTGTGGTTGAAAAGAATAATAATACTAAAAAAAAAACTGTTCTGAACAAACACACTTTGCTAATAACAACTATCCAAAATACCTGTGTTTTTTTAATGTTTCTGCTGAGACACAGTTCAAAGGCTGTAGGATTTTCATTGAATTTTTATTTACATATATCTGTCAATTTCAACTCATCTCATTAAAAGCTGTTTCTCTTTTCCTTTTTTAATGCCAGTAACCTTGTGCAGGACGGTACCAATAATCAAACATGTCGGAGCTAAAATGTTTATAGGAACTGAGGGCCGTTCCTTTGTGTTCAAATGTGACAAAATGGCCTGGTTCCCAAAAAGGTTATAGGAACTCCAAAAGGCTCCTTCAGTATGAAAGTGCCTAATGTGCACATAGGGCACATTCAGACAGAGAGGTTCTAAGAACGCAGTTCCTATAACTACGCATCCTGAGTTTAGTTATGAGAGCTACCCTTCGCCTTAAGTGTGCGTTCGCGCATGAGGGAGGACCTTGCTAGGGACCATGTGTGACGCAGTCGTTGCGACAGAGACAAATTTATGCCCCAGCAGATCTAATACAAAACAGGTTTCCCATCTTTTTCATTCAAAGCTATTATAAAAGCAAACTTACCAGCTTTCCATCATCACGGTCAAATGTATCATGTAACAGAACAGCCCCACGTTGGAAAGCTGCCCTACTAACGTCTTGTTTAAAGACGTTAACGGACCGGGGTTCGTTCACTAAAGTGGCGCCGATTGTACTGACACAATTTGCAACTGTATTTGGGTTTTCCATCTCTTTTATTCAAAGCAATTATAAAAGCTAACTTACCAGCTTTCCCTCCCTTTCCCTTGTTTACCTTTTATTGACGTGTGCCCAGAACTTTAGTGGCCGGACTGTCCACTAAAGTGTCCAGGTGGCAGCCGCAGATTCTACTGCCACACTTTGCAGCTGTATTTGGTCATTAAGTTAATATCAAAATAATTGCTTTTGGACATTTTAAAATAGTTATCGATTGGGGACGTGCACCATTGTGATCGATTTAATAATGAATTGGTACACTCTTATTTTAATAGTTGTTGTTGTTATTATGATCTCGGTAAACAGTTAAACAGGTAAACAGCTGTGAGACTTTTTAAGTATGGTGGGGCAGGAAGAAGCAGAGATCACGCAAGGGGCGCGGCTTGCCAGTTCTACCAATCACCAAACATCTACGTATTTCAGTTCCTATGGAACCCTGAAAAGACCCTGCCTCGGAATAGGAGCTAAAAAGGTTATAGGAGCTAAGGTCTGAGGTCCCTGGTTCCTGTATGTCCAAATGCGCAAAAAAAAAAACAGCCTGGTTCCCGAAAAGGTTATAGAAATTTCAAAAGCTTCCTATAGTCCTAAAGCTGCCTATACGGGATTATCACGCTTACCGGAAGTTCCCGGATTTTGGACTCTTCCTCTTCCGGGCCATGTTAACTACAGCTGTTCCTGCTCTGTCATACTGTTTAAATCGGATAAACTCCAAACATACTTAAGTTTTCATTCCAGACCAAAGTGATACTGGATCAAAAGCTGGATCAAAAGCTGGATCAAAGCGATCGATTCGCCGCGGTGAAGGGCCGAACTTTATAATAAAACACACGTTTATTTGTCGCCGGTGGGGCACAACACCGGCACTTCACAGCATGCTAGCATTAGCCAGCTAGCGTTTACTGACGTGCTTAACATTGTGCGTCTTAAAAAACACAAACATCTGAAAATCGGGTCTGTACCCCCCCGTTTCCAGTGGAACAACTGGGGACTGCCAAGAAAGGAGACGCTTTCAGATGCTTGTGTGTTTTCAGCCGCACAAAGTTAGGCACGTCATCAAGCTGGCTAATGCTTACAGGCTAACACGACTGTATAGTCTGCCGGCCACAAACAAACGTGTGTCGTTTTATTATAAAGTTCGGTCCTCCACTGTGGCGAATCGGTCGTTTTGATCCACTTCTTCCTTAGCATCACTCAGTCTGGAATGAAAACTTGGCATTGGCGTTTATCCGATTTACAAAGTTTAACAGAGTAGTAGCCGGCAGACTACTGTTAGCAGACTAGCATTAGCCAGCTTGATGACGTGCCTAACTTTGTGCGGCTGAAAACACACAAGCATCTGAAAGCGTCTCCTTTTTTTGGCAGTCCCCAGTTGTTCCACTGGAAACGGGGGGGTACAGACCCAATTTTCAGATGTTTGTGTGTTTTAAGACGCACAAAGTTAAGCACGTCGGTAAACGCTAGCTGGCTAATGCTAGCATGCCGGTGTTGTGCCCCACCGGCTGCAAACAAACATGCTACGTTGTTTTATTATAAAGTTCGGCCCTTCACTCTGGAGAATCGCTTTGATCCACTTCCTCCTTAGTATCACTTCAGTCTGGAATCCGTGAAAATTTCAGTAGGGTTGGCGTTTATTCATGTTATCTACGAAGTAAAGCAGGGACATTGAACTGGACCAGAAGTGAGCCGTCTAACTGTTTAAAACCGGAAGTTCGGAACACGGAAGCGTGATAATCCCCTATTGAGTAGCGTTAGACATTCAAGGTCATATTTTTGGGTGGCACGCTTTCATTGTTGTTTGGCCAATAAATGCCCAATTTTTTACAAGAATCTCTAGTCTGGATAACCAGCTGGCACATTATGAGCATTTCCATTCATCCATCCAGTTTCTATAATCCTATTCAGGGTTGTGAGGGGCTGCATCTTACCCCAAATCTATCAGCCAAGAGGCAGGGTATACCCCGGATAGGTCAGTACTTAGCAGCGCCAACATGACAAGTGACACAAATAACCATGCATACTCATATTTAGGGTCAATTTCGGATCAACAATTAACTTCACATGGATGTTTTGGACCGCAGAAGTGACTTCAAAGAGTTCAAACTAGGAACCATCTAGTGGCGAGGTAATGCTAACCATAACACCAGCCCCGTTTTTAATTTACAGAAAAAGTTATGTCATTCACTAATTATGGTCATCATAGCATGTTTTTGTTACACAGCTGACATTTAAACAGGGCTACAGTTTTATTTGTATAGAGTGCACCTAGTGCTGCAACATAAACAGGCTGATTAAGATGTGGCGTGTTTGTTAGGAGCCACCACTGGCACTCTCTTTAACAGTCCTCCACAAAAGGCACAAAATACACCACTTTTCTCTTTTCTACTGAAAATAACCAGCATTCAAAATTGCAGGTTCATTTAGAAAATTAAATGGACAATTTAATTCAGGCAAACCTGGTTGATTCTTCAGTGACTGGTTGCAAAAAACTTATGACATATACAATATTAATGGGGATTTCATTGCAGCCTCCACCAAAACATGTTCCCATTAGACATTACTTTTTATGGGGGCACAAGAACATTGGTAAGGAGATTGTAGTTAGTTTAAAAAATCTGTAAATGGTGCAAAGTTCATTGGGTGGTGCAGACTTAAACCATGACTCCAGACTGCCCCATGACAGGATGTTGATTTTCCCACATCTTTGCAGACTTCAGTCAGTGAGTTTCTTCTTTCTGCTCACATCGATGAAACATGCAACGGATTTACAGCTGTTAAATGTCTTGATAATATTATGAACTGTTGAAAGTGGATTTAAAAACCCCAAAAGATGTGCTCTCCAAACTGACTTACTTTTGTAGTACAGTTTTGATATTGTGTATCAGTAGATAGACTGGCAGAATGGACAGAGCTTCAGGACAAGCCTATCTCAACTTTACTAATTCTTAGCGGCTATTCTCATTAAAAAAAAAAAAAAAAGTCTCCAGTCAAGTGGCTGTAATAAGTGTGTTGTTATGTTGCACTTGACACTGTTTTAAACTGAGCTTAACAGATACTCTGAGAAGAGACATTTGCCTTCATCAACACGGAGAAGAGCAGAGGGAAACATTTTATACAACCTGTACATGTGAAGCAAAAACATTTGTCCGTCAATTCATGTCGTGGGAAACCCGAACACTTAAGATAAAGCACTAATTAGATATTTACTGTATCTATTTTACGTATTCATTGATTTAGGGATCGAATTTCAAATTATTAAAAACAGTGACAATATTTGAGGTCAGTCTTGTCTTTTAATCCATCCAGTAAAAATGTGAGACTGTCATTAAAAGGTTTCAATTTGATTAAATTGGTGTATTTTTTCATTTATTAAACAAAATACCCCAAAACTTTGTACAAAAATTAAGGGATAGTAGTAATTCAGACCAGTAATATTATCAAAGTATCATTACTTTTTAGCTGTTCCTAAGGGACAGTATACTTTATTACTTTTTGCATGTTAGTGTATGAGTAGATATCATGAACATCAAATACTGAATTTGTCTTTGTTGTCTGTGTTTGGTCATAACTGAATCTTTAAATTTTTAAGTTTCACCCATGCAAACTACAAAAAAACAAACAAACAACAAAAACCCCTAAAAATATTTGGGTGCCTGACGTGGTGATAAGTGGTAGAACATCACTGCAGGGTGCTCCAGCTGTACACAGATGCGTTTAGGCAATGCATAGCAGACCTACTTTTAAACATAAACATGAAGTTGTTTTCACATGTGTTAACCTGCTTTACCAGTATTATATTTTTCTTTTCAGGAGACGAGTACTGGGTATTTCCCAGGGGATTGAGGAGATTGGTAGTTTGAGGTGGGAATTGGCCTTATGTCTGTTACTGGCATGGATCCTGTGCTACTTTTGTGTTTGGAAAGGAGTGAGGTCTACCGGAAAGGTAAAGAAACATCAAAGGGACTTCTGTTAAAATATTTTCGGGGTCACATTCATGCAATTCTGAGCACAATTCTGTAGTTTACCCAACATTATCTGAACTAAAGTTATATGATCAATACGGTCAATGTGGTCTTCATTTGCAGGCTTTTATCTTTAATTTGAGGGTGTTCAGAACAAAACATTTGGCAAACTTTTGATTAGTAGAACTTCCTTTTAAGGGTTTCATTGGACAATTCAAGCTTTTTCCTAGACAGATAGGGGGTATACCTCCATTAATTCTTAACAGGTAAATGTTTAGAGTTGATTCAAAGTGTGGCATGTGCATTTGAAAGTGGTTGCTGGATGAACTGCAGTCAAAGAAGCTCTCAAATCAAATGAAAAATGTCACCATGATAAAATAAAATAAAGCAAGGCCTAAATAGTAAAATAACAACAGTGGTATTTAGTAACAGCATTAAAAAATAAAAAAACAAACAAACAAATAACTTCTCCCATGGTATGCAAATCGCCATCCCAGTTTGCATTGAGATATCATGGTAGAAAACTGAGAAGCTTCACCACAACTAGCAAACCATTCATAAGCATCCACATTTTAACGCTAATGCATTATATTTGCTACATAGTTTCTGAGACCTGCTGCTTCCCCATAAAATAAACACTTTTCTCAAAACCCTGTTTTTAAAATCTGATACTTGTTTTATGCCCCCTCCTGGACACCTTTTGCACTACAATAATTCTGACATCAAACTAAGTATCGGACATCGGCCACTCCACCGACATTTAACTGATATTTAACCGATCGCCCAGCTGTTTCTAAAGTCTAATAAAAACAAAACAAAAAACAAAAAAACAAAACAAAAACAAAACATCTTCTTCTTCAAAAACTTATTTTAGACTTTAAAACTTCTTAAGACTTGGGGTGGGAGAAAATGTCGATACACTGACATATCGCAATATTTTCATATGCTGATATCATACTGACATCTTAAAATGCAGTATCGATTTATTTTACTAACGAAATTTTGTGATTTTCATTGTTCTGTTACGAAATCTCACAAGAATTCATAAAATATCGTGAGATTTTTTAACTGAATGATGAAATCTCACGAGATTTTTATAATTAGAATAGATCAATACTGCGTTTTAAATATCAATTGATATTGATTGGCATATGAAAATATTGCAATATTTCAGCGTATCAATATTTTTCCCCACCCCTATTTTTGGAGGTGTGAGAAACGGATAACAAAACTGCTATTTGCAATGACTGCTTATTTTTTTCAGCTTTAATATTGGTATCGCTATCAGTTATCGGCCACATGAGTTTTAAAATATTGGCATATCGGATATTGGCCAAAATTCCAATATTGTGCATCCCTAATATTATGCAAACTATATATCTACTGTTTTTTTTTTTATATTTTGTTGATTAAATACTAAAGACAAAAGACTTTAGATTAAAAAGAAAAGTAAACCAACTTTCTGTCTGCTATTTCATGGGTCAGGTGTTAAAGGGTTAAGAACACAAAGGCCAGATTAGCCTGTACAAATACACGTTTAAATGACAGAGCTGGACCAACATACCTTCAGATGTAATAAAAATCTAAGGACATGAAGAAAAAAGATTTGTAATGACTTCTGATCCAGCGCATAAAACATCATCTGTGATACACATGGAGGCAGCATGAAACATGGACATTCATGCTGTAGCTTCCAATGGCATGCACAAGTGTTTATTACCTCTGTCAAGAGATTATGCTTGGCCGGAATTGTTTGTCTGTGTGTCTGCCTGTTGGGAGGATTACTTTCAAAAGTCCTGGATTCATTTGCATGAAAAATTTACCAGATTTCAAGGCATGTGCCATCTTAAAAATGATTATGTTTTCAAGTCAGTTGAAGAGTTTTTGGAAATGTATGGAATATGCAATATGCCATGACCTGATCTTAACTTGATCCATCTACATCTTATTTTAAAGTAAAGACAAAGAAGCACAAACAAGCAATAACTGAAGACAGATGTATTAAAGACCTTGCAAAGCATCACAAAAGAGGAAACACATTCTTTTGTGATATCAATGAGTTCCAGATTTCATTCATTTCCTGTAAAGGGATTTCTTGTAAGTAACATTTGTCCAGTGCTATGTGAGCACCTAGTTAGAGTTCTACATGTAAGTATGAATACTCAATTATGAGCTAAAAGTCTACACTTTTGGCCTATATTTGTCAAATAAATGATAAGAAAAAATGCAGGTAAAACACGAGTGATATTTAAATAGGGAGCAGGTTATGAAAAAAATTTTCATGGGACAAAGGTTCTATGTTGGCAAAACACAGTCAAGTCCTTAGTGTATAACTAAGTGTAACTAATCACTTGAGACTATAATTACCATTATTAAAACAATGTTTATCTTTTGTTACTTCCAAATCTTACAAGTCCCACTGACTTCCTCTTTGGTAACTTGCTGGCGTGGAACCATTGGAAAATAAATAAAGAAAAAAATCTAATCAAATCAAATTTATTTGTATAGCACAACCAAGTTAAAAACAACCAAAGTTGACCAAAGTGCTTCACACAAAAATCATAGTAAATAATAAAAACAGACAAGAAACATATAAACATTAAAAATAAAATAAAAATATTAAAGAATAAATGGATTTAAGAACTCCCCCAAATTTTTAACAAATAAATGAGTCTTCAGTTTTGCTTTAAAAGTACTGATGGAAACTGATTCTTGAGCAAAGACAGGAAGACTGTTCCAGAACTGCTACAGAATAAGGACAATCACCCTTTCTGACTTTGTTAAGAGCAGTTGATCAGTAGATCTGGAGCATCTGGTGGGGTTACGGGCAGAGGAGTTCAGCAATGTATGGAGGGGGCTGCACCTTAATGAGCTTTAACCTCTTAACTCCCACCTTTTTAAGTAATCCTCGCCTATTTTGCATACCCAAATGGAAATGCAAATAACAGAGGAACTGTAAGGCAAATTACTTGTGTGAGACATCATTTGAAAGCTTACACCTTCTAGTTTCTGAAAATATAAATTAGAAAAGTGACACAGAAAAAACACAGCCTGGGCGCCGGCGCCCAGGTGGTTTTAAACAGGTTAAAAGCATATAAAAGAATCTTGAACTCGATGAGGAACTTCACTGGAAGCCAGTGAAGGGACATGAGGACAGGGGTGATGCTGTCTCTCTTCTTAGTTCCAGTTACAGTAGAAAGAAAAAAGTGAGTATATGCCAGTTTCATTTGTACAACATTTCTCAATGCCATTTTGCTTTGATTTGTACTCCTGAAGGGGTTGTATTTTTGGTACTGCTTGATGGCCCAGAAAGGTGGCCTTTTCTCTGTGACAGGTTGCCAGTTGTTTTTGTGTGTGTGTGTGTGTTTGTGTGCATAAACACAGATACTATCTTTGTTTAGATTTGTGATGTTATTGTTAACATTACAAACTGATATACATTAAATTTTATTTTGATGTCGCAATTATATACTGTATACCAAGGGTGCCCAAGTCTGGTCCTCGAGAGCTACTATCCTGCACATTTTGGTTGCCTCCTTTCTCCAGCACACCTGAATCAAATGAACTGCTCGTTATTAGCCTCTGCAGAGCTGAATGACAAGCACGTGAGGGAAATAGTCATTTGATTCAGGTGTGTTGGGGAGGGTTTGTTCTAACAATTGCAGGATAGTACAGTAGCTTTCAAGGACTGGACTTGGGAACTCCTGCTGTACTGCTTACTGTGTGACCCTTTGCACAATTAATCAAAAATGGCCTTTTATAAACACAACACCTCTAAGCCAAGCAGAATTTAGTACAAGGTTCAGGGTATTCCAAAATTCTAAGTACTTCTATAAAAAGGGAGGGTTGCAATTTTGGTTAGGTTAATTTGTGTTTGCAGCAACCACATTCAGATGCTGTGGAATCTAGTCTGATTTGTCTTTATTTAAATGTTTCTTTGTGATTTTAGTGTTCTGTATTACAAGCATAAACCTACCCTTACTTTGTGTTGACAGGTAGTTTATTTTACAGCAACATTTCCCTATGTGATGTTGGTTGTCCTGTTAGCTCGTGGGCTCACTTTGCCAGGAGCCATGAATGGCCTAGCTTTCTACTTGTATCCTGACCCCACAAGGTTGGTGGACCCTCAAGTAAGTGATAAAGTCAGACCGTCATAATAATGCTAGATAAATCTGAAGAGCTTCCCCATAGTAACCCAAGGTCTTTAAAATTCTTTTTTTTCTCTTGCAGCAGTTAAAATATTTACGATTAATTGTGTTTGCATAGGTTTGGATGGATGCAGGCGCACAAGTTCTATTCTCTTTTGGGATTTGTCAGGGGAGTTTGACGGCTTTGGGAAGTTACAATCAGTATAACAATGACTGTTACAAGTAAGTACACTGTTTCATTTAAATACATAACTGAATGAAAGAAAAAGATCTATTAGTTTTCATAAGTTAATTTGTTTTATGGTCTTAAACGTGCTGTTCTGATCAGATTTTGCAGCTAGCAATCTTGAATATCAGAGAGAGACAGGGAATGTCAGTAGGGAAGATCTGTAGATTTTAAGCAAAACATTCAGAATCTGGCCAGGATTTGTCAAAGAACATAATGCCAAAGGTACTCAGTGCCCATGTGTTTAAAAACAGTATAAAGAACTCCAATTTAGTCACCCTTCTATCAGTTATTGTCTGCACTGATTTACTGTTTTATTTTGCCATCTGTGGTTATGATGTACTTTTACTTCAAACAGAATGGAGAATGTTCCATCTGTATTTATGCCATTCAGGGTCACTGGCTGGACCTGCAGTTCCCAAACAGCATAAGACATTGCTCAAGATACCAGTCCATCACAGAGCCAATGACACAAACTAATAATGCACACACTCGTCATACTGTATCTACAACCAATTTAGATCCTCATTTAACTTAACTTGGATGAGTACAGACTTTGAAACGAAACAAGAGCACTGATCATTAAGGGAGAGTAAATAATATTCTACAACAAAAAACTGCTGATAACTTTAAAAAGTAGAATTTATGTGGATGTGGTTTTTGTATTTACTTTGTTACAAATATGATTGATTTATATTTGAGGTTTAAATTGCTTTGTAACTAAATCCCCTCCCCCTTCTTATTTTTCTCAGGGACACATTTGTTCTGTGTCTGGTAAATGGTGGCTCAAGTTTTGTTGCAGGATTTGCTATTTTTTCTGTTTTGGGTTTTATGTCCTACGAGCAGGGACTGCCAATTTCTCAAGTGGCTGCATCTGGTAAGACAAATACTTCTACTTTATATTTAAGAGAGTGATTAGTGATGCCAGTAATAAATTTCTCATTTTTAATGAGAAAAAAAGAAAAAGTGTGTGCTCATTTTGAAGATTGAGGCAGGAAAAATGTGTTTATGCATTTTAGTTTTCTCTTTTATCTGAATAGATGTCAGCAAACAATAGTCATTTGCCATTCAATCATTCAGATGTAAGTGAACCCAAACCACCCAGGGATTACTTTGGAGGATCAATTTATGGATTTAAATGGCTTTCAGAAATTTGCAGTTTTATAATGACTAAGTACTACAGAAACAAAACAATTTTCTTTTTTTCTTTCTTCTTCTTTTTTTTTTTTTGAAAAAAAGTTGAATTAACTAAAATACATTGTGTTTCTACATCCATATACTATACACTCACCGGCCACTTTATTAGGTACACCTTGGTGGTACCGGGTTGGACCCCATTTGACCTTAAAACTGCCTTAAAGCCCCGTTTCCACCAGCGGGTCTGGGTCGGGTCGGGCCGGATCGGTCCACGTTTTTTTGCGTCTCCACTGTTAAAAACTGGGACGGGTACCCTTATAACCGACCCGACCCGGCCTACTTTTTTGGCACCCTTCGGTAGGGGTACTGATCTAACCGATCAGGACCAAAGAGGTGGAGCTAATACACAGCAATCAGCTGATTCATTGAAAAATCCGTCACTTCCCGCGTGACCAAGCGTAAAAGTAAAGCCGGGGTGGCTCCTTTTGTTTCTGTCACGTTTGGCGAGATGTTTTGGTTAAACGGCGTTGCACGACGATGATGTCACACGATCACGTAGCAGCGCTGTCCAGCTAATTCTCCGCCTCCAGAATAAGGGTACAGGTTGCTGTGGGGACGCAGCGTGAAATCAACACATCCGTACCCAAACCCACCCGATCCGGCCCGGCCCGGCCCGACCTGACCCAGACCTGCGGGTGGAAACGGGGCTTTTACTCCTGCCTTACTCCTTTGTGGCATAAATTCAACAAGGTACTGGAAACATTCCTCAGAGATTTTGCTCCATATTGACATGACAGCATCACACAGTTGCTGCAATTTTGTCTGCTGAACATCCGTGATGTGAATCTCCCGTTCCACCACATCTCAAAGGTGCTATATTGGATTGAGATCTGGTGACTGTGGAGGCCATTGGAGTCATGTTTAAAAAACCAGTCTGAGATGAGTCTTTCGCGTTTTATGACATGGTGCATTATCCTGCTCGAAGTAGCCATCAGAAGATGCTACACTGTGGTCATAAAGGGATGGACATGGTCAGCAACAATACTCTGGTAGGCTGGTGGTTAAACCATGCCACGTTGGTACTAAGGGGCCCAAAGTGGGCCAAGAAAATATCCCCCACACCATTACCCCAGCAGCAGCCTGAAGCCTTGATCCAAGGCAGGATGGATCCATGCTTTCATGTTACTGACACCAAATTCTGAGCCTACCATCCTAATGTCGTAGCAGAAATCGAGACTCATCAGACAAGGCAACATTTCTCCATCTTCTATTGTCCAATGTTGGTGAGTCTGTGTGAATTGTAGCCTCAGTTTCCTGTTCTTAGCTGACAGGAGTGGCACCTGGTGTGGTCTTCCGCTGCTGTAGCCCGTCTGCTTCCAGGTTGGATGTGTTGTACATTCAGAGATGCTCTTCTGAAAACTTTGGTTGTTGTAAGAAGTGGTTATTTGAGTTTACTGTTACCTTTCTATCAGCTTGAACCAGTCTGGGCATTCTCCTCTGACCTCTGGCATCAACAAGGCATTTGTGCCCACAGAACTGCCACTCACTGGATATTTTCCCTTTTTCTGACCATTCTCTGTAAACCTTAGAGATGGTTGTGCAGAAAAAATCCCAGTAGATCAGCAGTTTCTGAAATACTCAGACCAGCCCGTCTGGCACCAACAACCATGCCACATTCAAAGACACTTAAATCACCTTTCTTCCCCATTCTGATGCTCAGTTTGAACTGCAGCAGAGTCGTCTTGACCACGTTTACATGCCTAAATGCATTGAGTTGCTGCCATGTGATTGGCTGATTAGAAATTTGAGTTTAGGATTAGTTGGACAGGTGTACCTAATAAAGTGGCAGGGGAGTGTATATAAGTATATAATGCAAACACACACATAAACAACAAAGAAACTAAATGAAAATATAGAGCCTGAGGAGTCACAGCATATTGCCCCTCCCCTCCGCCATGTTTGTTGTTCACTTGCTGAGAGCTGCATTGATTGTGAGTGGAGATGCTGGGTTATAATGTTGAGTAAAGGGTTGTGCCAGCTTTTCGCACAATCAAGATGATTAAAAGAAAAAAAAAGGGGGGGGGGGGGGGGGGCGTTACGTTTTTTTCAAGATCCCCAGTGTGAACAAAAATGTAAAAATCAAGGATTGTAAATTACTGAAGTGGCAGGAGGCTCCAAATGGCTGATGGCTAAGAACTGAAGGAAAGAGATTACCTTCAGCAACATAGAGCATGCAGCATGTTCTCAAGCTAGTGATCAGTTTGTGACTGATAACTGTGGTATCCTTCAAAAACTACTCCCCAGTGATACTGTGCTTGCAGACAGGGGTTTTTATAATGAGGAATTAATCATCATGACCTGGCTACTATGAAGATCCTTCCTTCACAAATGGCTGTGCACAGCTGGGAGCAGTCATGTGGAACGTGTCATCGGTGTTTGCAGGAACATGTACACGATATTACAGTCTTACCACTGTAGCTGTGAAGATGCTGCTTTGCTGGGAGAATGAACCGGACTCTACGACCCTGGATAAGTTCGTCCTTGTTTGCTGTGCATTTGCAAATGTATGCTAAAGTGTTGTTGCCAGGACTAGCACTAAAGCTAACATGACTGGATGAAAGCTCCAGTTACTTTCTTTTTTCCTTTTTTTTTGGTTACTTTTTTTATCTGTCATTTACTCGTGGTGTTCGACATCACTGACATCTGTCTGAGTCTGACAGCTTATTTTGGTCCTTCACAAATCAGACACACCCTCATCACTGTTTTCTCTCTTATAAATAAATGTTTGAATCCAGTTGAAGTAAAGGCCTTACATGTGCTTATTGACAGCTCACAAATGTTTTCTTAACGTGCAGCACAACAGTTAACTGTGCAAAAGGCAGAATTACACTTCTCTGACACAAACAGTGCAAAATGACAAATGTTACCATGCTACAAACTGATTGTGAAGACTAAATAATTCACAATGCATGAACTGCACGTCTCCATGGAGGATGGAGATAAGCGGTCCAGATTACTGTCCCACTCTGATCCATCCAGCTCATATGGGTGCAGTCCAATATGTCCCCAAACTTCCCCAAATACCTCTTCTTTATGCTAGACATCAAATTATCCCTGTACGGCCCTTCTCTTTTACTCTTTTATTGTTCAATGTTAAACTCCTGAAAGCTCTCGTTTTGATAGTCAAACTTATACAACCAACATGGCGGCAAAGCACCGCTCCACTCGGAATTGTCACTTGACTCCTCAAGCTCTATAAGAAACTAGAAAAGCACTTGGAGAGCGCAGATCACAGCCAAGCAGCTCGACTCCCTTATTTTTGTGTGTTCTGGATCATAGTATCCTAAATTTTCTCTGGATCCGGATCAACTTTCGAAACATTATAGAACTCATTTAGATCCTTTCTTGTAATTCTTTACCAAACACTCGGGCCATTTGTATGGAGTTCTATGGAAAAATTCCCAAAATTTGGCCTATTAGGGTGATGTTCATGTAAGACTGTTCAGGCGTTGGTAAGGAGGTTCGATGTTCACTATGGGGTGTTGGCCAGAACACATAGGACTCGCTTGTACAGTTAACTGTCTCTACTGGTCACTTTTAATCACAACAGCACAGTAATGCAACAAACGACAGGCTTACAGGTGAGGAAATTCCGGGCTAGTTGGTGAATGCCTGGATGTAAGTGAGTGTGGTCTATAAACACAGAAATACAAAGCCATGAGGAACATTTGTTCAGCAAATAAACACATTCAATGTATTATTACATAATCATTACTAATAAGTCCCTTACAGTTAGGACTAAACATGTATGTGTTCAAGGCTAACAGTTACAGTAACTGGCATGTAGCAGGTCAGCTAGCTTAATAGCATAAAAAGGCACATGGTGAATGGAGGAACACTTCAGAATAAGCAAACGAGCTAAATAACATTAAAGTCTAAATAAACATCCTGTTTAGGCAGAAATACAACACTTATACTTACAGTTCGTCACAGACGCACACAGTTCACCAAATTCACCTGGCTACAAGTCTGTCCAACAGTCTTTTCTCCTCGTGCTCACTGCTGCTCACAAGTTTAATTTCTGCTTCCTGACATCATGTGCAGCTACACACTTCTGCCACAAGGAGGCACTCACGCCTCATCAACAGCCTTTCCAACATGACCTATCTCACAATGATAAAAAATCCTTCAAAACAGTCCTGGATCCAGAAGGTGATCCGGATCACAACCAAAATTTAATGGGTTCGTTCTTGGGCTGAGGCCCACAGCTGGTGAAAATTTCTGGTCAATCCGTCCAGTACTTTTCCCGTAAAGTTGCTGATGGACGGACGGACAAACCAACGCTACTGAAAACATTACCTCCTTGGCGGAGGTAATTAGTTATGTTCAGTATTCCTCTCCTCAAGAGATATTTAGTGCTAAAAAACAATCCAAAGATGGAGTCTGGTCTCTAAAAATTGCTAGTTTGTCTTTTTAAATGTAAATCTTGTTTCCACTTCAAGGTACATTGTGTCTGATCCATTTAGTGAAGCTTGGTGGAAATTGCTGTTTCCATTTTAGTATTTTACGGTATAGACTAATCTACTGTCTCATCATTTATGATCTGAAATCAGATAATTTTCTCCCAAGACTCTTGAAATCTCAGACATTTTCAATTGTGAAACACCAAGTCTGAAATTAAAAATGCGAGCAAGTCAATGTGCTCTTCAGGCCCAGTATTAGGCCGCAAGAGGTTGATTCCATCTCAATCCATTCCATTGATTTCATCTAGAATTTTAAGTAGTAAGTAATAAAAGGATAGGACTTTAGTTAGTTAACGGTGATCGATACAGTACAACTTTTTCATCAAAATCTTTTTTTCTAGAAAATAATACATCAACAGAACGTCTAGTCTAGAGGGGAGCAGAATAAAAGTGTTACTTTGACACCAATTATTTTTCATAACATAAAAAATTGTCATCAATTTTGATGGGTCCCAAAAAATGAATATTTATATCTGATTAACTTGCTAACGTCAAGATTCTTCACTGGTAGCGTTAGCTCCAGAGTTGCTTGCTTCATTGCTATGTGTAGAAATAGCATCTTCCTTGCCTTACTTCTTAAATTCAAACAAACAAAAAACAAAGCAGGATGAGGGTGAAGGTAGCAAAGGCCTCAAAAGCCCAAGAGTACCTGCCACTATCTTCCTGGACATGTACGTTAAATATTTGTTCATGCTAATGGGCTACGTACACAATTTCCTGAACTTAAGCCAGCTCCTTTGTTTCCTGCCTTTCATTACCGGACAAACTGATCAATCCAGGTGTGCCTGACCTCAATAACCACAACAACAATGGCCAGCCACACCTGGGTTGCTTTGCTAATTGAGTAAGTGGGTATTAGTGCGCCACCTACTGGCGGGGAGGAATTCTTGTGGCTGTCACATTTAACAGATACACAGGTCTGATGATCAGGAAGTGAGAACACCAGATATAGCATGTAGGATGCTGCAACAACAGTGATATTTTTAGCCAAATACTGTGAATGGAGAAAGTAGAGAAGTGAAAGGAAACATGACCAAGTAAGGCATGCGCTAGGGAGCCAGACTGGAAATCATGTTACCTCAAACTTTTTTTGATTCACACCTTATTAACATGTTTCTGTCTACATGAAATGATATCTGTTGCATTAATTCCTATGCATACAGGACCTGGTTTGGCATTTATTGCCTATCCTCGTGCAGTTGCGATGATGCCTTTACCTCAGTTATGGGCTATATGTTTCTTCATCATGGTCATTTTGTTGGGAGCGGATACACAGGTAAAAGATTAACATTTTGCAATTAGAGGCTACATTTTTTTTTCTTTTTACCCTCAGTAGTTCCTTGTTCTGTGTCTTGGTAGTTTGTGAGTCTGGAGTGCTTGATGACCTCAGTCACAGACATGTTCCCATCTGTGTTTCGAAGAGCTTATCGCAGAGAGTTGCTGCTGCTTTGTCTCTGCACTGTTTGCTTTTTTCTTGGCCTCCTCCTTGTCACAGAGGTGAGACATTGTAAACAAAGAGACTAATGTTGATGATAAGCTTCCTTTTTTTAAAAAACATCAAATCTGAATCGCAGCTTGCTGAAAAAAATTAATCCTTATCTCATTTAGCCAAACTCAAACTGTGCATGTGCATTTGTTGTCTTGTTTTGGATATGCAGTAATTGTAAGCTCCCTGTCCTTTTACAGGGGGCTTGTATTTCCTTCAACTCTTTGATCACTATGTTTGTAGTGGCAACAATCTCCTGCTCCTGTCAGTGTGCCAGTCAATAGCAATTGGATGGATTTATGGTAAGTCTCAGAAAAAAACGTCCTTGTTCTTATCTATGATTCCGATTCAGGCTGCCCCAAATTAAACAAGAGTATCTTCAAAAAAATTTTTTTTTTCATGTTTATATATACAGTTGAGCTAAAAAGTCACCTCAAGTTTTTCAGTAGTAGCAGTTGAGCAGGACAAATTGGGTTAAAAAAAAATGGAAAAGATACTTTGTAGGCACTGAAATAAGTACAGAAATAATACCATTTATTTTCTCTCTTTTCGTTGTCTTTCTTGATCCTCCTCCGGTCGTTTCTCGGGTCCTGTGTTTCTTTCTTTTTCCTTCCCTTTTTTCCTTCCCTTCCCCCCCCCCCCTTCCCTTTTTCTTATATTTCATATACTGTCTTCTTAATAAGTGCATATAATACCCCTCTAAATGATTATATAAACACTATAGTAAATATTTTTTTCATATTTCATCTAAAGCCATCAAATCTCTGTGCAATATTTTTAAAGTGAAATTGGCAATAGTTGTCCATATGTTTTGAATTTCTGTCAAAGCCACCCCAAATCTGGACACTTTTTGTCTAATTTTCAATGTAGTCCTTGCATTTGCATAACTATTTTAAAAAGTAGGTGGGTTTGTAGGTGAATTTACAAACCTATTAATCATTTAAGTCTGAAAAGGGTTCTTATGAGGTGAACCAATGCTGTGTCTACAGGCGATCAATTTTGAATGACATAATAATAATAATATTAGTAATAATAAAAAAAAAAAGCCCTTAGGCTTTAATTACTGAATTTGCGTGACTGGATTCCTGGATATCAACTATTTCTTAATCCATAAGTGATTGTTAAAAATGTAATAATCTATTGGAAGAACTCACTGTGTTTTTATTTCCCCTGCAAAGACAAGAACCACAATATCTGATATTTGTTGTTGATGCCTTTTCATTTTAAAATAAACTTTTGATTTTTTATTTCTCTGAACAGGTGCTGATCGTCTCTATGACAACATTGAAGACATGATAGGTTACCGTCCGTGGCCTCTAATGAAGATTTGCTGGCTTTACATAACCCCTGCTGTTTGTCTTGTGAGTGTAACTATCTCTAAAACAGGGACTTCCACTTAATGGTGCAAATGTATACATAAGTATATATAAGAGTGTATATATATATATATATATATATATATATATATAGATAGATATATATATATATATAGAACCAGACTTGGAGCTGTAAGAAGCTGACTAAGGGCACATTCAGAAAGCATAGTCTGTGAGTCTCGGTCCGTTTGGGGACTCGGTTCGGTTGGGGGCGGGGGTGGTCTTCCGGACCGAGATCGCGTTCACATTGCACTATTGCCAAACGAGCCAAACGGGCCAAGAATGAGAATCTCAGGCTCTCGGATTCAACATAGGTGTGGACAAGACGCACGTACAAGAAGGTTCTCACAACTTCTGTTCCCTCCACTAAGCGACATTATTTTTGTACGATGAGCTGGATATGCTTTCATCAGATCAAATATCGATTAAAGCTTTTACTTTCTCATAACTCCACGTCTGACCACGAGCCAGCTTATAAGTACTGCAGTCCCTCATGTGTGTTTGTTGTCGTGGCGTTTACCCACGTTGTCCAACGTTTGACCCACGATGCCAATGCAATTTGTAGTCCACTTCCTGTCTTTAGTTTGCTTGAATCAGACCGAGACCTGCGTTTGCAGGCGGACCGAGTCCGGTTGTTTGTTCCGAATCAGTCCGTTTGCGCATTCACAACTCCCCTAAAGAAGCGGACTTTCCGAACAAACAGACTCTGATTCGAATCAAAAAAGCTTTGTGAATTCGCCCTTACTGTTCTAAGTCATTCTCCCAACCCCCTCTCCACTTGATACGGCTCCAGCCTGTAAGACCCACACGGAGCGGACTCAGAACTGTAAGGAGCGGACCCAGAAAAGCACCAAACGGACCCACAACTGTAGTGTTAAAATCATAGACTGTATATAATTACTGGACGTAGCTTCCGGTCTCTTCTGAATAGAGAAATGTGAAGCCAGTTGGGCGTGTCTTACCGTCGCCATCTTGCCGTGTCACGTACGTCGTCACTCCAGGAAAATCCTAAAATGGGCACAGCGCGGCCGCGGGGCAAATGATTGACAGCTGACGTACTGTGGGCTAAACGCTAACTGAGCTAACACGAAACTAAGAGGAGCTAACAAAGATAAGCCCCCTAAGCGGCATGGTTAAGGTAAGACATGCTTAGACTTGCAATTCGCTGACTATTGTAACTCCCTTTATTTTGGGATCGAACAGTCATTACTCCGTCGTTTACAGATTGTCCAGAACTCAGCAGCTCGTCTTCTGACAGGAAGTAAACGACGTGAGCACATTACTCCGGTGCTGGCTTCTCTGCACTGGCTACCTGTTAAATTTAGGATTCAATTTAAGATTCTTTTGATTGTATTTAAAAGTCTGAACGGCACGGCACCACCGTATCTTTCTGATATTTTGAAGCCCCACACACCTGTCAGATCGCTCAGGTCGACAAACCAGTTGCTCCTGACGGTTCCTAGAACCAGACTAAAGGGCAGAGGTGACAGAGCTTTTTTCTGTTGCTGCACCAGTTCTTTGGAACAGTCTGCCTTTTAATATTAGAAGTGCCCAGAGTATTGTTCATTTTAAATCCTTACTAAAAGCACATCTATTCTCATTGGCCTTCCCCCCAGCCTGAGCATCTCTTTTTGGCTTTTATGTGTTTTATGTTATTTTATGGGTTTATCTTCTTCTGTGGTTTTATGTGTATTCCATTCATGTGCTGTCTTATCTATTCTGTGCTCTTAATTTATTGTTGATTTTGATTTGATTATTTCTATGTTCAGCACTTTGGTCAACTGAGGTTGTTTTTTAAATGTGCTTTATAAATAAATTTGACTTGACTTGACTTGACTTGACTAAACACCGCCGTTGTGCGACTCTGTAACAAACTGAGACCTTATTAAGAGCAAAGAAGGAGCTAACTAGGAGCCTCCGGTCGGCAGGCGGAGCTTCCGGTCTGCCGCATGTCAATCATAAGGATACGCCCTTAATTATGTGTAATTTGAAGAATAAATAACATCTAAACGAATGAGTTATAAAAAAATTCACCCCCCTCACAGTTGACATGAAGGTAAACTTGACCTAATAAACCTAAAATGATTTTTTGAACCAGGCTGTAAACCTGTTTATTTCTGCTGTGAAGTTGGCGTTTTTAACATGGGAGTCTATGGGGATTTGCTCGCTCTTGGAGCCAGCTCCCTAGCGGATGAAGGGAGGATTACACTATTTACAACGCGAAAGCGAGCTTCACTGTTCTGAGGCGGAGTTTGCCCCTTGGTTAAAATGTGAGAAACCCAAGTGGGCCCCACATAAAAAGCCCTGTTTGAGCCCATGCCCAGATGGGACCCATGCCTGGGCATATCCCAAATGAGGCCCATGTTGACTTAGATGCCAAACCATCACATGATTGCCCCAACCTCCCCAAGTGACCAGGTCACATGAAGCATGTTGGTCCAATCATTCCAGAGAAGATGTTGTCCCAGCAGTCTAAACAGATGTCCCTCCCACTGCCTGTGAGGTGGAGCTAGTTGGTCGGTCTGTTAAGTGCCGAGGTAATGTTCTCAAAACCGTATTGTAGGATGACGACAAATGATCCCCCCCCCCCCCCAAATGAACAATGAGGAACAATAAGTAACAGACAAAAGAAGCTTCTGGTTAGGTTTCTAGGTTTAGTTTCTGGTAAGGAATGGAAGGTTCTGGTTGAGATGTGAATGTTCCAACTTTATTTAAAGAAGAAAACTTTTTCTCTCTTCTTTCATGTTTTTCTTCTTTTTTTTTTTTTTGTCTGTTTGTTTGCCATGTCAGGGTACCTTCATTTTTTCAGTGGTGAAATACAAGCCTCTCAAGTTCAACAAAACATACATCTATCCAACCTGGGCATATGCATTGGGCTGGTTCCTGGGACTGTTCTGTGTTCTTCTGGTTCCTTTGTGGATCATCTTTAAAATTACTCAGATGAATGGGACATTATGGCAGGTATGTACACATGAAAATCAAATGCTGTTACAGTCATGGGTCATTTCAAATTGTTATGAAATATTTTGCATTAAAAACTTGTTTAATTTGGACACATGCTATGCAAACTGTTTTAATTTTCTATATGGACTTTTACTAATCACTTTCTATATTCCCAACTGTATTCCTGACCCCCCCAAAACATGATTCAGGAAAAATTAAGTATAGATTACAGTGTTTGTGTTCACATTACCCTTCCAAAATCTCAAATCCAAATCATTTTCATAGACTGTAGGCATCTAAGATTTAAACACTGCACAGTTAATTAATGGATGTTGTTTATTGGTTCTTATGTTATTCCTCTCTGTCACAGCAGAATACTAGACAAGTCCATTACTATTGTAATGTTTTTTGTTTTTTTTTAATTATCTTTAATTAAATTTTAAAAGCTGGGTGGAAAAAAAATAAAATGTTAATTAAAAACATGTGATTTCCTCTTAATGGCTAATTGTTACCATACTGCAGAAATGCTGTAAATGGTCACCCACAAAGCAAATGTTCTGTCCAACAGTGAAAATAATTCAGTATTAATTTATTTAAACTAATATATGAACAAGTATTTTAAGTGCAGTAGTTGTTACCTTTGGGATTATCTCTTGAAATAAGCTTATTATCCTCAACTCCATGACTAGTCCTTTTCCTCCAAGTAAATCTGTTTTGGCATTTTTTTTTTAATTTACTTGTTTGTTTTATGTGACCTTGAGAAAGACAAACAAAAATCATAAGTAATAACTGTTTTCATTTAAAAATTACAAACACACACACACACACACACACACACACACACACACACACAAACACATCATGATTGCAGGCTCGGGGTCCTGTGCTGTTGCACAGTTTGCACAGGCCTTATGACGTCTCTGGTTTTAAAACAAGTTTAGGAAGTTTTAAAGGCTTGCTGGGTAAGCCTGTGGAGTTGCTAATGCCACCTCGCTCAATTAAACCTTGACAGTAATCAGGGTTGAAAATATGATAAGTGAGAGATAAGCCTTTGAGGTCTTTTGGGGTGAAAGACTGTTCAAACACAACATTTATCACCTGACAGGTGAAGTGAGAAACTTTGATCATTCTGTCAAAATACGATGTTCTGTTTGAAAACGTCTACTCCTGGATGCTTGACAGGTACAGCCCAACCTTACTCTCATGTTAACAAAACACCTCTCACTTCAACAGCTGCACTTACCTACAGTGACCTTCCCCAGCAGGTCAAAGTGATAATAAGTGCATTTAAGAAAAATCTGTCTGTATGGATCAGTGCAAGCTTCCGAGAACTTTTGCCAAATTTGTCACATCCAGTTAGCTGGTGGGTAAAAACACTGCTTCACTGCATGGAAGAGCCAATAGATGACCTGTTTTGTTACTCGTTGGTTTTTGTTTATTCTAATTTGGAAATGCCCAGAAGTTGCGCTGTGCATATGGCTGCCGTAAGCATAACTACCACATGAACAAAAGAAGTTGTTTGTTCCAGTTCCCAAAACAACAGAAAAAAGCTCTGAACGACATGAGTAGCAAGTGGCTATCATTTAATGGCTAAGCATTTAATTAACCGCTTAAATGCTGACAGTTCACATTGAGAGAAAAAACAAAAAAGGGTGCAAAAAGGGTTTTCAAGGTTCACAGTGTATCAGACGAAGTTCAAATGCAGGTTTTTTTTCACTGCCTACCTGTTTAATGGTCACTAGATTCCGGGTTGTGACGTAGGCTTGTTTTTTTTTTTCATGGAACTGGAGCAGTTTTGTAAAGTTACAAAAATATTGTGAGCTTGCCTTTCTCTCTCTCTTTCTCTCTCTCTCGCTCTCTCTCTCTCTGTCTTTCTTTTTCTTTTGTACCTGTAAGCTTTTTGCTTGGAATATCTCATTGTGGTAGTGGTTAGGGGACCACAGGTAGAGTTACTGCACCACTTATGCCTGCCACACACGAGTGCTATCTACTGAGCTAAAAGTAATTTGAGACCGTTTGCTCAGCAAATAGCTTGTTGTGTGCCCAACATTTCCAGTGAGTTTTCTGCCTCATGAGGCTGCGAGATGAAAATTATTCCTGTGCGGTATACCTGTTTGTACCGAAAACCACTGTTAAATTATTTTCATCATGTTGTGCACACATTAACAACACACTCAATTTTTTTTTTAAGATCACATGTGGGGTGCCCCAGGGTTCAGTACTCAGCCCATTGCTGTTTCTTTTATACAATAATTATATTTGTACAATATCAAAGTCCTTAAATTGTATTTTATTTGCAGATGATACTTAACTGTACTCTTTAGTGAGGATCCTTTGGGACAGCTTCTGGACATGGCGGAGAAGGAATTACAAAAATTAAAACTATGGTTTGACTCAAACAAATTATCGCTTCATCTTGGTAAAACAATAATATATTATAATATATATATTATATATTATATATATATTATATTTGGAAATAAGCCCAGGAAACTAAACAGACACTTGGAAATAGAAGATGCTGAAATCGAAATTGTAACTGAATATAATTTTCTAGAAGTAATTATTGACAAAAGACTTAGTTGGAAATCACATAAATAATGTAAAATCAAAAATGTCTAAATCGATAGCAATTCTGTACAAAGCTCAAGATTTTTTCTCTGAGCACTCATTGACCAAAAAATTTACAAAATTATAATTTAGTGAAATAAAATATTGCTTTTGAATTGTGGTTGAAAATAATAGTTTAAAAAAAAAACAACCAAATACTAGATGCATTAGAGCACCTTTCCCATGAACAGTGGGCTAAAATACTGTCAACAGGTGTAGAAGTCTTTCTGAACATTACAGAAAACACCTGATTGCAGTGATTGCCTTGAAGTGTTGCTCAACAAAATTTTTAGCTTTGGAGCCTCATCTTTAACTAGTTTTATTTTTTGTCTGTTTGTGTTTTTTTATTTTTTATGTTTCTGTTGAATCACAATTCAAAATCAATGTCATGATTTTATATAGAATTTCTTTAATTACTTTAGTCAATCTCAACCTTTTTCACTGACAGCTGATTTTTTTTCTGTCTTTAATTTGAGGGTATGATTGATTTTGAGGATGACTGTACCATTTGTCAGATTTTGAAGATGATTTAAAAATTTATTTCATCAAACAAACCATCACCATAATTTTATGAACCTTGAATACCAGAAAAAAAGAATAATTCCACTTTGAGTGAGAAACTAGTCCCTCAAAATGTGATGCTAAATTTGTGATGCAAGGCTAGTTTTATGCAACATCATTCTATTAAGATAGACATTTACATAGATAGTCTTGTGTTATTACTGGTTTGCCTCAGGTGATCTGTGGAGTGGATAGCCTAATAATGCGTTCCAGTTGTCCGGGATTCCGAGCAGACACGAGTTGGTGACGTCATTACCAGGTATTTTGCGTTCCAGTTGCACCAACTCGGGAGATAATAGAAATCTCCAAAACAGGCTATCTGTGACCTAGAACAGCGCGAAAATAACACATTTCTAGCTATAAAAATAACAGACATTATAACAATGTTACCATGACAACAACAGCTAATTTCAGTGTGTGTGTTTAATAACACATAATCACGCTGCGTTTTAAAGAACAAAAGACCGCCGTGAGACCGTACAATTCGGTGCTGTTCACACTTGAATTATGATCAGAAAATCTCTTTTATAGAAGTTTAATAAACACAACAATGGTACTGGACGCCGCCATCTTTAAATCTACAATCTCGGGGGCCTCTGCAAAATTATGAGCTTGTATCTCGGAAAAACAAGTTCATCACATCACTTCCTCGGAAAATTACCTCAGAAAAACGTAGTTCCGAGACAACTGGAACGCACGATAAGATTGTTTTTAATGAAGGGCTAGGTGATCCTATTGCTAGCTGTTGCATCAGCAACTTCTCCAACTAGTATAATGGGATGAAATATAATGAAACTATCTTCAGTGATAAATAGTACTCCGGGTATCTTGAAAATGAGGCCTTATGTCAAAAATTCTGAACTACCCCTTTAAGCAGCTGTGTTGGTACACCCAGCTGCCCACACAGAGAGACAAGAGAAAAACAAAAAGTTAAACTCAGCTTTTGGCAGAAACTTTATTTAGCAATTCACTGGATTGGCTAATCAAATACTGGTAAACATGTTGTGGATTAGTCTAATCTTGAATATGCTGTTGTTGCACAAACATACCAAGGCCGTGACAAATCCACCTTCATATTAGATTAGCTAAAATTTAGGTCAGATACCAGAGAAAATTAAGAAGATTAGGCAGCATCTTTAAGCAAACATTGAAGAGTAATGAAAAATCAGGGGCTCAAAAAAAGTTATTACAATTCCTCTTGAGGGGGGCATTAACATCCACATCAAATCCCATGACAATCTATTAAATCACAGTAAGATACTTCTATTAAAACTGAAAATCAAGTTCATGGCAGGGTTCATGGAAGGAAGTCGAGCAATGTGTATTTACAGTGGAGCACTAAGAGTATCAGACTTGCATAACAGGCTTGATATCAGGGATTGTTTGATCATTTCTTTGGTTACCTGCTGATTGGTTTAGGAAGGCAGTAGTTTCTTTTGTAAATAGACTGAACTGATCCTGTTTCCACAGAAACTCAGGCAGCTTTGCCGCCCTGAAAACAAGACAAGCAACAAAGCAAAGCAACCTGAGCAGTACCCTTTGAACCCAGACAACACCCTTACGCCTGTTGCCAATGACTACAAGGGAAGTGGTGCAGCTGAGATGGAGATGCAAGTGTGAGAAATTTTTGATAACATTTTGAATGTGACGTTTTTTTCTATTTTAAACTTTTTTCCAAGCTAAGCATTTTTAAGATTGTGATATGAAAAACATTCTGAAGCTTTGTAGTTCAGTCTTGCTCTGCAAACTGAATGATAAGCAATCACTGACTGCTGTATTAAGCTACACACTCATGTAAGCACAGTATTGAGAAGTCAAAAGTTTAAGAAATGTGTCAAAACTACTTTTTTGAAAAAAAATTATTTCCTTCTGACAACTGTTTGAAAGCTCAGAAGATGCCAGTTGTAATTGTTAATGTCCACAGAGTCACTGTCACGCAGATTTTTAGAAGTTCTCATATGAAAAACTACAAATAAAAAGGAAAAAAGAAAAAGAGAAGTTTCAACATGAATATCAACAGACTCTTTGGTGCAAAATGATTTATGCTTTGTTTATTCTTTCATTGCTTAAAATAGTGGGGACCAAAAGACTAAGGAACCAATTACCTCTAGATTTTGATTTGCTTTCTTTTTTGTTGTTGTTATCAAATCTTACAGAATCATGTGGCTGACATCATTAAAGCTTATTATATTCAGAATGAATGTTTGGTAAATGTTTCACTTAAATAAACCATTTTTAACAAGACTAAGTATTGATCCTATATTGCTTTTACAGACAAGAGAAGATGAGGCACTTAAATTTACTTAAATTGGATTACGTTTGTGAATTGACCTTTCATAAACAGTGACCTTTCACAACAGAAACCAAGGGCCCCGCCACTTGCTTTCTGTAGCCGATGGCTAAAGTCACGACAGGGACAGCTTATATCAAGTGTGTGTTAGTGACTTGTTTTGGAGCAATGCCAGTGCAATATCCACAAGATTGAGGCAAACAGGGTTACAATATGCCATGGAGGGATATATTTAAAATATTACAATATGTAATGATGCGGAAACAACAGTTCTCGAGGCTAAAGAATACTGCTCTCAAGGATGTAAACATTTTCCAAAGTTAGCTAATGAGCTTACAAAACTTAGGAAACAGTCTCATGGGTTTTTCTCAAACAAACTAGACTTGAATGATCTAGATTCTCGCTGCAGGGTCTGACAACTCTGTGTAGTCTCATGGTTGTTTTCTGACATATATTGAGCACAAAACCCATCGTCACCACATTGCCAAGCAGGTGGAAGCAAAACAAAACGGAACTGTGGCCAATGCAATGTTTTTGTTAGAAACTGAAAGAGTTAAGGGTTATTGAGCTTTGCAACGGTCAAAAGATTGTAAAAGTAAAAAAAAACAAAAACCTTTTTACTCCAAACTAGCAGGCATTGCACATGTAAAAAGCATTACGAACGTATACTGTAAATCTGTCCATCAAGAAAATACAACCAATCGATCACTTTTTCCAGCGTCCATTTAACACGTCAGCTGGAATCTCAGATTGGAAAGATTTCAATTGGATAGATGAAATATTTTTCCATGTAAATGTAGCTAATTACAGGTTGGTTCATTCAGTAGTAATTCTTTCATCTCAGGCAGATTATTGAAACCTAGAAAAGTTAACAGCAGTGGTGGGTACCCCACCCTTCTAACTGTTCCGTACTTTGCAATTGTGCAGCCGACCTCCTCCAGCTGACTGTTCTGAACTTTTGGCCTGGCACATAAATACGGATCTAATCCCTTTTCTAGACTCGAGCACAGTTTAATCATGACAAAAATGTCCATGTGACCTTGCTATTATAGGCTGTTCTCACTGAGTGGTCCGGTCCAGTACACTATTTTGTGTGTTTCCACTCTAAAATTGGCCATACAACTGAACCGAACTGCACTATTTATTGATGGTTAGGTGGGGCTATGTACATCAGACATTACAATCTATTGATTAGCAGACAAAGAAACATCAACGTCCCGCAGTGCAGTTAGAATCAGTTAAATCAGGTACTGATCTAATATTTTTGGTGCACTGTAAAGATTTCACTGTAAAATAACAGTAAATTACTGGCAGCAGGGACGCCAGTAATTTACTGTTATTTTACAGTGCACCTACTGTAAATTTTTTTAACAGTATAGTACTGTATTTTGAATTACAATATATTACTGTAGGATAACATTGGGTGGTGTGGTAATTTTACAGCACATTTACTGTTATTTTAACAGTATACAACTGTATTTTGGAGTACAGTACATGACAGTAGAAAATTTGTTATGGTATATTTTACAGTACACAGCAGTTTATTCTCAATGCTTAATACATCTACTAATTTCATTAATTTCCTATAAACCCCACAAATTAACTAAACATCAACAGCTTTTAAATTCTGGACTGAACAGCAAGTCAGTCTGACCATGTTCCATTTATTCCTCCTTTTATCGTGACAGCAGGAACATCCTCAAGTCCAATATGCAAGAACTTTTCTTTATTTTTCTTAAATTTGTACCTTATTTGCTTTCTTTTCTTTTGCTAGCTGAAGAAAAGAATCAAGAACTGACAGTTTATGGAGCTCTCCCACTAACACCATTTTCCAAATAATCCAAGTTAATTTGATAAATTTATTGCCAGTCATTCCTAACTCTACCTTAAAAAAGAAAGACAAAAGTAAGGTAACGAAGATGCTACTTCTGCACATAGCAATTGACTGGCAACTCCAGAGCAATCAACAGTGAAGAACATGACATTGACATGGAATCAGATGAAATATTTATTTTTGGACCCATCAAATTTAAAACAAAATTCATATCTATAAAAAATTGGGATAAACTTAACCTTTTATACTTCACCCCCTCCGTCTTGGTGTATTACTTTTTAATATGTTTTGATGAGTTGAGCTATCACCTTAAAAAGCTTCAACAGTACTTTAATTAAAATAGCATCAAGAGCAGTGAACAGACAGTCTAGCTTGTCAGCAAGTCTTTTGTACATGTAGATGTGAACAATGTGAACAGTGAAATAAGAAAAAGAGTAAAGGTGGAAAACAGTGTACAGTGGGAGTACTTGACTGCAGCATTGGTGTATCCTCAATCACTATCTGTCCTCCAAACAAACAGAAGTACAAAAATTTAGTAACACAACGTCACCTAAAAAAAAATGAAATAGAAGAATTGAGGGATGCAAAAATAAAAGACATAAGGAAAGAAAAGGGCCAGAGCAAAAACTGTGCAGGGAGATGTAAAATATAAATAGTAAGAAGAGAGAACAGCAAGAGACAGAAAAAAGAGTGGTTAGTTGGCTGTTATAGTTTAGGAGGGAGGTTACCTCTACAAGGGCCAAGTCAGTAGGCTGGTGCATGTTGTTAGAAAGTTAAAAAACCGGGCATTATAAAAATATAGTTTAAATTAACATTATCCTACAGTATGTATTATCAATTAACATGAGAAAAGCTTATTTGTTTTTAATC